>CAKLBY020000068.1:0-600000 GCA_921007115.2 Peronospora matthiolae | reverse complement strand
CTTCACCGGACCATCCACAAGGCCGAAGATGAACACGTTGATGAGTGTGTGCTCATCAACAGGGTTTTCCGTGACGCTACTCGCAAGGTAGCGCAGGTGCTGTACGTAATCGTGCATGTCACACTTACCTTGCTTTAGCCTCAAGAGTGCAGAGCGTGCTCTGAAGTCGGCTCTCGGCGGCTCAAACGTCTCTTTATGACGAGGCTTCAAGATCTCCAACGACTTAAACACGTTTGGGTCGTGAAGCTTGATCCCTAAGTCCCAAATCTTTGCTCGTCCAGTCAAATTAGACAGGGCGAAGGTGACTTGCATGTCGTCACCCTCGATGTGACGGGTCCTGATGGCGTCGTCTAACTCGACGAACCACCTCAAAAGGGAATCGCATCGATTCCTTTTTACCTTGAGATATCGATCTTCAAGGTTTCGGGTCGACGTGTGTGCGTCGGCCCACCCATCGACTGATGAGAGCCTTGCTGCTGTAGCAAGACTATCTTCTGTCTTTCGACGGCAAGTTTCCCTTGTAGGAACTTGTTGATAGCAGCATGTTGCTGGTCTATGCTTAGAGACCCCAACATATCAATAATGGCGGGTTCGCCCATAAGCACACTCATGCGGCCGACTACCTCCCACTCTGAGTCACTCAGATGGGAGTAGCCTTCACGTGTGACGTGAAAGCTGTCGTCTTCTACGTCCAATATGTTCATGTTAGACGGACACTAGGTACTTGTTGGACGGACTACAAATTGCTACCAGGTGTAACGGGGCACCCTGAAGCTTGTACTGGTGACAGTACAAGCTACTTATTCTGATGACAGAATAAGGCGGTGCCTCGGAATTTCACATACACTCGTACGTGCAGAGGAAGACGGTAAGAAGAAGCGAGTACTTGGTTAAAGTAAAAAGTAGAACTGTATTTATCATAGTTAATGTCTGTTGATGAATCCCTATTTATCTTCATCTAACTATGTCTAAATACAAATGTGTAAATCAGTTATCTGCTCACCACTCATTGCGTGCGTCTGTCGTGGCGCGTCTTCGTTGGTTGATATAATGGCCTATATCAACCAATTAGGAACTACTCGTAAAAGCTGCAGAATATTTGTCCTTATGACAATATTCTGAGAATATAACTCTTTTAGTAATATTCTATTAACAATTTCTAATAAATTGTTATCTAACGATTCACCCCGTTACATCACCCCCCCCTTAACCATCAGTCACTTTAGTGACTGATTTACTTAATGGATACTTGTCCCAAATCATTTGGGACAGGATTTGCACTTGTTGGTCCGAGTCCACTTTCCATCAGTTTCTTCGCATGGTAAACAAGCCCATGTGGTGCGCGAGCAAGGCCGCCGAGAGCGCGTTCGCACGTCTCTGTGCGGACGCCGAAGCAGAAACCACAGCAACTGAAATCTCATCGGATGTTGAAGCGACTCAGCCTGTGTCACCTGGTGATGCAGGCGCTCGTCATGAAGACACTCATGTCTTCACAGAGTATGAGCTCGGTGTCTCATACTCTCCTGATACGGAAGACGGATCCGTATCGACGGCGATTGAATCCAAGCCGCCTGCCAAGCGTGGCATGGATGATGCTATGCGTCGTAGCATCTTTGGTTCATCTGATTCATCAGATGAACCATCGCCGAAGCGAAGGCGCTCGAGGTCGCGAGACTCGGGCGCTAACAGTGGTGTCGGTTCTCCTGTTGACACCACTTCGCAACAAGGTGCCAGTACTTCTGTCGGCACGTCCAAGAAGAGCGGGACCGCAGTGTGTTGCGTCTCGCTCCCGAGAAGAAGGCATGGATGCCTCCTAAATCTGTCATGGATCACTTGTCGGCGACGACGAGTGATCGTTATCGAACACGGTTGTTCGATTCGTCAAGGATCCATCACCTTGACCCCAGTGCGAAAAACTATCGCGCTGAGAATGATTTCTTCATCGATGCTTTCTTTAAACATCGATGGTACAGTGGGAATCACAAGCGTGGTGGTCCCTGACTGCTTCAGGCGTGGAACGCCTACATCCATAACCTTGAGGATGTAGGTCGTGACGTTTGGAACGACAAACTTATCAAAGCTCGTGATAAGTTTAAAAAGCGAACCCCGACAGGTACACGCTACAAGCTGCATCGTCTGTCTAAGGAGAAAGGGTTACCCTGCCTCTCCTGGGTAGACTCGTGCTCATGTTGTGTGAACAACTCTGCACGAGCACCTAAGGAGGCTTACCTCCCTAATAGCCCGTGGTGGCGCGTACGTATCTCTAGTGAGACGTACGAAGGGATTGACAACCTGAAATCTCTTTACTACCGTGCCGGAAAGACTTTCTCCGGCGGTCCTTCTGCGGCACAGGATGTGCCGTGTCGTACTGCTCAACCAGACCCAGTACGTCAACCATCAGTTGGGAGCGGGGCTCCCAAGCATCCCAGGACTGGGGATAGCCGCGTTACCGAACGAGATAACTCGTCCGACGTCCGTTCACGTCGCGGTGGTTCAACAGCTGCTCAACCAGATAGCGCTGGCCACCGCGAGAGTTCTCTAATGGAGGTGGAGGAAGAGGGAAGACGCTCTCCACACAATCGTGGGGAAGCGTGTGTTCCCGAGAGCTTCTTTGATCGCGTAACGCAAGGGTTACGCGGCGATCTCGAACATGAGCGGGACAGGCGTCTCCAACT
Source organism: Peronospora matthiolae (assembly GCA_921007115.2). Taxonomy (NCBI): domain Eukaryota; phylum Oomycota; class Peronosporomycetes; order Peronosporales; family Peronosporaceae; genus Peronospora; species Peronospora matthiolae. The sequence continues at coordinate 597,325 of CAKLBY020000068.1, read as the reverse complement.
GTCGGACACTATCTTGAAGCATCGAGCTGAGTTTACCTTTGCTCAGCTTGAGAACGAGAGAGCTCTGACGTCTCCGCGTGACGATCTAAGGGTAGCTCGTGGGAATGTTGATCGGTCTCGGGCTGAGATAACTGCTCTTCAAACCCTTGTCGATGCCCACCATCGGGAGCACAAGGCTCTCTGCGAGATGCTTGAGCGCAAGGGCGTTCTTCATCGGAAGAAGCAGCGTACTGATGGTACGGCTTAAGCCGACCAACGTAAAACGTGGGATGCGTCTGCATCTTACGTGGCAACTCGATCGTGTATGCATTGCCTAGGCGGTGCAATACACGAAATGGGCCGATGTACTTGGGTAGAAGTTTAATGCTACCCAAGTTAGTCACTACATGCTTTGGTGGGTTAACCGTAGACAGTAGGACTAAGTCACCTTCATTAAATAAAAGAGTGTTTGCCCTTCCATTCTTGTCAGCGTTTTGCTTTTGCTTATCCACCGCTTTGGCGATGGAGTCTTGCACAAAACGGACTACCGTTTCACGAGCCAGTATGAATTCATCTGATGACTCGTTAGCTTCAGTGCGCTGTAAATGCACTGCAACAACATCAATCTTTTCTATAGTGAGGGCTTCCGCGCTCTCACTGGCATCATCTTCTTCGATATCGATGTTATCGATATCGGCATCAAACGCAATGACCTCTTCGTCAGAGCGCGATGAGCGTGAACCAAATCGGTTTTTGCTCGCGCGAGTCCCTCCCCCCCTTAAACCAGAGATACACTCTAGTAAGGTGGGTACACGCGGATGGCGTAAGCCATTCACGTAAAACGGTGTATGGGTCGTGGGCGCATGCACCGAGTTGTTGATGGCAAACTCTACCATTGGCAAGAACTCACTCCAACTCTTAAAGGAGTGTACGTATCCTCGAAGTATCTCTTCAAGGACACGATTGGCACGTTCCGTCTGACCATCTGACTCTGGATGATCAGATGTTGACATCTTCAAGCGCGTTCCGAGTGATTTGAACACGGAAAGCCAGAAATCAGCAGTGAATCGTGGATCTCTGTCTGATATGAGTTCACGGGGCAACCCATGAAGTCGGAAGACGGTGTCAATAAAGACACAAGCACAGCCACTTGCCGTGATTGTCTCTGGTACAGCCACAAGGTTTACCATTTTGCTGAATCTGTCAACAAATACGAGAATACCCGTATTCCCGCGTGCGTCTTTGGGTAACCCGAAGACAAAATCCTTTGAGATGGATTCCCAGCACTCAGCCGGAACCGGTAGAGGCTGTAAAGGTGCACGCAGTGAAGGACTTGACTTCACTCGTTGACAGACTTCGCATGCGCGAACGTACTTGCGCACAAACTGATACTGGCGGGGCCAGTAAAAGTCTCGACTCACCGTGAGATTTGTCTTCTCCCGGCCACGAGGTCCTCCTATAGGAGCATCGTGATACTCGAACATGATCCGCAAACGCAGATCAGTATCATCTGGAATGACAACACGTGGTGTGTCACCAGAAACGGCTGTATAATACATTAAACCGTTGCGAGTAGTGTATCGATCTGATGCAGATCGATACGCAGACGACAATCGTTTCAACGATTCTCGAGATGGTTGTGAAAGATGTGTCAACAACTTCACAATCTCACCATCTTGGGCGTATGCCGCCTCACATCATCATACAACGTTGTAGATGGGACTGAGGACGTCATAACCGCAACAGTGACTGTCTCACTGTTGGGTTTCACAACTGGTTCAAAGTCGGGACGACGTGAGAGTGCATCAGCGACGACATTAAGTCCTCCTGGTTTGTACTCGTCCGTAAAGTTGTATTCTGCAAAGAATGACAACCACCGCGCCATTCGTTGTGAAAGGTGCGGGCTGTTCACTGCCGTGCGTAATGACGCATGGTCAGTGTAAACAGTGAAGGGTCTATCTCCTATTAGATAGACTCTGAACTTCGCGAGTGCATACTTCATGGAAAGGAGTTCCTTGTCATGCACTGGATAGTTCCGCTCAGCTGATCGCAGCTGACGCGACTGATAGCAGACGACGCGTTCAACGCCTTCAAGATCGTACTGCATTAATGCACAGCCGATTGCGAAATCGCTGGCATCACAGACCACATGAAATGGCCTGTCCTGATCGGCTATTGCTAGGACTGGGGATTGTATCAAGCTCTGCTTGATACCCTCAAAGGAGCGTTGACATTCAGCGTTCCATAACCACCTCTCGTTCTTTTTCAACAAACGAGAGAGGTGCACAGTCATCTCGGCGTAATTGCGTGAATACTTGTGCAAATACGCCGCTAGCCCAATAAATTTTCGAAGACCTTTGACATCAACTGGCACAGGCCAGTCGGTGATCGCCTTGATCTTTTCGGGATCAGGACGTACACCGTTCTTACCAACGATGCACCCAAGAAGTGGTATTTCGCTTGCTGCAAATATACACTTCTTGAGGTTTGCATACAATTGATGCTTTCACATGATTGTAAGAACCTGTCGGACGTGGTACCTGTGAACCTCAACGTCCGACTTTCCATCCATAGCTCGACTATGGATGAATACGTCATCAAAATAACTCGGCGCGAATTCTCGTACTGGTCTCAACAGATATGATACACATCTGTTGGACGTGGAAGGGGCATTACTAAGCCCTTGTGGCATTACTAGCCATTCCCAGAGAATGCCGCTTGCGGTATAGGGTACATCCCGTTCTCGCATAAGGATTTGATAGAAGCCATCCATCAAATACACGGACGAAAAGATGGTACTCTTTGACATACCATCAATGATTACGTCCTTCCTCGGTATCGGCGTCTGAGCCGGTACCGTTGCAGCATTCAATTTGCTGAACGCGTGCACTATCCGCCACCCTCCTGTTGCTTTTCGCACACAGAAGGTCGGAGAGCTATGTGGGGAAGTTGATTCACTCACATGGCCCGCAGCTAAACGATCGGCAAAGAACTTGTCGATCGCAAGTACTTGTTCACGAGGCAGTGGCCACTGCTTCATGACACAGTACTTCGAGCCTGGTTTAAGCTCGACCTCGTGTCGAGTACCTTTATCCTTCGGTAACTCGCACGGAACAGTTTCAGGGAATACATCCTTGAATTCAACCAAATCTTCATAGAGAGGATTTGTCTTGAGCGATTCCCATGATTGAGAGTCATATCGCTCAATTCGTGTCTTTTCATCGAGGACGCTCTCGTCCATTGATGAACTACTGAGAACTCTCTCGTTCTCAGTAAACATTGTTGCTGACCTTGTGTCGGCTACATACTCGTCGTCAGCGACGAGTACGCATATCTGCTTGACTTTGACACTACGAAGATCACGCAAGAACCTTTTACGTTCGAGCGTTGGCAACTGAGTGATCTCTGAAGTCAACTTCGGAGGCGCAATCAGATCAAGTGTATAAGCGCCCACACTTGATCCGTCATTGACTATGACATTCAATGTCTCTGTCATTTCCTGGGGACTTGTTCCCTCAGGCCTCGAAGGACTTATTCCTTCGGCTTCCGGGGACTTATTCCCTCGGGGTTCGGGGAACTTATTTCCGCCGTATTTGTAATATCGGGGCTTATTCCCTTAACTTCCTCTAGCTCTGGTTGCGCAACCACAGCGAGATCCTCTACGAAAGACTCTACAGTCGATCTAGGATTATCGTTTCGCTTAACCTGAGCGATCGATTGTTTCTCTTCTAGATGTTCCCCGCTAGGAATACATCTTTGTCCCGGTCCACTCGACTTATTCGAGTGGTGGACCTTCGGCGCAGCCTGTGTTTCCTCACAGCCGCCGGAACTTTGCTCCGAAGTGTAACCGTTTGGTACACTAAGGTTTCGTGCAGTCGTACTAACGACCGTACCACAAGTGAGGCCATCGCACTCACTCGCAGTACATCCACACGCTTGTGGACGCTCCAAAACGTTCATCAGATGGCCATCTGATGAACAAGCGGCAGGCATCGTTACTGTTCGATGTTGCCAGTTTACCCGTGGTTCGTACCTTCTGAGCCACGGTATTCCAAGGATGACATCAAGTTTGTCATCCAAATCCAATACGATAAAGTCACCGTCATATTGGGTATCTTCTAGCGTATAGTGGATCTTCACTATACGCTTCATGACGGTTACGGATGCGCCTGTCGCAAGACGTACCGTCATCCTCGTAGGAGGTGTGTCACATTCACTAAACTTAAAATGACCATCTTCTAGCGATTGGCGTCGCACAAAATTGTTGGACGCCCCACAATCGACAAGAGCTCGAAGGGACAACTTATTCGTCACTTCGAGTTTCAAGGTAATGAGTGAGATCTCATTACCTAGAGCAGCAACGCACAACGTTTGTGTGTCGGGAGCAACCTTCATCAAGAGGCCTACGAATTCTCTTGACGTTGCTCGGCCAGTAGGGTGCTCCGCACCTACTGATCCTGACCGTTTTTTGACGGTCCATCCCGTTGTTGCGTCTTTGCACCAACAGCGGTCCCGCGCCCCTGCCCCTTTCTCATGGGTGGACGGTCACTACGCCCAGTTTTGCGAGACACTGGACGAGGGGCACTACACTCGTAAGCGTAGTGTCCTGTCTTCTGACATCTGTTGCATTTCTGGAACTTCTTGTAGTCTGTAGAGTGAGCCTTCTCGCTCTTACATAATAGAGTTCCATCGGCTCTGGACCTCCATTGTCATATCGTCTCGGTTGACGATATGATGTCGAGCTGGCGCGAGCCTGTCTCAGACTGAATTCTTCCTGTTCCGCAATGGAAATGGCTTGTTCTAGTGAATCTAGTTCAAGCCGGAACAGGTGAGTCTTGACGGGACCGTCCGCAAGACCCTTCATGAACACCGAAACCAACGTGTGTTCATCAACCCGATTGGAACTTATACAACTCGTGAGATGTCGTATATGTTGCGCGTAAGCGTGCACATCACGCTTAACCTGCTTGAGCTTCAAGAGTTCGGTTCGAGCTCTGAACTCAGCTCTAGGCGGTTCAAACGTTTGTCTGAGCCGCGACTTGAAGACTTCCAACGACCCAAATGCATATGGGTCGTGCAACTTGAGTCCCAAAGCCCAAGTCTTGGCACGTCCTGCCAGATTTGACTGGGCAAATGCAACTTGCATTTCCCCGTCGTCGATGCGACGCGCCCTTTTGGCGTCATCCAATTCGACGAACCATCTCAAGAGGGAGTCCTATTGGACTCCCTTATACTTAGAGATGTCAATCTTCAAAGTCTCGGGTCGACGCGAGTGCATCGACCCACCAGCAGCAGCCTGCTGCTGTCTCAACAGTTCAAACTGTTGAACACCCTGTTCTCTCAACAACCCTTATTGTTGAGAACCTTGTTGGTGAAGCAAGGCTACTTTCTCGCGTTCAGCGTCAAGTTCATTTTGAATGAACTTGGCGATAGTAGCATGTTGGGCATCTCTATTGAGAGCCTCTCGCATGACGCCAACAGCATGGATGCCCATGGTTGAACCCATCCGTTCAACCGCATCCCATTCGGCATCGCTCAAATGGGAGTAGCCGTCACGCGTAGCGTGAAAGCTTTGGTCATCTTCATCATCCAACGTATTCATGTTAGATGTGGACGTGGTCCTTGGACGGACTACGAAGTGCTACCAGGTGTAACGGGGCACCCTGAAGCTTGTACTGGTGACAGTACAAGCTACTTATTCTGATGACAGAATAAGGCGGTGCCTCGGAACTTCACGTACACTCGTACGTGCAGAGGAAGACGGTAAGAAGAAGCGAGTACTTGGTTAAAGTAAAAAGTAGAACTGTATTTATCATAGTTAACGTCTGTTAATGAACCACTATTTATCCTCATCTAACTAGGTCTGAATACAAATGTGCATATCAACTATCTGCTCACCACTCATTGCGTGCGTCCGTCGTGGCGCGTCTTCGTTGGCTGATATAATGGCCTATATCAACCAATTAGGAACTACTCGTAAGTGCTGCAGAATATTTGTCCTTATGACAATATTCTGAGAATATAACTCTTTTAGTAATATTCTATCAACAATTTCTAATAAATTGTTATGTAACGATTCACCCCGTTACAAGCAGGATAAAAACGAAAAAATTACCCGCATCGTAGAGCAGGGATGCAAAAGAGTAAACACTGCTGAAATCGTTACTCTGATTACTATCGAACACAACGACAAGTCTGAGAATGTATTTTGGTACCCGAAGCAACTTCATTCTCAGACAGGTTCCGTGTTGTTGCTCCGCGGGGTAACTGAGAACTGCTTCGGTAGATAAAATAGTTACTATCACATGCACCAGTACAAGCGGCAAGGCACGTAAGCGCACCTGCTACAGAAGCATCACCTATTTTCCAAGGTCACTGCAGATCGCAAGCACGATGCTGATCTAACACTCGCTGAAGCTATGATCTACATCATCCACCGAGGCAAGTTACACAGAGGGCAATGTCAGTTAATTACACCTAATTAGTCAGCTACATTTCATACCATATACGCGTACACTGCACAGCAGTACTGGGGAGGGCATTGTCATCAAGTTAGGGCTCGCCAGTAGATGAGCTGTGAACGACGTGACCCGCGTTGCGCTAGTCCTTCTTGCCCAGTCATAACTACTGCAGTAGCTTTTCTTTTCCACTGAGACGTATATTCGTGCATTGTGCGCGTTGCCCACTGCGCTGCTCACGATTATAGCGCCTGTGAACCGACAGCCGTCTCCATCTTGATCCAGTATCCCTTCTCCCACACTCGCACGCACAAACTGCTCCTTGTGATCAGCATTTTTTGAAGGGGATGTACTGCTAAAAAAACGCCTTCTTTCACCTTGTCGTACATATACTGCAGCTTGCCCAACAAATTGCTTATCCGACTGTGCATGTCTAGAGTGTGCGAGACTGGACATGTTTTTCAAATGGTCGTGTTGTCTGAAGGTGCTGACGGGGTGATGCTGGCTTTTGGTTTCGTTTATGAATAAACTCTCTGTACGTTCGCCACCATACAGCATCAGTGGTGCGCTGCGTAAGGTTGGCATAAAAGTTGCGTCCTTGCTTTGTGGATGTCAGCTGATGACATGCCACGGAGCCGCTACACGTTCAAGACCGTCGATCACGTGTGTTTCGCAACTGGTGGTGTGATTGACATTCATCTGGGTTATATTTGATTTAATTTTGTGAACGCTGAAGACGTGAATTGACACCGCTGAGAAATATTGGCAGATGATGCGCGCGGACAAGTGCCACAGCTGAGCACGCAGGGACTTGGGTCTAGATACGTGAGTCTGCTGCGGGTGAAACATTTTATGCAACTGGACCTGTCCCGTGACGTAACTATCGCTTTCCGGTATCGGCTTAAAAATCTGCAGCCGATCTTGAGAGTCTTTGCTTTGAGGAGAAAGGGTTCAGCATCTCCAATTCTATCGCGAATTAGCAAGGTGGTCGGTGCAACGCTGTTTTGGGCCGTTAAGATAATCCCCAGGTTGCTTGCATTGAAAAAGCAGATGCAATGAGATTACGCTGTCAAGTAGCATGCCAAGATAACTGGAGCCAGTCCATCCATAAGATATCACTGCAGGCACATTGTTTTCTGCAATTTTTCAAGTAGCACGACATGTGTCACGAGTCTCCGACAGCAGGCGGGAAGCAGCCGATGTTGTTGTCCACACACACCATTACGAAGACTTGAAAGTCCTACGCACTAGGCAAACTCCGCAGCCGTCATTGTCACCAAAGCTAAGTTGTCCAGCGGGGCGACTTCAACAGGCTAAACCTCCATGCCATTATCGTACCATCGAGCAGGTTGGTTTTGTTTTAAAACACTGGGTCCTGGAGATGAGACACACTATCTGGATCAGACAGTCAAGGTAGTGGGTGAATACGGGAGATGCCGATCAGTCCTAGCGAGGATGTAAGCGCCATTCTGCTGGTGCATTTTCCGTCGTGCGATTTTTGTGGTCGGTAGACGAGTCCTAGTCGCGTCTGCGTTTCAAAAAGTCGTTAAAGATGCGTACAAATCAGCGACATCGATATGATACTGCGGCATCGAGACTTTGCGTGGAATGGCAGAGGTTGCTCGGGGACTTCGGTCCAAAAGAGATGCACAGAAAGGTTATTGACATATCTTGAACGGATCAGAGGTGTGCCACACACTGCTGCTTTTTCTAATTAGTCATTCTGTGTGTGTTTCTGTTCCCCGTATTTGATACAAGGTTCATTCATCAATAATCTTCGGTACTTTGAATTCGCCACGACGATGCGTAGCTTCACATGACGTCAACATGTAATGACTGCTGTTGTACACAAAAGGTATGTTTCTTCTCTTTTTAATTCTTGAGCGTAGCTGATTACTACGAAGGTGATAACTAACCTGCTTCACACGCAATCAAATATGACGTTGTCGACACTGTCGACGTGACAACTCACTACCAACAAACTACTAGCCGCTAGTGGTGGACCATATTGCCGAGGCGACAATCAATAACACCAGAATGCCGTTATAATGCCGTACCTAAAATATGATACGGGTGCCAGCAGCCGAACCAAACCAGGTGTAATTATTCGAGGCGCGAGGGAAATGTCTACGAGCCGCCAGATTTCGCACACTTTGGCGCACCACTTTGCCCTGAAATTTCCTCGTCTTTTTGACGTGAACTGCTGCGACTCAATGCGTTTTACTTCGTCAAACGAATCTTGTGAGAAAAGTCGATCTTTACAACATGCTGCCCCAACTTCTTCAACCGTTTATCAATGATCTTTCCCTTCCCCCCTTTAACATTATGGTACTCCTGGTATTCAAATCCCTCGTATACATCCGGCGGAACGACGAAATATAGCCGCGGTTCATCAGGGTTTCCAAGCATCTCAAGAGCCTTGAGAAGCCCATTTTGTTTACAAGGGTGCACTTGTGCACAAGTAACCTGAAATAACTCGTCAGGCTTAGCCATCGCATCCACCGACTCAAAATTACGTGAGGCAGGCTGGAGAAATTCCCCAACATCGGAATGAGTCACATCATGAACTCGCTTGAAAAAAAAGGTTTTTCGCGGACACAATTTAACGCATTCCGACTCTGCGCGCTTGTACATCGTAACATCACCTTCGCTATCAACAACGACGCATTTTGATTTGCACTCGTCTTCGTCACCATCTGTAGCAAAATCTTTCGGTTTTAAGTGCCGAGATTCAAATTTCCCACCTTGCGACAGCAATGAAAGCGCGAATCGCTCGAATAGAATTCCCCGTTTCACCGCATCTTCGCTGAGTTCATGCGAAGCAGCAAGAAAATCGATTAGGTCCCTTCTCCCACGTTCATACAACCTTTCAAAAACTTTTTGGGCGATGTAGACCGATGCAAAGTCCAAACTCTTGTAACAAAACTCGTGGTTGACTCGAAAGTGGAGCAGCCGATGCGAGACGTCACTCTCCACCCCGTTTGATTCGACACTTGCTGTGAGTATCATCTGCAAATTAGATTTGGTAATTGCCTCCTTTAGCGATTTTTGCACTGCTTTGTCCTCAGCATACTCTAAGACGTAGCGCGCAACGCCGCCCCATTTCATATACCTTTTCTCCACAATCTCCACGGGAGTATTCGAATACAACAGCTCACGACACTTAAAAATCTCTTGCTTTGACCACACTGGCATGAACAACCTCGCGCATTTTCGTTGACAAATCTTATGCCAAACCTCTTTGCGTGGCGACGTTACAAGCATTGTCTTCGCCTTCACGCGTGATGGTTTGACACCATCCACGACGTAAAACGTTTTACGCTGCTTAAGAAAGATTTCAAAATCCGTTTTCGATCCTACGACCACCAGATTGCTGGAAAATAGAGTACGTTCCCCCTTCACTTCGGAACTCACGTAAATCACCGTAGCTCCATCTTGTGCGAGATACAGCAACACCAAAAAGCAAAAGTAAGTCTTGCCAATTCCTGGGGTGCCGAGGATGATAAGGCGCTTATAAGTTCCTTTCTTCCCGTCAAGAATGCTTCGACAAAGATCCCATAAGTGCGGGTAACATGGACGAACGTATATATGGGAGCCAAGCTCAGATTCATCAAGTATATATGTCTTTTCAGGTAACGTGATCACAGCGTCCGCTACGACCGGGGTATTCATCGTTCGAAAAGCTTTCCAGAAATCGACTCGTGGTGACTTCATCATCGTGGACGTGACGGGAGTCGTGACACCGCCCACAGTGATCGACTTGCCTAACGGACTGACCATAGTGGGCGGAAGCATCACCAGCACGTGGACAACGTCTTCTTCAAGAAAAAGACCGGTACCAAACAGACTGGGCTTTCTTAATCGCCAAGACGCGCGCATCTCCTCCATCCCATCGAGAATTCCTTGTGTCTGAATCAGTCTGTCCAAATCACCGTCGTCTCGCAGCCACGCCCCATCTTTTTTCGCCAGGAAGAGCCGCAGCTCTCTAGCATCGCACAGGACATCCACTGTGTTCTCATCCTTTATGTCTTTCTTCAAGTGAGCCACTGATCTATCTGTGTCGATATCCACGACAAAAGTACTTCGAGGTAATCCAACGATCGCACAAAGCAACGCGACTTGCACCATCTTTCTTTGACTTGACAGGTTTTCGACTGGCCTAATATGGGCGCCGGATATTGTCTTCAACATGAGCAGCCACATTTCTACCAATCAAAAGACAGATCGATGCAGTAGAATGACAGCATAACGGAAAAGACTGATGGGACACGGCACGCTCTTTCAGTGATGGGAAAAGGCAGCAACGAATGCGATTCTTCCTCAGAGGTTTACCGGTTAATCCTAGTAAGTAGAAAGGCCAGAACAAGTCGATGAAATCTCCATTTTCAATCATTCAATTAATTGATCTGTTTTCTTTGTGTGCAACGTCTTACACATCATCAAAGAGTGGCGCCTCCTGTTTTCCTTGGTATAAAAAGAAACCTTTCGCTGCAACGGGGTGGGGAAGTTACAGCAAGCAATCACGCATGAAACAGCTCGTCGTCATCGTCTACAAATAAAGCCGTTTCATCGTCATCTTTAACTCTATTCTTTCACCCTAAAATTAGAGTCTTCGCTTTTATGATACGACACAAACCATCACAAAACAACAACTAAGACCACCACCACCACCACCACCACCACCACCACCAGGAGCTACACACTCGCTTGTCGTTCCAAGTCTCTCGTATGTCTCAGCTGCAGCAGCAAAAGCGCGTCGAAGCGGCCGCGCAGCTCAAGCAGGCGGAGAAAGCCCTGACCAGGTGCTCGTTCTGGCTCGTTCAACTATCTCTCGGCCGCGCCGCTTCTGAATAAAGTGGGGGAAGTCTTTCGACTCGGGAATGACTGGAAAGCTAGTGAAGACGCGTTTTGGCACTTTGCAGACGTGCAACAGCACAACCAGGTGCCGTTTCGGCCGCACGGGCGTAGGAGAATGTAGCCGAGATGGTTTTGTTGCAGGTACAAGCTGGAGGGGTCCATTCGGACGATGTCCAGCCAGAAGTTACGGACAGGGGAAGCTCGCCTGGCTTGTGAGAAAGCTGGTGGCTTTTACGTGGTCATGGGAGAGTTTGGGAAAGCTGCTGATGCACTTGTTAAGGGAGCACAGGTCTGTGAGAGTCAGGGGTCTAGTGTGGACGACGTGCTGCCGCTCTACACACACGCGTGCGAGCTTCTCGAGGCCCGAGACAAGCCCCACTTTGCAGTCGAGACGCTCTGCAAGATGCAGGGTTTTCTCGTGAATATGAGATATACCGCGATGCAATTGCGTTGTTGGACCGTCTGACGGCGTTGTATATAGCTATGGACCAGCCTCACAATGTGCACAAGAGTCGCTTGAGCCAAGTCATTCTTCACCTGGCATCAGGGAACGTGGCTACAGCCAACGCTCTGTATCAAAGTGCTTGCAAGATGACGCGCTCTTGTCGTCGAATGGTTGTGTTTTTGCAGAAGACCTCGTGCTGGTCTCTAAAACAGGCAACGAAGACCTACTGCGAACAAGAGTACGGAAGCCGGGATTCCTTGCTCTGGACAACTAAATTGGACGTGTTAGTCGAAGTAATCGATCTACGGGTTGGGAGATGCTGCGGCTGGTGGTGCTAAGCCGCGAGCTCGACACCAGCACGGGACAGCTCCGTCGTTTAGTGGGAAACGCACGCAAGAGCAACAGCAGTCAGGCAAGCAACAGCAGTCAGGCAAGCGACGCAACCCGTTTGCACCTTCTGCAAGAGCTCCTTGTGCAGAATGGAATTCGTTTGCATCTACATCAAGAGCTCCAGCACAAGCACCAGTGTCTTCACTCACGTCGAAGTACTGTCGTCCGGGGCGCCGACAACAGCGAGCACGTTTGCCGACAGCGATTACGAAGCTGCTGCGCTGTCCGAAGCCCTTGGCACTGTTGCTGTTACAAAACAGGCCAAGACTCATTCACGATTGGCTTCGGTTTCCAAGTGTGTGCAACCCGTGTCGCCAGGGCCAGTTGGCCTGTCCTTATCATCGGGCTATCACCCCGATCATGGCTTCTTCGTCGTCGCCTGTAGCAGCGCGTGCAAGCACTTGCATGGATTTCGGATATGACGATTAGAGTTTGCCATGCCGGATTCCGACTTGCTCGAGTTTTCCATGGATGAGCCGACCGGGGTTGATGTAGGTGAGAGGTCGGATTCTTTAAGAACGCCTACAGCACCGGCATCCAAGACTAGGGTGCCAGTGCAAGAACTTAGACCGACGCTGAAGGCACCCGTGCACGATGAATTTGATCTCACATAAAGCAACGAAGGTCATAGCTCGGAGCCAACCAGGTTACGATGTGTTTTTGTATTCAGCCGAGTTTGGTTGTTGTATGCCCCAGTGACGTTTGATTAAACCAAAGACATTGTTCACCGGGTACTCGCTGAGCTTGTGCGCCACTAGACGTTCTAGTATCTCGCCCTGGCTAGTGTCTACTTTCAACCAATGACTATGACGTTACCCTATCTGATGCTTGTAACATCTTCACACTCGCATGCTCGGTACACCACCGAGTGGTCGCATGAAGTTTGTCACTACATCATTCACTCGTAAGACGTCGGTGAACATTGACTCGCTAAAGTTCAGCTTGGCCCCAACTATTTCCTTCGCAAGCAGAAGCCTAGAGCTCTACGCTTCGACCTCAATTGCAACATTACGCTTTTTCGATTGCAGTCAACCGGCTCACAGTAGCTTCGACTCTTTCTAGTGACGCAATGTGAACGCTACACACTCGTAACGCATATACGCCTTATTGGTATCACAATTCGCTTGGTACGTGCCAAACGAATTACATTTGAAAGTAAGGGTTTTCTTACGGCACGGTCAATGCGACAAATATAACAAAAAAGCAGTGACCATGTGTCCACAATGACCAGGAACCTGCTACATTCGCTGACTGCTCTCACTACTTCATATTTTACCCAATCATACCATAGCCACCACAGCTATGCACTTGAGCTTGCGTATTTCATCGACCACTTGCACCTTCCACATCCGGACGACATGCTATGCAGCTTCGCCTTCCGGCCACACAAATGTTCACTTAATGACAAACACGCTAAGGTTGCGTTCCTCAGGTGGTTTGAATATGTTTACCATACAATTGACACAGCGCCACTTTACTAACTTAACTCCGTGCAGTTTACATCATCGATATGCGCGTCCTAAGTAGCATCTGCGTGTGAAACAGTCGCTGAAGATGCGTCCAACCCAGAGACGTACACCTGATGCAGTCATCACAATGTAACCTAAGATGTCAAGTACTGCTTATTCCTCGGGCCAAGCAAAATAGACATTGGTGGACCAGCCGCTAGTGACAGGATGATGCATTTGCTACTGACGGTGTTAATTGTCCAGGTCGTCGCCTTTGGTGTTAAAATGTATGACTTCCGACGATACAATAGTATGTTTTTCGTGTGCAGCATTCGAGTTTCTGGCAGTGGATCAAACCGTTACAAACAACGATTTAATTCACTGCCAGACACTCGGATTCTGCACAAGACAAGTGGCCTGACCGTCCAGCTTACGTCAATTGGTAACATGTTACAGATGCTGTCCGGTGCAAAAGTGGTTTTTTTATGGATCAGATCTTCAGAAAAGCTGATTATTACAAACAGTTTCGTACTCCGCATGCATCTGTCTTCACATCCTGCTATCCTGGTCATCTGTTTTCACATCCTGCTATCCTGGTCCACATGTAAAGCTGGTATGACGTGGTTGACGTAAAAACGGATGGTGCACTGGTGCTAGTGCTGGCCCATCTTTCTAAACGGTGCACCAACGCCATCTATAACCTCGTCTACCAAGCGGCAACTCGAATACGAAGAATACGCTTACCCTGCGCCTGCGTTCAACACAAACGATGACCTCATCAGCGGCATCAGATAAGCTCATTCACTGACAAGTCCGCACTTTTCACGTGTGACGTTGTCCTGAACTTTCTTCACCTTCTTCTTCATGGGGTCTTCGCCTTCCGCTTCCTTTATGCGAGGAATCTCGTGGGCGTAGCTGACTTCCATTACAAATTGCTCCAGCTTCTCCACAATGTTGTCCTCATCCTTCTGTTTCTTCCTCTCGTTATGCTGGTAGGCCTGATATCTGAAATCATCGAATATATCGGGCGGTACAACGAAGTACAACCGTGGTTCAGCTGGTTTTCCAAGCAAATCCAGAACCCTGCAGAGCCCTTTACGTTTGCAAGGGTGCACTCGCGCACAAGTCACTTGGAAGAGTATATTGGGCGTGGCCATAGCATCCACGGATTCGAAATTGCTTGCCTTTGGCCGCAGGTATGTCGCCAAGTCTGCACTGGTCACTTGTTCGTCTCGCTCGAAAACAACATTTTTCAGTTTTGGCAAGTGTACCGTTTTGGTATCTTCATCAACAACGGCGCGTTTAACCTTCCTCTCACCCTCGTTCACACCTGCAGTAATATGTTTCGGACCCACAGTCAGACGCCGGACTCGAAAGTTTCCACCTTGTGGCAGCACTGAATGCACGTATCGCTCGAAAACACGTCCACGTATCACTGCGTATAAGTCAAAGCCACGAGAAGCATCAAGGAATGCCACTAATTTGGCCCTGTTGTGCTCATACAACTGCTGATAAATTATGTCAAGCACGTAATCCGACGCAAATGTATATCCCTGTTCGGTAAAATCGTCGTTGACACGATAGTGAAGTATCCGGTGTGATATCAACTTATCGTCCCCGCTTAATTTTCCATGCGACTTGATCAGCGCCTTCAAATCAACCTTAGCAATCGTCTCGTCAAACAATTTCTGTTGGTCCTGATCCATAGCATAGCGTAAGACGTAGCGTGCAATGCCACCCCATTTACGAAAGCATTCCTTCACGTCGTTTACAGGTCTGTCCGAATACATGAGCTCACGACATTGAAAAATCTCTTCCTCTGTCCAGACAGGCATGTAAAACCTCCCACAATCAAACTTATGAAACTCGAACCAGATTTCATGACGTGGCGACGTGACAAGAATCGTCTCCGCCTTGTAATCTTGTGGTTTCATGCCATCCACAATGTAAAATGTTTCACACAGGTCAAGAATTTTATCAAAATCCGACCGCGATCCTTGAATCACCAGTTCACCACTGAACAAGATACGCATCTTCCTTTGACCAGTCTCGTAAACCACTGTTTTTCCATCACGTGCAAGATACAGCAAGATCAGATAGCAGAAATACGTTTCGCCTATTCCCGGGCTGCCAAGAATTACAAGATGACGTGTGCACTCAAAGGTATCCAAGCAAGTATTCCACAACTGTGGATAGCAATGACGAATGTATATATGAGAGCCAAGCAAATCGTTACCAAGAATAAATGTTTCTTCCGGCAACGCGATCACAGCACCAGCTGCGAGGTCGGCATCAGAATAACACTCTCGGAAAACTTTCCAAAATTTGTCCAGTGAAGAATCCTTCCACATTGTTGGCGCAAAGGGGATTGTGAGACCACCCACAGTAATTGTATCGCGTTGCAGAATAGGTAGTCGGCTGAATATCTCCCAAAGCAATCGGCTCACCTTGTCGAACATGGAAAGCACCAATTGACTCGCACTGTGAGCATTACCCACCGTAGTTGGCTCACTTTGCGGACCAGGCATAGTCGGCGGAAGCATCACCAGCACGTGGACAACGTCTTCTTCAAGAAAAAGACCGGTACCAAACAGACTGGGCTTTCTTAATCGCCAAGACGCGCGCATCTCCTCCATCCCATCGAGAATTCCTTGTGTCTGAATCAGTCTGTCCAAATCACCGTCGTCTCGCAGCCACGCCCCATCCTTTTTCGCCAGGAAGAGCCGCAGCTCTCTAGCATCACACAGGACATCCACTGTGTTCTCATCCTTTATGTCTTTCTTCAAGTGAGCCACTGATCTATCTGTGTCGATATCCACGACAAAAGTACTTCGAGGTAATCCAACGATCGCACAAAGCAACGCGACTTGCACCATCTTTCTTTGACTTGACAGGTTTTCGACTGGCCAAAAATGGGCGCCGGATATTGTCTTCAATCTGAGCAGTCACATTTCTACCAATCAAAAGACAGATCGATGCAGTAGAATGACAGCATAACGGAAAAGACTGATGGGACACGGCACGCTCTTTCAGTGATGGGAAAAGGCAGCAACGAATGCGATTCTTCCTCAGAGGTTTACCGGTTAATCCTAGTAAGTAGAAAGGCCAGAACAAGTCGATGAAATCTCCATTTTCAATCATTCAATTAATTGATCTGTTTTCTTTGTGTGCAACGTCTTACACATCATCAAAGAGTGGCGCCTCCTGTTTTCCTTGGTATAAAAAGAAACCTTTCGCTGCAACGGGGTGGGGAAGTTACAGCAAGCAATCACGCATGAAACAGCTCGTCGTCATCGTCTACAAATAAAGCCGTTTCATCGTCATCTTTAACTCTATTCTTTCACCCTAAAATTAGAGTCTTCGCTTTTATGATACGACACAAACCATCACAAAACAACAACTAAGACCACCACCACCACCACCACCACCACCACCACCAGGAGCTACACACTCGCTTGTCGTTCCAAGTCTCTCGTATGTCTCAGCTGCAGCAGCAAAAGCGCGTCGAAGCGGCCGCGCAGCTCAAGCAGGCGGAGAAAGCCCTGACCAGGTGCTCGTTCTGGCTCGTTCAACTATCTCTCGGCCGCGCCGCTTCTGAATAAAGTGGGGGAAGTCTTTCGACTCGGGAATGACTGGAAAGCTAGTGAAGACGCGTTTTGGCACTTTGCAGACGTGCAACAGCACAACCAGGTGCCGTTTCGGCCGCACGGGCGTAGGAGAATGTAGCCGAGATGGTTTTGTTGCAGGTACAAGCTGGAGGGGTCCATTCGGACGATGTCCAGCCAGAAGTTACGGACAGGGGAAGCTCGCCTGGCTTGTGAGAAAGCTGGTGGCTTTTACGTGGTCATGGGAGAGTTTGGGAAAGCTGCTGATGCACTTGTTAAGGGAGCACAGGTCTGTGAGAGTCAGGGGTCTAGTGTGGCGACGTGCTGCCGCTTTACACACACGCGTGCGAGCTTCTCGAGGCTCAAGAAAAGTCCCTCTTTGCTGTCAAAACGTTTCGCAACCTGCAGAGTTTCCTCGTGAAGTACGAGCAACACCTCGTTGCGATTGCGTTGTGCCATACCGTGTGATGGCGTTGTATGAAGCTATGGACCAGCGCCACAATGTGCACAGATGCCGGTTGAGCCAAGTCATTCTTCACCTGGCATCGAAGGGCGTACCAGCAGATGGTGCTCTGTATTCAAAGTGCTTGCAAGATGACGCGCTCTTGTCGTCGAATGGTTGTGTTCTTGCAGAAGACCTCGTGTTGGCCTCCGAAATGGGCAACAAAACCTTACTGCGAACAAGAGTGCGGAAGCCGGGATTTCTTGCACTGTGCACTGGACAACTAAATTGGACGCGTTAGTCGTACATTATCGATCTACGGGTTGGGAGATGCTGCAGCTGGTGGTGCTAAGCCGCGAGCTCGGCACCAGCACGGGACAGCTCCGTCGTCGAGTGGGAAACGCACGCAAGAGCGACAGCAGTCAGGCAAGCAACAGCAGTCAGGCAAGCGACGCAACCCGTTTGCACCTTCTGCAAGAGCTCCTTGTGCAGAATGGAATTTGTTTACATCTACTTCAAGAGCTCCAGCACAAGCACCAGTGTCTTCACTCACGTCGGAGTACAGTCGTCCGGGGCGCCGACAACAGCGAGCACGTTTGCCGACAGCGATTACGAAGCTGCTGCGCTGTCCGAAGCCCTTGGCACTGTTGCTGTTACAAAACAGGCCAAGACTTGTTCACGATTGGCTTCGGTTTCCAAGTGTGTGCAACCCGTGTCGCCAGGGCCAGTTGGCCTGTCCTTATCATCGGGCTATCACCGATCATGGCTTCATCGTCGTCGCCTGCAGCAGCGCGTGCAAGCGCTTGCATGGATTACGGATATGACGACTTGAAGTATGGCATGCCGGATTCCGACTCGCTCGAGTTTTCCGTGGATGAGCCGACCGGGGTTGATGTAGGTGAGAGGTCAGATTCTTTTAGAACGCCTACAGCACCGGCATCCAAGACTAGGGTGCCAGTGCAAGAACTTAGACCGACGCTGAAGGCACCCGTGCACGATGAATTTGATCTCACATAAAGCAACGAAGGTCATGGCTCGGAGCCAACCGGGTTACGATGTGTTTTTGTATTCAGCCGAGTTTGGTTGTAGTGCGCAGCCACGTTTAAATTATTTAAAGGAGGGGAGTTTTGCTTAATTATTTGCTTTATTTTTAAATAAGAATATATATTTTGTTGAACAAGCAAATGAATTAATTTAAGTTTATTAAAAATAAATCAAATTTTAAATAAAAGATAAATCTTTATTTCCATAAATCGTTAAAATAGAACCTTGCCACCGCTGCCAAAGATGTACGAAATCTCGACGAACGTGATGCCGAGGATGTACCAGATATTGTACGTCTGCGCGTTGCACTCGCAGTAGTAGACGGCTCGTTACCGCAGGCTGGAGGGCAGACAAGCAACGTACGTCACATATCCTTGCTATAGTGTTGTCATGAAAGTAATACCCAAGGCCAAATTCAGCCCTCGGTACAATATGTAGATGGCGTTGACGAGGACGAGGTCGAAGATGATGGCCAGGATGAGCGCGAGCCAACACAGAGTCAAGTTGTTCGATTGTGTTCGCCAGCGCATTGACTGGAATCGCTGCAGTATCAATCGAAGTTGCATCTAGGAAGTAGCAGCTCGTTTGTGCTGGAACACTAGCTTCGGTAGCCATCGCGTGCATTTGTCGTCACACCAGGTTCAGCTAGACAAGTCAGCAATACTTGATGCTCCGGAGATAGATTTGGACATTGGTGATCTTCCCGTTAGAGATATTACACCCGTCCCTATGGCTCAGCACTAATTCCAGTCAATGGAAGCTCTTTAACCTCCGCACCTCTGATCTTCTATCTAGCATACTTCAACTAAATTAAATATTAAGCTGATTAGATGTTCGAAAACACGTTTGACTGGGTTTGCAGTACGGAAAAGCAAAATTGAAAGTACGGAATAGCCTCGCCCAGAAAGAATCGCATTCGTTGCTGCCTTTTCTCATCACTGAAAGAGCGTGCCGTGTCCCATCAGTCTTTTCCGTTATGCTGTCATTCTACTGCATCGATCTGTCTTTTGATTGGTAGAAATGTGACTGCTCATGTTGAAGACAATATCCGGCGCCCATATTTGGTCAGTCGAAAACCTGTCAAGTCAAAGAAAGATGGTGCAAGTCACGTTGCTTTGTGCGATCGTTGGATTACCTCGATGTGTTTCTGCCATCAAAATCGACACGAATGAAGTGGTAGGGATTTTGAAAGATGCCATTAAGGCGAAAAACGCAGTGGATATCTTGTGCGATGCTAGAGAGCTGCGGCTCTTCCTGGCGAAAAAAGATGGGGCGTGGCTGCGAGACGACGGTGAGTTGGACAGACTGGTTCAGACCGAAGGATTTCTCGGTGGGATGGAGGAGATGCGCGCGTCGTGGGAATTGTCAGATCCTAGTTTGTTTGGTACCGGCGTATTGCTAGGAAAGAAGATGGTCCACGTGCTGGTGATGCTTCCGCCGACTATGGCTAGTCCGTTGGGCAAGTCGATTACTGTGGGCGGTGTCACGACTCCCGTCACGTCAACGATGATGAAGTCACCACGGATCGATTTCTGGAAAGCTTTTCGAACGATGAATACCCCGGTCGTAGCGGACGCTGTGATCACGTTACCTGAAAAGACATTTATACTTGATGAATCTGAACTTGGCTCCCACATATACGTTCGTCCTTGTTACCCGCACTTATGGGATCTTTGTCGAAGCATTCTTGACGGGAAGAAAGGAACTTATAAGCGCCTTATCATCCTCGGCACCCCAGGAATTGGCAAGACTTACTTTTGCTTTTTGGTGTTGCTGTATCTCGCACAAGATGGAGCTACGGTGATTTACGTGAGTTCCGAAGTGAAGGGGGAACGTACTCTATTTTCCAGCAATCTGGTGGTCGTAGGATCGAAAACGGATTTTGAAATCTTTCTTAAGCAGAGTAAAACGTTTTACGTCGTGGATGGTGTCAAACCATCACGCGTGAAGGCGAAGACAATGCTTGTAACGTCGCCACGCAAAGAGGTTTGGCATAAGATTTTTCAACGAAAATGCGCGAGGTTGTTCATGCCAGTGTGGTCAAAGCAAGAGATGTTTAAGTGTCGTGAGCTGTTGTATTCGAACACTCCCGTGGAGATTGTGGAGAAAAGGTATTTGAAATGGGGCGGCGTTGCGCGCTACGTCTTAGAGTATGCTGAGGACAAAGCAGTGCAAAAATCGCTAAAGGAGGCAATTACCAAATCTAATTTGCAGATGATACTCACAGCAAGTGTCGAATCAAACGGCGTGGAAAGTGACGTCTCGCATCGGCTGCTCCACTTTCGAGTCAACCACGAGTTTTGTTACAAGAGTTTGGACTTTGCATCAGTCTACGTCGCCCAAAAAGTTTTTGAAATGTTGTACGAACGTGGGAGAAGGGACCTAATCGATTTTCTTGCTGCTTCGCATGAACTCAGCGAAGATGCGGTGAAACGGGGAATTCTATTCGAGCGATTCGCGCTTTCATTGCTGTCGCAAGGGGGGACATTTGAATCTCGGCACTTAAAACCGAAAGATTCTGCTACAGATAGTGACGAAGACGAGTGCAAATCAAAATGCGTCGTTGTTGATAGCGAAGGTGATGTTACGATGTACAAGCGCGCAGAGTCAGAATGCGTTAAATTGCGTCCGCGACAAACTCTTTTTTTCAAGCGAGTTCATGATGTGACTCATTCCGATGTTGGGGAATTTCTCCAGCCTGCCTCACGTAATTTTGAGTCGGTGGATGCGATGGCTAAGCCCGACGAGTTATTTCAGGTTACTTGTGCACAAGTGCACCCCTGTAAACAAAATGGGCTTCTCAAGGCTCTTGAGATGCTTGGGAACCCTGATGAACCGCGGCTATATTTCGTCGTTCCGCCGGATGTATACGAGGGGTTTGAATACCAAGAGTATCATACTGTTAAAGGGGGGAAGGCAAAGATCATTGATAAGCGGTTGAAGAAGTTGGAGCAGCATGTTATAAAGATCGACTTTTCTCACAAGATTCGTTTGACAAAGAAAAACGCATTGAGTCGCACCAGTTCACGTGAAAAAGACGAGGAAATTTCAGGGCAAAGTGGTGCGCCAAAATGTGCGAAATCTGGCAGCTCGTAAACATTTCCCTCACGCCTCGAATAATTACACCTGGTTTGGTTCGGCTGCTGGCACCAGTATCATATTTTAGGTACGGCATTATAACGGCATTCTGGTGTTATTGATTGTCGCCTCGGCAATATGGTCCACCACCAGCGGCTAGTAGTTTGTTGGTAGTGAGTTGTCACGTCGACAGTGTCGACAACGTCATACATGATTGCATGTGAAGCAGGTTAGTTAACACCTTCGTAGTAATCAGCTACGCTCAAGAATTAAAAAGAGAAGAAACATACCTTTTGTGTACAACAGCAGTCATTACATGTTGACGTCATGTGAAGCTACGCATCGTCGTGGCGAATTCAAAGTACCGAAGATTATTGATGAATGAACCTTGTATCAAATACGGGGAACAGAAACACACACAGAATGACTAATTAGAAAAAGCAGCAGTGTGTGGCACACCTCTGATCCGTTCAAGATATGTCAATAACCTTTCTGTGCATCTCTTTTGAACAGAAGTCCCTGAGCAACCTCTGCCATTCCACGCAAAGTCTCGATGCCGCAGTATCATATCGATGTCGCTGATTTGTACGCATCTTAAACGACTTTTTGAAACGCAGACGCGACTAGGACTCGTCTACCGACCACAAAAATCGCACG
This sequence comes from Peronospora matthiolae, assembly GCA_921007115.2. Taxonomy (NCBI): domain Eukaryota; phylum Oomycota; class Peronosporomycetes; order Peronosporales; family Peronosporaceae; genus Peronospora; species Peronospora matthiolae. Next base: position 574,922 of record CAKLBY020000068.1, on the reverse strand, counting down.
AAGGAAAATGCACCAGCAGAATGGCGCTTACATCCTCGCTAGAACTGATCGGCATCTCCCGTATTCACCCACTACCTTGACTGTCTGATCCAGATAGTGTGTCTCATCTCCAGGACCCAGTGTTTTAAAACAAAACCAACCTGCTCGATGGTACGATAATGGCATGGAGCTTTAGTGTAACGGGGTGAATCGTTACATAACAATTTATAAGAAATTGTTAGTAGAATATAAAAAAAGAGTTATATTCTCAGAATATTGTCATAAGGACAAATATTCTGCAGCACTTACAAGTGGTTCCTGATTGGTTGATATAGGCCATTATATCAACCAACGAAGACGCGCCACGACAGACGCACGCAATGAGTGGTGAGCAGATAGTTGATTTACACATTTGTAATCAGACATAGTTAGATGAAGATAAATAGTGATTTATTAACAGACATTAACTATTATAAATACAGTTCTACTTTTTACTCTAACCGAGTACTCGCTTCTTCTTACCGTCTTCCTCTGCACGTACGAGTGTACGTGAAGTCTCGAGGCACCGCCTTATTCTGTCATCAGAATAAGTAGCTTGTACTGTCATCAGTACAAGCTTCAGGGTGCCCCGTTACACCTGGTAGCACTTCGTAGTCCGTCCAAGGACCACGTTCACATCCAACATGAATATGTTGGATGATGAAGATGACCAAAGCTTTCACGCTACGCGTGACGGCTACTTCCATTTGAGCAATGTCGAACGGGATGCGGTTGAACGTATGGGTTCGACCATGGGCATCCATGCTGTTAGCGTCATGCGAGAGGCTCTCGATAGAGATGCCCAACATGCTACTATCGCCAGGTTCATTCAAAATGAACTTGACGCTGAACGCGAGAAAGTAGCCTTGCTTCACCAACAAGGTTCTCAACAAGCAGAGTTGTTGAGAGAACAGGGTGTTCAACAGTTTGAACTGTTGAGACAGCAGCAGGCTGCTGCTGGTGGGTCGATGCACTCGCGTCGACCCGAGACCTTGAAGATTGACATCTCTAAGTATAAGGGAGTCGAAGAGGACTCCCTCTTGAGATGGCTCGTCGAATTGGATGACGCCATAAGGGCGCGTCGCATCGACGATGGGGAAATGCAAGTTGCATTTGCCCAGTCAAATCTGGCAGGACGTGCCAAGACTTGGGCACTGGGGCTCAAGTTGCACGACCCATATGCGTTTGGGTCGTTGGAAGTCTTCAAGTCGCGGCTCAGACAAACGTTTGAACCGCCTAGAGCTGAGTTCAGGGCTCGAACCGAACTCTTGAAGCTCAAACAGGGTAAGCGTGATGTGCACGCTTACGCCCAACATATACGACATCTCACGAGTTGTATAAGTTCCAATCCGGTGGATGAACACACGTTGGTTTCGGTGTTCATGCAGGGTCTTGCGGATGGTCCCGTCAAGACTCACCTGTTCCGGCTTGAACTAGATTCGCTAGAACAAGCCATTTCCATTGCGGAGCAGGAAGACTTCAGTCTGAGACAGGCTCGCGCCAGCTCGACATCATATTGTCAACCGAGACGATATGACAACGGAGGTCCAGAGCCGATGGAACTCTGTTATGTAGAGAGCGAGAAGGCTCGCTCTACAGACTACAAGAAGTTGCAGAGATGCAACAGATGTCAAAAGACAGGACACTAAGCTTATGAGTGTAGTGCCCCTCGTCCAGTGTCTCGCAACACTGGGCGTAGTGACCGTCCACCCATGAGAAAGGGGCAGGGGCGCGGGACCGCTGTTGGTGCAAAGACGCAACAACGGGATGGACCGTCAAAAAACGGTCAGGATCAGTAGGTGCGGAGCACCCTACTGGCCGAGCAACGTCAAGAGAATTCGTAGGCCTCTTGATGAAGGTTGCTCCCAACACACAAACGTTGTGCGTTGCTGCTCTAGGTAATGAGATCTCACTCATTACCTTGAAACTCGATGTGACATATAAGTTGTCCCTTCGAGCCCTTGTCGATTGTGGGGCGTCCAGCAATTTTGTGTGACGCCAAGCGCTAGAAGATGGTCATTTTAAGTTCAGTGAATGTGAAACACCTCCTACGAGGATGAAGGTACGTCTTGCGACAGGCGCATCCGTAACCGTCATGAAACGTATAGTGAAGATCCACTATGCGCTAGAAGATACCCAATATGACGATGACTTTATCGTATTGGATTTGGATGACAAATTTGATGTCATCCTTGGAATACCGTGGCTCAGAAGGTACGAACCACGGGTAAACTGGCAACATCGAACAGTAACGATGCCTGCCGCTTGTTCGTCAGATGACCATCTGATGAACGTTTTAGAGCGTCCACAAGCGTGTGGATGTACTACGAGTGAGTGCGATGGCCTCACTTGTGGTACGGTCGTTAGTACGACTGCACAAAACCTTAGTGTAACAAACAGTTACACTTCGGAGCAAAGTTCCGGCGGCTGTGAGAAAACACAGGCTGCGCCGAAGGTCCACCACTCGAATAAGTCGAGTGGACCGGGACAAAGATGTATCCCTAGCGGGGAACATCTAGAAGAGAAACATCGATCGCTCAGGTTAAGCGAAACGATAATCCTAGATCGACTGGAGAGTCTTTCGTAGAGGATCTCGCTGTGGTTGCGCAACCACAGCTAGAGGAAGTTAAGAGAATGAGTCCCGATATTACAAATACGGCGGAAATAAGTTCCCCGAATCCCGAGGGAATAAGTCCCCGGGAAGCCGAAGGAATAAGTCCTTCGAAGCCTGAGGAAATAAGTCCCCAGGAAGTTACAGAGACATTGAATGTCCTAGTCAATGATGGATCAAGTGTAGGCGCTTATACACTTGATCTGATTGCGCCTCCGAAGTTAACTTCGGAGATCACTCAGTTGCCAACGCTCGAACGTAAAAGGTTCTTGCGTGATCTGCGTAGTGGCATATTCAAGCAGATCTGCGTACTCGTCGCTGACGACGAGTGTGTAACCGACATAAGGTCAGCAACAGTGTTCACTGAGAACGAGAGAGTTCTCAGTAGTTCATCTATGGACGAGATTGTCCTCGATGAAAAGACACGGGTTGAGCGATATGACTCCCAATCGTGGGAATCGCTCAAGAAAAATCCTCTCTATGAGGATTTGGTTGAATTCAAGGATGTATTCCCTGAAACTGTTCCGTGCGAATTACCGAAGGATAAAGGTATTCGACACGAGGTCGAGCTTAAACCAGGCTCGAAGTACTGTGTCATGAAGCAGTGGCCACTGCCTCGTGAACAAGTACTTGCGATCGACAAGTTCTTTGCCGATCGTTTAGCTGCGGGCCATGTGAGGGAATCAACTTCCCCACTTAGCTCTCCGACCTTCTGTGTGCGAAAAGCAACAGGAGGGTGGCGGATAGTGCATGCATTTAACAAGTTGAATGCTGCAATGGTACCGGATCAGACGCCGATACCAAGGAAGGACGTAATCATTGATGGCATGTCAAAGAGTACCATCTTTTCGCCCATGGATTTGATGGATGGCTTCTATCAAATCTTTATGCGAGAACGGGATATACCCTATACCGCAAGCGGCATTCTCTGGGAATGGCTAGTAATGCCACAAGGGCTTAGTAATGCCCCTGCCACGTTCAACAGATGTGTATCACATCTGTTGAGACCAATACGAGAATTCGCGCCGAGTTATTTTGATGACGTATTTATCCATAGTTGGGCTATGGATGGAAATTCGGACGTTGAGGATCACACGTACCACGTCCGACAAGTTCTTACAATCATGCGAAAGCATCAATTGTATGCTAACCTCAAGAAGTGTATATTTGCAGCAAGCGAAATACCACTTCTTGGGTGCATCGTTGGTAAGAACGGAGTACGTCCTGATCCCGAAAAGATCAAGGCGATCACCGACTGGCCTGTGCCAGTTGATGTCAAAGGTCTTCGAAAATTCCTTGGGCTAGCGGCGTATTTGCATAAGTATTCACGCAATTACGCCGAGATGACTGTGCACCTCTCTCGTTTGTTGAAAAAGAACGAGAGGTGGTTATGGAACGCTGAATGTCAGCACCCCTTTGATGGTATCAAGCAGAGCTTGATACAATCCCTAGTACTAGCAATTGCCGATCAGGACAGGCCATTTCATGTGGTCTGTGATGCCAGCGATTTCGCAATCGGCTGTGCATTTAATGCAGTACGATCTTGAAGGCGTTGAACGCGTCGTCTGATATCAGTCGCGTCAGCTGCAACCAGCTGAGCGGAACTATCCAGTGCATGACAAGGAACTCCTTGCCATGAAGTATGCACTCGCGAAGTTCAGAGTCTATCTATTAGGAGATAGACCCTTCATTGTTTACACAGACCATGCGTCGTTACGCACGGCAGTGAACAGCCCGCACCTTTCACAACGAATGGCGCGGTGGTTGTCATTATTTGCAGAATACAACTTTAAGGTCGAGTACAAACCAGGACGACTTAATGTCGTCGCTGATGCACTCTCACGTCGTCCCGACTTTGAACCAGTCGTGAAACCCAACAGTGAGACAGTCACTGTTGCGGTTATGACGTCCTCAATACCATCTTCAACGTTGTATGATGATGTGAGGCGGGCGTATGCCCAAGATGGTGAGATAGTGAAGTTGTTGACACATCTCTCCCAACCATCTCGAGAATCGTTGAAACGATTGTCGTCTGCGTATCAATCTGCATCAGATCGATACACTACTCGCAACGGTTTACTGTATTATACAGCCGTTTCTGGTGACACACCACGTGTTGTCCTTCCTGGTGATACTGATCTGCGTTTGCGGATCATGTTCAAGCATCACGATGCCCACATAGGAGGACATCGTGGCCGTGAGAAGACATATCTCACGGTGAGTCGAGACTTTTACTGGCCCCGCCAGTATCAGTTTGTGCGAAAGTACGTTCGCGCATGCGAAGTCTGTCAACGAGTGCAGTCAAGTCCTTCACTGCGTGCACCTTTACAGCCTCTACCGGTTCCGGCTGAGTGCTGGGAATCCATCTCAATGGATTTTGTCTTCGGGTTACCCAAAGACGCACGCGGGAATACGGGTATTCTCGTATTTGTTGACAGATTCAGCAAAATGGTACACCTAGTGGCTGTACCAGAGACAATCACGGCAAGCGGCTGTGCTTGTGTCTTTATTGACACCATCTTCCGACTTCATGGGTTGCCCCGTGAACTCGTATCAGACAGAGATCCACGATTCACTGCTGATTTCTGGCGTTCCGTGTTCAAATCACTCGGAACGCGCTTGAAGATGTCTACATCTGATCATCCAGAGTCAGATGGTCAGACGGAACGTGCCAATCGTGTCCTTGAAGAGATACGTCGAGGATACGTACACTCCTTCAAGAGTTGGGGTGACTTTTTGCCAATGGTAGAGTTTGCCATTAACAACTCGGTGCATGCGTCCACGACATATACACCGTTTTACGTGAATGGCTTACGCCATCCGCGTGTACCCACCTTACTCGAGTGTAACTCTGGTTTAAGGGGGGGAGGGACTCGCGCGAGCAAAAACCGATTTGGTTCACGCTCATCACGCTCTGACGAAGAAGTCATTGCGTTTGATGCCGATATCGATAACATCGATATCGAAGAATATGATGCCAGTGAGAGTGCGGAAGCCCTCACTGAAGAAGATGATGCCAGTGAGAGTGCGGAAGCCCTCACTGAAGAAAAGATTGTTTTTGCTGCAGTGCGCTCACAGCTCACTGGAGCTAACGAGCCAGCAGATGAGTTCATACTGGCTCGTGAAACGGTAGTCCGTTTTGTGCAAGACTCCATCGCCGAAGCGGTGGATAAGCAAAAGCAAAACGCTGACAAGAATGGAAGGGCAAACACTCTTTTATTTAATAAAGGTGACTTAGTCCTACTGTCTACGGTTAATCTACCAAAGCAAGTAGTGACTAACTTGGGTAGCAGTAAACTACTACCCAAGTACATTGGCCCATTTCGTGTATTGCACCGCCTAGGCAATGCATACACGATCGAGTTGCCACGTAAGATGCGAACGCATCCTACGTTTTACGTTGGTTGGCTTATGCCGTACCATCAGTACGCTGCTTCTTCCGATGAAGAACGCCCTTGCGCTCAAGCATCTCACAGAGAGCCTTGTGCTCCCAATGGTGGGCATCAACAAGGGTCTGAAGAGCAGCTATCTCATCCCGAGACCGATCAGCAATCCCACGAGCTACCCTTAGCTCGTCACGAAGAGATGTCAGAGATCTCTCGTTCTCAAGCTGAGCAAAGGCAAACTCAGCTCGATGCTTCGAGGCAGTGTCCGCCATTTGTAGACGCCTATTCCGCTCATGCTCGAGATCGCCGCGTAACCCTTGCGTTACGCGATCAAAGAAGCTCTCGGGAACACACGCTTCCCCACGATTGTGTGGAGAGCGTCTTTCCTCCTCCTCCACCTCCATTAGAGAACTCTCGCGGTGGCCAGCGCTATCTAGTTGAGCAGCTGTTGAACCACCGCAACGTGAACGGACGTCGGACGAGTTATCTCGTCCGGTGGCGCGGCTATCCCCCGTCCTGGGATTCTTGGGAGCCCCGCTCCCAACTGATGGTTAACGTACTGGGTCTGGTTGAGCAGTACGACGCGGCACATCCTGTGCCGCAGAAGGACCGCCGGAGAAAGTCTTCCCGGCACGGTCATAAAGGGATTTTAGGTTGTCAATCCCTTCGTACATCTCACTAGAGATACGTACGCGCCACCACGGGCTATTAGGGAGGTAAGCCTCCTTAGGTGCGCGCGCAGAGTTGTTCACACAACATGGGCACGAGTCTCCCCAAGAGAGGCAGGGTAATCCTTTCTCCTTAGACAGACGATGCAGCTTATAGCGTGCACCTGTCGGGGTTCGCTTTTCAAACTTATCACGAGCTGTGATAAGTTCGTCGTTCCAAACGTCACGACCTACATCCTCAAGGTTATGGATGTAGGCGTTCCACGCCTGAAGTAGTGAGGAACCATCACGTGTGTGATTCCCAATGTACCATCGATGTTTAAAGAAAGCATCGATGAAGAAATCATTATCAGCGCGATAGTTTTTCGGACTGGGGTCAAGGTGATGGATCCTTGACGAATCGAACAACCGTGTTAGATAACGATCACTCGTCGTCGCCGACAAGTGATCCAAGACGGATTTAGGAGGCATCCATGCCTTCTTTTCTGGAGCGAGACGCAACACATTGCGGTCCCGCTCTTCCTGCGATGTGCCGACAGAAGTACTGGCACCTCGCTGTGAAGTGGTGTCAATAGGAGAACCGACACCACTGTTAACGCCCGAGTCTCGCAACCTCGAGCGCCTTCGCTTCGGCGATGGTTCATCTGATGAATCAGATGAACCAAAGATGCTACGACGCATAGCATCATCCATGCCACGCTTGGCAGGCGGCTTAGATTCGATCGCCGTCGATACGGATCCGTCTTCCGTATCGGGAGAGTACGAGACACCGAGCTCGTACTCTGTGAAGACATGAGTGTCTTCATGACTAGCGCCTGCATCACCAAGTGACACAGTCTGAGTCGCTTCAGCAACCGATCAGATATCAGTTGCTGTTGTTTCTGCTTTGGCGTCCTCACAGAGACGTGCGGACGCGCTCTCGGCGGCCTTGCTCGCGCATCGCATGGGCTTGTTAACCATGCGATGTAATGTTGGAAAGTGGACTCGAACCAACAAGTGCAAACCCTGTCCCAAATGATTTGGACGAGTATCTATTTAGTCAATCAGTCACTAAAGTGACTGATGGTTAAGGGGGGGGGTGATGTAACGGGGTGGATCGTTACATAACAATTTATAAGAAATTGTTAATAGAATATAACTATAAGAGTTATATTCTCAGAATATTGTCATAAGGACAAATATTCTGCAGCACTTACGATTGGTTCCTGATTGGTTGATATAGGCCATTATATCAACCAACGAAGACGCGCCACGACAGACGCACGCAATGAGTGGTGAGCAGATAGTTGATTTACACATTTGTATTTAGACATAGTTAGATGAAGATAAATAGTGATTTATTGCAGACATTAAATATACTAAATACAGTTCTACTTTTTACTTTAACCAAGTACTCGCTTCTTCTTACCGTCTTCCTCTGCACGTACGAGTGTACGTGAAGTTCCGAGGCACCGCCTTATTCTGTCATCATAATTAGTAGCTTGTACTGTCATCAGTACAAGCTTCAGGGTGCCCCGTTACATTTAGCCTGTTGAAATCGCCCCGCTGGACAACTTAGCTTTGGTGACAATGACGGCTGCGGAGTTTGCCTAGTGCGTAGGACTTCCAAGTCTTCGTAATGGTGTGTGTGGACAACAACATCGGCTGCTTCCCGCCTGCTGTCGGAGACTCGTGACACATGTCGTGCTACTTGAAAAATTGCAGAAAACAATGTGCCTGCAGTGATATCTTATGGATGGACTGGCTCCAGTTATCTTGGCATGCTACTTGACAGCATAATCTCATTGCATCTACTTTTTCAATGCAAGCAACCTGGGGATTATCTTAACGGCCCAAAACAGCGTTGCACCGACCACCTTGCTGATTCGCGATAGAATTGGAGATGCTGAACCCTTTCTCCTCAAAGCAAAGACTCTCAAGATCGGCTGCAGATTTTTAAGCCGATACCGGAAAGCGATAGTTACGTCACGGGACAGGTCCAGCTACATAAAATGTTTCACCCGCAGCAAACTCACGTATCTAGACCCAAGTCCCTGCGTGCTCAGCTGTGGCACTTGTACGCGCGCATCATCTGCCAATATTTCTCAGCGGTGTCAATTCACGTCTTCAGCGTTCACGAAATTAAATCAAATATAACCCAGATGAATGTCAATCACACCACCAGTTGCGAAACACACGTGATCGACGGTCTTGAACGTGTAGCGGCTCCGTGGCATGTCATCAGCTGACATCCACAAAGCAAGGACGCAACTTTTATGCCAACCTTACGCAGCGCACCACTAATGCTGTACGGTGGCGAACGTACAGAGAGTTTATTCATAAACGAAATCATAAGCCAGCATCACCCCGTCAGCACCTTCAGACAACACGACCATTAGAAAAACATGTCCAGTCTCGCGCACTCTAGACATGCACAGTCGGATAAGCAATTTGTTGGGCAAGCTGCAGTATATGTACGAAAAGGTGAAAGAAGGCGATTTTTTAGCAGTACATCCCTTTAAAAAAATGCTGATCACAAGGAGCAGTTTGTGCGTGCGAGTGTGGGAGAAGGGATACTGGATCAAGATGGAGACGGCTGTCGGTTCACAGCCACTATAATCGTGAGCGGCGCAGTGGGAAACGCGCACATTGCACGGATGTACGTCTCAGTGGAAAAGCTACTGCAGTAGTTATGACTGGTCAAGAAGGACTAGCGCAACGCGGGTCACGTCGTTCACAGCTCATCTACTGGCGAGCCCAAACTTGATGACAATGCCCTCCCCAGTACTGCTGTGCAGTCTACGCGTATATGGTATGAAATGTAGCTGACTAATTAGGTGCAATTAACTGACATTGCCCTCTGTGTAACTTGCCTCGGTGGATGATGTAGATCATAGCTTCAGCCAGTGTTAGATCAGTATCGTGCTTGCAATCTGCAGTGACCTTGGAAAAAAGGTGATGCTTCTGTAGCAGGTGCGCTTACGTGCCTTGCCGCTTGTACTGGTGCATGTGATAGTAACTATTCTATCTACCGAAGCAGTTCTCAGTTACCCCGCGGAGCAACAACATGGAACCTGTCTGAGAATGAAGTTGCTTCGGGTACCAAAATACATTCTCAGACTTGTCGTTGTGTTCGATAGTGATCAGAGTAACGATTTCAGCAGTGTTTACTCTTTTGCATCCCTGCTCTACGATGCGGGTGATTTTTTCGTTTTTATCCTGCTTGTAACGGGGTGAATCGTTACATAACAATTTATAAGAAATTGTTAGTAGAATATAACTAAAAGAGTTATATTCTCAGAATATTGTCATAAGGACAAATATTCTGCAGCACTTACGAGTAGTTCCTAATTGGTTGATATAGGCCATTATATCAACCAACGAAGACGCGCCACGACAGACGCACGCAATGAGTGGTGAGCAGATAGTTGATTTACACATTTGTATTTAGACATAGTTAGATGAGGATAAATGGTGATTAATTAACAGACATTAACTATTATAAATACAGTTCTACTTTTTACTTAAATCAAGTACTCGCTTCTTCTTACCGTCTTCCTCTGCACGTACGAGTGTACGGGAAATTTTGAGGCACTGTCTTATTCTGTCATCAGAACAGAATAAGAAAGTGCCTCGGAATTTTTATGTAGCTTGTACTGTCACCAGTACAAGCTTCAGGGTGCCCCGTTACAGTAATGGTGTGTGTGGACAACAACATCGGCTGCTTCCCGCCTGCTGTTGGAGACTCGTGACACATGTCGTGCTACTTGAAAAATAGCGGTAAACAATGTGCCTGCAGTGATAATTCATGGATGGACTGGCTCCAGTTATCTTGGCATGCTACTTGACAGCGTAATCTCATTGCATCTGCTTTTTCAATGCAAGCAACCTGGGGATTATCTTAACGGCCCAAAACAGCGTTGCACCGACCACCTTGCTAATTCGCGATAGAATTGGAGATGCTGAACCCTTTCTCCTCAAAGCAAAGACTCTCAAGATCGGCTGCAGATTTTTAAGCCGATACCGGAAAGCGATAGTTACGTCACGGGACAGGTCCAGTTGCATAAAATGTTTCACCCGCAGCAGACTCACGTATCTAGACCCAAGTCCCTGCGTGCTCAGCTGTGGCACTTGTCCGCGCGCATCATCTGCCAATATTTCTCAGCGGTGTCAATTCACGTCTTCAGCGTTCACAAAATTAAATCAAATATAACCCAGATGAATGTCAATCACACCACCAGTTGCGAAACACACGTGATCGACGGTCTTGAACGTGTAGCGGCTCCGTGGCATGTCATCAGCTGACATCCACAAAGCAAGGACGCAACTTTTATGCCAACCTTACGCAGCGCACCACTGATGCTGTACGGTGGCGAACGTACAGAGAGTTTATTCATAAACGAAACCAAAAGCCAGCATCACCCCGTCAGCACCTTCAGACAACACGACCATTAGAAAAACATGTCCAGTCTCGCGCACTCTAGACATGCACAGTCGGATAAGCAATTTGTTGGGCAAGCTGCAGTATATGTACGACAAGGTGAAAGAAGGCGATTTTTTAGCAGTACATCCCTTTAAAAAAATGCTGATCACAAGGAGCAGTTTGTGCGTGCGAGTGTGGGAGAAGGGATACTGGATCAAGATGGAGACGGCTGTCGGTTCACAGCCACTATAATCGTGAGCGGCGCAGTGGGAAACGCGCACATTGCACGGATGTACGTCTCAGTGGAAAAGCTACTGCAGTAGTTATGACTGGTCAAGAAGGACTAGCGCAACGCGGGTCACGTCGTTCACAGCTCATCTACTGGCGAGCCCAAACTTGATGACAATGCCCTCCCCAGTACTGCTGTGCAGTCTACGCGTATATGGTATGAAATGTAGCTGACTAATTAGGTGCAATTAACTGACATTGCCCTCTGTGTAACTTGCCTCGGTGGATGATGTAGATCATAGCTTCAGCCAGTGTTAGATCAGTATCGTGCTTGCAATCTGCAGTGACCTTGGAAAAAAGGTGATGCTTCTGTAGCAGGTGCGCTTACGTGCCTTGCCGCTTGTACTGGTGCATGTGATAGTAACTATTCTATCTACCGAAGCAGTTCTCAGTTACCCCGCGGAGCAACAACATGGAACCTGTCTGAGAATGAAGTTGCTTCGGGTACCAAAATACATTCTCAGACTTGTCGTTGTGTTCGATAGTGATCAGAGTAACGATTTCAGCAGTGTTTACTCTTTTGCATCCCTGCTCTACGATGCGGGTGATTTTTTCGTTTTTATCCTGCTTGTAACGGGGTGAATCGTTACATAACAATTTATAAGAAATTGTTAGTAGAATATAACTAAAAGAGTTATATTCTCAGAATATTGTCATAAGGACAAATATTCTGCAGCACTTACAGTAGTTCCTAATTGGTTGATATAGGCCATTATATCAACCAACGAAGACGCGCCACGACAGACGCACGCAATGAGTGGTGAGCAGATAGTTGATTTACACATTTGTATTTAGACATAGTTAGATGAGGATAAATGGTGATTAATTAACAGACATTAACTATTATAAATACAGTTCTACTTTTTACTTAAATCAAGTACTCGCTTCTTCTTACCGTCTTCCTCTGCACGTACGAGTGTACGGGAAATTTTGAGGCACTGTCTTATTCTGTCATCAGAACAGAATAAGAAAGTGCCTCGGAATTTTTATGTAGCTTGTACTGTCACCAGTACAAGCTTCAGGGTGCCCCGTTACAGTAATGGTGTGTGTGGACAACAACATCGGCTGCTTCCCGCCTGCTGTTGGAGACTCGTGACACATGTCGTGCTACTTGAAAAATAGCGGTAAACAATGTGCCTGCAGTGATAATTCATGGATGGACTGGCTCCAGTTATCTTGGCATGCTACTAGACAGCATAATCTCATTGCATCTACTTTTTCAATGCAAGCAACCTGGGGATTATCTTAACGGCCCAAAACAGCGTTGCACCGACCACCTTGCTGATTCGCGATAGAATTGGAGATGCTGAACCCTTTCTCCTCAAAGCAAAGACTCTCAAGATCGGCTGCAGATTTTTAAGCCGATACCGGAAAGCGATAGTTACGTCACGGGACAGGTCCAGCTACATAAAATGTTTCACCCGCAGCAAACTCACGTATCTAGACCCAAGTCCCTGCGTGCTCAGCTGTGGCACTTGTACGCGCGCATCATCTGCCAATATTTCTCAGCGGTGTCAATTCACGTCTTCAGCGTTCACGAAATTAAATCAAATATAACCCAGATGAATGTCAATCACACCACCAGTTGCGAAACACACGTGATCGACGGTCTTGAACGTGTAGCGGCTCCGTGGCATGTCATCAGCTGACATCCACAAAGCAAGGACGCAACTTTTATGCCAACCTTACGCAGCGCACCACTAATGCTGTACGGTGGCGAACGTACAGAGAGTTTATTCATAAACGAAATCATAAGCCAGCATCACCCCGTCAGCACCTTCAGACAACACGACCATTAGAAAAACATGTCCAGTCTCGCGCACTCTAGACATGCACAGTCGGATAAGCAATTTGTTGGGCAAGCTGCAGTATATGTACGAAAAGGTGAAAGAAGGCGATTTTTTAGCAGTACATCCCTTTAAAAAAATGCTGATCACAAGGAGCAGTTTGTGCGTGCGAGTGTGAGAGAAGGGATACTGGGTCAAGATGGAGACGGCTGTCGGTTCACAGCCACTATAATCGTGAGCGGCGCAGTGGGAAACGCGCACATTGCACGGATGTACGTCTCAGTGGAAAAGCTACTGCAGTAGTTATGACTGGTCAAGAAGGACTAGCGCAACGCGGGTCACGTCGTTCACAGCTCATCTACTGGCGAGCCCAAACTTGATGACAATGCCCTCCCCAGTACTGCTGTGCAGTCTACGCGTATATGGTATGAAATGTAGCTGACTAATTAGGTGCAATTAACTGACATTGCCCTCTGTGTAACTTGCCTCGGTGGATGATGTAGATCATAGCTTCAGCCAGTGTTAGATCAGTATCGTGCTTGCAATCTGCAGTGACCTTGGAAAAAAGGTGATGCTTCTGTAGCAGGTGCGCTTACGTGCCTTGCCGCTTGTACTGGTGCATGTGATAGTAACTATTCTATCTACCGAAGCAGTTCTCAGTTACCCCGCGGAGCAACAACATGGAACCTGTCTGAGAATGAAGTTGCTTCGGGTACCAAAATACATTCTCAGACTTGTCGTTGTGTTCGATAGTGATCAGAGTAACGATTTCAGCAGTGTTTACTCTTTTGCATCCCTGCTCTACGATGCGGGTGATTTTTTCGTTTTTATCCTGCTTGTAACGGGGTGAATCGTTACATAACAATTTATAAGAAATTGTTAGTAGAATATAACTATAAGAGTTATATTCTCAGAATATTGTCATAAGGACAAATATTCTGCAGCACTTACGAGTAGTTCCTAATTGGTTGATATAGGCCATTATATCAACCAACGAAGACGCGCCACGACAGACGCACACAATGAGTGGTGAGCAGATAGTTGATTTACACATTTGTATTCAGACATAGTTAGATGAGGATAAATAGTGATTTATTAACAGACATTAACTATTATAAATACAGTTCTACTTTTTACTTTAACCAAGTACTCGCTTCTTCTTACCGTCTTCCTCTGCACGTACGAGTGTACGTGAAGTTCCGAGGCACCGCCATATTCTGTTATCAGAATAAGTAGCTTGTACTGTCATCAGTACAAGCTTCAGGGTGCCCCGTTACACCTGGTAGCACTTCGTAGTCCGTCCAAGGACCACGTTCACATCTAACATGAATATGTTGGATGATGAAGATGACCAAAGCTCTCGCGCTACGCGTGACGGCTACTCCCATTTGAGCGATGCCGAACGGGAAGCGGTTGAACGGATGAATTCAACCATGGGCATCCATGCTGTTAGTGTCATGCTAGAGGCTCTCGATAGAGATGCCCAACATGCTACTATCGCCAGGTTCATTCAAAATGAACTTGACGCCGAACGCGAGAAAGTAGCCTTGCTTCACCAACAAGGTTCTCAACAAGCAGAGTTGTTGAGAGAACAGGGTGTTCAACAGTTTGAACTGTTGAGACAGCAGCAGCTGCTGCTGGTGGGTCGATGCACTCGCGTCGACCCGAGATCTTGAAGATTGACATCTCTAAGTATAGGGAAGTCCAATAGGACTCCCTCTTGAGATGGTTCGTCGAATCCGACGACGCCATAAGGCCGCGTCGCATCGACGATGGGCAAATGCAAGTTGCATTTGCCCGATTAAATGTGGCAGGACGTGCCAAGACTTGGGCTTTGGGACTCAAGTTGCACGACCCATTTGCGTTGGGTCGTTGGAAGTCTTCAAGTCGCGGCTCAGACAAACGTCCAAACCGCCTGGAGCTGAGTTCAGAGCTCGAACCGAACTCTTGAAGATCAAACAGGGTAAGCGTGATGTGCACGCTTACGCCCAACATATACGACATCTCACGAGTTGTATAAGTTCCAATCCGGTGGATGAACACACGTTGGTTTCGGTGTTCATGCAGGGTCTTGCGGAAGGTCCCGTCAAGACTCACCTGTTCAGACTTGAACTCGATTCACTAGAACAAGCCATTTCCATTGCGGAACAGGAAGACTTCAGTCTGAGACAGACTCGCGCCAGCTCGACATCATATTGTCAACCGAGACGATATGACAATAGAGGTCCAGAGCCGATGGAACTCTGTTATGTAGAGAGCGAGAAGGCTCGCTCTACAGACTACAAGAAGTTCCAGAAATGCAACAGATGTCAGAAGACAGGACACTAAGCTTACGAGTGTAGTGCCCCTCGTCCAGTGTCTCGCAACACTGGACGTAGTGACCGTCCACCCATGAGAAAGGGGCAGGGGCGCGGGTCCGCTGTTGGTGCAAGGACGCAACAACGGGATGGACCGTCAAAAAACGGACAGGATCAGTAGGTGCGGAGCATCCTACTGGTCCAGCAACGTCAAGAGAATTTGTAGGCCTCTTGATGAAGGTTGCTCCCGACACACAAACGTTGTGCGTTGCTGCTCTAGGTAATGAGATCTCACTCATTACCTTGAAACTCGATGTGACATATAAGTTGTCCCTTCGAGCCCTTGTCGATTGTGGGGCGTCCAGCAATTTTGTGTGACGCCAAGCGCTAGAAGATGGTCATTTTAAGTTCAGTGAATGTGACACACCTCCTACAAGGATGACGGTACGTCTTGCGACAGGCGCATCCGTAACCGTCATGAAACGTATAGTGAAGATCCACTATGCGCTAGAAGATACCCAATATGACGATGACTTTATCGTATTGGATTTGGAGGAAAAATTTGATGTCATCCTTGGAATACCGTGGCTCAGAAGATACGAACCACGGGTAAACTGGCAACATCGAACAGTAACGATGCCTGCCGCTTGTTCATCAGATGGCCATCTTGGAGCGTCCACAAGCGTGTGGATGTACTGCGAGTGAGTGCGATCGCCTCACTTGTGGTACGGTCGTTAGTACGACTGCACAAAACCTTAGTGTAACAAACAGTTACACTTCGGAGCAAAGTGTCGGCGGCTGTGGGGAAACACAGGCTGCGCCGAAGGTCCACCACTCGAATAAGTCGAGTGGACCGGGACAAAGATGATTCCCTAGCGGGGTACATCTAGAAGAGAAACAATCGATCGCTCAGGTTAAGCGAAACGATAATCCTAGATCGACTGGAGAGTCTTTCGTAGAGGATCTCGCTGTGGTTGCGCAACCACAGCTAGAGGAAGTAAAGGGAATAAGTCCCGATAAAACAAATACGGCGGAAATAAGTTCCCCGAATCCCGAGGGAATAAGTCCCTGGGAAGCCGAAGGAATAAGTCCTTCGAAGCCTGAGGGAATGAATCCCCAGGAAATGACAGAGACATTGAATGTCCTAGTCAATGATGGATCAAGTGTGGGCGCTTATACACTTGATCTGATTGCGCCTCCGAAGTTAACCTCGGAGATCACTCAGTTGCCAACGCTCGAACATAAAAGGTTCTTGCGTGATCTGCGTAGTGGCAAAGTCAAGCAGATCTGCGTACTCGTCGCTGACGACGAGTGCGTAGCCGAAATAAGGTCAGCAACAGTGTTTACTGAGAACGAGAGAGTTCTCAGTAGTTCATCTATGGACGAGATTGTCCTCGATGAAAAGACACGGGTTGAGCGATATGACTCCCAATCGTGGGAATCGCTCAAGAAAAATCCTTTCTATGAGGATTTAGTTGAATTCAAGGATGTATTCCCTGAAACTGTTCCGCGCGAATTACCGAAGGATAAAGGTATTCGACACGAGGTCGAGCTTAAACCAGGCTCGAAGTACTGTGTCATGAAGCAGTGGCCACTGCCTCGTGAACAAGTACTTGCGATCGACAAGTTCTTTGCCGATCGTTTAGCTGCGGGCCATGTGAGTGAATCAACTTCCCCACATAGCTCTCCGACCTTCTGTGTGCGAAAAGCAACAGGAGGGTGGCGGATAGTGCACGCGTTCAATAAGTTGAATGCTGCAATGGTACCGGATCAGACGCCGATACCAAGGAAGGACGTAATCATTGATGGCATGTCAAAGAGTACCATCTTTTCGCCCATGGATTTGATGGATGGCTTCTATCAAATCTTTATGCGAGAACGGGATATACCCTATACCGCAAGCGGCATGCTCTGGGAATGGCTAGTAATGCCACAAGGGCTTAGTAATGCCCCTGCCACGTTCAACAGATGTGTATCACATCTGTTGAGACCAGTACGAGAATTCGCGCCGAGTTATTTTGATGTCGTATTTATCCATAGTCGGGCTATGGATGGAAATTCGGACGTTGAGGATCACACGTACCACGTCCGACAAGTTCTTACAATCATGCGAAAGCATCAATTGTATGCTAACCTCAAGAAGTGTATATTTGCAGCAAGCGAAATACCACTTCTTGGGTGCATCGTTGGTAAGAACGGTGTACGCCCTGACCCCGAAAAGATCAAGGCGATCACCGACTGGCCTGTGCCAGTTGATGTCAAAGGCCTTCGAAAATTCCTTGGGCTAGCGGCGCATTTGCACAAGTATTCACGCAATTACGCCGAGATGACTGTGCACCTCTCTCGTTTGTTGAAAAAGAACGAGAGGTGGTTATGGAACGCTGAATGTCAACGCTCCTTTGAGGGTATCAAGCAGAGCTTGATACAATCCCCAGTCCTAGCAATAGCCGATCAGGACAGGCCATTTCATGTGGTCTGTGATGCCAGCGATTTCGCAATCGGCTGTGCATTAATGCAGTACGATCTTGAAGGCGTTGAACGCGTCGTCTGATATCAGTCGCGTCAGCTGCAACCAGCTGAGCGGAACTATCCAGTGCATGACAAGGAACTCCTTGCCATGAAGTATGCACTCGCGAAGTTCAGAGTCTATCTATTAGGAGATAGACCCTTCGTTGTTTACACTGACCATGCGTCATTACGCACGGCAGTGAACAGCCCGCACCTTTCACAACGAATGGCGCGGTGGTTGTCATTCTTTGCAGAATACAACTTTACGGTCGAGTACAAACCAGGACGACTTAATGTCGTCGCTGATGCACTCTCACGTCGTCCCGACTTTGAAACAGTCGCGAAACCCAACAGTGAGACAGTCACTGTTGCGGTTATGACGTCCTCAGTTCCATCTACAACGTTGTATGATGATGTGAGGCGGGCATACGCCCAAGATGGTGAGATAGTGAAGTTTTTGACACATCTCTCTTAACCATCTCGAGAATCGTTGAAACGATTGTCGTCTGCGTATCGATCTGCATCAGATCGATACACTACTCGCAACGGGTTACTGTACTATACAGCCGTTTCTGGTGACACACCACGTGTTGTCATTCCAGATGATACTGATCTGCGTTTGCGGATCATGTTCGAGTATCACGATGCTCCTATAGGAGGACATCGTGGCCGGGAGAAAACATATCTCACGGTGAGTCGAGACTTTTACTGGCCCCGCCAGTATCAGTTTGTGCGCAAGTACATTCGCGCATGCGAAGTCTGTCAACGAATGAAGTCAAGTCCTTCACTGCGTGCACCTTTACAGCCTCTACCGGTTCCGGCTGAGTGCTGAGAATCCATCTCAATGGATTTTGTCTTCGGGTTACCCAAAGACGCACGCGGGAATACGGGTATTCTCGTATTTGCTGACAGATTCAGCAAAATTGTACACCTTGTGGCTGTTGCCGAGTCAATCACAGCAAGTGGCTATGCCTGCGTCTTATCGACACCATTTTCCGACTTCATGGGTTACCCCGTGAACCCGTATCAGACAGAGATCCACGCTTCACTGCTGATTTCTGGCGTTCCGTGTTCAAATCACTCGGAACGCGCGGGAAGATGTCGACATCTGATCACCCAGAGTCAGATGGTCAGACGGGACGTGCCAATCGTGTCCTCGAAAAGATAATTCGAGGATACGTACACTCCTTTAAAAGTTGGAGTGAGTTTTTGCCAATGGTAGAGTTTGCCATTAACAACTCGGTGCATGCGTCCACGACACATACACCGTTTTACGTGAATGGCTTACGCCATCTGCGTGTACTCACCTTACTCGAGTGTAACTCTGGTTTAAGGGGGGAGGGACTCGCGCGAGCAAAAACCGATTTGGTTCATGCACATCACGCTCTGACGAAGAGGTCATTGCGCTTGATGCCGATATCGATAACATCGATATCGAAGAAGATGATGCCAGTGAGAGTGCGGAAGCCCTCACTGAAGAAAAGATTGTTGTTGCTGCAGTGCGCTCACAGCGCTCTGAAGCTAACGAGCCAGCAGATGAGTTCATACTGGCTCGTGAAACGGTAGTCCGTTTTGTGCAAGACTCCATCGCCGAAGCGGTGGATAAGCAAAAGCAAAACGCTGACAAGAATGAAAGGGCAAACACTCTTTTATTTAATGAAGGTGACTTAGTCCTACTGTCTACGGTTAATCTACCAAAGCATGTAGTGACTAACTTGGGTAGCAGTAAACTACTACCCAAGTACATCGGCCCATTTCGTGTATTGCACCGCCAAGGCAATGCATACACGATCGAGTTACCACGTAAGATGCGAACGCATCCCACGTTTTACGTTGGTCGGCTTAAGCCGTACCATCAGTACGCTGTTTCTTCCGATGAAGAACGCCCTTGCGCTCAAGCATCTCGCAGAGAGTCTTGTGCTCCCAATGGTGGGCATCGACAAGGGTCTGAAGAGCGGTTATCTCAGCCCGAGACCGATCAACATTCCCACGAGCTACCCTTAGCTCATCACGCAGAGACGTCAGAGCTCTCTCGTTCTCAAGCTGAGAAAAGGCAAACTCAGCTCGATGCTTCAAGACAGTGTCCGCCATTTGGAGACGCCTATTCCGCTCATGCTCGAGATCGCCGCGTAACCCTTGCGTTACGCGATCAAAGAAGCTCTCGGGAACACACCGATCCACATGATCGCGTGGAGAGCGTCTTTCCTCCTCCTCCACCTCCATTAGAGAACTCTCGCGGTGGCCAGCGCTATCTAGTTGAGCAGCTGTTGAACCACCGCGACGTGAACGGACGTCGGACGAGTTATCTCGTCCGGTGGCGCGGCTATCCCCCGTCCTGGGATTCTTGGGAGCCCCGCTCCCAACTGATGATCGACTTACTGGGTCTGGTTGAGCAGTACGACGCGGCACATCCTGTGCCGCAGAAGGACCGCCGGAGAAAGTCTTCCCGGCACGGTCGTAAAGGGATTTCAGGCTGTCAATCTCTTCGTACATCTCACTAGAGATACGTACGCGCCACCAAGGGCTAGTAAGGAGGTAGGCCTTCTTAGGTGCTCGTGCAGAGTTGTTCACACAACATGGGCACGAGTCTCCCCAGGAGAGGCAGGGTAACCCT
This sequence comes from Peronospora matthiolae, assembly GCA_921007115.2. Classification (NCBI taxonomy): domain Eukaryota; phylum Oomycota; class Peronosporomycetes; order Peronosporales; family Peronosporaceae; genus Peronospora; species Peronospora matthiolae. The sequence goes on along the minus strand of CAKLBY020000068.1, from coordinate 554,343 downwards.
TTCTCCCTAGACAGATGATGCAGCTTGTAGCGTGCACCTGTCGGGGTTCGCTTTTCAAACTTATCACGAGCTTTGATAAGTTCGTCGTTCCAAACGTCACGACCTACATCCTCAAGGTTATGGATGTAGGCGTTCCACGCTTGAAGCAGTGAGGGACCATCAAGTGTATGATTCCCAATGTACCATCAATGTTTGAAGAAAGCATCGATGAAGAAATCATTATCAGCGCGATAGTTTTTCGGACTGGGGTCAAGGTGATGGATCCTTGACGAATCGAACAACCGTGTTAGATAACGATCACTCGTCGTCGCCGACAAGTGATCCAAGACGGATTTAGGAGGCATCCATACCTTCTTTTCAGGAGCGAGACGCAACACACTGCGGTCCCGCTCTTCCTGCGATGTGCCGACAGAAGTACTGGCACCTCGCTGTGAAGTGGTGTCAATAGGAGAACAGACACCACTGTTAACGCCCGAGTCTCGCGACCTCGAGCGCCTTCGCTTCGGCGATGGTTCATCTGATTCATCAGATGAACCAAAGATGCTACGACGCATAGCATCATCCATGCCACGCTTGGCAGGCGGCTTAGATTCGATCGCCGTCGATACGGATCCGTCTTCCGTATCAGGAGAGTATGAGACACCGAGCTCATACTCTGTGAAGACATGAGTGTCTTCATGACGAGCGCCTGCATCACCAGGTGACACAGGCTGAGTCGCTTCAGCAACCGATGAGACATCAGTTGCTGTTGTTTCTGCTTCGGCGTCCGCACAGAGACGTACCGACGCGCTCTCGGCGGCCTTGCTCGCGCATCGCATGGGCTTGTTAACCATGCGATGTAATGTTGGAAAGTGGACTCGAACCAACAAGTGCAAACCCTGTCCCAAATGATTTGGACGAGTATCCATTTAGTCAATCAGTCACTAAAGTGACTGATGGTTAAGGGGGGGGGTGATGTAACGGGGTGGATCGTTACATAACAATTTATAAGAAATTGTTAATAGAATATAACTATAAGAGTTATATTCTCAGAATATTGTCATAAGGACAAATATTCTGCAGCACTTACGAGTGGTTCCTGATTGGTTGATATAGGCCATTATATCAACCAACGAAGACGCGCCACGACAGACGCACGCAATGAGTGGTGAGCAGATAACTGATTTACACATTTGTATTTAGACATAGTTAGATGAAGATAAATAGTGATTTATTAACAGACATTAACTATGATAAATACAGCTCTACTTTTTACTCTAACCAAGTACTCGCTTCTTCTTACCGTCTTCCTCTGCACGTACGAGTGTACGTGAAGTCTCGAGGCACCGCCTTATTCTGTCGTCAGAATAAGTAGCTTGTACTGTCATCAGTACAAGCTTCAGGGTGCCCCGTTACACCCGGTAGCACTTCGTAGTCCGTCCAAGGACCACGTTCACATCTAACATGAATATGCTGGGTGATGAAGATGACCAAAGCTTTCGCGCTACGCGTGACGGCTACTCCCATTTGAGCGAGTCGAACGAGAAGCGGTTGAACGGATGAATTCAACCATGGGCATCCATGCTGTTAGTGTCATGCTAGAGGCTCTCGATAGAGATGCCCAACATGCTACTATCGCCAGGTTCATTCAAAATGAACTTGACGCCGAACGCGAGAAAGTAGCCTTGCTTCACCAACAAGGTTCTCAACAAGCAGAGTTGTTGAGAGAACAGGGTGTTCAACAGTTTGAACTGTTGAGACAGCAGCAGCTGCTGCTGGTGGGTCGATGCACTCGCGTCGACCCGAGATCTTGAAGATTGACATCTCTAAGTATAGGGAAGTCCAATAGGACTCCCTCTTGAGATGGTTCGTCGAATCCGACGACGCCATAAGGCCGCGTCGCATCGACGATGGGCAAATGCAAGTTGCATTTGCCCGATTAAATGTGGCAGGACGTGCCAAGACTTGGGCTTTGGGACTCAAGTTGCACGACCCATTTGCGTTGGGTCGTTGGAAGTCTTCAAGTCGCGGCTCAGACAAACGTCCAAACCGCCTGGAGCTGAGTTCAGAGCTCGAACCGAACTCTTGAAGATCAAGCAGGGTAAGCGTGATGTGCACGCTTACGCCCAACATATACGACATCTCACGAGTTGTATAAGTTCCAATCCGGTTGATGAACACACGTTGGTTTCGGTGTTCATGTAGGGTCTTGCGGATGGTCCCGTCAAGACTCACCTGTTCAGACTTGAACTCGATTCACTAGAACAAGCCATTTCCATTGCGGAACAGGAAGACTTCAGTTTGAGACAGACTCGCGCCAGCTCGACATCATATTGTCAACCGAGACGATATGACAATAGAGGTCCAGAGCCGATGGAACTCTGTTATGTAGAGAGCGAGAAGGCTCGCTCTACAGACTACAAGAAGTTCCAGAAATGCAACAGATGTCAGAAGACAGGACACTAAGCTTACGAGTGTAGTGCCCCTCGTCCAGTGTCTCGCAACACTGGGCGTAGTGACCGTCCACCCATGAGAAAGGGGCAGGGGCGCGGGTCCGCTGTTGGTGCAAAGACGCAACAACGGGATGGACCATCAAAAAACGGACAGGATCAGTAGGTGCGGAGCACCCTACTGGTCCAGCAACGTCAAGAGAATTTGTAGGCCTCTTGATGAAGGTTGCTCCCGACACACAAACGTTGTGCGTTGCTGCTCTAGGTAATGAGAACTCACTCATTACCTTGAAACTCGAAGCGACGAATAAGTTGACCTTCGAGCTCCTGTCGATTGTGGGGCGTCCAACAATTTTGTGCGACGCCAAGCGCTAGAAGATGGTCCCTTCAAGTTCAGTGAATGTGACACACCTCCTACGAGGATGACGGTACGTCTTGCGACAGGCGCATCCGTAACCGTCATGAAACGTATAGTGAAGATCCACTATGCGCTAGAAGATACCCAATATGACGATGACTTTATCGTATTCGATTTGGAGGAAAAATTTGATGTCATCCTTGGAATACCGTGGCTCAGAAGATACGAACCACGGGTAAGCTAGCAACATCGAACAGTAACGATGCCTGCCGCTTGTTCATCAGATGGCCATCTGATGAACGTTTTGGAGCGTCCACAAGCGTGTGGATGTACTACGAGTGAGTGCGATGGCCTCACTTGTGGTACGGTCGTTAGTACGACTGCACAAAACCTTAGTGTAACAAACGGTTACACTTCGGAGCAAAGTTCCGGCGGCTGTGAGGAAACACAGGCTGCGCCGAAGGTCCACCACTCGAATAAGTCGAGTGGACCGGGACAAAGATGTATCCCTAGCGGGGAACATCTAGAAGAGAAACAATCAATCGCTCAGGTTAAGTGAAACGATAATCCTAGATCGACTGGAGAGTCTTTCGTAGAGGATCTCGCTGTGGTTGCGCAACCACAGCTAGAGGAAGTAAAGGGAATAAGTCCCGATAATACAAATACGGTGTAAATAAGTTCCCCGAAACCCGCGGGAATAAGTCCCCGGGAAGCCGAAGAAATAAGTCCTTCGAAGCCTGAGGGAATAAGTCCCCAGGAAGTGACAGGACATTGAATGTCATAGTCAATGATGGATCATGTGTAGGCGCTTATACACTTGATCTGATTGCGCCTCCGAAGTTAACTTCGGAGATCACTCAGTTGCCAACGCTCGAACATAAAAGGTTCTTGCGTGATCTGCGTAGTGGCAAAGTCAAGCAGATCTGCGTACTCGTCGCTGACGACGAGTGCGTAGCCGAAATAAGGTCAGCAACAGTGTTTACTGAGAACGAGAGAGTTCTCAGTAGTTCATCTATGGACGAGATTGTCCTCGATGAAAAGACACGGGTTGAGCGATATGACTCCCAATCGTGGGAATCGCTCAAGAAAAATCCTCTCTATGAGGATTTGGTTGAATTCAAGGATGTATTCCCTGAAACTGTTCCGTGCGAATTACCGAAGGATAAAGGTATTCGACACGAGGTCGAGCTTAAACCAGGCTCGAAGTACTGTGTCATGAAGCAGTGGCCACTGCCTCGTGAACAAGTACTTGCGATCGACAAGTTCTTTGCCGATCGTTTAGCTGCGGGCCATGTGAGGGAATCAACTTCCCCACTTAGCTCTCCGACCTTCTGTGTGCGAAAAGCAACAGGAGGGTGGCGGATAGTGCACGCGTTCAATAAGTTGAATGCTGCAATAGTACCGGATCAGACGCCGATACCAAGGAAGGACGTAATCATTGATGGCATGTCAAAGAGTACCATCTTTTCGCCCATGGATTTGATGGATGGCTTCTATCAAATCCTTATGCGAGAACGGGATATAACCTATACCGCAGTTAGCACGCCTAGCGGCATGCTCTGGGAATGGCTAGTAATGCCACAAGGGCTCAGTAATGCCCCTGCCACGTTCAACAGATGTGTATCACATCTGTTGAGACCAGTACGAGAATTCGTGCCGAGTTATTTCGATGACGTATTCATCCATAGTCGAGCTATGGATGGAAAGTCGGACGTTGAGGTTCACACGTACCACGTCCGACAAGTTCTTACAATCATGCGAAAGCATCAATTGTATGCTAACCTCAAGAAGTGTATATTTGCAGCAAGCGAAATACCACTTCTTGGGTGCATCGTTGGTAAGAACGGAGTACGTCCTGATCCCGAAAAGATCAAGGCAATCACCGACTGGCCTGTGCCAGTCGATGTCAAAGGTCTTCGAAAATTCCTTGGGCTAGCGGCGTATTTGCATAAGTAAGTATTCACGCAATTACGTCAAGATGACTGTGCACCTCTCTCGTTTGTTGAAAAAGAACGAGAGGTGGTTATGGAACGCTGAATGTCAGCACCCCTTTGATGGTATCAAGCAGAGCTTGATACAATCCCTAGTACTAGCAATTGCCGATCAGGACAGGCCATTTCATGTGGTCTGTGATGCCAGCGATTTCGCAATCGGCTGTGCATTTAATGCAGTACGATCTTGAAGGCGTTGAACGCGTCGTCTGATATCAGTCGCGTCAGCTGCAACCAGCTGAGCGGAACTATCCAGTGCATGACAAGGAACTCCTTGCCATGAAGTATGCACTCGCGAAGTTCAGAGTCTATCTATTAGGAGATAGACCCTTCATTGTTTACACTGACCATGCGTCATTACGCACGGCAGTGAACAGCCCGCACCTTTCACAACGAATGGCGCGGTGGTTGTCATTCTTTGCGGAACACAACTTTACGGTTGAGTACAAACCAGGACGACTTAATGTCGTCGCTGATGCACTCTCACGTCGTCCCGACTTTGAAACAGTCGCGAAACCCAACAGTGAGACAGTCACTGTTGCGGTTATGACGTCCTCAATACCATCTTCAACGTTACACGATGATGTGAGGCGGGCATACGCCCAAGATGGTGAGATAGTGAAGTCGTTGACACATCTCTCCCAACCATCTCGAGAATCGTTGAAACGATTGTCGCCTGCGTATCGATCTGCATCAGATCGATACACTACTCGCAACGGGTTACTGTACTACACAGCCGTTTCTGGTGACACACCACGTGTTGTCCTTCCTGGTGATACTGATCTGCGTTTGCGGATCATGTTCGAGTATCACGATGCTCCTATAGGAGGACATCGTGGCCGGGAGAAAACATATCTCACGGTGAGTCGAGACTTTTACTGGCCCCGCCAGTATCAGTTTGTGCGAAAGTACGTTCGCGCATGCGAAGTCTGTCAACGAATGAAGTCAAGTCCTTCACTGCGTGCACCTTTACAGCCTCTACCGGTTCCGGCTGAGTGCTGGGAATCCATCTCAATGGATTTTGTCTTCGGGTTACCCAAAGACGCACGCGGGAATACGGGTATTCTCGTATTTGCTGACAGATTCAGCAAAATTGTACACCTTGTGGCTGTTGCCGAGTCAATCACAGCAAGTGGCTATGCCTGCGTCTTATCGACACCATTTTCCGACTTCATGGGTTACCTCGTGAACCCGTATCAGACAGAGATCCACGCTTCACTGCTGATTTCTGGCGTTCCGTTTTCAAATCACTCGGAACGCGCGGGAAGATGTCGACATCTGATCACCCAGAGTCAGATGGTCAGACGGGACGTGCCAATCGTGTCCTCGAAAAGACAATTCGAGGATACGTACACTCCTTTAAGAGTTGGAGTGAGTTTTTGCCAATGGTAGAGTTTGCCATTAACAACTCGGTGCATGCGTCCACGACACATACACCGTTTTACGTGAATGGCTTACGCCATCCGCGTGTACCCACCTTACTAGAGTGTGACTCTGGTTTCAGGGGGGGGGACTCGCGCGAGCAAAAACCGATTTGGTTCATGCACATCACGCTCTGACGAAGAAGTCATTGCGTTTGATGCCGATATCGATAACATCGATATCGAAGAATATGATGCCAGTGAGAGTGCGGAAGCCCTCACTGAAGAAAAGATTGTTTTTGCTGCAGTGCACTCACAGCGCACTGAAGCTAACGAGTCAGCAGATGAGTTCATACTCGCTCGTGAAACGGTAGTCCGTTTTGTGCAAGACTCCATCGCTGAAGCGGTGGATAAGCAAAAGCAAAACGCAGACAAGAATGAAAGGGCAAACACTCTTTTATTTAATGAAGGTGACTTAGTCCTACTGTCTACGGTTAGCCCACAAAAGCATGTAGTGACTAACTTGGGTAGTAGTAAACTTCTACCCAAGTACATCGGCCCATTTCGTGTATTGCACCGCCAAGGCAGTGCATACACGATCGAGTTGCCACGTAAGATGCAGACGCATCCCACGTTTTACGTTGGTCGGCTTAAGCCGTACCATCAGTACGCTGTTTCTTCCGATGAAGAACGCCCTTGCGCTCAAGCATCTCGCAGAGAGTCTTGTGCTCCCAATGGTGGGCATCGACAAGGGTCTGAAGAGCGGTTATCTCAGCCCGAGACCGATCAACATTCCCACGAGCTACCCTTAGCTCATCACGCAGAGACGTCAGAGCTCTCTCGTTCTCAAGCTGAGCAAAGGCAAACTCAGCTCGATGCTTCAAGACAGTGTCCGCCATTTGGAGACGCCTATTCCGCTCATGCTCGAGATCGCCGCGTAACCCTTGCGTTACGCGATCAAAGAAGCTCTCGGGAACACACGCTTCTCCACGATTGTGTGGAGAGCGTCTTTCCTCCTCCTCCACCTCCATTAGAGAACTCTCGCGGTGGCCAGCGCTATCTATTTGAGCAGCTGTTGAACCACCGCGACGTGAACGGACGTCGGACGAGTTATCTCGTCCGGTGGCGCGGTTATCTTCCGTCCTGGGATACTTGGGAGCCCCTCTCCCAACTGATGGTTGACGTACTGGGTCTGGTTGAGCAGTACGACACGGCACATCTTGTGCTGCAGAAGGACCGCCGGAGAAAGTCTTCCCGGCACGGTCATAAAGGGATTTTAGGTTGTCAATCTCTTCGTACATCTCACTAGAGATACGTACGCGCCACCACGGGCTAGTAAGGAGGTAAGCCTCCTTAGGTGCTCGTGCAGAGTTGTTCACACAACATGGGCACGAGTCTCCCCAGGAGAGGCAGGGTAACCCTTTCTCCTTAGACAGACGATGCAGCTTGTAGCGTGCACCTGTCGGGGTTCGCTTTTCAAACTTATCACGAGCTTTGATAAGTTTGTCGTTCCATACGTCACGACCTACATCCTCAAGATTATGGATGTAAGCGTTCCACGCTTGAAGCAGTGAGGGACCATCACGTGTGTGATTCCCACTGTACCATCGATGTTTAAAGAAAGCATCGATGAAGAAATCATTCTCAGCGCGATAGTTTTTCGGACTGGGGTCAAGGTGATGGATCCTTGACGAATCGAACAACCGTGTTAGATAACGATCACTCGTCGTCGCCGACAAGTGATCCAAGACGGATTTAGGAGGCATCCATGCCTTCTTTTCAGGAGCGAGACGCAACACACTGCGGTCCCGCTCTTCCTGCTACGTGCAGACAGAAGTACTGGCACCTCGCTGTGAAGTGGTGTCAATAGGAGAACAGACACCACTGTTAACGCCCGAGTCTCGCGACCTCGAGCGCCTTCGCTTCGGCGATGGTTCATCTGATTCATCAGATGAACCAAAGATGCTACGACGCATAGCATCATCCATGCCACGCTTGGCAGGCGGCTTAGATTCGATCGCCGTCGATACGGATCCGTCTTCCGTATCAGGAGAGTATGAGACACCGAGCTCATACTCTGTGAAGACATGAGTGTCTTCATGATGAGCGCCTGCATCACCAGGTGACACAGGCTGAGTCGCTTCAGCAACCGATGAGACATCAGTTGCTGTTGTTTCTGCTTCGGCGTCCGCACAGAGACGTGCCGACGCGCTCTCGGCGGCCTTGCTCGCGCATCGCATGGGCTTGTTAACCATGCGATGAAATGTTGGAAAGTGGACTCGAACCAACAAGTGCAAACCCTGTCCCAAATGATTTGGACGAGTATCCATTTAGGCAATCAGTCACTAAAGTGACTGATGGTTAAGGGGGGGGGTGATGTAACGGGGTGGATCGTTACATAACAATTTATAAGAAATTGTTAATAGAATATAACTATAAGAGTTATATTCTCAGAATATTGTCATAAGGACAAATATTCTGTAGCACTTACGAGTGGTTCCTGATTGGTTGATATAGGCCATTATATCAACCAACGAAGACGCGCCACGACAGACGCACGCAATGAGTGGTGAGCAGATAACTGATTTACACATTTGTATTTAGACATAGTTAGATGAAGATAAATAGTGATTTATTGCAGACATTAACTATGATAAATACAGCTCTACTTTTTACTCTAACCGAGTACTCGCTTCTTCTTACCGTCTTCCTCTGCACGTACGAGTGTACGTGAAGTTACGAGGCACCGCCTTTTCTGTCATCAGAATAAGTAGCTTGTACTGTCACCAGTACAAGCTTCAGGGTGCCCCGTTACAGTAATGGTGTGTGTGGACAACAACATCGGCTGCTTCCCGCCTACTGTCGGAGACTCGTGACACATGTCGTGCTACTCGAAAAATAGCGGTAAACAATGTGCCTGCAGTGATAATTCATGGATGGACTGGCTCCAGTTATCTTGGCATGCTACTAGACAGCGTAATCTCATTGCATCTACTTTTTCAATGCAAGCAACCTGGGGATTATCTTAACGGCCCAAAACAGCGTTGCACCGACCACCTTGCTAATTCGCGATAGAATTGGAGATGCTGAACCCTTTCTACTCAAAGCAAAGACTCTCAAGATCGGCTGCAGATTTTTAAGCCGATACCAGAAAGCGATAGTTACGTCACGGGACAGGTCCAGTTACATAAAATGTTTCACCCGCAGCAGACTCACGTATTTAGACCCAAGTCCCTGCGTGCTCAGCTATGGCACTTGTACGCGCGCATCATCTGCCAATATTTCTCAGCGGTGTCAATTCACGTCTTCAGCGTTCACGAAATTAAATCAAATATAACCCAGTTGAATGTCAATCACACCACCAGTTGCGAAACACACGTGATCGACGGTCTTGAGCGTGTAGCGGCTCCGTGGCATGTCATCAGCTGACATCCACAAAGCAAGGACGCAACTTTTTGCCAACCTTACGCAGCGCACCACTAATGCTGTACGGTGGCGAACGTACAGAGAGTTTATTCATAAACGAAATCATAAGCCAGCATCACCCCGTCAGCACCTTCAGACAACACGACCATTAGAAAAAAATGTCCAGTCTCGCGCATTCACGCAATGCACAATCTGATAGATACACTGTACGCACCTAGACCCCTCCACTGACGATGGTGCAGACGTTGGTGAAAACAACCGGTGAAAGGCATATAATTTCTTAACGTTATCACCAAGAGCAGCAGAGTAACGGGGCACCCTGAAGCTTGTACTGGTGACAGTACAAGCTACTTATTCTGATGACAGAAAAGGCGGTGACTCGGAACTTCACGTACACTCGTACGTGCAGAGGAAGACGGTAAGAAGAAGCGAGTACTTGGTTGAAGTAAAAAGTAGAACTGTATTTATAATAGTTAATGTCTGTTAATAAATCACTATTTATCCTCATCTAACTATGTCTGATTACAAATGTGTAAATCAGTTATCTGCTCACCACTCATTGCGTGCGTCTGTCGTGGCGCGTCTTCGTTGGTTGATATAATGGCCTATATCAACCAATCAGGAACCACTCGTAAGTGCTGCAGAATATTTGTCCTTATGACAATATTCTGAGAATATAACTCTTATAGTTATATTCTATTAACAATTTCTTATAAATTGTTATGTAACGATCCACCCCGTTACATCACCCCCCCCTTAACCATCAGTCACTTTAGTGACTGATTGACTAAATGGATACTCGTCCCAAATCATTTGGGACAGGGTTTGCACTTGTTGGTCCGAGTCCACTTTCCAACAATTCATCGCACGGTAAACAAGCCCATGCGGTGCGCGAGCAAGGCCGCCGAGAGCGCGTCCGCACGTCTCTGTGCGGACGCCGAAGCAGAAACAACAGCAACTGATGTCTCATCGGTTGCTGAAGCGACTCAGCCTGTGTCACCTGGTGATGCAGGCGCTCGTCATGAAGACACTCATGTCTTCACAGAGTATGAGCTCGGTGTCTCATACTCTCCTGATACGGAAGACGGATCCGTATCGACGGCGATCGAATCTAAGCCGCCTGCCAAGCGTGGCATGGATGATGCTATGCGTCGTAGCATCTTTGGTTCATCTGATGAATCAGATGAACCATCGCCGAAGCGAAGGCGCTCGAGGTCGCGAGACTCGGGCGTTAACAGTGGTGTCTGTTCTCCTATTGACACCACTTCCCAGCGAGGTGCCAGTACTTCTGTCTGCACGTAGCAGGAAGAGCGGGACCGCAGTGTGTTGCGTCTCGCTCCTGAAAAGAAGGCATGGATGCCTCCTAAATCCGTCTTGGATCACTTGTCGGCGACGACGAGTGATCGTTATCTAACACGGTTGTTCGATTCGTCAAGGATCCATCACCTTGACCCCAGTCCGAAAAACTATCGCGCTGATAATGATTTCTTCATCGATGCTTTCTTCAAACATTGATGATACATTGGGAATCACACACGTGATGGTCCCTCACTGCTTCAAGCGTGGAACGCCTACATCCATAACCTTGAGGATGTAGGTCGTGACGTTTGGAACGACGAACTTATCAAAGCTCGTGATAAGTTTGAAAAGCGAACCCCGACAGGTGCACGCTACAAGCTGCATCATCTGTCTAGGGAGAAAGGGTTACCCTGCCTCTCCTGGGGAGACTCGTGCCCATGTTGTGTGAACAACTCTGCACGAGCACCTAAGGAGGCTTACCTCCTTACTAGCCCGTGGTGGCGCGTACGTATCTCTAGTGAGATGTACGAAGAGATTGACAACCTAAAATCCCTTTATGACCGTGCCGGGAAGACTTTCTCCGGCGGTCCTTCTGCAGCACAGGATGTGCCGTGTCGTACTGCTCAACCAGACCCAGTACGTCAACCATCAGTTGGGAGAGGGGCTCCCAAGTATCCCAGGACGGAAGATAACCGCGCCACCGGACGAGATAACTCGTCCGACGTCCGTTCACGTCGCGGTGGTTCAACAGCTGCTCAAATAGATAGCGCTGGCCACCGCGAGAGTTCTCTAATGGAGGTGGAGGAAGAGGAAAGACGCTCTCCACACAATCGTGGAGAAGCGTGTGTTCCCGAGAGCTTCTTTGATCGCGTAACGCAAGGGTTACGCGGCGATCTCGAGCATGAGCGGAATAGGCGTCTCCAAATGGCGGACACTGTCTTGAAGCATCGAGCTGAGTTTGCCTTTTCTCAGCTTGAGAACGAGAGAGCTCTGACGTCTCTGCGTGATGAGCTAAGGGTAGCTCGTGGGAATGTTGATCGGTCTCGGGCTGAGATAACCGCTCTTCAGACCCTTGTCGATGCCCACCATTGGGAGCACAAGACTCTCTGCGAGATGCTTGAGCGCAAGGGCGTTCTTCATCGGAAGAAACAGCGTACTGATGGTACGGCTTAAGCCGACCAACGTAAAACGTGGGATGCGTCTGCATCTTACGTGGCAACTCGATCGTGTATGCACTGCCTAGGCGGTGCAATACACGAAATGGGCCGATGTACTTGGGTAGAAGTTTACTACTACCCAAGTTAGTCACTACATGCTTTTGTGGGCTAACCGTAGACAGTAGGACTAAGTCACCTTCATTAAATAAAAGAGTGTTTGCCCTTTCATTCTTGTCTGCGTTTTGCTTTTGCTTATCCACCGCTTCAGCGATGGAGTCTTGCACAAAACGGACTACCGTTTCACGAGCGAGTATGAACTCATCTGATGACTCGTTATCTTCAGTGCGTTGTGAGTGCACTGCAACGATTGATGTTGCTGCAGTGCACTCACAACGCACTGAAGCTAACGAGTATCGATGTTGTCGACATCGGCATCGAGCGCAATGACCTCTTCGTCAGAGCGTGATGTGCATGAACCAAATCGGTTTTTGCTCGTGCGAATCTCCCTCCCTCCCTTAAACCAGAGTTACACTCTAGTAAGGTGGGTACACGCAGATGGCGTAAGCCATTCACGTAAAACGGTGTATGTGTCGTGGACGCATGCACCGAGTTGTTAATGGCAAACTCTACCATTGGCAAAAACTCACTCCAACTCTTAAAGGAGTGTACGTATCCTCGAATTATCTTTTCGAGGACACGATTGGCACGTCCCGTCTGACCATCTGACTCTGGGTGATCAGATGTCGACATCTTCAAGCGCGTTCCGAGTGATTTGAACACGGAACGCCAGAAATCAGCAGTGAAGCGTGGATCTCTGTCTGATACGAGTTCACGGGGCAACCCATGAAGTCGGAAAATGGTGTCGATAAAGACACAAGCACAGCCACTTGCTGTGATTGACTCGGCAACAGCCACAAGGTGTACAATTTTGCTGAATCTGTCAGCAAATACGAGAATACCCGTATTCCCGCGTGCGTCTTTGGGTAACCCGAAGACAAAATCCATTGAGATGGATTCTCAGCACTCAGCCGGAACCGGTAGAGGCTGTAAAGGTGCACGCAGTGAAGGACTTGACTTCATTCGTTGACAGACTTCGCATGCGCGAACGTACTTTCGCACAAACTGATACTGGCGGGGCCAGTAAAAGTCTCGACTCACCGTGAGATATGTCTTCTCACGGCCACGATGTCCTCCTATGTGGGCATCGTGATGCTTGAACATGATCCGCAAACGCAGATCAGTATCACCAGGAAGGACAACACGTGGTGTGTCACCAGAAACGGCTGTATAGTACAGTAAACCGTTGCGAGTAGTGTATCGATCTGATGCAGATTGATACGCAGACGACAATCGTTTCAACGATTCTCGAGATGGTTGGGAGAGATGTGTCAACAACTTCACTATCTCACCATCTTGGGCATACGCCCGCCTCACATCATCATACAACGTTGAAGATGGTATTGAGGACGTCATAACCGCAACAGTGACTGTCTCACTGTTGGGTTTCACGACTGGTTCAAAGTCGGGACGACGTGAGAGTGCATCAGCGACGACATTAAGTCGTCCTGGTTTGTACTCAACCGTAAAGTTGTATTCTGCAAATAATGACAACCACCGCGCCATTCGTTGTGAAAGGTGCGGGCTGTTCACTGCCGTGCGTAACGACGCATGGTCTGTGTAAACAATGAAGGGTCTATCTCCTAATAGATAGACTCTGAACTTCGCGAGTGCATACTTCATGGCAAGGAGTTCCTTGTCATGCACTGGATAGTTCCGCTCAGCTGGTTGCAGCTGACGCGACTGATATCAGACGACGCGTTCAACGCCTTCAAGATCGTACTGCATTAAATGCACAGCCGATTGCGAAATCGCTGGCATCACAGACCACATGAAATGGCCTGTCCTGATCGGCAATTGCTAGTACTAGGGATTGTATCAAGCTCTGCTTGATACCATCAAAGGGGTGCTGACATTCAGCGTTCCATAACCACCTCTCGTTCTTTTTCAACAAACGAGAGAGGTGCACAGTCATCTCGGCGTAATTGCGTGAATACTTATGCAAATACGCCGCTAGCCCAAGGAATTTTCGAAGACCTTTGACATCGACTGGCACAGGCCAGTCGGTGATCGCCTTGATCTTTTCGGGATCAGGACGTACTCCGTTCTTACCAACGATGCACCCAAGAAGTGGTATTTCGCTTGCTGCAAATATACACTTCTTGAGGTTAGCATACAATTGATGCTTTCGCATGATTGTAAGAACTTGTCGGACGTGGTACGTGTGATCCTCAACGTCCGAATTTCCATCCATAGCCCAACTATGGATAAATACGTCATCAAAATAACTCGGCGCGAATTCTCGTACTGGTCTCAACAGATGTGATACACATCTGTTGAACGTGGCAGGGGCATTACTAAGCCCTTGTGGCATTACTAGCCATTCCCAGAGAATGCCGCTTGCGGTATAGGGTATATCCCGTTCTCGCATAAAGATTTGATAGAAGCCATCCATCAAATCCATGGGCGAAAAGATGGTACTCTTTGACATGCCATCAATGATTACGTCCTTCCTTGGTATCGGCGTCTGATCCGGTACCATTGCAGCATTCAACTTGTTAAATGCATGCACTATCCGCCACCCTCCTGTTGCTTTTCGCACACAGAAGGTCGGAGAGCTAAGTGGGGAAGTTGATTCCCTCACATGGCCCGCAGCTAAACGATCGGCAAAGAACTTGTCGATCGCAAGTACTTGTTCACGAGGCAGTGGCCACTGCTTCATGACACAGTACTTCGAGCCTGGTTTAAGCTCGACCTCGTGTCGAATACCTTTATCCTTCGGTAATTCGCACGGAACAGTTTCAGGGAATACATCCTTGAATTCAACCAAATCCTCATAGAGAGGATTTTTCTTGAGCGATTCCCACGATTGGGAGTCATATCGCTCAACCCGTGTCTTTTCATCGAGGACAATCTCGTCCATAGATGAACTACTGAGAACTCTCTCGTTCTCAGTAAACACTGTTGCTGACCTTATTTCGGCTACGCACTCGTCGTCAGCGACGAGTACGCAGATCTGCTTGACTTTGCCACTACGCAGATCACGCAAGAACCTTTTATGTTCGAGCGTTGGCAACTGAGTGATCTCCGAAGTTAACTTCGGAGGCGCAATCAGATCAAGTGTATAAGCGCCCACACTTGATCCATCATTGACTAGGACATTCAATGTCTCTGTCATTTCCTGGGGATTCATTCCCTCAGGCTTCGAAGGACTTATTTCTTCGGCTTCCCGGGGACTTATTCCCGCGGGTTTCGGGGAACTTATTTCCGCCGTATTTGTAATATCGGGACTTATTCCCTTTACTTCCTCTAGCTGTGGTTGCGCAACCACAGCGAGATCCTCTACGAAAGACTCTCCAGTCGATCTAGGATTATCGTTTCGCTTAACCTGAGCGATCGATGTTTCTCTTCTAGATGTTCCCCGCTAGGGATACATCTTTGTCCCGGTCCACTCGACTTATTCGAGTGGTGGACCTTCGGCGCAGCCTGTGTTTTCTCACAGCCGCCGGAACTTTGCTCCGAAGTGTAACTGTTTGTTACACTAAGGTTTTGTGCAGTCGTACTAACGACTGTACCACAAGTGAGGCCATCGCACTCACTCGCAGTACATCCACACACTTGTGGACGCTCCAAAACGTTCATCAGATCGCCATATGATGAACAAGCGGCAGGCATCGTTACTGTTCGATGTTGCCAGTTTACCCGTGGTTCGTATCTTCTGAGCCACGGTATTCCAAGGATGACATCAAATTTTTCCTCCAAATCCAATACGATAAAGCCATCGTCATATTGGGTATCTTCTAGCGCATAGTGGATCTTCACTATACGCTTCATGACGGTTACGGATGCGCCTGTCGCAAGACGTACCGTCATCCTCGTAGGAGGTGTGTCACATTCACTAAACTTAAAATGACCATCTTCTAGCGATTGGCGTCGCACAAAATTGTTGGACGCCCCACAATCGACTAGAGTTCGAAGGGAAAACTTATTTGTCGCTTCGAGTTTCAAGGTAATGAGTGAGTTCTCATTACCTAGAGCAGCAACGCATAACGTTTGTGTGTTGGGAGCAACCTTCATCAAGAGGCCTACAAATTCTCTTGACGTTGCTGGACCAGTAGGATGCTCCGCACCTACTGATCCTGTCCGTTTTTTGACGGTCCATCCCGTTGTTGCGTCTTTGCACCAACAGCGGACCCGCGCCCCTGCCCCTTTCTCATGGGTGGACGGTCACTACGCCCAGTGTTGCGAGACACTGGACGAGGGGCACTACACTCGTAAGCTTAGTGTCCTGTCTTCTGACATCTGTTGCATTTCTGGAACTTCTTGTAGTCTGTAGAGCGAGCCTTCTCGCTCTCTACATAACAGAGTTCCATCGGCTCTGGACCTCTATTGTCATATCGTCTCGGTTGACAATATGATGTCGAGCTGGCGCGAGCCTGTCTCAGACTGAAGTCTTCCTGTTCCGCAATGGAAATGGCTTGTTCTAGTGAATCGAGTTCAAGTCTGAACAGGTGAGTCTTGACGGGACCTTCCGCAAGACCCTGCATGAACACCGAAACCAACGTGTGTTCATCCACCGGATTGGAACTTATACAACTCGTGAGATGTCGTATATGTTGGGCGTAAGCGTGCACATCACGCTTACCCTGTTTGATCTTCAAGAGTTCGGTTCGAGCTCTGAACTCAGCTCCAGGCGGTTTGGACGTTTGTCTGAGCCGCGACTTGAAAGACTTCCAACGACCCAACGCAAATGGGTCGTGCAACTTGAGTCCCAAAGCCCAAGTCTTGGCACGTCCTGCCACATTTAATCGGGCAAATGCAACTTGCATTTGCCCATCGTCGATGCGACGCGGCCTTATGGCGTCGTCGGATTCGACGAACCATCTCAAGAGGGAGTCCTATTGGACTTCCCTATACTTAGAGATGTCAATCTTCAAGATCTCGGGTCGACGCGAGTGCATCGACCCACCAACAGCAGCTGCTGCTGTCTCAACAGTTCAAACTGTTGAACACCCTGTTCTCTCAACAACTCTGCTTGTTGAGAACCTTGTTGGTGAAGCAAGGCTACTTTCTCGCGTTCGGCGTCAAGTTCATTTTGAATGAACCTGGCGATAGTAGCATGTTGGGCATCTCTATCGAGAGCCTCTAGCATGACACTAACAGCATGGATGCCCATGGTTGAATTCATCCGTTCAACCGCTTCCCGTTCGACTCGCTCAAATGGGAGTAGCCGTCACGCGTAGCGCGAAAGCTTTGGTCATCTTCATCACCCAACATATTCATGTTAGATGTGAACGTGGTCCTTGGACGGACTACGAAGTGCTACCAAGTGTAACGGGGCACCCTGAAGCTTGTACTGATGACAGTACAAGCTACTTATTCTGATGACAGAATAAGGCGGTGCCTCGGAACTTCACGTACACTCGTACGTGCAGAGGAAGACGGTAAGAAGAAGCGAGTACTTGGTTAAAGTAAAAAGTAGAGCTGTATTTATAATAGTTAATGTCTGTTAATAAATCACTATTTATCCTCATCTAACTATGTTTGAATACAAATGTGTAACGGGGCACCCTGAAGCTTGTACTGATGACAGTACAAGCTACTTATTCTGATGACAGAATAAGGCGGTGCCTCGAGACTTCACGTACACTCGTACGTGCAGAGGAAGACGGTAAGAAGAAGCGAGTACTTGGTTAGAGTAAAAAGTAGAGCTGTATTTATCATAGTTAATGTCTGTTAATTAATCACTATTTATCTTCATCTAACTATGTCTAAATACAAATGTGTAAATCAGTTATCTGCTCACCACTCATTGCGTGCGTCTGTCGTGGCGCGTCTTCGTTGGTTGATATAATGGCCTATATCAACCAATCAGGAACCACTCGTAAGTGCTACAGAATATTTGTCCTTATGACAATATTCTGAGAATATAACTCTTATAGTTATATTCTATTAACAATTTCTTATAAATTGTTATGTAACGATCCACCCCGTTACAAGCAGGATAAAAACGAAAAAATCACCCGCATCGTAGAGCAGGGATGCAAAAGAGTAAACACTGCTGAAATCGTTACTCTGATCACTATCGAACACAACGACAAGTCTGAGAATGTATTTTGGTACCCGAAGCAACTTCATTCTCAGACAGGTTCCATGTTGTTGCTCCGCGGGGTAACTGAGAACTGCATCGGTAGATAAAATAGTTACTATCACATGCACCAGTACAAGCGGCAAGGCACGTAAGCGCACCTGCTACAGAAGCATCACCTTTTTTCCAAGGTCACTGCAGATCGCAAGCACGATACTGATCTAACACTGGCTGAAGCTATGATCTACATCATCCACCGAGGCAAGTTACACAGAGGGCAATGTCAGTTAATTACACCTAATTAGTCAGCTACATTTCATACCATATACGCGTAGACTGCACAGCAGTACTGGGGAGGGCATTGTCATCAAGTTTGGGCTCGCCAGTAGATGAGCTGTGAACGACGTGACCCGCGTTGCGCTAGTCCTTCTTGCCCAGTCATAACTACAGCAGTAGCTTTTCTTTTCCACTGAGACGTACATCCGTGCAATGTGCGCGTTTCCCACTGCGCCGCTCACGATTATAGTGGCTGTGAACCGACAGCCGTCTCCATCTTGATCCAGTATCCCTTCTCTCACACTCGCACGCACAAACTGCTCCTTGTGATCAGCACTTTTTTAAAGGGATGTACTGCTAAAAAATCGCCTTCTTTCACCTTGTCGTACATATACTGCAGCTTGCCCAACAAATTGCTTATCCGACTGTGCATGTCTAGAGTGCGCGAGACTGGACATGTTTTTCTAATGGTCGTGTTGTCTGAAGGTGCTGACGGGGTGATGCTGGCTTATGATTTCGTTTATGAATAAACTCTCTGTACGTTCGCCACCGTACAGCATTAGTGGTGCGCTGCGTAAGGTTGGCATAAAAGTTGCGTCCTTGCTTTGTGGATGTCAGCTGATGACATGCCACGGAGCCGCTACACGTTCAAGACCGTCGATCACGTGTGTTTCGCAACTGGTGGTGTGATTGACATTCATCTGGGTTATATTTGATTTAATTTCGTGAACGCTGAAGACGTGAATTGACACCGCTGAGAAATATTGGCAGATGATGCGCGCGTACAAGTGCCACAGCTGAGCACGCAGGGACTTGGGTCTAGATACGTGAGTTTGCTGCGGGTGAAACATTTTATGTAGCTGGACCTGTCCCGTGACGTAACTATCGCTTTCCGGTATCGGCTTAAAAATCTGCAGCCGATCTTGAGAGTCTTTGCTTTGAGGAGAAAGGGTTCAGCATCTCCAATTCTATCGCGAATCAGCAAGGTGGTCGGTGCAACGCTGTTTTGGGCCGTTAAGATAATCCCCAGGTTGCTTGCATTGAAAAAGTAGATGCAATGAGATTATGCTGTCTAGTAGCATGCCAAGATAACTGGAGCCAGTCCATCCATGAATTATCACTGCAGGCACATTGTTTACCGCTATTTTTCAAGTAGCACGACATGTGTCACGAGTCTCCAACAGCAGGCGGGAAGCAGCCGATGTTGTTGTCCACACACACCATTACTGTAACGGGGCACCCTGAAGCTTGTACTGGTGACAGTACAAGCTACATAAAAATTCCGAGGCACTTTCTTATTCTGTTCTGATGACAGAATAAGACAGTGCCTCAAAATTTCCCGTACACTCGTACGTGCAGAGGAAGACGGTAAGAAGAAGCGAGTACTTGGTTAGAGTAAAAAGTAGAACTGTATTTATCATAGTTAATGTCTGTTAATAAATCACTATTTATCCTCATCTAACTATGTCTGATTACAAATGTGTAAATCAACTATCTGCTCACCACTCATTGCGTGCGTCTGTCGTGGCGCGTCTTCGTTGGTTGATATAATGGCCTATATCAACCAATTAGGAACTACTCGTAAGTGCTGCAGAATATTTGTCCTTATGACAATATTCTGAGAATATAACTCTTTTAGTTATATTCTACTAACAATTTCTTATAAATTGTTATGTAACGATTCACCCCGTTACAAGCAGGATAAAAACGAAAAAATCACCCGCATCGTAGAGCAGGGATGCAAAAGAGTAAACACTGCTGAAATCGTTACTCTGATCACTATCGAACACAACGACAAGTCTGAGAATGTATTTTGGTACCCGAAGCAACTTCATTCTCAGACAGGTTCCATGTTGTTGCTCCGCGGGGTAACTGAGAACTGCTTCGGTAGATAGAATAGTTACTATCACATGCACCAGTACAAGCGGCAAGGCACGTAAGCGCACCTGCTACAGAAGCATCACCTTTTTTCCAAGGTCACTGCAGATTGCAAGCACGATACTGATCTAACACTGGCTGAAGCTATGATCTACATCATCCACCGAGGCAAGTTACACAGAGGGCAATGTCAGTTAATTGCACCTAATTAGTCAGCTACATTTCATACCATATACGCGTAGACTGCACAGCAGTACTGGGGAGGGCATTGTCATCAAGTTTGGGCTCGCCAGTAGATGAGCTGTGAACGACGTGACCCGCGTTGCGCTAGTCCTTCTTGACCAGTCATAACTACTGCAGTAGCTTTTCCACTGAGACGTACATCCGTGCAATGTGCGCGTTTCCCACTGCGCCGCTCACGATTATAGTGGCTGTGAACCGACAGCCGTCTCCATCTTGATCCAGTATCCCTTCTCTCACACTCGCACGCACAAACTGCTCCTTGTGATCAGCATTTTTTTAAAGGGATGTACTGCTAAAAAATCGCCTTCTTTCACCTTGTCGTACATATACTGCAGCTTGCCCAACAAATTGCTTATCCGACTGTGCATGTCTAGAGTGCGCGAGACTGGACATGTTTTTCTAATGGTCGTGTTGTCTGAAGGTGCTGACGGGGTGATGCTGGCTTTTGGTTTCGTTTATGAATAAACTCTCTGTACGTTCGCCACCGTACAGCATCAGTGGTGCGCTGCGTAAGGTTGGCATAAAAGTTGCGTCCTTGCTTTGTGGATGTCAGCTGATGACATGCCACGGAGCCGCTACACGTTCAAGACCGTCGATCACGTGTGTTTCGCAACTGGTGGTGTGATTGACATTCATCTGGGTTATATTTGATTTAATTTTGTGAACGCTGAAGACGTGAATTGACACCGCTGAGAAATATTGGCAGATGATGCGCGCGGACAAGTGCCACAGCTGAGCACGCAGGGACTTGGGTCTAGATACGTGAGTCTGCTGCGGGTGAAACATTTTATGCAACTGGACCTGTCCCGTGACGTAACTATCGCTTTCCGGTATCGGCTTAAAAATCTGCAGCCGATCTTGAGAGTCTTTGCTTTGAGGAGAAAGGGTTCAGCATCTCCAATTCTATCGCGAATTAGCAAGGTGGTCGGTGCAACGCTGTTTTGGGCCGTTAAGATAATCCCCAGGTTGCTTGCATTGAAAAAGCAGATGCAATGAGATTACGCTGTCAAGTAGCATGCCAAGATAACTGGAGCCAGTCCATCCATAAGATATCACTGCAGGCACATTGTTTTCTGCAATTTTTCAAGTAGCACGACATGTGTCACGAGTCTCCGACAGCAGGCGGGAAGCAGCCGATGTTGTTGTCCACACACACCATTACGAAGACTTGAAAGTCCTACGCACTAGGCAAACTCCGCAGCCGTCATTGTCACCAAAGCTAAGTTGTCCAGCGGGGCGACTTCAACAGGCTAAACCTCCATGCCATTATCGTACCATCGAGCAGGTTGGTTTTGTTTTAAAACACTGGGTCCTGGAGATGAGACACACTATCTGGATCAGACAGTCAAGGTAGTGGGTGAATACGGGAGATGCCGATCAGTCCTAGCGAGGATGTAAGCGCCATTCTGCTGGTGCATTTTCCGTCGTGCGATTTTTGTGGTCGGTAGACGAGTCCTAGTCGCGTCTGCGTTTCAAAAAGTCGTTAAAGATGCGTACAAATCAGCGACATCGATATGATACTGCGGCATCGAGACTTTGCGTGGAATGGCAGAGGTTGCTCGGGGACTTCGGTCCAAAAGAGATGCACAGAAAGGTTATTGACATATCTTGAACGGATCAGAGGTGTGCCACACACTGCTGCTTTTTCTAATTAGTCATTCTGTGTGTGTTTCTGTTCCCCGTATTTGATACAAGGTTCATTCATCAATAATCTTCGGTACTTTGAATTCGCCACGACGATGCGTAGCTTCACATGACGTCAACATGTAATGACTGCTGTTGTACACAAAAGGTATGTTTCTTCTCTTTTTAATTCTTGAGCGTAGCTGATTACTACGAAGGTGATAACTAACCTGCTTCACACGCAATCATGTATGACGTTGTCGACACTGTCGACGTGACAACTCACTACCAACAAACTACTAGCCGCTGGTGGTGGACCATATTGCCGAGGCGACAATCAATAACACCAGAATGCCGTTATAATGCCGTACCTAAAATCTGATACTGGTGCCAGCAGCCGAACCAAACCAGGTGTAATTATTCGCGGCGTGAGGGAAATGTTTACGAGCTGCCAGATTTCGCACATTTTGGCGCACCACTTTGCCCTGAAATTTCCTCGTCTTTTTGACGTGAACTGCTGCGACTCAATGCGTTTTTCTTTGTCAAACGAATCTTGTGAGAAAAGTCGATCTTTATAACATGCTGCTCCAACTTCTTCAACCGCTTATCAATGATCTTTGCCTTCCCCCCTTTAACAGTATGATACTCTTGGTATTCAAATCCCTCGTATACATCCGGCGGAACGACGAAATATAGCCGCGGTTCATCAGGGTTTCCAAGCATCTCAAGAGCCTTGAGAAGCCCATTTTGTTTACAGGGGTGCACTTGTGCACAAGTAACCTGAAATAACTCGTCGGGCTTAGCCATCGCATCCACCGACTCAAAATTACGTGAGGCAGGCTGGAGAAATTCCCCAACATCGGAATGAGTCACATCATGAACTCGCTTGAAAAAAAGAGTTTGTCGCGGACGCAATTTAACTCATTCTGACTCTGCGCGCTTGTACATCGTAACATCACCTTCACTATCAACAGCGACGCATTTTGATTTGCACTCGTCTTCGTCACCATCTGTAGCAGAATCTTTCGGTTTTAAGTGCCGAGATTCAAATGTCCCCCCTTGCGACAGCAATGAAAGCGCGAATCGCTCGAATAGAATTCCCCGTTTCACCGCATCTTCGCCAAGTTCAAGCGAATCAGCAAGAAAATCGATTAGGTCCCTTCTCCCACGTTCGTACAACATTTCAAAAACTTTTTGGGCGATGTAGACCGATGCAAAGTCCAAACTCTTGTAACAAAACTCGTGGTTGACTCGAAAGTGGAACAGCCGATGCGAGACGTCACTCTCCACCCCGTTTGATTCGACACTTGCTGTGAGTATCGTCTGCAAATTTGATTTGGTAATTGCCTCCTTTAACACTTTTTGCACTGCTTTGTCCTCAGCATATTCTAAGACGTAGCGCGCAACGCCGCCCCATTTCAAATACCTTTTCTCCACAATCTCCACGGGAGTATTCGAATACAACAGCTCACGACACTTAAACATCTCTTGCTTTGACCACACTGGCATGAACAACCTCGCGCATTTTCGTTGAAAAATCTTATACCAAACCTTTTTGCGCGGCGACGTTACAAGCATTGTCTTCGCCTTCACGCGTGATGGTTTGACACCATCCACGACGTAAAACGTTTTACGCTGCTTAAGAAAGATTTCAAAATCCGTTTTCGATCCTACGACCACCAGATTGCTGGAAAATAGAGTACGTTCCCCCTTCACTTCGGAACTCTCGTAAATCACCGTAGCTCCATCTTGTGCGAGATACAGCAACACCAAAAAGCAAAAGTAAGTCTTGCCAATTCCTGGGGTGCCGAGGATGATAAGGTGCTTATAAGTTCCTGTCTTCCCGTCAAGAATGCTTCGACAAAGATCCCATAAGTGCGGGTAACAAGGACGAACGTATATGTGGGAGCCAAGTTCAGATTTATCAAGTATAAATGTCTTTTCAGATAACGTGATCACAGCGTCCGCTACGACCGGGGTATTCATCGTTCGAAAAGCTTTCCAGAAATCGAACCGTGGTGACTTCACCATCGTTGACGTGACGGGAATCGTGACACCGCCCACAGTAATCGACTTGCCTAACAGACTAGCCATAGTCGGCGGAAGCATCACCAGCACGTGGACCACCTTCTTTCCTAGCAATACGCCGGTACCAAACAGACTGGGCTTTCCTAATCGCCACGACGCGCGCATCTCCTCCATCCCATCGAGAAATCCTTCGGTCTGAATCAAATTGTCCAACTCACCGTCGTCTCGCAGCCACGCCCCATCCTTTTTCGCCAGGAAGAGCCGCAGCTCTCTAGCATCGCACAAGATATCCACTGCGTTCTTCGCCTTAATGGCATCTTTCAAAATCCCTACCACTTCATTCATGTCGATTTTGATGGCAGAAACACATCGAGGTAATCCAACGATCGCACAAAACAACGTGACTTGCACCATCTTTCTTCGACTTGACAGGTTTTCGACTGGCCTAATATGGACGCCGGATATTGTCTTCAACATGAGCAGTCACATTTCTACCAATTAAAAGACAGATCGATGTAGTAGAATGACAGCATAACGGAAAATACTGATGGGACACGGCACGCTCTTTCAGTGACGGGAAAAGGCAGCAAGGAATGCGATTCTTTTTCAGGGGTTTACCGGTTAATCCCAGTAGTTAGAAAGGCCAGAACAAGTCGATGAAATCACCATTTTCAATCATTCAATTAATCAACCAATCGATCTGTTTTCTTTGTGTGCAACGTCTTGCGCATCATCAAAGAGTGGCGCCTCCTGTTTTTCCTTTTTATAAAAAGAAACCTTTCGTCGCAACGAGGTGGGGTAGCGACAGCAAACAACCACCCAAAAAAACAGCTCGTCGTCATCGTCTACAAATAAAGCCGTTTCATCGTCATCTTTAACTCTATCCTTTCACCCTAAAATTAGAGTCCTCGCTTTAAACACGACACAAAACCATCACAAAACAACAACTAGACCACCACCACCAGGAGCTACACACTCGCTTGTCGTCCCAAGTCTCTCGTATGTCTCAGCTGCAGCAGCAAAAGCGCGTCGAAGCGGCCGCGCAGCTCAAGCAGGCGGAGAAAGCCCTGACCAGGCGCTCGTTCTTCCGCGGCTCGCCCGACTACCTCTCGGCTGCGCCGCTGCTGGACAAAGCGGGGGAACTCTTTCGACTCGGCAGTGACTGGGAAGCCAGTAAAGACGCGTTTCGGCGCTTTGCAGACGCGCAACAGCACAACCAAGTGCCGTTTCGGCTGCTCAGGCGTGGGAAAATGTAGCCAAGACGGTCCTGCAGCAGGTACAAGCGGAGGGGTCCAGTCGAACGATGTCCAGCCAGAAGTCCCGGACTGGGGAAGCCCGCCAGGCGTTCGAGAAAGCTAGTAGCTTTTACGTGGACATGGGAGAGTTTGGGAAAGCTGCTGATGCACTGGTTAAGGGAGGACAGGCCTGTGAGAGTCAGGGGTCTAGTGTGGACGACGTGCTGCCGCTTTACACACACGCGTGCGAGCTTCTCGAGGCCCAAGACAAGCCCCACTTTGCAGTTGAGACGTTCCGCAAGATGCAGAGTTTCCTCGTGAAACATGAGAAATACCGCGATGCAATTGCGTTGTTGGACCGTCTGACGGCGTTGTATATAGCTATGGACCAGCCTCACAATATGCACAAGAGTCGCTTGAGCCAAGTCATTCTTTACCCGGCATCAGGGAACGTGGCTACAGCCAACGCTCTGTATCAAAGTGCTTGCAAGATGACGCGCTCTTGTCGTCGAACGGTTGTGTCTTTGCAGAAGACCTCGTGTGGGCCTATAAAACGGGCAACAAAGACCTACTGCGAGCAACGGTACGGAAGCCGGGATTCCTTGCTCTGGACAACTAAATTGGACGTGTTAGTCGAAGTTATCGATCTACGGGTTGGGAGATGCTGCGGCTGGTGGTGCTAAGCCGCGAGCTCGACACCAGCACGGGACAGCTCCGTCGTTTAGTGGGAAACGCACGCAAGAGCAACAGCAGTCAGGCAAGCAACAGCAGTCAGGCAAGCAACAGCAGTCAGGCAAGCGACGCAACCCGTTTGCACCTTCTGCAAGAGCTCCTTGTGCAGAATGGAATTCGTTTGCATCTACATCAAGAGCTCCAGTACAAGCACCAGTGTCTTCACTCACGTCGAAGTACTGTCGTCCGGGGCGCCGACAACAGTGAGCACGTTTGCCGACAGCGATTACGAAGCTGCTGCGCTGTCCGAAGCCCTCGGCCATGTTGCTGTTACAAAACAGGCCAAGACTCATTCACGATTGGCTTCGGTTTCCCAGTGTCTGCAACCCGTGTCGCCAGAGCCAGTTGGCCTGTCCTTATCGTTTGGGCTATCACCCCGATCATGGCTTCTTCGTCGTCGCCTGTAGCAGCGCGTGCAAGCACTTGCATGGATTTCGGATATGACGATTAGAGTTTGCCATGCCGGATTCCGACTTGCTCGAGTTTTCCATGGATGAGCCGACCGGGGTTGATGTAGGTGAGAGGTCGGATTCTTTAAGAACGCCTACAGCACCGGCATCCAAGACTAGGGTGCCAGTGCAAGAACTTAAACCGACGCTGAAGGCACCCGTGCACGATGAATTTGATCTCACATAAAGCAACGAAGGTCATAGCTCGGAGCCAACCAGGTTACGATGTGTTTTTGTATTCAGCCGAGTTTGGTTGTTGTATGCCCCAGTGACGTTTGATTAAACCAAAGACATTGTTCACCGGGTACTCGCTGAGCTTGTGCGCCACTAGACGTTCTAGTATCTCGCCCTGGCTAGTGTCTACTTTCAACCAATGACTATGACGTTACCCTATCTGATGCTTGTAACATCTTCACACTCGCATGCTCGGTACACCACCGAGTGGTCGTATGAAGTTTGTCACTACATCATTCACTCGTAAGACGTCGGTGAACATTGACTCGCTGAAGTTCAGCTTGGCCCCAACTATTTCCTTCACAAGCAGAAGCCTGGAGAGCTCTACACTTCGACCTCACTTGCAACGTTACGCTTTTTCGATTGCAGTCAACCGGCTCACAGTAGCTTCGACTCTTTCTAGTGACGCAATGTGAATGCCACACACTCGTAACGCGTTTACGCCTTATTGGTATCACAATTCGCTTGGTACGTGCCAAACGAATTACATTTGAAAGTAAGGGTTTTCTTACGGCACGGTCAATGCGACAAATATAACAAAAAAGCAGTGACCATGTGTCCACAATGACCAGGAACCTGCTACATTCGCTGACTGCTCTCACTACTTCATATTTTACCCAATCATACCATAGCCACCACAGCTATGCACTTGAGCTTGCGTATTTCATCGACCACTTGTACCTCCTACATCCGGACGACATGCTATGCAGCTTCGCCTTCCGGCCACACAAATGTTCACTTAATGACAAACACGCTAAGGTTGCGTCCCTCAGGTGGTTTGAATATGTTTACCATACAATTGACACAGCGCCACTTTACTAACTTAACTCCGTGCAGTTTACATCATCGATATGCGCGTCCTAAGTAGCATCTGCGTGTGAAACAGTCGCTGAAGATGCGTCCAACCCAGAGACGTACACCTGATGCAGTCATCACAATGTAACCTAAGATGTCAAGTACTGCTTATTCCTCGGGCCAAGCAAAATAGACATTGGTGGACCAGCCGCTAGTGACAGGATGATGCATTTGCTACTGACGGTGTTAATTGTCCAGGTCGTCGCCTTTGGTGTTAAAATGTATGACTTCCGACGATACAATAGTATGTTTTTCGTGTGCAGCATTCGAGTTTCTGGCAGTGGATCAAACCGTTACAAACAACGATTTAATTCACTGCCAGACACTCGGATTCTGCACAAGACAAGTGGCCTGACCGTCCAGCTTACGTCAATTGGTAACATGTTACAGATGCTGTCCGGTGCAAAAAGTGGTTTTTTTATGGATCAGATCTTCAGAAAAGCTGATTATTACAAACAGTTTCGTACTCCGCATGCATCTGTCTTCACATCCTGCTATCCTGGTCATCTGTTTTCACATCCTGCTATCCTGGTCCACATGTAAAGCTGGTATGACGTGGTTGACGTAAAAACGGATGGTGCACTGGTGCTAGTGCTGGCCCATCTTTCTAAACGGTGCACCAACGCCATCTATAACCTCGTCTACCAAGCGGCAACTCGAATACGAAGAATACGCTTACCCAGCGCCTGCGTTCAACACAAACGATGACCTCATCAGCGGCATCAGATAAGCTCATTCACTGACAAGTCCGCACTTTTCACGTGTGACGTTGTCCTGAACTTTCTTCACCTTCTTCTTCATGGGGTCTTCGCCTTCCGCTTCCTTTATGCGAGGAATCTCGTGGGCGTAGCTGACTTCCATTACAAATTGCTCCAGCTTCTCCACAATGTTGTCCTCATCCTTCTGTTTCTTCCTCTCGTTATGCTGGTAGGCCTGATATCTGAAATCATCGAATATATCGGGCGGTACAACGAAGTACAACCGTGGTTCAGCTGGTTTTCCAAGCAAATCCAGAACCCTGCAGAGCCCTTTACGTTTGCAAGGGTGCACTCGCGCACAAGTCACTTGGAAGAGTATATTGGGCGTGGCCATAGCATCCACGGATTCGAAATTGCTTGCCTTTGGCCGCAGGTATGTCGCCAAGTCTGCACTGGTCACTTGTTCGTCTCGCTCGAAAACAACATTTTTCAGTTTTGGCAAGTGTACCGTTTTGGTATCTTCATCAACAACGGCGCGTTTAACCTTCCTCTCACCCTCGTTCACACCTGCAGTAATATGTTTCGGACCCACAGTCAGACGCCGGACTCGAAAGTTTCCACCTTGTGGCAGCACTGAATGCACGTATCGCTCGAAAACACGTCCACGTATCACTGCGTATAAGTCAAAGCCACGAGAAGCATCAAGGAATGCCACTAATTTGGCCCTGTTGTGCTCATACAACTGCTGATAAATTATGTCAAGCACGTAATCCGACGCAAATGTATATCCCTGTTCGGTAAAATCGTCGTTGACACGATAGTGAAGTATCCGGTGTGATATCAACTTATCGTCCCCGCTTAATTTTCCATGCGACTTGATCAGCGCCTTCAAATCAACCTTACCAATCGCCTCGTCGAGCGATTTCTGTTGATCCTGGTCTGTAGCATAGCGCAAGACGTAGCGTGCAATGCCACCCCATTTACGAAAGCATTCCTTCACGTCGTTTACAGGTCTGTCCGAATACATGAGCTCACGACATTGAAAAATCTCTTCCTCTGTCCAGACAGGCATGTAAAAACTCCCACAATCAAACTTATGAAACTCGAACCGGATTTCATGACGTGGCGACGTGACAAGAATCGTCTTCGCCTTGTAATCTTGTGGTTTCATGCCATCCACAATGTAAAATGTTTCACACAGGTCAAGAATTTTATCAAAATCCGACCGCGATCCTTGAATCACCAGTTCACCACTGAACAAGATACGCATCTTCCTTCGACCAGTCTCGTAAACCACTGTTTTTCCATCACGTGCAAGATACAGCAAGATCAGATAGCAGAAATACGTTTCGCCTATTCCCGGGCTGCCAAGAATTACAAGATGACGTGTGCACTCAAAGGTATCCAAGCAAGTATTCCACAACTGTGGATAGCAATGACGAATGTATATATGAGAGCCAAGCAAATCGTTACCAAGAATAAATGTTTCTTCCGGCAACGCGATCACAGCACCAGCTGCGAGGTCGGCATCAGAATAACACTCTCGGAAAACTTTCCAAAATTTGTCCAGTGAAGAATCCTTCCACATTGTTGGCGCAAAGGGGATTGTGAGACCACCCACAGTAATTGTATCGCGTTGCAGAATAGGTAGTCGGCTGAATATCTCCCAAAGCAATCGGCTCAACTTGTCGAACATGGAAAGCACCAATTGACTCGCACTGTGAGCATTACCCACCGTAGTTGGCTCACTTCGCGGACCAGGCATAGTCGGCGGAAGCATCACCAGCACGTGGACCACCTTCTTTCCTAGCAATACGCCAGTACCAAACAGACTGGGCTTTCTTAATCGCCAAGACGCGCGCATCTCTTCCATCCCATCGAGAATTCCTTGTGTCTGAATCAGTCTGTCCAAATCACCGTCGTCTCGCAGCCACGCCCCATCTTTTTTCGCCAGGAAGAGCCGCAGCTCTCTAGCATCACACAGGACATCCACTGTGTTCTCATCCTTTATGTCTTTCTTCAAGTGAGCCACTGATCTATCTGTGTCGATATCCACGACGAAAGTACTTCGAGGTAATCCAACGATCGCACAAAGCAACGCGACTTGCACCATCTTTCTTTGACTTGACAGGTTTTCGACTGGCCAAAAATGGGCGCCGGATATTGTCTTCAATCTGAGCAGTCACATTTCTACCAATCAAAAGACAGATCGATGTAGTAGAATGACAGCATAACGGAAAAGACTGATGGGACACGGCACGCTCTTTCAGTGATGGGAAAAGGCAGCAACGAATGCGATTCTTCCTCAGAGGTTTACCGGTTAATCCTAGTAAGTAGAAAGGCCAGAACAAGTCGATGAAATCTCCATTTTCATTTAATCAATCAATCGATCTGTTCCTTTATCTGCAACGTCTTACGCATCATCAAAGAGTGGTGCCTCCTGTTTTCTTTTTATATAAAGAAACCTTTCGCTGCAACGGGGTGGGGAAGTTACAGCAAGCAATCACGCATGAAACAGCTCGTCGTCATCGTCTACAAATAAAGCCGTTTCATCGTCATCTTTAACTCTATTCTTTCACCCTAAAATTAGAGTCTTCGCTTTTATGATACGACACAAACCATCACAAAACAACAACTAAGACCACCACCACCACCACCACCACCACCACCACCAGGAGCTACACACTCGCTTGTCGTTCCAAGTCTCTCGTATGTCTCAGCTGCAGCAGCAAAAGCGCGTCGAAGCGGCCGCGCAGCTCAAGCAGGCGGAGAAAGCCCTGACCAGGTGCTCGTTCTGGCTCGTTCAACTATCTCTCGGCCGCGCCGCTTCTGAATAAAGTGGGGGAAGTCTTTCGACTCGGGAATGACTGGAAAGCTAGTGAAGACGCGTTTTGGCACTTTGCAGACGTGCAACAGCACAACCAGGTGCCGTTTCGGCCGCGCAGGCGTAGGAGAATGTAGCCGAGATGGTTTTGTTGCAGGTACAAGCTGGAGGGGTCCATTCGGACGATGTCCAGCCAGAAGTCACGGACAGGGGAAGCTCGCCTGGCTTGTGAGAAGTTTGGTGGCGTTTACGTGGTCATGGGAGAGTTTGGGAAAGCTGCTGATGCACTTGTTAAGGGAGCACAGGTCTGTGAGAGTCAGGGGTCTAGTGTGGACGACGTGCTGCCGCTCTACACACACGCGTGCGAGCTCCTCGAGGCTCAAGAAAAGTCCCTCTTTGCAGTCAAAACGTTTAGTAACCTGCAGAGTTTACTTGTGAAGTACGAGCAACACCTCGTTGCGATTGCGTTTTGCCATACCGTGTGATGGCGTTGTATGAAGCTATGGACCAGCGCCACAATGTGCACAGATGCCGGTTGAGCCAAGTCATTCTTCACCTGGCATCGAAGGGCGTACCAGCAGATGGTGCTCTGTATTCAAAGTGCTTGCAAGATGACGCGCTCTTGTCGTCGAATGGTTGTGTTCTTGCAGAAGACCTCGTGCTGGTCTCTAAAACGGGCAACAAAGACCTACTGCGAACAAGAGTACGGAAGCCGGGATTTCTTGCACTGGACAACTAAATTGGACGCGTTAGTCGTAAATAATCGATCTACGGGTTGGGAGATGCTGCGGCTGGTGGTGCTAAGCCGCAAGCTCGGCACCAGCACGGGACAGCTCCGTCGTCGAGTGGGAAACGCACGCAAGAGCGACAGCAGTCAGGCAACAACATCAGTCAGGCAAGCGACGCAACCCGTTTGCACCTTCTGCAAGAGCTCCTTGTGTAAAATGGAATTCGTTTACATCTACATCAAGAGCGCCAGCACAAGCACCAGTGCCTTTACTCACGTCGGAGTACAGTTGTTCGAGGCGCCGACAACAGTGAGCACTGATATTTCTGACAGCGATTACGAAGCTGCTGCGCTGTCCGAAGCCCTCGGCACTGTTGCTGTTACAAAACAGGCCAAGTGTAACGGGGTGAATCGTTACATAACAATTTATAAGAAATTGTTAATAGAATATAACTATAAGAGTTATATTCTCAGAATATTGTCATAAGGACAAATATTCTGTAGCACTTACGAGTGGTTCCTGATTGGTTGATATAGGCCATTATATCAACCAACGAAGACGCGCCACGACAGACGCACGCAATGAGTGGTGAGCAGATAACTGATTTACACATTTGTATTTAGACATAGTTAGATGAAGATAAATAGTGATTTATTGCAGACATTAACTATGATAAATACAGCTCTACTTTTTACTCTAACAGAGTACTCGCTTCTTCTTACCGTCTTCCTCTGCACGTACGAGTGTACGTGAAGTTACGAGGCACCGCCTTATTCTGTCATCAGAATAAGTAGCTTGTACTGTCATCAGTACAAGCTTCAGGGTGCCCCGTTACACCTGGTAGCACTTCGTAGTCCGTCCAAGGACCACGATCGCATCCAACATGAATATGTTGGATGATGAAGATGACCAAAGCTTTCACGCTACGCGTGACGGCTACTCCCATTTGAGCAATGTCGAATGGGAAGCGGTTGAACGAATGGGTTCGACCATGGGCATCCATGCTGTTAGCGTCATGCTAGAGGCTCTCGATAGAGATGCCCAACATGCTACTATCGCCAAGTTCATTCAAAATGAACTTGACGCTGAACGCGAGAAAGTAGCCTTGCTTCACCAACAAGGTTCTCAACAAGCAGAGTTGTTGAGAGAACAGGGTGCTCAACAGTTTGAACTGTTGAGACAGCAGCAGGCTGCTGCTGGTGGGTCGATGCATTCGCGTCGACCCGAGATCTTGAAGATTGACATCTCAAAGTATAGGGGGGTCGAAGAAGACTCCCTCTTGAGATGGTTCGTCGAATTGGACGACGCCATAAGGGCGCGTCGCATCGACGACGGGGAAATGCAAGTTGCATTTGCCCAGTCAAATCTGGCAGGACGTGCCAAGACTTGGGCACTGGGGCTCAAGTTGCACGACCCATATGCGTTTGGGTCGTTGGAAGTCTTCAAGTCGCGGCTCAGACAAACGTTTGAACCGCCTAGAGCTGAGTTCAGAGCTCGAACCGAACTCTTGAAGCTCAAGCAGGGTAAGCGTGATGTGCACGCTTACGCGCAACATATACGACATCTCACGAGTTGTATAAGTTCCAATCCAGTGGATGAACACACGTTGGTTTCGGTGTTCATGCAGGGTCTTGCGGATGGTCCCGTCAAGACTCACCTGTTCCGGCTTGAACTAGATTCACTAGAACAAGCCATTTCCATTGCGGAGCAGGAAGACTTCAGTCTGAGACAGGCTCGCGCCAGCTCGACATCATATCGTCAACCGAGACGATATGACAACGGAGGTCCAGAGCCGATGGAACTCTGCTATGTGGAGAGCGAGAAGGCTCGCTCTACAGGCTACAAGAAGTTGCAGAAATGCAACAGATGTCAAAAGACAGGACACTACGCTTATGAGCGTAGTGCCCCTCGTCCAGTGTCTCGCGACACTGGGCGTAGTGACCGTCCACCCATGAGAAAGGGGCAGGGACGAGGGTCCACTGTTGGTGCAAAGACGCAACAACGGGATGGACCGTCAAAAAACGGACAGGATCAGTAGGTGCGGAGCACCCTACTGATCCAGCAACGTCAAGAGAATTTGTAGGCCTCTTGATGAAGGTTGCTCCCAACGCACAAACGTTGTGCGTTGCTGCTCTAGGTAATGAGATCTCACTCATTACCTTGAAACTCGAAGTGACAAATAAGTTTTCCCTTCGAACTCTAGTCGATTGTGGGGCGTCCAACAATTTTGTGCGACGCCAATCGCTAGAAGATGGTCACTTCAATTACAGTGAATGTGACACACCTCCTACGAGGATGACGGTACGTCTTGCGACAGGCGCATCCGTAACCGTCATGAAGCGTATAGTGAAGATCCACTATACGCTAGAAGACACCCAATATGACGATGATTTTATCGTATTGGATTTGGATGACAAATTTGATGTCATCCTTGGAATACCGTGGCTCAGAAGGTACGAATCACGGGTAAACTGGCAACATCGAACAGTAACGATGCCTGCCGCTTGTTCATCAGATGGCCATCTGATGAACGTTTTGGAGCGTCCACAAGCGTGTGGATGTACTACGAGTGAGTGCGATGGCCTCACTTGTGGTACGGTCGTTAGTACGACTGCACAAAACCTTAGTGTAACAAACAGTTACACTTCGGAGCAAAGTTCCGGCGGCTGTGAGGAAACACAGGCTGCGCCGAAGGTCCACCACTCGAATAAGTCGAGTGGACCGGGACAAAGATGTATCCCTAGCGGGGAACATCTAAAAGAGAAACAATCGATCGCTCAGGTTAAGCGAAACGATAATCCTAGATCGACTGGAGAGTCTTTCGTAGAGGATCTCGCTGTGGTTGCGCAACCACAGCTAGAGGAAGTAAAGGGAATAAATCCCGATAAAACAAATACGGCGGAAATAAGTTCCCCGAAACCCGCGGGAATAAGTCCCCGGGAAGACGAAGGAATAAGTCCTTCGAAGCCTGAGGGAATAAGTCCCCAGGAAATGACAGAGACATTGAATGTCATAGTCAATGACGGATCAAGTGTAAGCGCTTATACACTTGATCTGATTGCGCCTCCGAAGTTAACTTCGGAGATCACTCAGTTGCCAACGCTCGAACATAAAAGGTTCTTGCGTGATCTGCGTAGTGGCAAAGTCAAGCAGATCTGCGTACTCGTCGCTGACGACGAGTGTGTAACCGACATAAGGTCAGCAACAATGTTTACTGAGAACGAGAGAGTTCTCAGTAGTTCATCTATGGACGAGAGCGTCCTCGATGAAAAGACACGGGTTGAGCGATATGACTCCCAATCATGGGAATCGCTCAAGACAAATCCTCTCTATAAAAATTTGGTTGAATTCAAGGATGTATTCCCTGAAACTGTTCCGTGCGAGTTACCGAAGGATGAAGGTACTCGACACGAGGTCGAGCTTAAACCAGGCTCGAAGTACTGTGTCATGAAGCAGTGGCCACTGCCTCGTGAACAAGTGCTTGCGATCGACAAGTTCTTTGCCGATCGTTTAGCTGCGGGCCATGTGAGGGAATCAACTTCCCCGCATAGCTCTCCGACCTTCTGTGTGCGAAAAGAAACAGGAAGGTGGCGGATAGTGCATGCATTTAACAAGTTGAATGCTACAATGGTACCGGATCAGACGCCGATACCGAGGAAGGACGTAATCATTGATGGCATGTCAAAGAGTACCATCTTTTCGTCCATGGATTTGATGGATGGCTTCTATCAAATCCTTATGCGAGAATGGGATATACCCTATACCGCAAGCGGCATGCTCTGGGAATGGCTAGTAATGCCACAAGGGCTTAGTAATGCCCCTTCCACGTTCGACAGATGTGTATCACATCTGTTGAGACCAGTACGAGAATTCGCGCCGAGTTATTTTGATGACGTATTCATCCATAGTCGGGCTATGGATGGAAAGTCGGACGTTGAGGTTCACAGATACCACGTCCGACAGGTCCTTACAATCATGCGAAAGCATCAATTGTATGCAAACCTCAAGAAGTGTATATTTGCAGCAAGCGAAATACCACTTCTTGGGTGCATCGTTGGTAAGAACGGTGTACGTCCTGACCCCGAAAAGATCAAGGCGATCACCGACTGGCCTGTGCCAGTTGATGTCAAAGGCCTTCGAAAATTCCTTGGGCTAGCGGCGCATTTGCACAAGTATTCACGCAATTACGCCGAGATGACTGTGCACCTCTCTCGTTTGTTGAAAAAGAACGAGAGGTGGTTATGGAACGCTGAATGTCAACGCTCCTTTGAGGGTATCAAGCAGAGCTTGATACAATCCCCAGTCCTAGCAATAGCCGATCAGGACAGGCCATTTCATGTGGTCTGTGATGCCAGCGATTTCGCAATCGGCTGTGCATTAATGCAGTACGATCTTGAAGGCGTTGAACGCGTCGTCTGCTATCAGTCGCGTCAGCTGCAACCAGCTGAGCGGAACTATCCAGTGCATGACAAGGAACTCCTTGCCATGAAGTATGCACTCGCGAAGTTCAGAGTCTATCTATTAGGAGATAGACCCTTCGTTGTTTACACTGACCATGCGTCATTACGCACGGCAGTGAACAGCCCGCACCTTTCACAACGAATGGCGCGGTGGTTGTCATTCTTTGCAGAATACAACTTTACGGTCGAGTACAAACCAGGACGACTTAATGTCGTCGCTGATGCACTCTCACGTCGTCCCGACTTTGAAACAGTCGCGAAACCCAACAGTGAGACAGTCACTGTTGCGGTTATGACGTCCTCAGTTCCATCTACAACGTTGTATGATGATGTGAGGCGGGCATACGCCCAAGATGGTGAGATAGTGAAGTTTTTGACACATCTCTCTTAACCATCTCGAGAATCGTTGAAACGATTGTCGTCTGCGTATCGATCTGCATCAGATCGATACACTACTCGCAACGGGTTACTGTACTATACAGCCGTTTCTGGTGACACACCACGTGTTGTCATTCCAGATGATACTGATCTGCGTTTGCGGATCATGTTCGAGTATCACGATGCTCCTATAGGAGGACATCGTGGCCGAGAGAAAACATATCTCACGGTAAGTCGAGACTTTTACTGGCCCCGCCAGTATCAGTTTGTGCGAAAGTATGTTCGCGCATGCGAAGTCTGCCAACGAGTGAAGTCAAGTCCTTCACTGCGTGCACCTTTACAGCCTCTACCGGTTCCGGCTGAGTGCTGGGAATCCATCTCAATGGATTTGGTCTTCGGGTTACCCAAACACGCACGCGGGAATACGGGTATTCTCGTTTTTGTTGACAGATTCAGCAAAATGGTACACCTTGTGGCTGTACCAGAGACAATCACGGCAAGTGGCTGTGCTTGTGTCTTTATTGACACCATCTTCCGACTTCATGGGTTGCCCCGTGAACTCGTATCAGACAGAGATCCACGATTCACTGCTGATTTCTGGCGTTCCGTGTTCAAATCACTCGGAACGCGCTTGAAGATGTCAACATCTGATCATCCAGAGTCAGATGGTCAGACGGAACGTGCCAATCGTGTCCTCGAAGAGATACTTCGAGGATACGTACACTCCTTTAAAAGTTGGAGTGAGTTTTTGCCTATGGTAGAGTTTGCCATCAACAACTCGGTGCATGCGTCCACGACACATACACCGTTTTACGTGAATGGCTTACGCCATCCGCGTGTACCCACCTTACTAGAGTGTAACTCTGGTTTAAGGGGGGGAGGGACTCGCGCGAGCAAAAACCGATTTGGTTCACGCTCATCACGCTCTGACGAAGAAGTCATTGCGTTTGATGCCGATATCGATAACATCGATATCGAAGAAGATGATGCCAGTGAGAGTGCGGAAGCCCTCACTACAGAAAAGATTGATGTTGCTGCAGTGCGGTCACAGCACACTGAAGCTAACGAGTCAGCAGATGAGTTCATACTGGCTCGTGAAACGGTAGTCCGTTTTGTGCAAGACTCCATCGCCGAAGCGGTGAAAAAGCAAAAGCAAAACGCTGACAAGAATGGAAGGGCAAACACTCTTTTATTTAGTAAATGTGACTTAGTCCTACTGTCTACGGTTAATCTACCAAAGCATGTAGTGACTAACTTGGGTAGCAGTAAACTACTACCCAAGTACATTGGCCCATTTCGTGTATTGCACCGCCTAGGCAATGCATACACGATCGAGTTACCACGTAAGATGCGAACGCATCCCACGTTTTACGTTGGTCGGCTTAAGCCGTACCATCAGTACGCTGCTTCTTCCGATGAAGAACGCCCTAGCGCTCAAGCATCTCGCAGAGAGCCTTGTGCTCCCGATGGTGGGCATCAACAAGGGTCTGAAGAGCAGTTATCTCATCCCGAGACCGATCAACAATCCCACGAGCTACCCTTAGCTCGTCACGAAGAGATGTCAGAGATCTCTCGTTCTCAAGCTGAGCAAAGGCAAACTCAGCTCGATGCTTCGAGGCAGTGTCCGCCATTTGGAGACGCCTATTCCGCTCATGCTCGAGATCGTCGCGTAACCCTTGCGTTACGCGATCAAAGAAGCTCTCGGGAACACACCGATCCACATGATCGTGTGGAGAGCGTCTTTCCTCCTCCTCCACCTCCATTAGAGGACTCTCGCGGTGGCCAGCGCTATCTAGTTGAGCAGCTGTTGAACCACCGCGACGTGAACGGACGTCGGACGAGTTATCTCGTCCGGTGGCGCGGCTATCCCCCGTCCTGGGATTCTTGGGAGCCCCGCTCCCAACTGATGATCGACGTACTGGGTCTGGTTGAGCAGTACGACGCGGCACATCCTGTGCCGCAGAAGGACCGCCGGAGAAAGTCTTCCCGGCACGGTCGTAAAGAGATTTCAGGTTGTCAATCCCTTCGTACATCTCAGTAGAGACACGTACGCGCCACCACGGGCTGTTAAGGAGGTAAGCCTCCTTAGGTGCTCGTGCAGAGTTGTTCACACAACATGGGCACGGGTCTCCCCAGGAGAGGCAGGGTAACCCTTTCTCCCTTGACAGACGATGCAGCTTGTAGCGTGCACCTGTCGGGGTTCGCTTTTCAAACTTATCACGAGCTTTGATAAGTTTGTCGTTCCAAGCGTCACGACCTACATCCTCGAGGTTATGGATGTAGGCGTTCCACGCCTGATGTAGTGAGGGACCATCACGTTTGTGATTCCCACTGTACCATCGATGTCTGAAGAAAGCATCGATGAAGAAATCATTATCAGCGCGAAAGTCTTTCGCGCTGGGGTCAAGGTGATAGATCCTTGACGAATCGAACAATCGTGTTCGATAACGATCACTCGTCGTCGCCGACAAGTGATCCATGACAGATTTCGGAGGCATCCATGCCTTCTTTTCTGGAGCGAGACGCAACACATTGCGATCCCGCTCTTCCTGTGACGTGCCGACAGAAGTACTGGCACCTCGCTGTGAAGTGGTGTCCATTGAAGAACCGACACCACTATTAGCGCCCGAGTCTCGCGACCTCGAGCGCCTTCGCTTCGGCGATGGTTCATCTGATTCGTCAGATGAACCAAAGATGCTGCGACGCAAAGCATCATCCATGCCACGCTTGGCAGGCGGCTTGGATTCAATTGCCGTCGATACGGATCCGTCATCCGTATCAGGAGAGTACGAGACACCGAGCTCGTACTCTGTGAAGACATGAGTGTCTTCATGACCAGCGTCTGCATCACCAGGTGATACAGGCTGAGTCGATTCAGCAACTGATGGGACATCAGTTGCTGTAGTTTCTGCTTCGGCGTCCGCACAGAGACGTGCAGACGCGCTCTCGGCGGCCTTGCTCGCGCATCGCATGGGCTTGTTTACCATGCGATGAGATGTTGGAAAGTGGACGCGGACCAACAAGTGCAAACCCTGTCCCAAATGATTTGGGACGAGTATCCATTTAGTCAATCAGTCACTAAAGTGACTGATGGTTAAGGGGGGGTGATGTAACGGGGTGAATCGTTAGATAACAATTTATAAGAAATTGCTAATAGAATATAACTATAAGAGTTATATTCTCAGAATATTGTCATAAGGACAAATATTCTGTAGCACTTACAAGTAGTTCCTAATTGGTTGATATAGGCCATTATATCAACCAACGAAGACGCGCCACGACAGACGCACGCAATGAGTGGTGAGCAGATAACTGATTTACACATTTGTATTTAGACATAGTTAGATGAAGATAAATAGTGATTTATTGCAGACATTAACTATTATAAATACAGTTCTACTTTTTACTCTAACCAAGTACTCGCTTCTTCTTACCGTCTTCCTCTGCACGTACGAGTGTACGTGAAGTTACGAGGCACCGCCTTACTCTGTTATCAGAATAAGTAGCTTGTACTGTCACCAGTACAAGCTTCAGGGTGCCCCGTTACACTGCATGTGACGTGACTATCATGACTTGTTCCACTCTTCGGTAATTTTTATGAAATTGACGCGCTAGATTTTGTGTTTAAATTTGTAGCGATGTTAGAAGAGCTTGTGACTGAAGGCACTGATAAGATAAAAACGAAGGGAACCTTTAGCTTTCCTAATGAAACGTAAGCACTT
This sequence comes from Peronospora matthiolae, assembly GCA_921007115.2. NCBI lineage: Eukaryota > Oomycota > Peronosporomycetes > Peronosporales > Peronosporaceae > Peronospora > Peronospora matthiolae. The sequence goes on along the minus strand of CAKLBY020000068.1, from coordinate 513,814 downwards.
GCTACCTGATGCGATCCGGTTGTCGGTCGAGATCAGCCATATTTGTACAAAAGCGTACTGGCGAGAACCGACAGCGACGTTGTGTAACGGGGAACCCGTTACATGATATTGACACCAAACGGTGTCAATAGGGATATTGTCTAGCATGACAATTCCCTACCAATATTATCCGACATGGATAATATTGGAGGAATACTATCCCCATGTAGAATAATATTCATTCGCTGCTCAAAGATTGGTTGATAAAGACATATCAACCATTGATTACCACCAATCGCTGCTAGACGCGCGCAATGAGTGGTGAGCAGGTTGTCGTCAAACGACGACGTAGTTTAATATAGTTAGACAAAGACCGAAGTTCTATTGATAGCTTAACAATATTGAATTTAGATCTCTTTTTACCCTTTACTCAGCTAAGTTATTAAGTTAATCAGCTTCCTCTGCACGTTTAGTGTACTTGAAGTTTCGCGGCACCCCCAAACCTAGGGTACCCCGTATCACCTGGTGGCACTTTGTAGTCCGTCCAACGACTGTTAAGAGTCCGTCCAACATGAACATGTTGCACGTAGAAGACGATAGCTTTCACGTCACACGTGAAGGCTACTCCCATCTGAGTGACTCAGAATGGGAGATAGTCGGCCGCTGTGCTCATGGGCGAACCCACCATTAGTGGCATATTGGAGTCTCTAAACACAGACCAGCAACATGCTGCTATCAACGAGTTCCTACAAGGGGAAATTGCAGTTGAAAGACCGAAGATAGCCTTGCTACAACAGCAAGGCTCTCATCAGTCGATGGGCGGGCCGACGCACATGCGTCAATTCGAGAACTTGAAGATAGATATATCAAGATACAAGGGAACCGATGAAAATTCCCTTTTGAGATGTTTCGTTGAGTTAGACTACGCCATTAGGGTCCGTCACATCGAGGGCGACGAGATGCAAGTCACCTTCGCCCTGTCAAATTTGACAGGACGAGCAAGGCTTAGGCCTCAGGGCTCAAGCTTCACCACCCAAACGTGTTTGAGTCCTTTTGAGCCGCCGAGAGCCGAGTTCAGAGCACGCTTTGCAATCTTATGGCCAAAGCAAGGTAAGTGTGACGTTTACGCTTAGGCACAATACCTACGCTACCTTGCAAGTAGCGTCACAAAAAAACCTGTTGATGAGCACACGCTCATCAACGTGTTCATCTACGGCCTTGTGGATGGGCCGGTGAAGACCTACATGTTCCGAGAGGACTTTTATACGCTTGAAAGGGCGATAGCGTATGAGGAACAAGAAGACTTCAGCCTGAGACATTCTCAGGCTACCTCGTCAAACTATCGTCCGACGACAGGAAACAGGAGATCCCAAACCAGTGGATCTCTGTTATATCAAGAGCGAGAACTCTCGCTCTCTGAGTCACAAACGGCCGGCAAGATGACATCGCTGTCAAAATATTGGACACTACGCTCATGAGTGTAGTGTCCCAAGCACCGCTTCACGTCCAAAGACAGGACGTGATGACCATCGTTGGCCAAGGAAAGGACCAAGGCGTGCGTCCTCCCATGTCGCTAAGCCACGACAGCAAGTCGGACCGTCAAAAAAACGCACAGGGTCAGTAGGGGCGGACCACCCTGCTGATCCAGCAACGTCATGAGAATTTGCAGGAATCTTGACGAAGATTACTCCCAACACACAGTCGCTGTGTGTTACTGTCCCTAGTGATGAGGATTCCCTCATCACTTTGACGATCAAAGTGACAAGTGGAATGTCACTTCTCGCCCTAGTTGACTGTGGGGCGTCGAACAGTTTTATCCGACGCCAGTCACTAGAGGATAGTAGACTCAACTATGCTAAGCGAGAGTTCCTTCAAACGAGGATGACAGTGTGTCTTGCTACGGGCACATCTGTAACAGTGAACAAACGTGTTGAAGGGATCCACTACACACTAGAAGGAAAGCAGTACGATGATCACTTTATCGTATCGTATTGGATTTGGATGCCAAATTTGATGTCATCTTTGGTCTGCCATGGCTTGGAAAGTATCGGCCATGGGTTAGCTGGCAGCATCGATTCGTGAAGATGCCTGCCGCTTGTTCACCAGATGGCCATCTGATGAACGACTTGGAGCGTCCACAAGCGTGTAGACGTACTACGAGTGAGTGCGATGGCCTCACTTGTGGTGCGGTAGTTAGTACGATTGCACGATGTCACAGTGTAGGAGGCCACTGCACTGTGGAACCAGCTTCCGGTACCTGTGTAGAGACACAGGATGCGCCGAAGGTTTACCACTCGAAGAGATCCAGTGGACTGGAACACAGATGCACACCAAGAAGGGTGTATCGAGAAGAGAAATTAGTGTTGTTCAGGATGACATCACGTTGAAGTGAAATTGACTATGAGAGTGTCGATCGTAGATCAAGCCCGATCGACTGAAAGAGAGTCGATCGAAGATGACGTGACTGTGGTAGCACAAATACAGTCAGTAAACGTAATGGAATAAAGTTTCAGCGTTCCTGAGATTGATAACTCCCGAGAGAGTTATGTTGAGGGTGTGGAACCCCAACCACCTGCGGATATGTTTTCCCAGGAAATCACCGAGACAGTGAATGTCTTGGTGAATGACGGATCAAGTGTAGGCGCTAATGCAATTGATCTGGTTACGCCTCCGAAGTCAGATTCGGAGGTAATCAAGCTGCCAACGCTAGAATAAAGAGATTATTGCAAAATCTGCGTCGTGACAAGATCAAGCAGATCTGCGTACTCGTCACAGAGGACGAGTACGTCGCCGATAATCGGTCGGCACAAGTGTTTGGTGAGAACGAACGGGTTCTCAGTAGCTCATCAATGGATGAGAGTGTCCTCGACGAGAAGGCTCGGATTAAGCGATGTACGTCTCAGTCTTGGGAGTCTTTGAAGACAAATCCTTTGCATAATAATTTAATTAAGTTCAGGGATGTTTTCCCCTGAATCCGTGCCATGCGAGCTGCCTATGGACACAGGCACTCGGCATGAGTCCAGACTTAAACTTGGTTCGAAATATAAGGTCATGAAGCAGTGGCCACTGCCTCGTGAACAGGTCACAGCGATCGACAAATTCTTTGCCGTTTGCTTAGCAGCTGGTAATGTGAGGCAATCAACATCCCCACACAGCCCTCCGACCTTCTGTGTGCGAAATGCCACAGGAGGATAGCGGATAGCGCATGCATTTAACAAAATGTACGCTGCAACGGTACCGGCTCCAACGCCGATACCGAGGATGGACGTCATAGATGGTATGGCAAAAAGTACCATCTTTTCTTCCATGAATCTGATGGATGGATTCTATCAGATCCTCATGCGTGAACGGGACATCCCGTACACAGCAGTGAGCACCACCTGTGGTATGCTCTGGTATGGGCTAGTGATGCCACAGGGGCTAAGTAACGCCCCGGCAACGTTCAACAGATGTGTTACAAATCTTTTGCTATCGGTGTGAGATTTTGCACCGAGTTACCTTGACGATGTCTTCGTCCATAGCCGGTCTTCGGATAGAAAGACGGACGTGGAGGTTTATAGAATCAACGTCCAGAAGGTTCTTACTATATTGCAAGAGCATAAGTTGTTCGCGAACCTCAAAAAGTATATATGCAGCGAGCAAAATGCCACTTCTTGGTTGCATCGTAGGTAAACACGGTGCAAGCCCTTATCCGGAAAAGATCAAGACGATTAACGACTAGCCTGTGCCAGTCGACGTCAAGGGACTTCGAAAGTTCCTTGGCTTGGCGGCGTACTTACCCAAGTACTCGCGCAACTACGCTGAGATGACCGTACATCTCACTCGTCTGCTAAGACAAACGAGAGGTGCTCTTGGAGTGCTGAGTGTCAGCACTCTTTCGAAGGCATCAAGAAAAGCTTGACAAAATCGCCTGTGTTAGCGATTGCAGACCAGGATAGACCATTCCACGTAGTATGTGACGCCAGCGATTTCGCAATCGGCTGCGCGTTAATGCAGTACGACTAAGAAGGCGTTGAACGCGTCGTCTGTTACCAATCGCGTCAGCTGCAAGCAGCTGAGCGAAATTATCCGGTACATGACAAGGAGCTCCTTGCCATGAAATATGCACTGGCCAAGTTTTGGGTATATCGCTCAGGAGATAGGCCCTTCATCGGTTATACCGACCATGCATATTACGCACGGCCGTTATCAGTCCACACCTCTCGCAACGAATGACGAGGTGGCTGTCTTTATTTGCGGAGTACAACTTCTCCGTAGAGTGTAAACCAGAACAAATGAATGTCGTCGTTGATGCTCTTTCGCATCGGCCCCATTTCAAGCCGACTGCTCAGCACAACAGTAGGGGTGATCCCACTGTCGCGACACTGACAGTGGCTATTTCATCGTCGAATCTGCTCGACGACGTGCGAAGAGCATACGAAGAACATGAGTCTCTTCTGCGGTTGATTTATTAAGTAGCCAATCCATACAGTCAAGCTTTGAAAAGCTTGTCGTCTCATTACCGCTCTTCAACCGAACGGTATTCGGTTCGTGATGGACTGATGTGCTATACAGCAGTCAACGGCGACACACGTCGTGTCGTCAATCCAGCTCATAATGATTTGCGATTGCGCATCATGTATGAGTGTCACGATGCACCAACAAGTGGGAATCACGGTTGGAAAAAGACTTACCTCACGGTGAGTCGTGACTTCTACTGGCCCCGCCAATATGAGTTTGTGCGCAAATACATTCGCGCTTGCGAATTTTGTCAGCGAAAGAAGCCTAGTCCTTCATCTCGCGCACCCTTGGAGCCTCTATCGATTTCGGCAGAGTGCTGGCAGTCCGTACCGATAGAATTTGTCTTCGGGTTTCCCAAATACGTTTTCAAGAATACTAGTATTCTTGTGTTTGTTGACCGGTTCAGCAAGATGGTACTTCTTGCTGCTGTACCGGAGTCAATTACCGCCCAGGGCTGTTCTCGTGTCTTCATCGATACTGTCTCCCGACTTCACGGTTTACCCGTGAGCTCGTGCCCGTTAGGGACCTCCGCTTTACGGCGGATTTCTGGCAATCCGTGTTCCGTTCACTTGGAACACGTTTGAAAATGTCGACTTTGAACCATTAAGAAGCGGATGGTCAGACGGAACGCGTCAACCTCTTCCTCGAAGAGATACTTCGAGGGTGTGTCCACTCGGTTACGAGTTGGAGTGAGTTCGTGCCGATGGCTGAATACGACATTAATAACTCGGTGCATGCGTCGACAACGCATACGCCGTTCTTCGTGAATGGCCTACTCCATCCACGTTTATTCGCCTTCCTAGAGTGTGACTCTAGTTTAAGGGGGGGGACTCGCTCGAACACATACCGATCTAGTTCTTGCTCATCACCCGTCGACATTGATGCCGACATGATGGATGCCGATGTCGGTGCAATCGCCATCGATAATGATGATGATGACGACGATGCTGCCACATTCAGGATCGCGAATGACTGCCAAAGTGAGAACGAAGACGCCCTCAATGGTGAAGACAACGTTCTTTCATCAGTGCACACGAAGCGCACTGTTGTTGACAAGATGAATCAGCAAAGGAATCTGCTGACTTGCGAAGCGGTTTTCCGCTTCGTTCAAGACTCTATCTCAGATGCAATAGACAGATAGAAAAAAAACGCAGACAAACATGTAAGAGCAAATGTTCTTTCATTTGATGAAGGAGACTTAGTTTTACTGTCTACAGTAAATCTACCGAAACACGCAATGACAAACGTGGGCAGCAGTAAATTACTGCTCAAGTCTATCGGTCCATTTCGTGTGTTGCGCCAAATGAGCAACGCATACACGATTGAACTGCCTCGTAAGATGCGTACTCATCCTACGTTTTACGTTGGACGTCTCCGCCCGTACTATCAGTACGAGCCCGCTTCGAGAGGCGAAGAACACCTACGTGGTCAAGGGCCGAAACCACCTTCGAGTAGTCCTGTTTCAACAAGCCAGTCTGGTCAACTAGCGAAGCGACCCGTTCACGCAGTTGAGCGATGTCCTGACGAGATGCAGTCAGCTCGTCACGAAGAGAATTAACCGAACTTTCGTTCTCAAGTTACGCGAGCGCAAATGTGGCACGGTCGTTCGGACGATCGTGCGTTAAGGAATTGTAATTATTCTTTGTAAGATCATAAAGCTTACAACTTCGAGTCCGTTCATGAGCCAGGTCATCTTGTAACTGATCCGTTAGACGGTTCAGCTCCTGAACATCAAGCTGATCCGACCCTCGAGCCGGGTCAGGTGTTCCCACCGCCACCACATCCTTTAGTGGACTCAGGCTGTGGTCAACGCTTTCTGGTGGAGCGCATTTTGAGCCACAGCGACGTAAATGGCGTCCAGACGATTTACCTCGTCCGCTGGAGTGTCTATCCACCGGCCTGGGACAGATGGGAGCCTCGTGCCTAGCTGACTGTTGATGTCCTGGGTCTCTTCGAGCAGTAAGACGAGACCCACCCGCTGCGTTCGAAGAAGGGCCGTCGGAAAACGACGTCCCCGAACGCGAGTACAGGGATTGCTCAGTCACAATCCCATCAGCCATCTCAGAAGAGATGCGCGCCCTCCAGTAGGGAACCTTAGAGACCTAGGCCTTCCTATAGGCATGATTTGAGTTGTCTATGCAACTTAGACACGGGTCACCCCACGAAAGACAGGGTAATCCTGCCTCTCTTGGCAGTCGGTGCAACTTGTATCGTACACTGGCTGGGTCACGTTTTTCAAACCTGATGCGAGCTGCATCAAGTTTACCGAGCCAGGCCTCACGGCCAATGCACTCGATGTTATGGATGAGGGCATTCCATCCTTGCACAAAGGCCTAAAATTCCAACCCTAAAAAGACTGACATTGTACCAATGGTGTTTAAAAGATGCATCGGTGAAGAATTCTTCCTTAGCACGGATAGTTTCCTTGCTGAAATTTGAAGAACTGATCCTCCTACACTCGAACAACGGATTTCGATCCCTTTCGGTGGTCATGCCGGCTCATCGATGTACTTATTTGGATGCCATCATCCAAGGAGACTTCACTTGAGTAGCGTGGCGTTGGACATTTCGGTCCCTGGCCTCTTCATTATGGTCAGAATGAGCTTTAACACCAGTGTCAGCTCGATCCCTCGAGTTACTTCACTCGTGGTGATGCATAGGTGCATCACCACCATCTGTACGCATCATATTGTCACATGGACTTACGTAAGGCGAGGATTCGTCGGAATAATCACTCGGTCCAAAGATCTCGGACATGATACCGCCACGTTCACCGGATCCAGTCAACCTGGCTCTTGCAGTGTCCGCCCCGGATGATCTAAATGCGTGAGGTATCGCCTTCGAGTTGGATACATCAATTTAATCGCCAGAAAGGATGAGCTCTATTTCAGACTCATCCACATTGCGAGAAGCAGCACCCTCTGCAGAAGCAGTCGATGAAATCCTCGCAAGTGTGGCTCCTTACGTGAACTATTCACCATAGGCACCACCTGTTGCTGAATCGCAAAAAATCAGGCGAAGGATCACCAGCTGCAAAAACAAGAGAAGAACTCTTTTCGGCTGCACGCATGCGTGCAACCGCTTTTCTTGCTTCTGCAGTAGCAACTCGCATGGGTTTCAAAACCCATGCGATGAATAGGCAAATGAATGGAACTTTACCAACAAGTGCTCCCTTTCCCAGAGTGATCCAACGGTGGTTACCCTGTCCCAATCAATTATATTTAATCAACGGGTGATTGATGGTTAAGGAGGGAAGGTGATGTAACGGGGTAGCCCGTTACATGAAATTGACACCAAACGGTGTCAATATGGATAATGTCCAGTATGACAATATCCTACCAATCTAATCCAAGATGGATAATATTCAAGATATTTTAACCCCTTCTAGAAAAATAATGAAGGAATATTATCCCCTTTCAGTATAATGTTATTTCGCTGCTCAATGAATGGTTAATAAAAGACGTATCAATTATTAATTACCACCAATCGCTGCTAGGCGCGTGTAATGAGTGGTGAGCAGGTTGTCGTCATTACACAATGTAGTTTACTATAGTTCGATAAAGATTGAAGTTATATTGATAGCTTATCTATATTAAGTACAGTTCTCTTTTTACCCTTCATTCAACCTAGCTGTTTGATTAGATTAGCTTCACTTGCACGTACAAATTTAAGTGAAGTTTTGTAACACCATAAATAGAGGGTGCCCCGTTACATCGGACGCACCACCAGCACGTGGACCATCTTCTTTCCTAGCAATACGCCAGTACCAAACAGACTGGGATCTGACAATTCCCACGACGCGCGCATCTCCTCCATCCCATCGAGGATTCCTTGTGTCTGAATCAGTCTGTACAAATCACCGTCGTCTCGCAGCCACGCCCCATCTTTTTTCGCCAGGAAGAGCCGCAGCTCTCTAGCATCGCACAGGACATCCACTGCGTTCTTCGCCTTAATGGCATCCTTCAAGTGAGCCACTGATCTATCTGTGTCAATTTTTACTAAGAAAACGCTGTTGGATATACCAACGATCGCACAAAGCAACGTGACTTGCACCATCTTTCTTTGACTTGACAGGTTTTCGACTGGCCAAATGTGGGCGCCGGATTTTGTCTTCAACATGAGCAGTCACATTTCTACCAATTAAAAGATAGATTGATGCAGTAGAATGACGGCAGAACGGAAAAGACTGACACGCTCTTTCAGTGATGAGAGAAGGCAGCAACGAATGCGATTCTTTCTGGGCGAGGCTATCCCGTGCTTTGGATTTTGCTTTTCCGTACTGCAAACCCAGTCAATCGTTTTTACGAACATCTAATCAGCTTAATATTTAATTTATTTGTAGTATGCTATATAGAAGGTCAGAGGTGCGGAGGTTAAAGAGCTTCCATTGACCGGAATCAGTGCTGAGCCATAGGGACGGGTTCAATATCTCCAACGGGAAGATGACCAATGTCCAAATCTGACTCTAAAACACCAAGCATTGCTGACTCGTCTAGCTGAACCTGGTGTGACGACGTCTGCACTCGAAAGTCAACCGAAGCTAGTGTTCCAGCACAAGCGAGCTGCTACTTCCTGGATGCAACTTTGATTGATATTGCAGCGATTCCAGTCAATGTGCTGGCAACTACCCTCGTACATCTTGACTTGGTGTTGGCTCGCGTTCATCCTGGCTATCATCTTCGGCCTCGTGCTCGTCAACGCCAACTACACATTGTACCGAGGGCTGAATTTGGCCGTGAGTATTAATTTCATGACAACACTATAGCAAGGATATGTGACGTACGTTGCTTGTCTACCCTCCAGCCTGCGGTAACGAGCCGTCTACTACCGCGAGTGCAACGCGCAGACGTACAATCTCTAATTCATCCTCGGCATCACGTTCGTCGAGGTTTCGTACGTCTTTGGCAGCAGTCTCCTCTTCACTATTGCCTTCTTCCCTCTCCTCGGCATCTGGTCTTTCAACAAGGCTGTGCTCTACTAGCTCAACAACTCCCTCTCCGTGCTCATGCAGACGCTCCTGGGTCAGCTGCTCGTCTACTTGCTGTCCAGTGGCGAAGTCGTTGCCGTTGTAGGCGTCCTCATAAACGTCACGTTCCTGCTCTTTGCTGAGTTCAACCCGCCTGATGCTGCCATCCCGGATGGCTCTATGACGTATCTCCACAGCGCTATGCCCTCTCGATCCTCGTCTCGCCCGTGTTCGGCAACTGTCCTGAAGATCCGGTGTGTGACGAAGTACGAAGGGGTAGACGAAAGTGCGGTCGGTGTAATCGGGAATGTCGCCTTGTACAATATGCTCCAGGTAGCGCGCGCACTACCTGTACCGTTTGCCGGCATTATGAACCAAAGGACGATATAAAATGAATGTGGTGTGCTCAGCTACGTTATTCGAGTCGTTTTAAGCTAGTGTAAAGGGTGACATGCAGGAAACTAAACCTAGTCAATGGAAGCTCTTTGATCTCCGCACCTCTGACCTTGTATGCATAGCATAATACAAATAAATTTAACTATCAAGCTAATGAGCTGTTCGTCAAAACGTTTGACGGCGTTTGCAGTACGGAATAGCAAAATTCGAGGTACGGACTAGCCCCGCCCACCAATAAGGCGCATATGTGTTACGAGTGTGTGGCATTCACATTGCGTCACTAGAAAGAGTCGAAGCTACTTTGAGCCGGTTCGCTGCAATCGAAAAAGCATGACGTTGCAATTGAGGTCGAAGTGTAGAGCTCTCCAGGCTTCTGCTTGTGAAGGAAATAGTTGGGGCCAAGCTGAACTTTAGCGAGTCAATGTTCACTGACGTCTTACGAGTGAATGATGTAGTGACAAACTTCATGCGACCACTCGATGGTGTACCGAGCATGCGAATGTGAAGATGTTACAAGCATCAGATAGGATAACGTCATAGGCCTTGGTAGAAAGGAGACACTAGTCAGGGCGAGATACTAGAACGTCTAGTGGTGCACAAGCTCAGCAAGTCCCTGGCGAACATTTTCTTTGGTTTGTGTCAAACGTGACTGCACACTACAACCAAACTCGGCTGAATACAAAAACACATCGCAACCCGGTTGGCTCCGAGCCATGACCTTCGTTGCTTTATGTGAGATCAAATTCATCGTGCGCGGGTGCCTTCAGCGTCGGTCTAAGTTCTTGCACTGGCACCCTAGTCTTGGATGCCGGTGCTGTAGGCGTTCTTAAAGAATCCGACCTCTCACCTACATCAACCCCGGTCGGCTCATCCATGGAAAACTCGAGCAAGTCGGAATCCGGCATGCCATACTTCAAGTCGTCATATCCGTAATCCATGCAAGCGCTTGCACGCGCTGCTGCAGGCGACGACGATGAAGCCATGATCGGTGATAGCCCGATGATAAGGACAGGCCAACTGGCCCTGGCGACACGGGTTGCACACACTTGGAAACCGAAGCCAATCGTGAACAAGTCTTGGCCTGTTTTGTAACAGCAACAGTGCCAAGGGCTTCGGACAGCGCAGCAGCTTCGTAATCGCTGTCGGCAAACGTGCTCGCTGTTGTCGGCGCCCCGGACGACTGTACTCCGACGTGAGTGAAGACACTGGTGCTTGTGCTGGAGCTCTTGAAGTAGATGTAAACAAATTCCATTCTGCACAAGGAGCTCTTGCAGAAGGTGCAAACGGGTTGCGTCGCTTGCCTGACTGCTGTTGCTTGCCTGACTGCTGTCGCTCTTGCGTGCGTTTCCCACTCGACGACGGAGCTGTCCCGTGCTGGTGCCGAGCTTGCGGCTGAGCACCACCAGCCGCAGCATCTCCCAACCCGTAGATCGATTATTTACGACTAACGCGTCCAATTTAGTTGTCCAGTGCAAGAAATCCCGGCTTCCGTACCGTTGCTCGCAGTAGGTCTTCGTTGCACGCTTCGGAGGCCAACACGAAGTCTTCTGCAAAGACACAACCATCGACGACAAGAGCGCGTCATCTTGCAAGCACTTTGAATACAGAGCACCATCTGCTTGTACGCCCTTCGGTGCCAGGTGAAGAATGACTTGGCTCAACCGGCACCTGTGCACATTGTGGCGCTGGTCCATAGCTTCATTCAACACCATCACACGGTATGGCAACGCAATCGCGACGAGGTGTTGCTCATACTTCACGAGTAAACTCTGCAGGTTGCTAAACGTTTTGACTGCAAAGTGGGACTTGTCTTGAGCCTCGAGGAGCTCGCACGCGTGTGTGTAAAGCGGCAGCACGTCGTCCACACTAGACCCCTGACTCTCACATACCTGTGCTCCCTTAACCAGTGCATCAGCAGCTTTCCCAAACTCTCCCATGACCACGTAAAAGCCACCAGCCTTCTCGAAAGCCAGACGAGCTTCCCCTGTCCGTGACTTCTGGCTGGACATCGTCCGACTGGACCCCTCCGCTTGTACCTGCAGCAAGACCGTCTTAGCTACATTTTCCCATGCCTGCGCGGCCAGAACGGCACTTGATTGTGCTGTTGCGCGTCTGCAAAGCGCCGAAACGCGTCTTCACGAGCTTCCCAGTCATTCCCGAGTCGAAAGAGCTCCCCCACTTTGTCCAGCAGCGGCGCAGCTGAGAGGTAGTCGGGCGAGCCACAGAAGTACGAGCGCCTGGTCAGGGCTTTCTCCGCCTGCTTGAGCTGCGCGGCCGCTTCGACGCGCTATTGCTGCTGCAGCTGAGACATACGAGAGACTTGGAACGACAAGCGGATGTGTAGCTCGGGTCACGTCGTTCACAGCTCATCTACTGACGAGCCCAAACTTGATGACAATGCCCTCCCCAGTACTGCTGTGCAGTCTACGCGTATATGGTATGAAATGTAGCTGACTAATTAGGTGCAATTAACTGACATTGCCCTCTATGTAACTTGCCTCGGTGGATGATGTAGATCATAGCTTCAGCCAGTGTTAGATCAGTATCGTGCTTGCGATCTGCAGTGACCTTGGAGAAAAGGTGATGCTTCTGTAGCAGGTGCGCTTACGTGCCTTGCCGCTTGTACTGGTGCATGTGATAGTAACTATTTTATCTACCGAAGCAGTTCTCAGTTACCCCGCGGAACAACAACATGGAACCTGTCTGAGAATGAAGTTGCTTCGGGTATCAAAATACATTCTCAGACTTGTCGTTGTGTTCGATAGTGATCAGAGTAACAATTTCAGCAGTGTTTACTCTTTTGCATCCCTGCTCTACGATGCGGGTAATTTGTTTCGTTTTTATCCTGCTTGTAACGGGGTAAATCGTTAGATAACAATTTATTAGAAATTGTTGATAGAATATAACTAAAAGAGTTATATTCTCAGAAGATTGTCATAAGGACAAATATTCTGCAGCACTTACGAGTAGTTCCTAATTGGTTGATATAGGCCATTATATCAACCAACGAAGACGCGCCACGACAGACGCACGCAATGAGTGGTGAGCAGATAACTGATTTACACATTTGTATTTAGACATAGTTAGATGAGGATAAATAGTGGTTCATCAACAGACATTAACTATGGTAAATACAGTTCTACTTTTTACTTTAACCAAGTACTCGCTTCTTCTTACCGTCTTCCTCTGCACGTACGAGTGTATGTGAAATTCCGAGGCACGCCTTATTCTGTCATCAGAATAAGTAGCTTGTACTGTCACCAGTACGAGCTCCAGGGTGCCCCGTTACACCTGGTAGCACTTCGTAGTCCGTCCAAGGACCACGTCCACATCTAACATGAATATGTTGGATGATGAAGATGACCAAAGCTTTCACGCTACGCGTGACGGCTACTCCCATTTGAGCGATGTCGAATGGGATGCGGTTGAACGAATGGGTTCGACCATGGGCATCCATGCTGTTAGCGTCATGCTAGGGGCTCTCAATAGAGACGCCCAACGTGCTACTATCGCCAAGTTCATTCAAAATGAACTTGACGCTGAACGCGAGAAAGTAGCCTTGCTTCACCAACAAGGTTCCCAACAAGCAGAGTTGTTGAGAGAACAGGGTGTTCAACAGTTTGAACTGTTGAGACAGCAGCAGGCTGCTGGTGGGTCGATGCACTCGGGTCGACCGGAGATCTTGAAGAGTGACATCTCTAAGTATAGGGGAGTCCAATAGGACTCCCTCTTGAGATAGTTTGTCGAATTGGATGACGCCATAAGGGTGCGTCGCATCGACGATGGGCAATGCAAGTATCCTTTGCCCAGTCAAATCTGGCAGGACGTGACAAGACTTGGGCTTTGGGACTCAAGTTGCACGACCCATATGCGTTTGGGTCGTTAGAAGTCTTCAAGTCGCGGCTCATACAAACGTTTGAACCGCCTAGAGCTGAGTTCAGAGCTCGAACCGAACTCTTGAAGCTCAAGCAGGGTAAGCGTGATGTGCACGCTTACGCGCAACATATACGACATCTCACGAGTTGTATAAGTTCCAATCCGGTTGATGAACACACGTTGGTTTCGGTGTTCATGCAGGGTCTTGCGGATGGTCCCGCCAAGACTCACCTGTTCCGACTTGAGCTCGATTCACTAGAACAAGCCATTTCCATTGCGGAACAGGAAGATTTCAGTCTGAGACAGGCTCGCGCCAGCTCGACATCATATCGTCAACCGAGACGGTATGACAACGGAGGTCCAGAGCCGATGGAACTCTGTTATGTAGAGAGCGAGAAGGCTCGCTATACAGACTACAGGAAGTTGCAGAAATGCAACAGATGTCAAAAGACAGGACACTACGCTTACGAGTGTAGTGCCCCTCGTCCAGTGTCTCGCAACACTGGGCGTAGTGACCGTCCACCCATGAGAAAGGGGCAGGGACGCGGGTCCGCTGTTGGTGCAAAGACGCAACAACGGGATGGACCGTCAAAAAACGGACAGGATCAGTAGGTGCGGAGAACCCTACTGGTCCATCAACGTCAAGAGAATTTGTAGGCCTCTTGATGAAGGTTGCTCCCAACACACAAACGTTGTGCGTTGCTGCTCTAGGTAATGAGATCTCACTCATTACGTTGAAACTCGAAGTGACAAATAAGTTGTCCCTTCGAACTCTAGTCGATTGTGGGGCGTCCAACAATTTTGTGCGACGCCAATCGCTAGCAGATGGTCACTTCAAGTTTGTTGAATGTGACACACCTCCTACTAGGATGACGGTACGTCTTGCGACAGGCGCATCCGTAACCGTCACGAAGCGTATAGTGAAGATCCACTATACGCTAGAAGATACCCAATATGACGATGACTTTATCGTATTGGATTTGGATGACAAATTTGATGTCATCCTTGGAATACCGTGGCTCAGAAGGTACGAACCACGGGTAAACTGGCAACATCGGACAGTAACGATGCCTGCCGCTTGTTCATCATATGGCCATCTGATGAACGTTTTGGAGCGTCCACAAGCGTGTGGATGTACTACGAGTGAGTGCGATAGCCCCACTTGCGGTACGGTCGTTAGTACGACTGCACAAAACCTTAGTGTAACAAACAGTTACACTTCGGAGCAAAGTTCCGGCGGCTGTGAGAAAACACAGGCTGCGCCGAAGGTCCACCACTCGAATAAGTCGAGTGGACCGGGACAAAGATGTATCCCTAGAGGGGAACATCTAGAAGAGAAACAATCGATCGCTCAGGTTAAGCGAAACGATAATCCTAGATCGACTGGAGAGTTTTTCGTAGAGGATCTCGCTGTGGTTGCGCAACCAGAGCTAGAGGAAATTAAGGGAATAAGTCCCGATATTACAAATACGGCGGAAATAAGTTCCCCGAACCCCGAGGGAGTAAGTCCCCGGGAAGCCGAAGGAATACGTCCTTCGAGGCCTGAGGGAATAAGTCCCCAGGAAATGACAGAGACATTGAATGTCCTACTCAATGACGGATCAAGTGTAAGCGCTTATACACTTGATCTGATTGCGCCTCCGAAGTTGACTTCGGAGATCACTCAGTTGCCAACGCTCGAACATGAAAGGTTCTTGCGTGATCTTAGTAGTGGCAAAGTCAAGCAGATATGCGTACTCGTCGCTGACGACGAGTATGTAGCCGACATAAGGTCAGCAACAATGTTTACTGAGAACGAGAGAGTTCTCAGTAGTTCATCGATGGACGAGAGCGTCCTCGATGAAAAGACACGGGTTGAGCGATATGAATCCCAATCGTGGGAATCGCTCAAGACAAATCCTCTCTATAAAAATTTGGTTGAATTCAAGGATGTATTCCCTGAAACTGTTCCGTGCGAGTTACCGAAGGATGAAGGTACTCGACACGAGGTCGAGCTTAAACCAGGCTCGAAGTACTGTGTCATGAAGCAGTGGCCACTGCCTCGTGAACAAGTGCTTGCGATCGACAAGTTCTTTGCCGATCGTTTAGCTGCGGGCCATGTGAGGGAATCAACTTCCCCGCATAGCTCTCCGACCTTCTGTGTGCGAAAAGAAACAGGAAGGTGGCGGATAGTGCATGCATTTAACAAGTTGAATGCTACAATGGTACCGGATCAGACGCCGATACCGAGGAAGGACGTAATCATTGATGGCATGTCAAAGAGTACCATCTTTTCGTCCATGGATTTGATGGATGGCTTCTATCAAATCCTTATGCGAGAATGGGATATACCCTATACCGCAAGCGGCATGCTCTGGGAATGGCTAGTAATGCCACAAGGGCTTAGTAATGCCCCTTCCACGTTCGACAGATGTGTATCACATCTGTTGAGACCAGTACGAGAATTCGCGCCGAGTTATTTTGATGACGTATTCATCCATAGTCGGGCTATGGATGGAAAGTCGGACGTTGAGGTTCACAGATACCACGTCCGACAGGTCCTTACAATCATGCGAAAGCATCAATTGTATGCAAACCTCAAGAAGTGTATATTTGCAGCAAGCGAAATACCACTTCTTGGGTGCATCGTTGGTAAGAACGGTGTACGTCCTGACCCCGAAAAGATCAAGGCGATCACCGACTGGCCTGTGCCAGTTGATGTCAAAGGCCTTCGAAAATTCCTTGGGCTAGCGGCGCATTTGCACAAGTATTCACGCAATTACGCCGAGATGACTGTGCACCTCTCTCGTTTGTTGAAAAAGAACGAGAGGTGGTTATGGAACGCTGAATGTCAGCGCTCCTTTGATGGTATCAAGCAGAGCTTGATACAATCCCCAGTCCTAGCAATTGCCGATCAGGACAGGCCATTCCATGTGGTCTGTGATGCCAGCGATTTCGCAATCGGCTGTGCATTAATGCAGTACGATCTTGAAGGCGTTGAACGCGTCGTCTGCTATCAGTCGCGTCAGCTGTAACCAGCTGAGCAGAACTATCCAGTGCATGACAAGGAACTCCTTGCCATGAAGTATGCACTCGCGAAGTTCAGAGTCTATCTATTAGGAGATAGACCCTTCGTTGTTTACACTGACCATGCGTCATTACGCACGGCAGTGAACAGCCCGCACCTTTCACAACGAATGGCGCGGTGGTTGTCATTCTTTGCAGAATACAACTTTACGGTCGAGTACAAACCAGGACGACTTAATGTCGTCGCTGATGCACTCTCACGTCGTCCCGACTTTGAAACAGTCGCGAAACCCAACAGTGAGACAGTCACTGTTGCGGTTATGACGTCCTCAGTTCCATCTACAACGTTGTATGATGATGTGAGGCGGGCATACGCCCAAGATGGTGAGATTGTGGAGTTGTTGACACATCTCTCACAGCCATCTCGAGAATCGTTGAAACGATTATCGTCTGCGTATCGATCTGCATCAGATCAATACACTACTCGCAACGGGTTCCTGTATTATATAGCCGTTTCTGGTGGCACACCACGTGTTGTCATTCCAGATGATACTGATCTGCGTTTGCGGATCATGTTCAAGTATCACGATGCTCCTATAGGAGGACATCGTGGCCGAGAGAAAACATATCTAACGGTGAGTCGAGACTTTTGCTGGCCCCGCCAGTATCAGTTTGTACGAAAGTATGTTCGCGCATGCGAAGTCTGCTAACGAGTGAAGTCAAGTCCTTCACTGCGTGCACCTTTACAGCCTCTCCCGGTTCCGGCTGAGTGCTGGGAATCCATCTCAATGGATTTTGTCTTCGGTTAACCCAAACACGCACGCGGGAATACGGGTATTCTCGTATTTGTTGACAGATTCAGCAAAATGGTACACCTTGTGGCTGTACCCGAGTCATTCACAGCAAGTGGCTATGCTTGTGTCTTTATTGACACCATCTTCCGACTTCATGGGTTGCCCCGTGAACCCGTATCAGACAGAGATCCACGCTTCACTGCTGATTTCTGGCGTTCCGTGTTCAAATCACTCGGAACGCGCTTGAAGATGTCAACATCTGATCATCCAGAGTCAGATGGTCAGACGGAACGAGCCAATCGTGTCCTCGAAGAGATACTTCGAGGATACGTACACTCCTTTAAGAGTTGGAGTGAGTTTTTGCCAATGGTAGAGTTTGCCATTAAAAACTCGGTGCATGCGTCCGCGACACATACACCGTTTTACGTGAATGGCTTACGCCATCCGCGTGTACCCACCTTACTAGAGTGTAACTCTGGTTTAAGGGGGGGAGGGACTCGCGCGAGCAAAAACCGATTTGGTTCACGCTCATCACGCTCTGACGAAGAAGTCATTGCGTTTGATGCCGATATCGATAACATCGATATCGAAGAAGATGATGCCAGTGAGAGTGCGGAAGCCCTCACTACAGAAAAGATTGATGTTGCTGCAGTGCGCTCACAGCACACTGAAGCTAACGAGTCATCAGATGAGTTCATACTGGCTCGTGAAACGGTAGTCCGTTTTGTGCGAGATTCCATCGCCGAAGCGGTGGATAGAAAAAAGCAAAACGCTGACAGGAATGGAAGGGCAAACACTCTTTTATTTAATAAAGGTGACTTAGTCCTACTGTCTACGGTTAATCTACCAAAGCATGTAGTGACTAACTTGGGTAGCAGTAAACTACTACCCAAGTACATCGGCCCATTTCGTGTATTGCACCGCCTAGGCAATGCATACACGATCGAGTTGCCACGTAAGATGCGAACGCATCCCACGTTTTACGTTGGTCGGCTTAAGCCGTACCATCAGTACGCTGCTTCTTCCGATGAAGAACGCCCTTGCGCTCAAGCATCTCGCAGAGAGCCTTGTGCTCCCGATGGTGGGCATCGACAAGGGTCTGAAGAGCAGTTATCTCAGCCCGAGACCGATCAACATTCCCACGAGCTACCCTTAGATCGTCACGCAGAGACGTCAGAGCTCTCTCGCTCTCAAGCTGATCAAAGGCAAACTCAGCTCGATGCTTTGAGATAGTGTCCGACAGTTGGAGACGCCTGTCCCGCTCATGTTCGAGATCGCCGCGTAACCCTTGCGTTACGCGATCAACGAAGCTCTCGGGAACACACGCTTCCCCACGATTGTGTGGAGAGCGTCTTCCCTCCTCCTCCACCTCCATTAGAGAACTCTCGCGGTGGCCAGCGCTATCTGGTTGAGCAGCTGTTGAACCACCGCGACGTGAACGGACGTCGGACGAGTTATCTCGTCCGGTAACGCGGCTATCCTTAGTCCTGGGATTCTTGGGAGCCCCGCTCCCAACTGATGGTTGACGTACTGGGTCTGGTTGAGCAGTACGACACGGCACATCCTGTGCCGCAGAAGGACCGCCGGAGAAAGTCTTCCCGGCACGGTCGTAAAGAGATTTCAGGTTGTCAATCCCTTCGCACGTCTCTCTAGAGATACGTACGCGCCACCACGGGCTATTAGGGAGGTTAGCCTCCTTGGGCGCTCGTGCAGAGTTGTTCACAACATGAGCACGAGTCTCCCCAGGAGAGGCAGGGTAACCCTTTCTCCTTAGACAGACGATGCAGCTTGTAGCGTGTACCTGTCGGGGTTCGCTTTTCAAACTTATCACGAGCTTTGATAAGTTTGTCGTTCCAAACGTCACGACCTACATCCTCAAGGTTATGGATGTAGGCGTTCCACGCTTGAAGCAGTGAGGGACCATCACGTTTGTGATTCCCACTGTACCATCGATGTTTAAAGAAAGCATCGATGCAGAACTCATTCTTAGCGCGATAGTTTTTCGCACTGGGGTCAAGGTGATGGATCCTTGACGAATCGAACAACCGTGTTCGATAACGATCACTCGTCGTCGCCGACAAGTGATCCATGACAGATTTAGGAGGCATCCATGCCTTCTTCTCGGGAGCGAGACGCAACGCACTGTGGTCCCGCTCTTCTTGGACGTGCCGACAGAAGGACTGGCACCTTGTTGCGAAGTGGTGTCAACAGGAGAACCGACACCACTGTTAGCGCCCGAGTCTCGCGACCTCGAGCGCCTTCGCTTCGGCGATGGTTCATCTGATTCATCAGATGAACCAAAGATGCTGCGACGCATAGAATCATCCATGCTACGCTTGGCAGGCGGCTTGGCTTCAACCGCTTTCGATACGGATCCGTCTTCCTTATCGGGAGAGTATTAGACACCGAGCTCATACTCTGTGAAGACATGAGTGTCTTCATGACAATCGCCTGCATCACCAGGTGACACAGCCTGAGTCGCTTCAACAACCGATGAGATATCAGTTGCTGTGGTTTCTGCTTCGGCGTCCGCACAGAGACGTGCGGACGCGCTCTCGGCGGCCTTGCTCGCGCACCGCATGGGCTTGTTTACCATGCGATGAGATGTTGGAAAGTGGACTCGGACCAACAAGTGCAAATCCTGTCCCAAATGATTTGGGACGAGTATCCATTTAGTCAATCAGTAAATAAAGTGACTGATGGTTAAGGGGGGGGTGATGTAACGGGGTGAATCGTTAGATAACAATTTATTAGAAATTGTTGATAGAATATAACTATAAGAGTTATATTCTCAGAAGATTGTCATAAGGACAAATATTCTGCAGCACTTACGAGTAGTTCCTGATTGGTTGATATAGGCCATTATATCAACCAACGAAGACGCGCCACGACAGACGCACGCAATGAGTGGTGAGCAGATAACTGATTTACACATTTGTATTTAGACATAGTTAGATGAAGATAAATAGTGATTTATTGCAGACATTAACTATGATAAATACACCTCTACTTTTTACTCTAACCGAGTACTCGCTTCTTCTTACCGTCTTCCTCTGCACGCACGAGTGTACGTGAAGTTACGAGGCACCGCCTTTTCTGTCATCAGAATAAGTAGCTTGTACTGTCACCAGTACAAGCTTCAGGGTGCCCCGTTACAGTAACGGTGTGTGTGGACAACAACATCGGCTGCCTTCCGCCTGCTGTCGGAGACTCGTGACACATGTAGTGCTACTTGAAAACTAGCTGTAAAAATGTTCCTGCAGTGATATCCCATGGATGGACTGGCTCCAGTTATCTTGGCATGCTACTAGACAGCGTAATCTCATTGCATCTGCTTTTTCAATGCAAGCAACCTGGGGATTATCTTAACGGCCCAAAACAGCGTTGCACCGACCACCTTGCTAATTCGCGATAGAATTGGAGATGCTGAACCCTTTCTCCTCAAAGCAAAGACTCTCAAGATCGGCTGCAAATTGTTAAGGCGATACCGGAAAGCGATAGTTACGTCACGGGACAGGTCCAGTTACATAAAATGTTTCACCCGCAGCAGACTCACGTATCTAGACCCAAGTCCCTGCGTGCTCAGCTGTGGCACTTGTCCGCGCGCATCATCTGCCAATATTTCTCAGCGGTGTCAATTCACGTCTTCAGCGTTCACAAAATCAAATCAAATATAACCCAGATGAATGTCAATCACACCACCAGTTGCGAAACACACGTGATCGACGGTCTTGAACGTGTAGCGGCTCCATGGCATGTCATCAGCCGACATCCACAAAGCAAGGACGCAACTTTTATGCCAACCTTACGCAGCGCACTACTAATGCTGTACGGTGGCGAACGTACAGAGAGTTTATTCATAAACGAAACCATAAGCCAGCATCACCCCGTCAGCACCTTCAGACAACACGACCATCAGAAAAACATGTCCGGTCTCGCGCACTCACGACATGTACAATCTGATAGATACACTTCACGCATCTAGACCCCTCCACTGACGATGGTGCAGACGTTGGTGGGAACAACGGGTAAAAGGCATGCAATTCCTTTTAAAATTATCATTAAGAGCAGCAGTGTAACGGGGCACCCTGAAGCTTGTACTGGTGACAGTACAAGCTACATATTCTGATGATAGAATAAGGCGGTGCCTCGTAACTTCACGTACACTCGTACGTGCAGAGGAAGACGGTAAGAAGAAGCGAGTACTTGGTTAAAGTAAAAAGTAGAACTGTATTTATCATAGTTAATGTCTGTTGATGAATCCCTATTTATCTTCATCTAACTATGTCTAAATACAAATGTGTAAATCAGTTATCTGCTCACCACTCATTGCGTGCGTCTGTCGTGGCGCGTCTTCGTTGGTTGATATAATGGCCTATATCAACCAATTAGGAACTACTCGTAAAAGCTGCAGAATATTTGTCCTTATGACAATATTCTGAGAATATAACTCTTTTAGTAATATTCTATTAACAATTTCTAATAAATTGTTATCTAACGATTCACCCCGTTACATCACCCCCCCCCTTAACCATCAGTCACTTTAGTGACTGATTTACTTAATGGATACTTGTCCCAAATCATTTGGGACAGGATTTGCACTTGTTGGTCCGAGTCCACTTTCCAACATCTCATCGCATGGTAAACAAGCCCATGCGGTGCGCGAGCAAGGCCGCCGAGAGCGCGTCCGCACGTCTCTGTGCGGACGCCGAAGCAGAAACCACAGCAACTGATATCTCATCGGTTGCTGAATCGACTCAGGCTGTGTCACCTGGTGATGCAGGCGATCGTCATGAAGACACTCATGTCTTCACAGAGTATGAGCTCGGTGTCTAATACTCTCCCGATAAGGAAGACGGATCCGTATCGAAAGCGGTTGAAGCCAAGCCGCCTGCCAAGCGTAGCATGGATGATTCTATGCGTCGCAGCATCTTTGGTTCATCTGATGAATCAGATGAACCATCGCCGAAGCGAAGGTGCTCGAGGTCGCGAGACTCGGGCGCTAACAGTGGTGTCGGTTCTCCTGTTGACACCACTTCGCAACAAGGTGCCAGTCCTTCTGTCGGCACGTCCAAGAAGAGCGGGACCACAGTGCGTTGCGTCTCGCTCCCGAGAAGAAGGCATGGATGCCTCCTAAATCTGTCATGGATCACTTGTCGGCGACGACGAGTGATCGTTATCGAACACGGTTGTTCGATTCGTCAAGGATCCATCACCTTGACCCCAGTGCGAAAAACTATCGCGCTAAGAATGAGTTCTGCATCGATGCTTTCTTTAAACATCGATGGTACAGTGGGAATCACAAACGTGATGGTCCCTCACTGCTTCAAGCGTGGAACGCCTACATCCATAACCTTGAGGATGTAGGTCGTGACGTTTGGAACGACAAACTTATCAAAGCTCGTGATAAGTTTGAAAAGCGAACCCCGACAGGTACACGCTACAAGCTGCATCGTCTGTCTAAGGAGAAAGGGTTACCCTGCCTCTCCTGGGGAGACTCGTGCTCATGTTGTGAACAACTCTGCACGAGCGCCCAAGGAGGCTAACCTCCCTAATAGCCCGTGGTGGCGCGTACGTATCTCTAGAGAGACGTGCGAAGGGATTGACAACCTGAAATCTCTTTACGACCGTGCCGGGAAGACTTTCTCCGGCGGTCCTTCTGCGGCACAGGATGTGCCGTGTCGTACTGCTCAACCAGACCCAGTACGTCAACCATCAGTTGGGAGCGGGGCTCCCAAGAATCCCAGGACTAAGGATAGCCGCGTTACCGGACGAGATAACTCGTCCGACGTCCGTTCACGTCGCGGTGGTTCAACAGCTGCTCAACCAGATAGCGCTGGCCACCGCGAGAGTTCTCTAATGGAGGTGGAGGAGGAGGGAAGACGCTCTCCACACAATCGTGGGGAAGCGTGTGTTCCCGAGAGCTTCGTTGATCGCGTAACGCAAGGGTTACGCGGCGATCTCGAACATGAGCGGGACAGGCGTCTCCAACTGTCGGACACTATCTCAAAGCATCGAGCTGAGTTTGCCTTTGATCAGCTTGAGAGCGAGAGAGCTCTGACGTCTCTGCGTGACGATCTAAGGGTAGCTCGTGGGAATGTTGATCGGTCTCGGGCTGAGATAACTGCTCTTCATACCCTTGTCGATGCCCACCATCGGGAGCACAAGGCTCTCTGCGAGATGCTTGAGCGCAAGGGCGTTCTTCATCGGAAGAAGCAGCGTACTGATGGTACGGCTTGAGCCGACAAACGTAAAACCTGGGATGCGTCTGCATCTTACGTGGCAACTCGATCGTGTATGCATTGCCTAGGCGGTGCAATACACGAAATGGGCCGATGTACTTGGGTAGTAGTTTACTGCTACCCAAGTTAGTCACTACATGCTTTGGTAGATTAACCGTAGACAGTAGGACTAAGTCACCTTTATTAAATAAAAGAGTGTTTGCCCTTCCATTCCTGTCAGCGTTTTGCTTTTTTCTATCCACCGCTTCGGCGATGGAATCTCGCACAAAACGGACTACCGTTTCACGAGCCAGTATGAACTCATCTGATGACTCGTTAGCTTCAGTGTGCTGTGAGCGCACTGCAGCAACATCAATCTTTTCTGTAGTGAGGGCTTCCGCACTCTCACTGGCATCATCTTCTTCGATATCGATGTTATCGATATCGGCATCAAACGCAATGACCTCTTCTTCAGAGCGCGATGAGCGTGAACCAAATCGGTTTTTGCTCGCGCGAGTCCCTCCCCCCTTAGACCAGAGTTACACTCTAGTAAGGTGGGTACACGCGGATGGCGTAAGCCATTCACGTAAAACGGTGTATGTGTCGCGGACGCATGCACCGAGTTTTTAATGGCAAACTCTACCATTGGCAAAAACTCACTCCAACTCTTAAAGGAGTGTACGTATCCTCGAAGTATCTCTTCGAGGACACGATTGGCTCGTTCCGTCTGACCATCTGACTCTGGATGATCAGATGTCGACATCTTCAAGCGCGTTCCGAGTGATTTGAACACGGAACGCCAGAAATCAGCAGTGAAGCGTGGATCTCTGTCTGATACGGGTTCACGGGGCAACCCATGAAGTCGGAAGATGGTGTCAATAAAGACACAAGCATAGCCACTTGCTGTGAATGACTCGGGTACAGCCACAAGGTGTACCATTTTGCTGAATCTGTCAACAAATACGAGAATACCCGTATTCCCGCGTGCGTGTTTGGGTTAACCGAAGACAAAATCCATTGAGATGGATTCCCAGCACTCAGCCGGAACCGGGAGAGGCTGTAAAGGTGCACGCAGTGAAGGACTTGACTTCACTCGTTGACAGACTTCGCATGCGCGAACATACTTTCGTACAAACTGATACTGGCGGGGCCAGCAAAAGTCTCGACTCACCGTGAGATATGTTTTCTCTCGGCCACGATGTCCTCCTATAGGAGCATCGTGATACTCGAACATGATCCGCAAACGCAGATCAGTATCATCAGGAATGACAACACGTGGTGTGTCACCAGAAACGGCTGTATAGTACAGTAAACCGTTACGAGTAGTGTATCGATGTGATGCAGATCGATACGCAGACGACAATCGTTTCAAGGATTCTCGAGATGGTTGGGAGAGATGTGACAACAACTTCACTATCTCACCATCTTGGGCGTATGCCCGCCTCACATCATCATACAACGTTGTAGATGGAACTGAGGACGTCATAACCGCAACAGTGACTGTCTCACTGTTGGGTTTCGCGACTGTTTCAAAGTCGGGACGACGTGAGAGTGCATCAGCGACGACATTAAGTCGTCCTGGTTTGTACTCGACCGTAAAGTTGTATTCTGCAAAGAATGACAACCACCGCGCCATTCGTTGTGAAAGGTGCGGGCTGTTCACTGCCGTGCGTAATGACGCATGGTCAGTGTAAACAATGAAGAGTCTATCTCCTAATAGATACACTCTGAACTTCGCGAGTGCATACTTCATGGCAAGGAGTTCTTTGTCATGCACTGGATAGTTCTGCTCAGCTGGTTACAGCTGACGCGACTGATAGCAGACGACGCGTTCAACGCCTTCAAGATCGTACTGCATTAATGCACAGCCGATTGCGAAATCGCTGGCATCACAGACCATATGGAATGGCCTGTCCTGATCGGCAATTGCTAGGACTGGGGATTGTATCAAGCTCTGCTTGATACCATCAAAGGAGCGCTGACATTCAGCGTTCCATAACCACCTCTCGTTCTTTTTCAACAAACGAGAGAGGTGCACAGTCATCTCGGCGTAATTGCGTGAATACTTGTGCAAATGCGCCGCTAGCCCAAGGAATTTTCGAAGGCCTTTGACATCAACTGGCACAGGCCAGTCGGTGATCGCCTTGATCTTTTCGGGGTCAGGACGTACACCGTTCTTACCAACGATGCACCCAAGAAGTGGTATTTCGCTTGCTGCAAATATACACTTCTTGAGGTTTGCATACAATTGATGCTTTCGCATGATTGTAAGGACCTGTCGGACGTGGTATCTGTGAACCTCAACGTCCGACTTTCCATCCATAGCCCGACTATGGATGAATACGTCATCAAAATAACTCGGCGCGAATTCTCGTACTGGTCTCAACAGATGTGATACACATCTGTTGAACGTGGCAGGGGCATTACTAAGCCCTTGTGGCATTACTAGCCATTCCCAGAGCATGCCGCTTGCGGTATAGGGTATATCCCATTCTCGCATAAGGATTTGATAGAAGCCATCCATCAAATCCATGGACGAAAAGATGGTACTCTTTGACATGCCATCAATGATTACGTCCTTCCTCGGTATCGGCGTCTGATCCGGTACCATTGTAGCATTCAACTTGTTAAATGCATGCACTATCCGCCACCTTCCTGTTTCTTTTCGCACACAGAAGGTCGGAGAGCTATGCGGGGAAGTTGATTCCCTCACATGGCCCGCAGCTAAACGATCGGCAAAGAACTTGTCGATCGCAAGCACTTGTTCACGAGGCAGTGGCCACTGCTTCATGACACAGTACTTCGAGCCTGGTTTAAGCTCGACCTCGTGTCGAGTACCTTCATCCTTCGGTAACTCGCACGGAACAGTTTCAGGGAATACATCCTTGAATTCAACCAAATTTTTATAGAGAGGATTTGTCTTGAGCGATTCCCACGATTGGGATTCATATCGCTCAACCCGTGTCTTTTCATCGAGGACGCTCTCGTCCATCGATGAACTACTGAGAACTCTCTCGTTCTCAGTAAACATTGTTGCTGACCTTATGTCGGCTACATACTCGTCGTCAGCGACGAGTACGCATATCTGCTTGACTTTGCCACTACTAAGATCACGCAAGAACCTTTTATGTTCGAGCGTTGGCAACTGAGTGGTCTCCGAAGTCAACTTCGGAGGCGCAATCAGATCAAGTGTATAAGCGCTTACACTTGATCCGTCATTGAGTAGGACATTCAATGTCTCTGTCATTTCCTGGGGACTTATTCCCTCAGGCCTCGAAGGACGTATTCCTTCGGCTTCCCGGGGACTTACTCCCTCGGGGTTCGGGGAACTTATTTCCGCCGTATTTGTAATATCGGGACTTATTCCCTTAATTTCCTCTAGCTCTGGTTGCGCAACCACAGCGAGATCCTCTACGAAAAACTCTCCAGTCGATCTAGGATTATCGTTTCGCTTAACCTGAGCGATCGATTGTTTCTCTTCTAGATGTTCCCCTCTAGGGATACATCTTTGTCCCGATCCACTTGACTTATTCGAGCGGTGGACCTTCGGCGCAGCCTGCGTTTTCTCACAGCCGCCGGAAGCTTGCGCCGAAGTGTAACCGTTTGTTACACTAAGGTTTTGTGCAGTCGTACTGACGACCGTACCACAAGTGGGGCTATCGCACTCACTCGTAGTACATCCACACGCTTGTGGACGCTCCAAAACGTTCATCAGATGGCCATCTGATGAACAAGCGGCAGGCATCGTTACTGTCCGATGTTGCCAGTTTACCCGTGGTTCGTACCTTCTGAGCCACGGTATTCCAAGGATGACATCAAATTTGTCATCCAAATCCAATACGATAAAGTCATCGTCATATTGGGTATCTTCTAGCGTATAGTGGATCTTCACTATGCGCTTCGTGACGGTTACGGATGCGCCTGTCGCAAGACGTACCGTCATCCTAGTAGGAGGTGTGTCACATTCAACAAACTTGAAGTGACCATCTGCTAGCGATTGGCGTCGCACAAAATTGTTGGACGCCCCACAATCGACTAGAGTTCGAAGGGAAAACTTATTTGTCACTTCGAGTTTCAACGTAATGAGTGAGATCTCATTACCTAGAGCAGCAACGCACAACGTCTGTGTGTTGGGAGCAACCTTCATCAAGAGGCCTACAAATTCTCTTGACGTTGCTGGATCAGTAGGGTGCTCCGCACCTACTGATCCTGTCCGTTTTTTGACGGTCCATCCCGTTGTTGCGTCTTTGCACCAACTGCGGACCCTCGTCCCTTCCCCTTTCTCATGGGTGGACGGTCACTACGCCCAGTGTCGCGAGACACTGGACGAGGGGCACTACACTCGTAAGCGTAGTGTCCTGTCTTTTGACATCTGTTGCATCTCTGCAACTTTTTGTAGCCTGTAGAGCGAGCCTTCTCGCTCTCTACATAATAGAGTTCCATCGGCTCTGGACCTCCGTTGTCATACCGTCTCGGTTGACGATATGATGTCGAGCTGGCGCGAGCCTGTCTCAGACTGAAATCTTCCTGTTCCGCAATGGAAATGGCTTGTTCTAGTGAATCGAGCTCAAGTCGGAACAGGTGAGTCTTGGCGGGACCATCCGCAAGACCCTGCATGAACACCGAAACCAACGTGTGTTCATCAACCGGATTGGAACTTATACAACTCGTGAGATGTCGTATATGTTGCGCGTAAGCGTGCACATCACGCTTACCCTGCTTGAGCTTCAAGAGTTCGGTTCGAGCTCTGAACTCAGCTCTAGGCGGTTCAAACGTTTGTATGAGCCGCGACTTGAAGACTTCCAACGACCCAAACGCATATGGGTCGTGCAACTTGAGTCCCAAAGCCCAAGTCTTGTCACGTCCTGCCAGATTTGACTGGGCAAAGGATACTTGCATTGCCCATCGTCGATGCGACGCACCCTTATGGCGTCATCCAATTCGACGAACCATCTCAAGAGGGAGTCCTCTTCGACTCCCCTATACTTGTAGATGTCAATCTTCAAGGTTTCGGGTCGACGCGAGTGCATCGACCCACCAGCAGCAGCCTGCTGCTGTCTCAACAGTTCAAACTGTTGAATACCCTGTTCTCTCAACAACTCTGCTTGTTGAGAGCCTTGTTGGTGAAGCAAGGCTACTTTCTCGCGTTCTGCGTCAAGTTCATTTTGAATGAACTTGGCGATAGTAGCATGTTGGGCATCTCTATTGAGAGCCCCTAGCATGACGCTAACAGCATGGATGCCCATGGTCGAACCCATTCGTTCAACCGCATCCCATTCGACATCGCTCAAATGGAAGTAGCCGTCACGCGTAGCGCGAAAGCTTTGGTCATCTTCATCATCCAACGTATTCATGTTAGATGTGGACGTGGTCCTTGGACGGACTACGAAGTGCTACCAGGTGTAACGGGGCACCCTGAAGCTTGTACTGGTGACAGTACAAGCTACTTATTCTGATGACAGAATAAGGCGTGCCTCGGAATTTCACATACACTCGTACGTGCAGAGGAAGACGGTAAGAAGAAGCGAGTACTTGGTTAAAGTAAAAAGTAGAACTGTATTTATAATAGTTAATGTCCGCAATAAATCCCTATTTATCTTCATCTAACTATGTCTAAATACAAATGTGTAAATCAGTTATCTGCTCACCACTCATTGCGTGCGTCTGTCGTGGCGCGTCTTCGTTGGTTGATATAATGGCCTATATCAACCAATTAGGAACTACTTGTAAGTGCTACAGAATATTTGTCCTTATGACAATATTCTGAGAATATAACTCTTATAGTTATATTCTATTAACAATTTCTTATAAATTATTATGTAACGATTCACCCCGTTACATGTGCAGTGTACGCGTATATGGTATGAAATGTAGCTGACTAATTAGGTGCAATTAACTGACATTGCCCTCTGTGTAACTTGCCTCGGTGGATGATGTAGATCATAGGTTCAGCCAGTGTTAGATCAGTATCGGGCTTGCGATCTGCAGTGACCTTGGAGAAAAGGTGATGCTTCTGTAGCAGGTGCGCTTACGTGCCTTGCCGCTTGTACTGGTGCATGTGATAGTAACTATTTTATCTACCGAAGCAGTTCTCAGTTACCCCGCGGAACAACAACATGGAACCTGTCTGAGAATGAAGTTGCTTCGGGTATCAAAATACATTCTCAGACTTGTCGTTGTGTTCGATAGTGATCAGAGTAACGATTTCAGCAGTGTTTACTCTTTTGCATCCCTGCTCTACGATGCGGGTGATTTTTTCGTTTTTATCCTGCTTGTAACGGGGTAAATCGTTAGATAACAATTTATAAGAAATTGTTAATAGAATATAACTAAAATAGTTATATTCTCAGAATATTGTCATAAGGACAAATATTCTGCAGCTTTTACGAGTAGTTCCTAATTGGTTGATATAGGCCATTATATCAACCAACGAAGACGCGCCACGACAGACGCACGCAATGAGTGGTGAGCAGATAACTGATTTACACATTTGTATTTAGACATAGTTAGATGAAGATAAATAGGGATTTATTGCGGACATTAACTATTATAAATACAGTTCTACTTTTTACTTTAACCAAGTACTCGCTTCTTCTTACCGTCTTCCTCTGCACGTACGAGTGTATGTGAAATTCCGAGGCACGCCTTATTCTGTTATCAGAATAAGTAGCTTGTACTGTCACCAGTACAAGCTTCAGGGTGCCCCGTTACACCTGGTAGCACTTCGTAGTCCGTCCAAGGACCACGTCCACATCTAACATGAATACGTTGGATGATGAAGATGACCAAAGCTTTCGCGCTACGCGTGACGGCTACTTCCATTTGAGCGATGTCGAATGGGATGCGGTTGAACGAATGGGTTCGACCATGGGCATCCATGCTGTTAGCGTCATGCTAGGGGCTCTCAATAGAGATGCCCAACATGCTACTATCGCCAAGTTCATTCAAAATGAACTTGACGCAGAACGCGAGAAAGTAGCCTTGCTTCACCAACAAGGCTCTCAACAAGCAGAGTTGTTGAGAGAACAGGGTATTCAACAGTTTGAACTGTTGAGACAGCAGCAGGCTGCTGCTGGTGGGTCGATGCACTCGCGTCGACCCGAAACCTTGAAGATTGACATCTACAAGTATAGGGGAGTCGAAGAGGACTCCCTCTTGAGATGGTTCGTCGAATTGGATGACGCCATAAGGGTGCGTCGCATCGACGATGGGCAATGCAAGTATCCTTTGCCCAGTCAAATCTGGCAGGACGTGCCAAGACTTGGGCTTTGGGACTCAAGTTGCACGACCCATATGCGTTTGGGTCGTTGGAAGTCTTCAAGTCGCGGCTCAGACAAACGTTTGAACCGCCTAGAGCTGAGTTCAGAGCTCGAACCGAACTCTTGAAGCTCAAGCAGGGTAAGCGTGATGTGCACGCTTACGCTCAACATATACGACATCTCACGAGTTGTATAAGTTCCAATCCAGTGGATGAACACACGTTGGTTTCGGTGTTCATGCAGGGTCTTGCGGATGGTCCCGTCAAGACTCACCTGTCCCGGCTTGAACTCGATTCACTAGAACAAGCCATTTACATTGCGGAACAGGAAGATTTCAGTCTGAGACAGGCTCGCGCCAGCTCGACATCATATCGTCAACCGAGACGGTATGACAACGGAGGTCCAGAGCCGATGGAACTCTATTATGTAGAGAGCGAGAAGGCTCGCTCTACAGGCTACAAAAAGTTGCAGAGATGCAACAGATGTCAAAAGACAGGACACTACGCTTACGAGTGTAGTGCCCCTCGTCCAGTGTCTCGCGACACTGGGCGTAGTGACCGTCCACCCATGAGAAAGGGGAAGGGACGAGGGTCCGCAGTTGGTGCAAAGACGCAACAACGGGATGGACCGTCAAAAAACGGACAGGATCAGTAGGTGCGGAGCACCCTACTGATCCAGCAACGTCAAGAGAATTTGTAGGCCTCTTGATGAAGGTTGCTCCCAACACACAGACGTTGTGCGTTGCTGCTCTAGGTAATGAGATCTCACTCATTACCTTGAAACTCGAAGTGACAAATAAGTTTTCCCTTCGAACTCTAGTCGATTGTGGGGCGTCCAACAATTTTGTGCGAAGCCAATCGCTAGAAGATGGTCACTTTAAATTCAGTGAATGTGACACACCTCCTACGAGGATGACGGTACGTCTTGCGACAGGCGCATCCGTAACCGTCACGAAGCGCATAGTGAAGATCCACTATACGCTAGAAGATACCCAATATGACGATGACTTTATCGTATTGGATTTGGATGACAAATTTGATGTCATCCTTGGAATACCGTGGCTCAGAAGGTACGAACCACGGGTAAACTGGCAACATCGAACAGTAACGATGCCTGCCGCTTGTTCATCATATGGCCATCTGATGAACGTTTTGGAGCGTCCACAAGCGTGTGGATGTACTACGAGTGAGTGCGATGGCCTCACTTGTGGTACGGTCGTTAGTACGACTGCACAAAACCTTAGTGTACCAAACGGTTACACTTCGGAGCAAAGTTCCGGCGGCTGTGAGGAAACAGAGGCTGCGCCGAAGGTCCACCACTCGAATAAGTCAAGTGGATCGGGACAAAGATGTATCCCTAGAGGGGAACATCTAGAAGAGAAACAATCGATCGCTCAGGTTAAGCGAAACGATAATCCTAGATCGACTGGAGAGTTTTTCGTAGAGGATCTCGCTGTGGTTGCGCAACCAGAGCTAGAGGAAGTTAAGGGAATAAGTCCTCATATTACAAATACGGCGGAAATAAGTTCCCCGAACCCCGAGGGAATAAGTCCCCGGGAAGCCGAAGGAATAAGTCCTTCGAGGCCTGATGGAATAAGTCCCCAGGAAATGACAGAGACATTGAATGTCCTACTCAATGACGGATCAAGTGTAAGCGCTTATACACTTGATCTGATTGCGCCTCCGAAGTTGACTTCGGAGATCACTCAGTTGCCAACGCTCGAACATAAAAGGTTCTTGCGTGATCTTAGTAGTGGCAAAGTCAAGCAGATATGCGTACTCGTCGCTGACGACGAGTATGTAGCCGACATAAGGTCAGCAACAATGTTTACTGAGAACGAGAGAGTTCTCAGTAGTTCATCGATGGACGAGAGCGTCCTCGATAAAAAGACACGGGTTGAGCGATATGAATCCCAATCGTGGGAACGCTCAAGACAAATCCTCTCTATGAAGATTTGGTTGAATTCAAGGATGTATTCCCTGAAACTGTTCCGTGCGAATTACCGAAGGATAAAGGTATTCGACACGAAGTCGAGCTTAAACCAGGCTCGAAGTACTGTGTCATGAAGCAGTGGCCACTGCATCGTGAACAAGTACTTGCGATCGACAAGTTCTTTGCCGATCGTTTAGCAGCGGGCCATGTGAGGGAATCAACTTCCCCACATAGCTCTCCGACCTTCTGTGTGCGAAAAGCAACAGGAGGGTGGCGGATAGTGCACGCGTTCAACAAATTGAACGCTGCAACGGAACCGGCTCAGACGCCGATACCGAGGAAGGACGCAATCATTGATGGTATGTCAAAGAGTACCATCTTTTCGTCCATGGATTTGATGGACGGCTTCTATCAAATCCTTATGCGGGAACGGGATATACCCTATACCGCAGTTAGCACGCCTAGCGGCATGCTCTGGGAATGGCTAGTAATGCCACAAGGGCTTAGCAATGCCCCTGCCACGTTCAACAGATGTGTATCACATCTGTTGAGGCCAGTACAAGAGTTCGCGCCGAGTTATTTCGATGACGTATTCATCCATAGTCGAGCTATGGATGGAAAGTCGGACGTTGAGGTTCACAGGTACCACGTCCGACAAGTTCTTACAATCATGCGAAAGCATCAATTGTATGCAAACCTCAAGAAGTGTATATTTGCAGCAAGCGAAATACCACTTCTTGGGTGCATCGTTGGTAAGAACGGTGTACGTCCTGATCCCGAAAAGATCAAGGCGATCACCGACTGGCCTGTGCCGGTCGATGTCAAAGGCCTTCGAAAATTCCTTGGGCTAGCGGCGTATTTGCATAAGTATTCACGCAATTACGCCGAGATGACTGTGCACCTCTCTCGTTTGTTGAAAAAGAACGAGAGGTGGTTATGGAACGCTGAATGTCAGCGCTCCTTTGATGGTATCAAGCAGAGCTTGATACAATCCCCAGTCCTAGCAATTGCCGATCAGGACAGGCCATTTCATGTGGTCTGTGATGCCAGCGATTTTGCAATCGGCTGTGCATTAATGCAGTACGACCTTGAAGG
This sequence comes from Peronospora matthiolae, assembly GCA_921007115.2. Taxonomy (NCBI): domain Eukaryota; phylum Oomycota; class Peronosporomycetes; order Peronosporales; family Peronosporaceae; genus Peronospora; species Peronospora matthiolae. The sequence goes on along the minus strand of CAKLBY020000068.1, from coordinate 479,790 downwards.
CGTTGAACGAGTCGTCTGCTACCAGTCGCGTCAGCTGCGATCAGCTGAGCGGAACTATCCAGTGCATGACAAAGAACTCCTTGCCATGAAGTATGCACTCGAGAAGTTCAGAGTCTATCTATTAGGAGATAGACCCTTCGTTATTTACACTGACCATGCGTCATTACGCACGGCAGTGAACAGCCCGCACCTTTCACAACGAATGGCGCGGTGGTTGTCATTCTTTGCAGAATACAACTTTACGGTCGAGTACAAACCAGGACGACTTAATGTCGTCGCTGATGCACTCTCACGTCGTCCCGACTTTGAAACAGTCGCGAAACCCAACAGTGGGACAGTCACTGTTGCGGTTATGACGTCCTCAGTCCCATCTACAACGTTGTATGATGATGTGAGGCGGGCATACGCCCAAGATGGTGAGATAGTGAAGTTGTTGACACATCTCTCCCAACCATCTCGAGAATCCTTGAAACGATTGTCGCCTGCGTATCGATCTGCATCAGATCGATACACTACTCGCAACGGGTTACTGTACTATACAGCCATTTCTGGTGACACACCACGTGTTGTCATTCCTGATGATACTGATCTGCGTTTGCGGATCATGTTCGAGTATCACGATGCTCCTATAGGAGGACATCGTGGCCGAGAGAAAACATATCTCACGGTAAGTCGAGACTTTTACTGGCCCCGCCAGTATCAGTTTGTGCGAAAGTATGTTCGCGCATGCGAAGTCTGCTAACGAGTGAAGTCAAGTCCTTCACTGCGTGCACCTTTACAGCCTCTCCCGGTTCCGGCTGAGTGCTGGGAATCCATCTCAATGGATTTTGTCTTCGGTTAACCCAAACACGCACGCGGGAATACGGGTATTCTCGTATTTGTTGACAGATTCAGCAAAATGGTACACCTTGTGGCTGTACCAGAGACAATCACGGCAAGTGGCTGTGCTTGTGTCTTTATTGACACCATCTTCCGACTTCATGGGTTGCCCCGTGAACCCGTATCAGACAGAGATCCACGCTTCACTGCTGATTTCTGGCGTTCCGTGTTCAAATCACTCGGAACGCGCTTGAAGATGTCTACATCTGATCATCCAGAGTCAGATGGTCAGACGGAACGTGCCAACCGTGTTCTCGAAGAGATACTTCGAGGATACGTACACTCCTTTAAGAGTTGGAGTGAGTTTTTGCCTATGGTAGAGTTTGCCATCAACAACTCGGTGCATGCGTCCACGACACATACACCGTTTTACGTGAATGGCTTACGCCATCCGCGTGTACCCACCTTACTAGAGTGTAACTCTGGTTTAAGGGAGGGAGGGAGATTCGCACGAGCAAAAACCGATTTGGTTCATGCACATCACGCTCTGACGAAGAGGTCATTGCGTTTGATACCGATATTGATAACATCGATATCGAAGAAGATGATGCCAGTGAGAGTGCGGAAGCCCTCACTGAAGAAGATGATTCCAGTGAGAGTGCGGAAGCCCTCACTGAAGAAAAGATTGTTGTCGCCGCAGTGCGCTCACAGCGCACTGAAGCTAACGAGCCAGCAGATGAGTTCATACTGGCTCGTGAAACGGTAGTCCGTTTTGTGCGAGATTCCATCGCCGAAGCGGTGGATAGAAAAAAGCAAAACGCTGACAGGAATGGAAGGGCAAACACTCTTTTATTTAATAAAGGTGACTTAGTCCTACTGTCTACGGTTAATCTACCAAAGCATGTAGTGACTAACTTGGGTAGCAGTAAACTACTACCCAAGTACATCGGCCCATTTCGTGTATTGCACCGCCTAGGCAATGCATACACGATCGAGTTACCACGTAAGATGCGAACGCATCCCACGTTTTACGTTTGTCGGCTCAAGCCGCACCATCAGTACGCTGCTTCTTCCGATGAAGAACGCCCTTGCGCTCAAGCATCTCGCAGAGAGCCTTGTGCTCCCGATGGTGGGCATCAACAAGGGTCTGAAGAGCAGTTATCTCAGCCCGAGACCGATCAACATTCCCACGAGCTACCCTTAGCTCGTCACGAAGAGATGTCAGAGATCTCTCGTTCTCAAGCTGAGCAAAGGCAAACTCAGCTCGATGCTTCGAGGCAGTGTCCGCCATTTGGAGACGCCTATTCCGCTCATGCTCGAGATCGTCGCGTAACCCTTGCGTTACGCGATCAAAGAAGCTCTCGGGAACACACCGATCCACATGATCGTGTGGAGAGCGTCTTTCCTCCTCCTCCACCTCCATTAGAGGACTCTCGCGGTGGCCAGCGCTATCTAGTTGAGCAGCTGTTGAACCACCGCGACGTGAACGGACGTCGGACGAGTTATCTCGTCCGGTGGCGCGGCTATCCCCCGTCCTGGGATTCTTGGGAGCCCCGCTCCCAACTGATGATCGACGTACTGGGTCTGGTTGAGCAGTACGACGCGGCACATCCTGTGCCGCAGAAGGACCGCCGGAGAAAGTCTTTCCGGCACGGTCGTAAAGAGATTTCAGGTTGTCAATCCCTTCGTACATCTCAGTAGAGACACGTACGCGCCACCAAGGGCTAGTAAGGAGGTAAGCCTCCTTAGGTGCTCGTGCAGAGTTGTTCACACAACATGGGCACGAGTCTCCCCAAGAGAGGCAGGGTAATCCTTTCTCCCTTGACAGACGATGCAGCTTGTAGCGTGCACCTGTCGGGGTTCGCTTTTCAAACTTATCACGAGCTTTGATAAGTTTGTCGTTCCAAGCGTCACGACCTACATCCTCGAGGTTATGGATGTAGGCGTTCCACGCCTGAAGTAGTGAGGGACCATCACGTTTGTGATTCCCACTGTACCATCGATGTCTGAAGAAAGCATCGATGAAGAACTCATGTTCAGCGCGATAGTCTTTCGCGCTGGGGTCAAGGTGATGGATCCTTGACGAATCGAACAATCGTGTTCGATAACGATCACTCGTCGTCGCCGACAAGTGATCCATGACAGATTTCGGAGGCATCCATGCCTTCTTTTCTGGAGCGAGACACAACACATTGCGGTCCCGCTCTTCCTGCGACGTGCCGACAGAAGTACTGGCACCTCGCTGCGAAGTGGTGTCCATTGGAGAACCGACACCACTATTAGCGCCCGAGTCTCGCGACCTCGAGCGCCTTCGCTTCGGCGATGGTTCATCTGATTCGTCAGATGAACCAAAGATGCTGCGACGCAAAGCATCGTCCATGCCACGCTTGGCAGGCGGCTTGGATTCAATTGCCGTCGATACGGATCCGTCATCCGTATCAGGAGAGTACGAGACACCGAGCTCGTACTCTGTGAAGACACGAGTGTCTTCATGACCAGCGCCTGCATCACCAGGTGATACAGGCTGAGTCGATTCAGCAACCGATGGGACATCAGTTGCTGTAGTTTCTGCTTCGGCGTCCGCACAGAGACGTGCAGACGCGCTCTCGGCGGCCTTGCTCGCGCATCGCATGGGCTTGTTTACCATGCGATGAAATGTTGGAAAGTGGACGCGGACCAACAAGTGCAAACCCTGTCCCAAATGATTTGGGACGAGTATCCATTTAGTCAATCAGTCACTAAAGTGACTGATGGTTAAGGGGGGGTGATGTAACGGGGTGAATCGTTAGATAACAATTTATTAGAAATTGTTAATAGAATATAACTATAAGAGTTATATTCTCAGAATATTGTCATAAGGACAAATATTCTGTAGCACTTACGAGTAGTTCCTAATTGGTTGATATAGGACATTATATCAACCAACGAAGACGCGCCACGACAGACGCACGCAATGAGTGGTGAGCAGATAACTGATTTACACATTTGTATTTAGACATAGTTAGATGAAGATAAATAGGGATTTAGTGCGGACATTAACTATTATAAATACAGTTCTACTTTTTACTTTAACCAAGTACTCGCTTCTTCTTACCGTCTTCCTCTGCACGTACGAGTGTATGTGAAATTCCGAGGCACGCCTTATTCTGTTATCAGAATAAGTAGCTTGTACTGTCACCAGTACAAGCTTCAGGGTGCCCCGTTACAGCACATCAGTACTGGGGAGGGCATTGTCATCAAGTTTGGGCTCGCCAGTAGATGAGCTGTGAACGACGTGACCCGCGTTGCGCTAGTCCTTCTTGCCCAGTCATAACTACTACAGTATCTTTTCTTTTCCACTGAGACGTATATCCGTGCATTGTGCGCGTTGCCCACTGCGCCGCTCACGATTATAGTGGCTGTGAACCGACAGCCGTCTCCATCTTGATCCAGTATCCCTTCTCCCACACTCGCACGCACAAACTGCTCCTTGTGATCAGCATTTTTTAATGGGGATGTACTGCTAAAAAATCGCCTTCTTTCACCTTGTCGTACATATACTGCAGCTTGCCCAACAAATTTCTTATCCGACTGTGCATGTCTAGAGTGCGCGAGACTGGACATGTTTTCCTAATGGTCGTGTTGTCTGAAGGTGCTGACGGGGTGATGCTGGCTTATGGTTTCGTTTATGAATAAACTCTCTGTACGTTCGCCACCGTACAGCATTAGTAGTGCGCTGCGTAAGGGTGGCATAAAAGTTGCGTCCTTGCTTTGTGGATGTCAGCTGATGACATGCCACGGAGCCGCTACACGTTCAAGACCGTCGATCACGTGTGTTTCGCAACTGGTGGTGTGATTGACATTCATCTGGGTTATATTTGATTTGATTTTGTGAACGCTGAAGACGTGAATTGACACCGCTGAGAAATATTGGCAGATGATGCGCGCGGACAAGTGCCACAGCTGAGCACGCAGGGACTTGGGTCTAGATACGTGAGTCTGCTGCGGGTGAAACATTTTAAGTAACTGGACCTGTCCCGTGACGTAACTATCGCTTTCCGGTATCGCCTTAACAATTTGCAGCCGATCTTGAGAGTCTTTGCTTTGAGGAGAAAGGGTTCAGCATCTCCAATTCTATCGCGAATTAGCAAGGTGGTCGGTGCAACGCTGTTTTGGGCCGTTAAGATAATCCCCAGGTTGCTTGCATTGAAAAAGTAGATGCAATGAGATTACGCTGTCTAGTAGCATGCCAAGATAACTGGAGCCAGTCCATCCATGGGATATCACTGCAGGCACATTGTTTACCGCTATTTTTCGAGTAGCACGACATGTGTCACGAGTCTCCGACAGCAGGCGGGAAGCAGCCGATGTTGTTGTCCACACACACCATTACGAAGACTTGAAAGTCCTACGCACTAGGCAAACTCCGCAGCCGTCATTGTCACCAAAGCTAAGTTGTCCAGCGGGGCGACTTCAACAGGCTAAACCTCCGTGCCATTATCGTACCAACGGTCAGATTGGTTTTGTTTTAAAACACTGGGTCCTGGAGATGAGACACACTATCTGGATCAGACAGTCAAGGTAGTGGGTGAATACGGGAGATGCCGATCAGTTCTAGCGAGGATGTAAGCGCCATTCTGCTGGTGCATTTTCCTTCGTGCGATTTTTATGGTCGGTAGACGAGTCCTAGTCGCGTCTGCGTTTCAAAAAGTCGTTAAAGATGCGTACAAATCAGCGACATCGATATGATACTGCGGCATCGAGACTTTGCGTGGAATGGCAGAGGTTGCTCGGGGACTTCGGTTCAAAAGAGATGCACAGAAAGGTTATTGACATATCTTGAACGGATCAGAGGTGTGCCACACACTGCTGCTTTTTCTAATTAGTCATTCTGTGTGTGTTGCTGTTCCCCGTATTTGATACAAGGTTCATTCATCAATAATCTTCGGTACTTTGAATTCGCCACGACGATGCGTAGCTTCACATGACGTCAACATGTAATGAATGCTGTAGTACACAAAAGGTATGTTTCTTCTCTTTTTAATTCTTGAGCGTAGCTGATTACTACGAAGGTGATAACTAACCTGCTGCACACGCAATCATTTATGACGTTGTCGACACTGTCGACGTGACAACTCACTACCAACAAACTACTAGCCGCTGGTGGTGGACCATATTGCCGAGGCGACAATCAATAACACCAGAATGCCGTTATAATCCCGTACCCAAAATATAATACGGGCGTCAGCAGCCGAACCAAACCAGGTGTAATTATTTGCGGCGTGAGGGAAATGTTTACGAGCTGCCAGATTTCGCACACTTTGGCGCACCACTTTGCCCTGAAATTTCCTCGTCTTTTTGACATGAACTGCTGCGACTCAATGCGTTTCTCGTTGTCAAACGAATCTTGTGAGAAAAGTCGATCTTTATAACATGCTGCTCCAACTTCTTCAACCGCTTATCAATGATCTTTCCCTTCCCCCCTTTAACAGTATGATACTCTTGGTATTCAAATCCCTCGTATACATCCGGCGGAACGACGAAATATAGCCGCGGTTCATCAGGGTTTCCAAGCATCTCAAGAGCCTTGAGAAGCCCGTTTTGTTCACAGGGGTGCACTTGTGCACAAGTTACCTGAAATAATTCGTCGGGCTTAGCCATCGCATCCACCAACTCATAATTGCGTGAGGCAGGCTGGAGAAATTCCCCAACATCGGAATGAGTCACATCATGACCTCGCTTGAAAAAAAGCGTTTGTCGCGGACGCAATTTACGCATGCTGACTCTGCGCGCTTGTACATCGTAACATCACCTTCGCTAATAACAGCGACGCATTTTGATTTGCACTCGTCTTCGTCACCATCTGTAGCAGAAACTTTCGGTTTTAAGTGCCGAGATTCAAATGTCCCCCCTTGCGACAGCAATGAAAGCGCGAATCGCTCGAACAGAACTCCCCGTTTCACCGCATCTTCGCTGAGTTCAAGCGAAGCAGCAAGAAAATCGATCAGGTCCCTTCTCCCACGTTCGTACAACATTTCAAAAACTTTTTGGGCGATGTAGACTGATGCAAAGCCCAAACTCTTGTAACAAAACTCGTGGTTGACTCGAAAGTGGAGCAGCCGTTGCGAGACGTTACTCTCCACCCCGTTTGATTCGACACTTGCTGTGAGTATCGTCTGTAAATTCGATTTGGTAATTGCCTCCTTTTTTTTAACACTTTTTGCACTGCTTTGTCCTCAGCATACTCTAAGATGTAGCGCGCAACCCCGCCCCATTTCATATACCTTTTCTCCACAATCTCCACGGGAGTATTCGAATACAACAGCTCACGACACTTAAAAATCTCTTGCTTTGACCACACCGGCATGAACAACCTCGCGCATTTTCGTTGAAAAATCTTATACCAAACCTTTTTGCGTGGCGACGTTACAAGCATTGTCTTCGCCTTCACGCGTGATGGTTTGACACCATCCACGACGATGGTGAAAACGTTTTACGCTGCTTAAGAAAGATTTCAATGTCCGTTTTCGATCCTACGACCACCAGATTGCTGGAAAATAGAGTACGTTCCCCCTTCACTTCGGAACTCTCGTAAATTACCGTAGCTCCATCTTGTGCGAGATACAGCAACACCAAAAAGCAAAAGTAAGTCTTGCCAATTCCTGGGGTACCGAGGATGATAAGGCGCTTATAAGTTCCTTTCTTCCCGTCAAGAATGCTTCGACAAAGATCCCATAAGTGCGGGTAACAAGGACGAACGTATATGTGGGAGCCAAGCTCAGATTCATCAAGTATATATGCCTTTTTTAGGTAACGTGATCACAGCTTCCGCTACGACCGGGGTATTCATCGTTCGAAAAGCTTTCCAGAAATCAACCCGTGGTGACTTCATCATCGTTGACGTGACGGGAATCGTGACGCCGCCCACAGTGATCGACTAGCCTAACGGACTAGCCATAGTCGGCGGAAGCATCACCAGCACGTGGACCACCTTCTTTCCTAGCAAGACGCCAGTACCAAACAGACTGGGCTTTCCTAATCGCCACGACGCGCGCATCTCCTCCATCCCATCGAGAAATCCTTCGGTCTGAATCAAATTGTCCAAATCACCGTCGTCTCGCAGCCACGCCCCATCTTTTTTCGCCAGGAAGAGCCGCAGCCCTCTAGCATCGCACAAGATATCCACTGCGTTCTCCTCCTTGATCACGTTTTTCAAAATCCCCACCACTTCATTCGTGTCGACATCCACGACGAAAGTACTTCGAGGTAATCCAACGATCGCACAAATTAACGTGACTTGCACCATCTTTCTTTGACTTGACAGGTTTTCGACTGGCCAAATATGGGCGCCGGATGTTGTCTTCAACATGAGCAGTCACATTTCTACCAATCAAAAGACAGATCGATGCAGTAGAATGACGGCAGAACGGAAAAGACTGATGGGACACGACATGCTCTTTCAGTGATGGAAAAAGGCAGCAAGGAGAGAGAGGAAGGGATTTCATGACGGTCTATTAACATGTAATTATGTACAAGATGTCTGAAAACTCCTGAGCCAGGAAACTAAGTCCGGATCCGGAAGAGTTTCGTGACTGTTACCCGGAGGAGCCCCGATGTCTCGGGGCGCTTGAGTAAAAAGTTCGATGCTTGCATGCAAGAGAGCCCCTTGGACGACGGTATTGATACCCGATGCTCACGTTTAGCCAGCGCGAAGAGTTGACGTATCCCTGTCTCCCAAAAACGGGAGACACTATGCGATGCCGTGGTCAGCACACCCCTGAAAACCGCATCATTTCGCTCCTGCCATAAGTGGGTGAGGCACATGGTACTCATGAGAAACCAAATTCGTTTTCAGACGCGGACCCCTGCCGCTGCGTCATCTGTGAATCGTTTATGCAACCGGTGTTGCAGCCGTGGTGAGATAGCTGGGGCTTGACGATTGGCACCGCCTAAATATTGACAAGTACCAAACAGGTCTGCCACAGTTTCACCGGTCCAAAGACTAATTAATTTTGACCAACACGAAAGCGCCTTCGGGAAATCTCAGAATATGTGAGCCAGTGTTTTTTGAACTCCTCGACATGCTTGATGTGCACGGCAGCTATTGTCGTCGTTATGATTCTCGTGGTAAAGGTTGAGTTGCTTGGTTGCTATACGATATCAAGTCCACACCTAATATTCTGTGAGCCCACGTGCTTGGTCCCAAACTTGAGACGGTCGCTGATGCGCTAAAGCTCGCTGCCATTGGTCCGTTCTATTGGCAGCTTCCGGGCGCTGCATCAGTGGTCGTAATGCTACAGCGAGCTGACGTTTGTGAAGCTTAAACGACAGGCGGGATACTGTTGTGCGAATGGATGCATTTGACACCGCATCTGCGACCGCCCCAGGAAACCGATGATGTCGAGGATGAGCGTATAACACTACGCCGTGCTGCTGGAGCTGTTCAAGCCATGTTGCCCTTTCCACTTCACTTTCCGTCTCTAGTTCTGGAAGCGTTGTAGTGAAGAACCAGCTAAACCCGTCGGCCGCCTGCGTCAGGCGGATCCTAGCTTCCTCTGGGACCTTGTGACCCCTTCTCACTCCAGATATACGACCCCGGCATTCTGTGGACCAGTCATAGTCATGCCGAAAAGGAGGAGCGTGCCGAATTGTTAATCGAGGCTGGAGCGCTAAATCAGTTCCGATCCGAAAAGGTGGGGATGCCAGCAATATCGCCGTATCCCATCGTCGAGACTTGGGGTGCGAATGGTTGGTAACGTACTGTCCAGACAGTAGTATGCTGAAGACTAACTCAAACGGCCCCGTCCGCCTAATACGCAAGTCCGAGCCGGAGCAGGGGACAATTCGGTCATACGTAGAGCCGAGCAACTGCCTGCCCCGTGAATCCCGGATATATGATTTCTTGCACCATCCAAGCGTCCCCCAGAATTGGTGAATAGATTTCAAGTGAGGATCCGTGTGTGATAATGCTTCAGGAAAGGTCGAGTGATAAGACAGAACTTAGTCATCCTCTTCCCACCAGCTACCTGCACCGGCGAGTAGGCTTGGTGTGTACGCACATACCCGTTTCCCGAACAGGCATAATTGGTCGTCTGTAGGCTCCAGGAGCTTGTCGATATCCGCTATGAATGAAGTTATAGGAGGATTTGACAAAGAGGTTGACCAACCCCCTGACCGCGGCCGCTCGTGCAAAACAAGTGCTGAAGTAGTCGGCTGACCCCGAAAAGCTCAAAAATGCCACGCTCCAAAATACTTGTCTCTAGCTTGCGTGAGCCACCGGAGAGCGTATTTGGTTCGCTGTGTTTTAATAGCAACCTCGAACGATGAGAGCCCTACTCCCCCGGCCTTAGTTGGAGTAAAGAGGAGACCCGGATTAATCTTGTGACGGCACGCTTCTGTGGTGGTAGCGTGTGCCCACAAAAGTTATTTGTACAAATTGTGTACGTCCCTGATCGCCTAGTCAGGAATGTCGAAAACCGCAGCCGTGAACAGAAGTGCCGGTAGGATAATGGAATTCAATACTTTCACGCAATTCTCTACGCTTGTAGCAATCGTGGAAGCCGTGAATAATCGCCGTTGAAGCTTCCTAATGCGAACCGCTTTATAACGATGTTGTAGGTCGCCAGTACCCACTTCATAGCCCAAGTACCGCACTGTAATCACAGGTTGAAGGACGGATATGCCACAAAACGTCTGTACGCGCACCCCTTTATTAAGAAAAATCAGCTTACTCTTGGCCGCCTGAGCGACCAGCCCAGACATAATTCCAAAAAGAGAAAGTATCCGGAGCGCCTCGTCAAGCTGACACGCTTTATCTGGAAAAATCGTTGAGTCATCAACAAACGCTAAACACGGGTGCAGACCCCCTGTGCCCCCTGGTACCGAAAGTCCTCGCAAGACGGGCGATTGTTGAATCGCGATGCCCAGTAACTCTACTACGATTAGAAAATGTGGAGGAGCGAGAGGGCGGCCTTGACGAATACCCGATACCACTGAGAATGGGTCGGATTTTTCTCCGTTGAATAAATAAGGTCGCCGTGGTTCCTGTATGAAGTTGACGGATCAGCTGTACGTATCGCTCCGAAAAGCCAAATCTCGTTAGAGCCTCGTAGAGAAATTCCCTGTCCACAGTGTCATAGGCCTTGCGAAAGTCCAGCAAGAGAATGACCCTGCTATTAATGTTGTCAGGGTGTCGTCAATGGTAGCCGTCGCTAATTGAGAGAGCATTATCATCACTAATTTGCGCATCTGCCTGCCGTGGACGAACCCTTGCTGCGAATCTCCAATAATTGTGGGCAACACCCGTTGTAATCGGGTCGCTTATACCTTAGTAAAGATCTTGTAACTAGATTGAAGCAAGGCGATAGGCCGGTAGTCCATCGCATCCGCTGAATCACCTTTTTTCCTCAGTGGTATGATCAGGGCCTCTAGAAAAGAGGGTGGAGGTTCCGCGCTACTCATTATTTTATTGCTAACCCTTACAATAGCGGGGACCATCAGAGCCGTCGTATCCTGAAGAAAATCGTTGTTGAGACCATCTGGACCAGCGGATTTTCGGCGGCTGAGCCCTGCAATGGCTGTGAGGACCTCGGCTTCAGTAAGTTCAGCTAAGAGAGCCGCGTTGGCTGCCTTCGAGATAGCTCGCTCCGTCGGAATGTGCACGAATTGCTGAATGGCCGCGTTGAGGCCGTGAAAAGGCTGTTTTCGATGAATGACACCGAGTACTGACGATAATTCGGATGCAAATCTGTCCGGTATGGACATGTTTCTGGTGAATGCTGGACCGTACTGCTGTAGGATGGTTGTGACGTGCTGGTCACGCTCCCAATCGGACACTCGGTTATATATCCATCTTAATCGGTCTGTCGATCTGACGAGGTTTTGGCCGAGCCGTACAAGATGCTCTTGCCGTAAGTCTTCTATGTTGCTTGAAATCCATTGTAGCCGATTAAACAATGGCCTTTGTGTGCGATGCTTTGAGTTATGACGGAGCCGTGCACGGCGCTGCTTCACCCGCTTGCTTACGAGGCGAATGCAGCGTTTGCACTCGGCCACCTCAATGTCCCAAGTAAGCGTAGATGCAGCTTGACCAATAGCCATGCCATCCATATCCTTGACTTATTCGACGATAAATTGAGCGGGACGGGATGATTGAATTAAGTAAGCCACTGCTCGACTCCGTAAATGTCGACGAGGCCTGCTCGTATCCTTTAAACACAGAACCACCTCCTGATGATCCGAATTTTGAAAAGGGACACGCGTCTCAACCCAATGGACTCTGTCCACCCAAATAGCAGGGACATAAAATCGATCAATTCGGCTGGCTCGATCACCCACTATATATGTGAAATGATCCACAAAATCGTCAGTTGTGTCGTCATCCGCATGTTCCTGCAGCACTCTAGCATCTGCTAAACCGATCCGAGAGATGACGGTGTTTAAGGCAGGACTTTCCGACCTGTTGGAACGGTGATGTCCAGCACGATCGAGAAGAGGACTTTGTACACAGTTAAAGTCTCCAGCGATGATCGTGTTGATGGGGTCCAGATTTCAAGATAATAGAGAGGTGGAAAAGGCCTCGCGTTCCGTCCGTAATGTGGAAGCATGCAGATTGACGAGTAGGATGTCTCCAATCGATATACTTAATGCGCGCGGACTCCAGCGATCCTGATGACATGCTGACGAGTGGACAGCTGAGAGCGGGGTCAAAAGAATTGCTAAGCCCAGCGTGTCGTGACGAGCCCGTACTCCAGAACGACAATGGAGGAGCACCGGGCTTTAAATGCTGACCCCACAAGCGAACCCACTGGGCACTCAGTTGAGACGCTTCATCCACTGTGTGGACGTGCGTTTTTGGATACACCACGCCAACACACGTTGTCCAGGAGTCTGTCGTCGCCAAGCCGCCATCCAACCAGCACGGGTGCTTTCTTTAGAAATTTGCACGTTTTGAGTAATTATTACTTCATCACCGACCCGTCGCGGATTTGTTTACTTGTTGGTGTCAGGGGGAGTGGTCCAATCCTGAAGCAAGCGAGCACGTCCATAAACGTCGACTTCCTCCAATGAACAATGACGAAGACAGGAGTAAATGTGCAACCGTGAGCTGCCCTCAGTATATAAGAAGGAACCTCTCCTTCGCAGTTGCCAACGATGTAGAGAAAAATTGTACGAGTGTTCGCCAGTTTACCCGGTGATGATCCGATGAGTAATATGCCCCTTAATAGTGACTGTTTCGTCGTAGCAGGCGAACATGACAACGTAGTTTATCGGGGAGAGTGAGCGGATGTACGTCATCCCCCGTCAATGCACGTATCTCCTTGTCAAACAAATCAGCGCAAAGTAGATGGTGACTTAGACGGATTCGTCGTCGCGGGTCACATAGCGTTAAGATTTCATCTTTGGCATAGTTACAGTCTCATAGTTTCCTCTAGTCATCTCCGTTGTCAATTAGGGAAGAGAGAGAGGAAGAGGATTGACTCTACAGCGCGCGTGAAATCCATTGGTCTAACCACTGTGAGGTGGTGGCATCCTTCACCCTAAGACGGTACGCTTGAAGACCCGAGAGCAGGCACTCCTGTCGCCACTTGGATGTCCACTGCACAAAAACCTGGTCTGCTAAGCTGGCTAGTAATTCATCTGGAAAGACAAAGCGTCGTACGTGATGGAGTAGAAGATTTGACTCCATTCGCGCAGTTGTGAGCCACGCCTCCGTTCCACTATGAACTAAAGGGTATGACGTCTCAGCCGTGACCGGCCATTCAGATCCTGAGGCGCACCAAACCGATGGCCACTCCTGACGATCAATACGTCCGTCTGAGGAAGCCATCTCGAAATGTTAAGGACTAACCGTGACTCTGCCTTTATTTGGTTTAGATGCCCCCAGGGAACTGGGATCCTCGTCGTCGTCCATGCCATCCGCTTCAGACTGCGAGGTGACGAGGCCCCGTTTTTGCGCCATCACATTCACTTCCATATATCCATCGCTGAAATCCTCGGGAACCGAAGTCGGCTGCGAAGAACGCAATACCAACGCCTGACTGTTTTCCCCTGGTCTGAGTGCACGACGAGCGAGGTTGTTTGGCTAGCGCTAGTCAGAGTGGTTGTCACCTGTCAAAAACCAGATGAAGCCTGCACATGTAGTGCCAATTGTGTAGCGCCGGCTACCGCAGGTAGCTTTGAAAGCTGTGACAGCTCTGCGTTCGGGCCGTTTAAGTCACCCGTTAGGGATGTCAGGTCTTTCGCGTTGTCCGTATGTAAGAATGCCGAATAATGGCGCCCCCAGAAACGGAGAACCAACGGCAATGTGTCTGTTACCTCAATTTTAGCCACTTGCAGATCGTCAGTGCAAGCCGTGATAGATAGAGGGTATTCCTTGGCCGTGTCGAATGCGCTACCGTGCAGCTGCACCTTTGTCGGGTGATATTTTCGACAGCTCCACTGCATGTTGTCATCCTCAACGTGGATGACAAAGAAATTCCGCTGCAGAAAAGTAGCGGCCATACCGAGTATGTCACTACCTCCCCAGCAAGATTCCGAAACTATGGTATCTCTGTCAAAAGAGGTTGCTGCAAAATCTGTTAAAAACCACCGCAGTTGAGTTGCCGACTCCTCTCTGGTCATTGTCTGCCACCCGCGTCCAACATTTTTTAATATATTGACCCTCAGGTCGTGTGGAAGCTGACCTTCCAGGTTCAGCAGCCCAGCGTACTTAAAACCACGCTTAACACTGGCCGTGAGAGGCTCCAGGACCGTGAGCGGTGCGTCCAAGGCGGAATCTGCGACGGCTTGAGCGATCGCCATCGCCAAACAGTTTCCAGTGGCTGGGGTGGGCACTTCCCGTAAGCCTAGAATACGCTTCAGATCGTTCAAATGAAAAGGGCCGGTCTCTGGACGAGGATCTATCGGGAACGAAGTGCACCGTCCTTTCTGTTGCTGCTTAACCAGCCGCTTACAGGTTTTGCGTTCGAGACGTTGTTTGGCTAGGAGCGTCGGTCCCGAGATCTCGGGCGCTGCCCCTCGTCGTTTAGAGTCTTTTTGACGGACTCGATCTTCTGACGATAGGCGAGGCCTGGCCCGCGCGACGTCCGGAGCCATGTTTGGGGGAGGCTCCGATTTAATCGGAGAGTCGTCCGTGACACCGTCAATGCTAGGAGCTTGAGCGGACCCCGCACTGTTCTGCTCCGGCTCCGGCTCCGGCCCCGTCTCTTTTAATACGTGGAAACCGCCCGAGCTGAGGCTTTCGGTCGATACCGGTGGCTTGCGTGAGGGCCACAGACTCCGTCCACTTCGGAATGGAAGCTTCAGCCAAGGCTGCTCCGTCCGGGGTTTCGGTTTAGGGTCCGAGGAGCCTGCTTGCATGGCAATGGCAGGGTAAACGGGCTGAATGGGCACCCCGGTGCGCTGAGGCTCCACTGTCGGAGGCGGCCGTGGGGAATCTGTACCAACTGCCGCCGGTGTGACAGCTGCCTGAGCTGCCTCTTCTGCTGCCCTCTGAAGTTGTAGCCGTTTGCTAGCCGTCTCCCGCATCTCCTTCGGGCTAAGGATAATAAAGCCAAGTCTTCGACGTCTTGAAGCTCAGTCTCTGTGACTTCGATAGCACCTGTCCCCTTTAGTTGCGCATCCGTAAATTGGCACCTGACAGCTGGGTGGTCTTTGGTGCCGCACTGTAGGCATTTAAGGCTTCGACCCACGTTAGGGTGCTTAATGATGATCGGGGTTCCAAACCATAGAAGGCGGACTATCCCTTGAAGAAACGTTGGATAATTCGCCAGAGAGAAGGTAACTTTCCATACTGTAGACGTCCAGGAGGTTGGAGTGCAAGTATTCATATCTCCGAACTCAAAATCCGTCGGGATTTTGGACCTGAAGTAAGCCGCTATGCGTCCTACCTCGTTAAATCGTGTCACGTTGTGCAGGAAAATTGTGTGCTATGTACGTGAGTGGCCCGAACGACCATCTGGGCCTCGCTGGTTCTGCCAAACTGCCCCCCGCACCGGATGATGAGAGTTGTCTAACGTGTACACTCGTCCCTGAAAGAATATTTGAACATCCTGAAGACGTTGCGCTGTTTCCCTCGAGTTAAAGTAGAAGTGAATCGTTCGGGATGAGCGATTATAGCTGATAGCCTTCGTTAATCACAGGAAGCGATGGAGATCCGTCAGACTGACCCGCAGACGCTCCGCGAATTTTGGGTATCATCGCCGTGAAACCGTTAGAAGTCTGTCGGCTGATCGGAATGTAACGACCTCTACCAATAGTAAGAACCAGTGTCCTTCGACCTGCGCCTGGATTGTGCTGTAGAGCCTTAGAGGTTCCCCACTATCTAAGACAGATCGTAGAAAATCTGGCGTCCGACGACACGCGATATGTCCTTCAGCTATGCCCACGATGACTCGCCATTCGTTGTCTGTGCCCTCTCGTAAACGATGAGCGCGAGCAGGACCGAGACGTGCGGTACAAATGTCTTTGAGCTTGGTTGCCTCTGCCGTGGAACATTGTGCTGGGTTGAACAAAAAGTCATTATACACAATAGACGCGTGCCCCTGCTGCCCTTCCTGGATGGGCTGTGCTCCTTGGCGCACCACCCGCGCCCATAGGTCGGGGACCGGCGCCGTGGCCCACTTGTGTTGGCTGGCTAGTTTTCGAATAATCTTTTTAAAGGCATACTTGGTGAGCAGAATATCTTTACCTATCTTGGTAGCAAGTCGCGTCCAATCGGCATATTTGCCGAAACTCCGAGCAAAACACTGCCGAAATAAATCGAGGAGGCCGTCCAACTCCGGACCCTTTAGCTTTGGAAAGCGTTTACGCTCTTGCGGTAGAGCTTCCATGCTAACCGGAAGCCATGAAAATACGTGTTCAAACATCTCCTGAACGGTCTGACGCCATACATCGACGTACCCCGGCTCGGTGATGCCTTCATCTCTTCAACTAGGGCAATAAACATGCCTCGGGGGGATGCCGGAGAAGGCGAGGTGTTGAAAACCGACGCTTCCGAATGAGTCGATTGGCCAGGTGTCGGGGCTCGCGACGGATCCAACAGCGGATTCTCTGCCCCAGCGGGTGCCGCGGCTCGCGACGGATTCGACGATGGATTGTCTACCCCAGCGGGTGGCGAAGCTCCGGAGGAAACAGTAGGAGCTGGGATACGTGCGTGAGCAGACATATCTTGTGGCATCTGGTCGATATTGCACGCTTTAGGTGAGAGTCGATGTTGGTATCCATATCTGCCTCCGGGGCAACGGTTGGTGCGAGATGATTGGCCCCATGCGGCGCGATGCTCGGCTTACACTCCCCCGTCACTGGTGCCGGAGGCAGTGCTATACTACCTTCACTTTCCTGAGGTACGGTCGACCGAGATTGGGCGCCCCCTCCCCCATCGGGTGGGGGGCTTGGTGACGGCTTTGTAGCCGTCGTTTGAAAGATGCTGGCTGACGCCATAAGTGCCTTTTTTATACTCCCCTACCTATTCACTGCAGATTGAAGAGTGGAAAAGGCAGCAAGGAATGCGATTCTTCCTCAGGGGTTTACTGGTTGATCCTAGTAAGTAGAAAGGCCAGAACAAGTCGATGAAATCACCATTTTCAATCAATCAATTAATCAACTAATCGATCTGATCCTCCATCTGCAACGTCTTACACATCATCAAAGAGTGGCGACTCCTGTTTTTCCTTTTTTCATAAAAGGAAACCTTTCGCTGCAACGGGGTGGGGTAGTGACAGCAAGCAACCACCCAAAAAAACAGCTCGTCGTCATCGTCTACAAAAAAAGCCGTATCATCGTCGCTCTTTAACTCTATTTTTCAGCCCAAAATAGAGTCTTCGCTTTTATAATTAGACACAAACCATCACAAAACAACAACTAGACCACCACCACCAGGAGCTACACATCCGCTTGTCGTCCCAAGTCTCTCGTATGTCTCAGCTGCAGCAGCAAAAGCGCGTCGAAGCAGCCGCGCAGCTCAAGCAGGCGGAGAAAGCCCTGACAAGGCGCTCGTTCTTCTGTGTCTCACCCAACTACCTCTCGGCCGCGCCGCTTCTGAATAAAGTGGGGGAGCTCTTTCGACTCGGGAATGACTGGGAAGCTAGTGGAGACGCGTTTCGGCGCTTTGCAGACGCGCAACAGCACAATCAAGTGCCGTTTCGGCCGCGCAGGCATGGGAGGATGTGGCCAAGACGGTTCTGTAGCAGGCACAAGCAGAGGGGTCCATTCGGACGATGTCCAGCCAGAAGTCACGGACAGGGGAAGCTCGCCAGGCGTTCGAAAAGGCTGGTGGCTTTTACGTGGTCATGGGAGAGTTTGGGAAAGCTGCTGATGCACTGGTTAAGGACGCACAGACCTGTGAGAGTCAGGGGTCAAGTGTGGACGACGTGCTGCCGCTTTACACACACGCGTGCGAGCTCCTCGGGGCTCAAGACAAGCCCCACTTTGCAGTCGAGACGCTCTGCAAGATGCAGGGTTTTCTCGTGAATATGAGATATACCGCGACGCAATTGCATTGTTGGACCGTCTGACGGCGTTGTATGAAGCTATGGACCAGCCCCACAATGTGCACAAGTGTCGCTTGAGCCAAGTCATTCTTCACCTGGCATCGGGGGACGTACCAGCAGCTGATGCTCTGTATTCAAAGTGCTTGCAAGATGACGCGTTCTTGTCGTCGAACGGTTGTGTCTTTGCAGAAGACCTCGTGTGGGCCTCTAAAACGGGCAACGAAGACCTACTGCGAGCTACGGTATGGAAGCCGGGATTTCTTGCACTGGACAACCAGATTGGACGCGTTCTTGTCGTCGAACGGTTGTGTCTTTGCAGAAGACCTCGTGTGGGCCTCTAAAACGGGCAACGAAGACCTACTGCGAGCTACGGTACGGAAGCCGGGATTTCTTGCACTGGACAACCAGATTGGACGCGTTAGTCGTAAGTTATCGATCTACGGGTTGGGAGATGCTGCGGCTGGTGGTGCTAAGCCGCGAGGTCGACACCAGCACGGGACAGCTCCGTCGTCGAGTGGGAAACGCACACAAGAGCAACAGCAGTCAGGCAAGCAACGCAACCCGTTTGCACCTTCTGCACGAGCTCCTTGTGTAAAATGGAACTCGTTTACATCTATTTCAAGAGCGCCAGCACAAGCCCCAGTGCCTTCACTCACGTCGGAGTACAGTCGTCCGGGGCGCCGACAACAGTGAGCACTGATATTTCTGACAGCGATTACGAAGCTGCTGCTTTGTCCGAAGCCCTCGGCGCCGTTGCTGTCACAAAACAGGCCAAGACTCATTCACGATCGGCTTCGGTTCCCAAGTGTCTGCAACCCGCGTCGCCAGAGCCAGTTGGCCTGTCCTTATCGCTTGGGCTATCACCGATCATGGCTTCTTCGTCGTCGCCTGCAGCAGTGCGTGCAAGCGCTTGCATGGATTTTGGATGTGACGACTTGGAGTACGCCATGCCGGATTCCGACTCGCTCGGGTTTTCCATGGATGAGCCGATTGGGGTTGATGTAGGTGAGAGGTCGGATTCTTTTGGAACGCCTACAGCACCGGCATCCAAGACAAGGTGCCAGTGCAAGAACTTAAACCAACGCCGAAGGCACCCGCGCACGATGAATTTGATCTCACATAAAGCAACGAAGGTCATAGCTCGGAGCCAACCGGGTTGCGATGTGTTTTTGTATTCAGCCGAGTTTGGTTGCAGTGCGCAGCCACGTTTGACTAAAACCAAAGGAATTGTTCGCCAGGGACTTGCTGAGCTTGTGCACCACTAGACGTTCTAGTATCTCACCCTGACTAGTGTCTCCTTTCTACCAAGGCCTATGACGTTATCCTATCTGATGCTTGTCACACCTTCACATTCGCATGCTCGGTACACCATCGAGTGGTCGCATGAAGTTTGTCACTACATCATTCACTCGTAAGACGTCAGTGAACATTGACTCGCTAAAGTTCAGCTTGGCCCCAACTATTTCCTTCGCAAGCAGAAGCCTGGAGAGCTCTACACTTCGATCTCACTTGCAACGTTACGCTTTTTCGATTGCAGTCAACCGGTTCACAGTAGCTTCGACTCCTTCTAGTGACGCAATGTGAACGCTACACACTCGTAACACATATGCGCCTTATTGGTGGGCGGGGCTAGTCCGTACCTCGAATTTTGCTATTCCGTACTGCAAAGCCATCAAACGCTTTTACGAACAGCTCATTAGCTCAATAGTTAAATTTATTTGTGTTATGCTATGCATACAAGGTCAGAGGTGCGGAGATCAAAGAGCTTCCATTGACTAGGTTTAGTTTTCTGCATGTCACCCTTTGCCTACAGCTTAAAACGACTCGAATAACGTAGCTGAGCACACCCGCGCTGTGGAGTTACGTCATAGAGCCATCGGTAACGGTCCGGAATGGCAGCAGCAGGCGGGTTGAACTCAGCAAAGAGCAGGAACGTGACGTTTATGAGGACGCCTACAACGGCAACGACTTCGCCACTGGACAGCAAGTAGACGAGCAGCTGGCTCAGGAGCGTCTGCATGAGCACGGAGTGGGAGATGTTGAGCTAGAAGAGCACAGTCTTGTTGAAGGACCACATGCCGAGGAGAGGGAAGAAGGCAATGGTGAAGAGGAGACTGCTGCCAAAGATGTACGAAATCTCGACGAACGTGATGCCGAGGATGTATTAGAGATTGTACGTCTGCGCGTTGCACTCGCAGTAGTAGACGGCTCGTTACCGCAGGCTGGAGGGCAGACAAGCAACGTACGTCACATATCCTTGCTATAGTGTTGTCATGAAATTAATACCCACGGCCAAATTCAGCCCTCGGTACAATGTGTAGTTGGCGTTGACGAGCACGAGGCCGAAGATGATAGCCGGATGAGCGCGAGCCAACACCGAGTCAAGTTGGTCGATGGTGTTCGCCAGCACATTGACTGGAATCGCTGCAATATCAATCAAAGTTGCATCCAGGAAGTAGTTGCTCGCTTGCGCTGAAACACTAGCTTCGGTTGACTATCGGGTGCAGTAGTCGTCACACCAGGTTCAGCTCGACGAGTCAGCAATATTTGATGCTTCATAGACAGATTTGGACATTGGTAATCTTCCCGTTGGAGATTTTCGACCCGTCCCTATGGCTCAGCACAAATTCCAGTCAATGGAAGCTCTTTAACCTCCGTACCTCTGACCTTCTATGTGTAGCATAGTAAAAATAAATTAAATTATTAAGCTAATTAGATGCTCGTAAAAACGATTGACGGCGTTTGCAGTACGGAAAAGCAAAATCCAAAGTACGGGATAGCCTCGCCCGGAAAGAATCGCATTCGTTGCTGCCTTTTCCCATCACTGAAAGAGCGTGCCGTGTCCCATCAGTCTTTTCTGTTATACCGTCATTCTACTACATCAATATGTCCTGTAATTGGTAAAAATGTGACTGTTCATGTCGAAGACGATATCCGGCGTCCAGACTTGGCCAGTCGAAAACCTGTCAAGTCAAAGAAAGATGGTGCAAATCTCGTTGCTTTGTGCGATCGTTGGTGTGCCTCAATGTGTTTCCGCCATCAAAATCGACACGAATGAAGTGGTGGGGATTTTGAAGGATGCCATTAAGGCGAAGAACGCAGTGGATGTCCTGTGCGATGCTAGAGAGCTGCGGCTCTTCCTGGCGAAAAAAGATGGGGCGTGGCTGCGAGACGACGGTGATTTGGACAATTTGATTCAGACCGAAGGATTTCTCGATGGGATGGAGGAGATGCGCGCGTCGTGGCGATTAGGAAAGCCCAGTCTGTTTGGTACTGGCGTCTTGCTAGGAAAGAAGGTGGTCCACGTGCTGGTGATGCTTCCCCTGACTGTGCCTGGTCCGCAAAGTGAGCCAACTACGGTGGGTAATGCTCACAGTACGAGTCAATTGGTGCTTTCCATGTTCGACAAGTTGAGCCGATTGCTTTGGGAGATACTCAGCCGACTACCTATTCTGCAACGCGATACAATTACTGTGGGTGGTCTCACAATCCCCTTTGCGCCAACAATGTGGAAGGATTCTTCACTGGACAAATTTTGGAAAGTTTTCCGAGAGTGTTATACTGGTGCCGACCTCGCAGCTGGTGCTGTGATCGCGTTGCCGGAAGACACATTTATTCTTGGTAACGAATCGCTTGGCTCGCATATATACATTCGTCATTGCTATCCGCAGCTATGGAATACTTGCTTGGATACTTTTGAGCGTGCACGTCATCTTGTAATTCTTGGCAGCCCGGGAATAGGCAAGACCTATTTCTGCTATCTAATCTTGCTGTATCTTGCACGTGATGGAAAAACAGTGGTTTACGAGACAGGTCGAAGGAAGATGCGTATATTGTTCAGTGGTGAACTGGTGGTTCAAGGATCGCGATCGGATTTTGATAAAATTCTTGACCTGTGTGAAACTTTTTACATTGTTGATGGCATGAAACCACAAGATTACAAGGCGAAGACGATTCTTGTCACGTCGCCACGTCATGAAATCTGGTTTGATTTTCATAAGTTTGATTGTGGGAGGTTTTACATGCCTGTCTGGACAGAGGAAGAGATTTTTCAATGTCGTGAGCTCATGTATTCGGACAGACCTGTAAACGACGTGAAGGAATGTTATCTTAAATGGGGCGGCATTGCACGCTATGTCTTACGCTATGCTATTGATCAGGACCAACAGAAATTGTTTGATGAGACAATTGCTAAGGTTGATTTGAAGGCGCTGATCAAGTCGCACGGAAAATCAGGCGGGAACGATGAGTTGATATCGCACTGGGTGCTTCAATAACGTGTCAACGACGATTTTGCCGAACAGGGATATGCATTTGCTTCAAATTACGTGCTTGACAAAATTTATCAGCAATTGTTCGAGCACAACAGGGCCAAACTAGTGGCGTTCCTTGATGCCTCTCGTGGCATTGACTTATACGCAGTGATACGTGGACGTGTTTTCGAGCGATACGTGCATTCAGTGCTGCCACAAGGTGGAAACTTTCGAGTCCGGCGTCTGACTGTGGGTTCGAAACATATTACTGCAGGTGTGAACGAGGGTGAGAGGAAGGTCAAACGCGCCGTTGTTGATGAAGATGTCGGAACCGTACACTTGCCGCAGCTGAAAAATGTTGTTTTCGAGCGAGACGAACAAGTGACCAGTGCTGACTTGTCGACATACCTGCGGCCAAAGGCAAGCAATTTTGAATCAGTGGATGCTATGGCCACGCCCAATATACTCTTCCAAGTGACTTGTGCGCGAGTGCACCCTTGCAAACTTAAAGGGCTCTGTAGGGTACTGGATTTGCTTGGAAATCCAGCTGAACCACGGTTGTACTTCGTTGTACCGCCCGATATATTCGATGATTTCAGATATCAGACCTACCAGCGTAACGAGAGGAAGAAACAGAAGGATGAGGACAACATTGTGGAGAAGCTGGAGCAATTTGTAATGGAAGTCAGCTACGCTCACGAGATTCCTCGCATAAAGGAAGCGGAAGGTGAAGACCCCATGAAGAAGAAGGCGAAGAAAGTTGAGGACAACGTCACACGTGAAAAATGCGGACTTGTCAGTGAGTGAGATTATCTGATGCCGCTGATGAGGCTATCGTTTGTGTTAAACGCAGGCGCTGGGTAAGCGTATTCTTCATATTCGAGTTGCCGCCTGGTAGACGAGGTTATAGATGGCGTCGGTGCACCGTTTGGAAAGATGGGCCAGTACTAGCACCAGTGCACCATCCGTTTTTACGTCGACCACGTCATACCAGCTTTGCATGTGGACCAGGAAAGCAGGATGTGAAAACGGATGACCAGGATAGCAGGATGTGAAGACAGATGCATGCGGAGTACGGAACTGTTTGTAATTATCAGCTTTTCTGAAGATCCGATCAATCAAAAAACCACTTTTTGCACCGGACAGCATCTGCAACATATTACCAATTGACGTAAGCTGGACGGTCAGGCCACGAGTCTTGTGCAGAATCCGAGTGTCTGGCAGTGAATTAAACCGTTGTTTGTAACGGTTTGAGCCACTGCCAGACACTCGGATTCTGCACACGAAAAACATACTATTGCATCGTCGGAAGTCATACATTTTAACACCAAAGGCGACGACCTAGACAATTAACATCGTCAGTAGCAAATGCATCATCCTGCCACTAGCGGCTGGTTCATCAATGTCGATTCTGCTCAGCCCGAGGAGTAAGCAATACTTGACATCTGACGTTACATCGTGATGACTGCATCAGGTTTACGTCTCGGAGTTGGACGCATTTTTAGCGACTGTTTCACACGCATATGCTACTTAGGACGCGCATATCGATGATGTAAACTGCACGGAGTTAAGTTAGTAAAGTGGCGCGAATATCCATCCACCATCCACCATCGACCAGCACCTCCCGTGTATACCCTCCACCCCTTCGTCTATCGCTCGTTGTCAATATCATTCAGGCCCCCGGTATGTCGAATCAAGTTGATCTGCTGGTCCACGGTAGCAGCGGCATGTCATATGGCAGGTGCAAAGGGGTTACTTGTAATCGGGTATCTAGTTTCCTGTGTCTTAGACACACGATAAGTATCCCAATGAAAGAGATGTAGAATATCTTTTCGCTTTATAGGAGCTGACTGGTGGTAGCCACCAGATAGGAGATATCGTAGTTGTACTAACTAAGGACACAAGTGTCTAGATTAAGATTAAGATATTCTATAGATCGAAATGTAAATAAAATTCAGTTTCCCTTTCGATCCTAAAGACACGTGCCTTGCGAGGCGTCTTTGGTCGTTGACCACCGATCACTGAGAGTTAGCAACACCTCCCTGAGGTAGCTAGTTTCTCTTGAGAACTAGGTGCTGTCAATATATGAATCGTTTGGTCCCCTGGAACAAGGACCATACGATCTACGCTTGTTGACTAATTGAGTATGTTCTTTAGAACTAAGTTGATCGTTGAGTGTTAAGTCTTACTTTGCCTTAAGGATCTGTGTAGCTCCCCTACACTTGGTAGCACTTGCATTTAATCTATGCCTGAGTATTAAAGACTGATCCTCTGTGAGGATGGAAACTCCCACTCCCCTCTCTGAGGCCCAAAACGTCGCGCTTGATAAGCTGACCGCATCTTTGGGTCCAGAGTACGTGGAGTTCCTTGTTTCACAATGCCCCGAGGTGCCAAATGCACGTGTTGAAGGCTTCATGTAGTATGAAGCGACCCTTCTAGGGCAGGTCCAAGATCAAGTAGCATCAGCTATACCTACACGATATGTGTCTGTACCAGACGAAGAGGCTAGGCCTCGTCCACTTAGAGTGGAAATTAAGAACTACTCTGGTAAGGAGGGTGAAAACTTCATCCTCTGTACCCGTGAGATTGAGATGACCATGAGATCAGGTCTGATCAAGCTTGACCAACAAAAGACCTCTATCGATATCTCAAAGCTCGATGGAAGAGCTAGAGAATGAACCTTGACGTGTAGCACGTCGGTTGGCCTAGCATTTCCCACATGGGAGTCGCTAAAGTTACTATTGGTACAGGTGTTCTCACCACCTAACCAAGCTTACTGCGTGCGCTCATGCTTTTTATCTACCCGTCAGGGTGAGAATGAGTTATTGGACCACGTCCAAGAGTTGAGAGCTCTCATGGCTTCAATGCAGTATGACCCTCTACCTGAGGCAGTTCATGTGACTACCTTCATGGAAGTTCTTCATACTGGCATTGCCAGAACCGAGGTTTTTCGGGTTCACCCCTCTAAGAAGCCGTGAGAATTTCTTTTAATGCTGAGCAAAACTTCAAGTCGGCCAGGCTTGGCTGGGATGAGTACAGCCCTAGCTCTGCGAGAGAAAAATGCACGAGTGGTCCGGCCTTCAATAGGCCGAAACCAGATAAATCTCAACTATGCTGAAGATGAAGGTTAAGTTGAACTTCAAGCTGCTGAGCAGCAACGCGTCGTAAGACGATGTTTTACGCGCGGAAGCACTAAACACTTGCGGTATGGTTGCCCTTTGCGTAAACAGCGTCAGGCTACAAGCCAACATTCAACCCCGAGCCAGAAGTCTGGCATGGTGCGGTGAAATGCCGACGCCCAGAAGGCGCGGGGCGCCTTACTGGGGAAGAACTGGGTTCTGTTACACATTTAAGAGGTAAATTTAAACAGGGATTAGCCTTAAAGAGCTCTGTACCAGTTGGTATGGAGCGTAGATAAAAGTCCGGCTCGTTAGTCGCCGAGACGAAATTTAAGGGCTTTGAGAAGCCTTGGTTGATCTTGATCGAACTTGGCGCGTCTTGCAGCTATGCTCGACTTCCTCCCCTTGAGGGAAGCCAGCGTTGAGCTGAGGCGCCAACAAGGCATCAGGGTGATTCTATCACGGTTTGCTTAGCGACTGGAAGTCGTGTAACTGTGCCTAAAGTACCAATGAACTCAGATATACAGTTTTTAAATTTTGACAGCATTGAACGCTGTTGTGTCCTTGATTTGAACTCGAGATGTGATCTCATCCTAGGTATGACTTGGATTGAATGCCATGAGTCATGTATTGATTGGAGGTCTAGACCTTTTGCGCCACGCGCAACGTTCCTGACGAAGTTTTGGAGAGTCGTGAATCCACCTTCGCTAGGCAACAGAAGAACTACTGGCGCGAGCCTTTGACAGAAGATGTTAATGTGCTGGACATTGGAATGTCATAGTTGTCTAACTCCTATGTTGTAAACATTGATTTTGAGCGTAGCTCGTTATGTATCAGTGATACGGTACGTACTCCGTTGAGAGTTATTCGTTGTGATAACGATTCACCGCATGCTGAAAGCATGGTTGGCCTAGAGCCGGGTTAATAAGGATGCGATTCATCTGATGTGTGTGAGGTGGCAAGTAGAAATTCACCGAGTGTGGTCGGCCGTGAAGGCACCACACTTAATGTCGGTAATGAAATTGTTGGCGAAACGCCAATCAGTTCAGGGTTCGGACCGCATAATGTACGCGGAGTGGCACGTGAAAATCCACTGGGTGAAGAGTTCGAGTCATGTAACACTTCATCGGATTTCGGTTGAGACATCGTCTCTGGTATAGAGCGTACTACTATTAGAAATAGTAAAGTAGTAAAGGGGAAAATATTGTCACGACCCCTAACGGGTGGAAGGTCTCCAAGAGACGACTTGGACGCCAGGTGGAAACTGTAAAGCGCCAGGCTTTCACACAGTCACTGAGTGATTATAGTAACACACTATATACGCTTGTTAACGGAGTGGCTGCTAAGGTTGATGGCAATGTTAGCCTTGAAACCCTTCCAGATTTGAATGCTGTGTGTGAGCTAGACAAAATGTCTGATGGCAAGTTTAATTAAGGCCTTAAAGGCAGAAGATTTATCAGAATTAGTGGTCATTAGACCCGATGTTGAGTTCAACTCGTCCTCGTTAATGGATGAGTCTGTCTTATAAGACACAAAAGCAACACTTAGTGCGCAAGGTGGATCTTCGATCCTTAACGATCCTTTGGGTCCGTTTTGTCCCTTGGTCAAGGAATATTAAGACAATATGTGTCACAATCCACCATCTATCTTACCACCTGATAGAGGTGTACGTCATGAAATTGGCTTAGTTTCAAGAACTAAATACTGCGTAACACGGCAGTGGCCTTTGCCTAAAGAACAGTGTGACATCATTGACGATTTATTTCGTGCTAAGCACGCGGCTGGAATGATTCGTGAGCGTAAATCTCCCCATTCAACACTGACATCTTGTGTCAAGAAGCCAAATGGCAAGTGGCTCATTGTGCATGCTTATAATAAGCTTAATGCGATTACTATACCGGCGCGGACGCCTATTTTTAAAAAGGACGTTATTCAGAACAATATAATAGGGTGTACATTGTACAGTGCACACGACTTAGTCGATGGATTTTACCAGCTGCTCATGCGAGCAAGTGATATTCCGCTAACAGAGGTGAGTACTCCGAGCGGTATGCTTTGGGAGTGGCTCGTTATGCCAAAAGGGCTGTCTAACGCTCCGGCTACTCTTAATCGTCTAGTGACGCAACTATTTAGACCTCATCGTGGTTACGCATAAACGTCATTTGACGACATCTTTGTCCTTAGTCGTGCAATGAATGGGCGATCAGATGTGAATAACCACATTGGTCATTTAAGAGCGGTGCTCGAGTGCATGCGCACGAATAAATTGTACGCTAATGCGTCTAAGGGCATCTTTGGTGCAGAAGAAATTCTTTTTCCAGGGTTCTTCGTTGGGAAGCTGGGCCTTCGAGAGGACCCCGATGAGTTAATGGACATATTCGACTGGCCGGTTTCTAAGAACAAAAAGGACTCACGTAAGTGTCTTGGCCTTGCCAATTACTTAAATAAGTATAGTGCGAATTACGCAGACATGGCTAGGCCATTATCCAATCTCCTGAAAAAGGATGTGGAGTGGTGTTAGGGTCATACTGTGCACGATTTGTTTATAAGAGGTTAAGGATATTCTCCTTCATGCGCCAATGTTGACTTTGCCCGATCCTGATCGGCCCTTCAGTGTCGTCTGTGACTCATCTGACTTTTCTATTAGTAGTGCTCTGTTACAAACAGATGTTGATGGACGTGAGCGCGTCATTGCGTTTGATTCTCGCCATCTTAAAGCTTCTGAAAAGAGCTATCCAGTTCATGAATAAGAGCTACTTGCTATGAAGTATGCTCTAGTCAAATTCAGAGTACATCTGCTTGGCTCAAAGCCATTTGTGATCTATACAGATCATGCGTCATTGCGCACTGCGACACATTCGCCGCATCTCTCTCAGAGAATGGCTCGTTGGCTCTCTGTCTTTGCCGAATATAACTTCGAGGTGAAGTATCAGCCAGGTAAGCAATATAAAGTGGCTGATGTGCTATCGCGCCGACCTGACTATGAGCTTGCTCATGCTACGACACTGTCGTCATCAGTAATTGACTTAATCCGTGCGGCTTATATCAGAACGAACAATGTGTAGATTTGCTACGGGCTCTTGGGAGCGATGAATTTAAAAGAATCGACACAACATAACGTTTTCGACACGTTTACGTGCAAGGCTACATTGATACTTTATCAATAATGGCCTGTTATGATATCGCCCTGAAATTGAGAATACCCCTCGTATTGCTGTTCCTCATGATGAGGAGTTGAAATATCGAATTATCTATGAGGCACATGACACTGCTTTGAGCGTTCATCTCGGTCGTGAGAAGATCTATAACACAGTGAACCAGGCTTATTGGTGGCTCAAGATGTACAAACGGGTTAGCACCTACGTGCGTACGTGCGAACGGTCAAAAGGTCAAACCATCAGCAAATGCGGCTGCGCCGCTAGCTAGCTTGCCTGTACCCACTGGGTTTAGGAAGTCCATCAACATGGACTTGTGTTCGGCCAACCAAAAGATTCGGACGGCAACACTGATATCATGTTCTTTGTAGACCGATTGAGCAAGATGTCTCATTAAGCGGCTGTGCCTGATTCCATCAATGGTGAAGATACGGTGAACCAGTTTCTCGCCCGTGTGCTTCCTGTTTATCGACCGTGTGCTTCGTCAACACGGTTTGCCTGTGGCCATTGTCTCTAGTAGAGGTCCTCGCTCCATTGGGAAGTTTTGGAAATCTATCGTCAAGGTGCTCGGCACCCGATTGGACATGTCCACATCGGATCATCCGCAGACCGATGATCAAACTGAGCGTGTTAATCGCGTCATTAGTATGACATGTTGCGCAGTGTTTGCGCTGATTCGCCACGGCGTTGGAGCTCAATGCTCCCTGTTGTTAAATTTGTGTTAAAAAAGGGTGCTCATGTCTCCACATGCTTTAAGTGTTTAACGTAAACGGTCCTACCCATTCTTGCTTTCCATTAACGCTACCACTATGTGGCTCAGGGCTTGGTGGGGCAGAGTTTGCCGATCGGCTTGCTGATGTCAGCCCTGCTACTTTTCAAAAAAAGGCGAGTTTCTCGCAACGCGATTGAGTGTCTAACGACATGTGCGTGACGCAATGACTGATAGCCGAGACCAACAAAAACAACAAGCTGATGCCAAATGCAAAATTGTATTGTAAGTTATGAGTTTGGAGACCAAGTATGACTCAATACTAAAAACCTTCCTACAAATATAGCATCTGCTGGCTATAAGGCAAAGTTGCGTCCACGCTTCATCGTACCGTTTACGGTCACTGAAAAGAAGAGCCTTGCGTAAACACTCAGCTTACCGCGCAAAAGCGCGTACTCACCCAGTGTGATACGTAGGCTTACGCACTGATTATGAGCTTGCTTATGTGACGACACCGTCGTCATCATTCACCGACTAATTCGTGCAGCGTTAAAAAATTCTATGATAATTAAGGCATCTACTAGCTTGTTGTGATCGTCACATTTAGAGAAGAAGCTGTACCATGATATTTGTAAGTTCAGGATATTTGTGATATGCGACGAAGCACCGTCGAGCAAAGGAAGATCTTTTTTGTTAAAAAACATGACGTCAAAATCAATAAACAGTATAACGTATCTCGCTAACTGACCAAGCAGCTTCAATTCTATATTCGCACTTTTAAGCCTTTCCTGGATGACCACGCTCATCACCCAAGCCTTTGTGTTGATTGGCAAAAAAACAAGCTAGGTCCGACATTTTGTGAAATCTAATGACCTCTTGGATATCACGGTGAAAAGGATTCTCAGGAAACGCAATTTAAATCCACTTTCCAAATTATGTAGCCGCATACGTGTGACAATAAGTGAAAATTATCGATCATATGTGAACTGCCTTTTTATTCACTTCCTTTATTGTCTCGCGATTATTCTTCCACTAAGTGTCACGGTGCAGAACAATCATGCATGAAACGACTTTTTAATCAGACTCTATTCTAAGTATATATCCGACAAACTGAACTTCTTCGTTTCATCCAAGTTGTAAATATTACACGGAACCCACTCGGTAAGACCTTCTCCAGATCAGGAAGAGCTCTATTTGTTGTCTTTACGGCCTCTGAACGCCTCCACCAAAGCGTGGAGCTTGTAGCGTCCAATTATAAGCCGTATGTGCTAGAAAGCGATGGCGCCGTCTGAAGTTATAAGTAATTAGTCAAAACGGTTCGCCTTCGCATTGATGAGTCCCCCATAAATTAATTACGCGGTGATGATACTACAGGACTCAAAGGGTCGAATTATACACGGATAGGATGTTAAACCAGACGCTAGCGCTTATATTTAAGACTGCTTACATCCTCGTTCTCTAGGCTACTCCATCATTGATTATTATTAATAATTCATACCTATGACAGAGTATGGCAATGCCGAAATTGATGTTCACTTACCCAGCGCCGTCTGAGTAAATCCTGGAATCTCGTCTTTGTGCTGTAAATTTGCAAAAGCTGTACATAATCAAGCCAAATTTACGACATCTTTAACACTCTAGGTTCGTATATTAACCGGCGGGACAATGACAAACACTGTAATTTTGAATTAACCTTATTCAGATGCTTTTTATTATTCATATAGGAAAAAAAATAAAGTTGGTGACGTGTCTTATTCCTTTAGGCAATCCTTAAATTATTTAGGAGCCTATACTTCGGATTTTTCGAAAGTAATGAGAGAGAGATTAAAATGTTGCCTTACGGAGAATCTGTTTACCAAAAAGTGAATAATTCTTATGTGCATCCGTCTCCCACTGTGTGTGATTTTACTCTGCTGTCCACTCATTTGAATTTAAAGCGTTTGCAGCAGCGAAGTTATTCTGGTTTATGTGATGGTTTATTAGCTTCAAAAAGCAGGCCCGCTTCGGTCGGTTGAAAAGCGTCTGGAACGCGTCTGGAAGTAAAGTTAGTTTGTCATGCGTCTTGAGTTTTTGTAAGTCTTTAAATTAAGACTTTAACTCAACACAGACTGATGATCTTCACTGTGATCGGATTTAGTGCCAGGCTCCTGGATCGATTCGGCTCGTGCTTGAGGTGAATGATGCGTTCTTGCTCCATATTTTTGTATTACGCTTTCAAAAATTTGTAGTTGTGTAGTGGATTAAAAGAAAACTTCATCAAATAACCGTGCTTTGTAGCGTACAATGGATAACGCAAACATCCGTTAATCCTGAAGTTCATTTTTTTGCAATAAAAGACTGACAAGATACAGCCTATAAATTCCGGTATCGCCTTGATAATGTAGCGGTGATAACTAAGCTAGCATCAGCAGAATGCGATCAAACGTGACATGCATTAATAGGTCTACATTATGATTAAACCGACCTAATACAGTCTTGCGCAGGAAAGTATCTTATTGGTTCTAGAACCCGGTACCTGCTGTTTTTGATCGCTTTGACGGCACGGAATTGTTTTTCGATTTTTTTATTTTCAATTAATGTAGAGAAACATAGAAACTTAACTGCTTAGAATGTAATCAGGATGGTGTAGAATAAAGTGAGTAAGAGCTGGAGAAAGGCCCTACCGCCCGTGTCAGAATTTCGCTGTCGTCCTGTAACGTTGATTCACATTAAAGAGAATACGAGAATACATGTCCATTGCTCACCGAAGACGGGATTATGAGAGCAGTACGAAGCACATAATAGAAATTGCAGGGGACCATTTATAATTGTGGAAACTCGCAGAAAGGATCACCAAGACCGAAAGAGCAACGTCCTTCTTGTATTGTCTTCCTCTTTTCTCCTTGATGAATCGCATCGAAGTCACTGGGCTGCTCGAAGAGTCGGTGCGACCTACTATTTCGTATTCGGAAGGCTCACAGCACCCAACCCATCCTTAAGTTGTGGTTAACGTGTCTTTTTTCGACAATTAGTAAAATCATTGACTTTGGTGGTATTGCTCGATGCGCATCATGTTTCCCACAGAATAATCACATATAGGACGTTATATTGACCATATTAAGATAAATTATTAGTTTTATGTCCAAAGAACGGGTTGGCCGGAGAAAAGTTCAATTACCTTTCCGAAGTCAAAACTTCTTGGAGTGAGGAATGTTGTCGATAATGATCGCGTGCGCTGACCAGATGATTGTATTGGAATAAGAAAGGGATTGTTCATAAAATAAAAGTTTGATCTTTTAAATCCTGATCATCGTTCTCGGCAGGGACACCTTACTTATGTAAAAACCAGATTCAAAACTACACATACAGTACTCATTTCCATAACTTCGGCAAATGTCATCGATTAGTCGTTATCAAATGGCTGTTCATCGCCACAATAAACAGTACGCAATTTTAATCGTAAGATGTAAACAGTTGTGTCCGTTTTTGTCCTAAAACCCACTTGGTGTGGAGAATCCTGCAATGAGTGGTCCAAAGAATTATGGCCCAGGCGCCGTTGCATAATCGCCTTATCCCAACCGTTTTGCCTCATGCTAATCATGGAATGTTATAGCACTCCGGGTCCGGTTCGTAGGTGTGATCACGTCAAGAATTGGAACCTCCTATTTTCTGGCATCATTAAGATGTCTCTTTACAGATCGCGTGACGTGCTTGATATCTACCGATCCTCTTCTTTTTCCTCAGATTGCTCTGAACTTGCAGTGCTTCATTAATAAACTTATATGGCAGGTTCGTCTTTTTACACAGGCCAGCTGAACTAATATATCCCATTTATAATAGATATCGCGCGTTAGTTTCTCAAGTCCAGTTATATTCGTGGTAGTGGCTTTCTCACATAGTTCTATGCAGCAGCTGATTTTGTTAAGCTGAGAGTGTCTTGATGTTTGCGACGTGACAAGTCACGAAAACGACACTCTTTTTGCACATGTATACAATATTACCTTACTGTAACGTCACTATCTTCAATTCGTCCCCACATGCGCTCTTCGCTGCAACGAAATCTTGCGCTGTTCGCGATACACATTGAACTGCGACTCGTATACCACAATGTGACGCAAAAATATGGCACTTGGCCTCATACTTTGTTTCGTTAAGCTATGCTTCAATTGGACCTATTTGGTCTTCGATTAAAAATACCCATAGAATAATTTAGAGCACCTCTTCAGAAACTTGACGGCAAGTAGCAAACAAATGTCATACACCGCGCCGTGTTCAGCGCGGTAGGATATATCCTCTTAGCCTTTTTGTAAAAATCTTGGTTCCGCGCCTTGCCAATTTGACTTGTCACACCGGCTCTCTTGATCAATAAAGTTACAAATATGCATTTGACGCTACCGTCCATACTTAATACATGTGTACGGCAATCGAATCGCCATTCGATATGAATTAGTTTTTTTTTTAACTTTTTCGCTGCTTGAATATACAATTTTTTAAACTATAATTCGAAGCTTGTAAAATTGTGGTCTGTAAAGCTGATAACGTACCGGTTACTGAGACCAAAGTTAGAAGTCATAGGGGCTAACAATTCACTGAATATGACTTCAACCAGTCTTCTCATTAATGCGTTAGGTGATGGTCTTCTTGTAATTCACATTCCTGGTCTTCTTTCCTTGTGCACATGTCGCTCAAGCCAACCAACGTTGTCGTCAACTTGATACCCAACGATGAGTCTCGTGTCATGCGCTCGAATGCATCGTAAGAAAATGGCGAAATTACATGTGAAAGTGCTACAATGACCCGACTTGTGTGTCTGCCCAAGACGACATCCCCTGTTACGTTGGATACTGGCCAGAAACATGTTAAATGGGTTGACTTAATTTTGTACAGTATATACCACAAGCAAATTGCCCTGCATTCTATCATTGAAACCACTTCGTTAGTTGGGATCCGCAAAAGTACACGCCGTTCCTCGTCGTAAGCAAGAGTATACCCTCTCCTTACAAGCCTTCCGTATAAAATAATTTAAGGGTTCCCTCTGGTGCCTTAGGTATAGCACCGCCATTCCAGTCACTTGTTGGCGGTTTGATCCCTCGTACGACCACATTCAAGGTCGTTAAAAGTATTTGACACACAAATTTAAATGGCACGACCCGAGAACCCCGGTACCTTTGATCTTGGCCTCTCGTAGAAGCATAAAAACCCACATCAAATAGTCGGGGGCCCTGGGCTGGCTCGCCCTTAGAGTTTCCAGTAAATAGTGACCAACGGTAGAGTACAGGACTCCGTCCCGCGCAGGATGGGGAAAAATTGACCTAACCCGCGTCCCATCCTGCGCAGGATGGGATGGGACGCAGAATAGTGCGGGATAAACCCATTGAACATTTTACGATTCATGTACTTCGCAACGATCAGATCTGTAGGCACATTACCGCATCCACATGCGTTAAAAAGCTCAAGAATGAGTAATGTCGTAAAACATTAAACACTTTTACCTATGTGAATAATGCTTAGCTGCTACAATAAGGGTAAAAGCTCAATACCGTATCCACTCGTTCCTAATCGGTGCTGCTCATGGCATACTCATAACAAGAAGGGCTTTATCAAAGTGGTATGAACGCCAATTCTAATATTTACCACATGTGCCAAATAAATGCAGAATATTTTTAGTGAGTAGGGCCGTCTTGAAGCAATGTTTTGGCCTTAAGCGATCGCGATGCTCGTAAGGGACTTTGACGTTTGGTGGAATAGTTCAGCCTCTGGGCATGGATTTTAAGCAATCGAGTTACTACTAACAGAAATTAGATTTACCATAAATTGAAGTGCACGAGGTCCCACCAGGCGAATGAAGAAAATCGGGTCGTTGCTAGGGGCAACCAAATTATCTTAGCAAGGACCTATAATTCATGTTGCATGTCTGGGCAGAAAGTTCAATAGATGACAAAGACAACTGAATGTAACAAGATATACATAAACATAGATGACACTTTTTTTCATATGATCTCTTGATTCCCATACAAATTTATGATTGTAGAAAATTAACTGAATCTCGACGTTGCATACTAAGATGCTACTAAAAAAGCGGGACGCTTAGGACGCGCGGGATGGGACCGGTTCATTTGCGTCCCGTACCGCGCAGGACGAGATGCGGGATCTTGCGGAACGGGATGTTACGGGACGGATCTCTTGTAGGGGATGTGAAGGCCTTGGCCGAAGGGGCATTCTCGGGTCATTAGTTATACTGAAAGACTCCAATGCATTAAAAACATTGAATAATGTAGCTGGCGAGAGACCGAGCCAAAACAATCCAGTACGTCGAATCTTGTCCTTCATGGCTTCCACTATTACGGTCAGAAGCACGCTCCTAAAAATTATTCAGTTTCACAACACTTTCATCAGACAGTAAATATCGCTGTCTTGCATCTATGAGGAACCTCTAGCCACTTAAAAAGTGACGGCTCGACTCGATTATCGAGTATCCGCATGTCGCGATGACAATATTGTTGTCATTTTTTGACATCAGTACCACTGGCGCTTGTCTACACGCGGTTTGCGATCTTTCATTCTTACCACAACGTCTTTTCCAGCAGCTACTCCACCTTTTTAGGTCATTTTAATAGAAGGAGCAAAAAGGTGACGATTATTCTGCCTGACGCAAGTCGCCCACACGCGTATGATCGTGCTTGGCAATCATGGCAGTACTTAATTTAATTAATGCATACAACATCACACATTAGCCAAAACGAATGACTTTGGACCACCACGTGCTTCACTTACAGCGACCAAATGAATGAATTACTCTGGCCACGACATCTTTGGATCCTTTTGACGTGTCTAAAGCTTTATCGATAGCGACGGTTTCATAAATATTCAACGCGGCTAGTAGTCGCCTCACAACGTTTTCAAGAGTGGGAATCATGGTTCACTTCGCCATAAGTTATTTGTTAACGTAGGGTTTTTCTGGACGTACCCAACGGATCTGCACCGTACCCAAATCCCGTGCCCACTTCAATAAGTGCTTATGAGTGTAATTAGCATGTTTGCGTTAAATTAAGAGGTTTCGAGCTCATACACATAACACAATGCCAGATACTGTACTGGTTAATTTCCTCAATAAATTTTCGACATTTTAGCATCATATAGTGCGTTAAACATTCTTTCAGTCGAATGCCTCCATATCATTACGCGATTCGAAAATGAAACGACTAATCGTTTAGCAGAATGACCAATCTTGCGCCGTACTATTAGAAGTCGTTGTATTTAGCATTTGCTACAATTCATTCGAAGTCACTATTCATTTAAAGTGGTGTAAACGTACCCACTTTATGACATTAAACAATAAAAATAAGAGTAATTTCATAGCGATGGACGCAACAGTACACGGCTGAAACCTCTCGTCTCTTCATGAACACTTGCACATTTCGCACATCTTCACTAATAGGGGCATGGCAGCAATGCCCCAGAGCGCCATGTCGTTATTACTAGCTGTGTAACGGGGTGAATCGTTACATAACAATTTATAAGAAATTGTTAATAGAATATAACTATAAGAGTTATATTCTCAGAATATTGTCATAAGGACAAATATTCTGCAGCACTTACGAGTAGTTCCTAATTTGGCAGATATAGGCCATTATACCAACCAACGAAGACGCGCCACGACAGACGCACGCAACGATGAGTGGTGAGCAGATAGTTGATATGCACATTTGTATTCAGACATAGTTAGATGAGGATAAATAGTGATTTATTAACAGACATTAACTATGGTAAATACAGTTCTACTTTTTACTTTCAACAAGTACTCGCTTCTTCTTACCGTCTTCCTCTGCACGTACGAGTGTACGTGAAGTTACGAGGCACCGCCTTATTCTGTCATCAGAATAAAGAGCTTGTACTGTCACCAGTACAAGCTTCAGGGTGCCCCGTTACACCTGGTAGCACTTCGTAGTCCGTCCAAGGACCGCGTTCACATCCAACATGAATATGTTGGATGATGAAGATGACCAAAGCTTTCACGCTACGCGTGACGGCTACTCCCATTTGAGCGATGTCGAATGGGATGCGGTTGAACGAATGGGTTCGACCATGGGCATCCATGCTGTTAGCTTCATGCTAGAGGCTCTCAACAGAGATGCCCAACATGCTACTATCGCCAAGTTCATTCTAAATGAACTTGACGCTGAACGCGAGAAAGTAGCCTTGCTTCACCAACAAGGCTCTCAACAAGCAGAGTTGTTGAGAGAACAGGGTGTTCAACAGTTTGAACTGTTGAGACAGCAGCAGGCTGCTGCTGGCGGGTCGATGCACTCGCGTCGACCCGAAACCTTGAAGATTGACATCTCCAAGTATAGAGGAGTCGAAGAAGACTCCCTCTTGAGATGGTTCGTCGAATTGGATGACGCCATAAGGGCGCGTCGCATCGACGACGGGGATATGCAAGTTGCATTTGCACAGTCAAATCTGGCAGGACGTGACAATACTTGGGCACTGGGGCTCAAGTTGCACGACCCATACGCGTTTGGGTCGTTGGAAGTCTTCAAGTCGCGGCTCAGACAAACGTTTGAACCGCCTAGAGCTGAGTTCAGAGCTCGAACTGAACTCTTGAAGCTCAAGCAGGGTAAGCGTGATGTGCACGCTTACGCGCAACATATACGACATCTCACGAGTTGTATAAGTTCCAATCCGGTGGATGAACACACGTTGGTTTCGGAGTTCATGCAGGGTCTTGCGGATGGTCCCGTCAAGACTCACCTGTTCCGGCTTGAACTCGATTCACTAGAACAAGCAATTTCCATTGCGGAACAGGAAGACTTTAGTCTGAGACAGGCTCGCGCCAGCTCGACATCATATCGTCCACCGAGAGGGTATGAC
Source organism: Peronospora matthiolae (assembly GCA_921007115.2). Lineage (NCBI taxonomy): Eukaryota > Oomycota > Peronosporomycetes > Peronosporales > Peronosporaceae > Peronospora > Peronospora matthiolae. The sequence continues at coordinate 441,414 of CAKLBY020000068.1, read as the reverse complement.
AGCGGAGGCCCAGAGACGATGGAACTCTGTTATGTAGAGAGCGAGAAAGCTCGCTCTACAGGCTACAAGAAGTTCCAGAGATGCAACAGATGTCAAAAGACAGGACACTACGCTTATGAGTGTAGTGTCCCTCGTCCAGTGTCTCGCGACACTGGGCGTAGTGACCGTCCACCCATGAGAAAAGGGCAGGGGCGCGGGTCCGCTGTTGGTGCAAAGACGCAACAACGGGATGGACCGTCAAAAAACGGTCAGGATCAGTAGGTGCGGAGTACCCTACTGGTCCAGCAACGTCAAGAGAGTTTGTAGGTTTTTTTATGAAGGTTGCTCCCAACGCACAAACGTTGTGCGTTGCTACTCTAGGTAATGAGATCTCACTCATTACCTTGAGACTCGAAGAGACAAATAAGTTGTCCCTTCGAGCTCTAGTCGATTGTGGGGCGTCCAACAATTTTGTGCAACGCCAATCGCTAGAAGATGGTCACTTCAATTACAGTGAATGTGACACACCTCCTACGAGGATGACGGTACGTCTTGCGACAGGCGCATCCGTAACCTTCATGAAGCGTATAGTGAAGATCCACTATACGCTAGAAGATACCCAATATGACGATGACTTTATCGTATTGGATTTGGATGACAAATTTGATGTCATCCTTTGAATACCGTGGCTCAGAAGGTACGAACCACGGGTAAACTGGCAACATCGAACAGTAACGATGCCTGCCGCTTGTTCATCAGATGGCCATCTGATGAACGTTCTGGAGCGTCCTCAAGCGTGTGGATGTACAACGAGTGAGTGCGATGGCATCACTTGTGGTACGGTCGTTAGTACGACTGCACAAAACCTTAGTGTAACAAACAGTTACACTTCGGAGCAAAGTTCCGGCGGCTGTGAGGAAACACAGGCTGCGCCGAAGGTCCACCACTCGAATAAGTCGAGTGGACTGGGACAAAGATGTATCCCTAGCGGGGAACATCTAAAAGAGAAACAATCAATCGCTCAGGTTAAGCGAAACGATAATCCTAGATCGACTGGAGAGTCTTTCGTAGAGGATCTCGCTGTGGTTGCGCAACCACAGCTAGAGGAAGTAAAGGGAATAAGTCCCGATAATACAAATACGGCGTAAATAAGTTCCCCGAACCCCGAGGGAACAAGTCCCTGGGAAGCCGAAGGAATAAGTCCTTCGAAGCCTGAGTGAATAAGTCCCCAGGAAATGACAGAGACATTGAATGTCATAGTCAATAACGGATCAAGTGTAGGCGCTTATACACTTGATCGGATTGCGCCTCCGAAGTTGACTTCGGAGATCACTCAGTTGCCAACGCTCGAACATAAAAGGTTCTTGCGTGATCGGCGTAGTGGCAAAGTTAAGCAGATCTACTTACTCGTCGCTGACGACGAGTGTGTAGCCGACATAAGGTCAGCAACAGTGTTTACTGAGAACCAGAGAGTTATCAGTAGTTCATCTATGGAAGAGAGTGTCCTAGATGAAAAGACACGAATTGAGCGATATGACTCCCAATCATGGGAATCGCTCAAGACAAATCCTCTCTATGAAGATTTGGTTGAATTCAGGATGTATTCCCTGAAACTGTTCCGTGCGAATTACCGAAGGATAAAGGTATTCGATACGAGGTCGAGCTTAAACCAGGCTCGACGTACTGTGTCATGAAGCAGTGGCCACTGCCTCGTGAACAAGTACTTGCGATCGACAAGTTCTTTGCCGGTCGTTTAGCTGCGGACCATGTGAGGGAACCAACTTCAATACATAGCTCTCCGACCTTCTGCGTGCGAAAAGCAACAGGAGGGTGGCGGATAGTGCATGCATTTAACAAGTTGAATGCTGCAACGGTATCGGCGTCTGAGCCGATACCGAGGAAGGACGTAATCATTGATGGTATGTCAAAGAGTACCATCTTTTCGTCCATGGATTTGATGGATGGCTTCTATCAAATCCTTATGCGAGAACGGGATGTACCCTATACCGCAGTTAGCACGCCTAGCGGCATGCTCTGGGAATGGCTAGTAATGCCACAAGGGCTTAGTAGTGCCCCTGCCACGTTCAACAGATGTGTATCACATCTGTTGAGACCAGTACGAGAATTCGCGCCGAGGTATTTCGATGACGTATTCATCCATAGTCGGGCTATGGATGGAAAGTCGGACGTTGAGGTTCACAGGTACCACTTCCGACAGGTTCTTACAATCATGCGAAAGCATCAATTGTATGCAAACCTCAAGAAGTGTATATTTGCAGCAAGCGAAATACCACTTCTTGGGTGCATCGTTGGTAAGAACGGTGTACGTCCTGATCCCGAAAAGATCAAGGCGATCACCGACTGGCCTGTGCCGGTTGATGTCAAAGGTCTTCGAAAATTCCTTGGGCTAGCGGCGTATTTGCATAAGTATTCACGTAATTACGCCGAGATGACTGTGCACCTCTCTCGTTTGTTGAAAAAGAACGAGAGGTGGTTATGGAACGCTGAATGTCAACGCTCCTTTGAGGGTATCAAGAAGAGCTTGATACAATCCCCAGTCCTAGCAATTGCCGATCAGGACAGGCCATTTCATGTGGTCTGTGATGCCAGCGATTTTGCAATCGGCTGTGCATTAATGCAGTACGACCTTGAAGGCGTTGAACGAGTCGTCTGCTACCAGTCGCGTCAGCTGCGATCAGCTGAGCGGAACTATCCAGTGCATGACAAGGAACTCCTTGCCATGAAGTATGCACTCGCGAAGTTCAGAGTCTATCTATTAGGAGATAGACCCTTCATTGTTTACACTGACCATGCGTCATTACGCACGGCAGTGAACAGCCCGCACCTTTCACAACGAATGGCGCGGTGGTTGTCATTCTTGGCGGAATACAACTTTATGGTCGAGTACAAACCAGGACGACTTAATGTCGTCGCTGATGCACTCTCACGTCGTCCCGACTTTGAAACAGTCGTGAAACCCAACAGTGAGACAGTCACTGTTGCGGTTATGACGTCCTCAGTCCCATCTACAACGTTGTATGATGATGTGAGGCGGGCATACGCCCAAGATGGTGAGATTGTGAAGTTGTTGACACATCTCTCCTAACCGTCTCGAGAATCGCTGAAACGATTTTCGTCTGCGTATCGATCTGCATCAGATCGATACACTACTCGTAACGGTTTACTGTATTATACAGCCGTTTCTAGTGACACACCACGTGTTGTCATTCCAGATGATACTGATCTGCGTTTGCGGATCATGTTCGAGTATCACGATGCTCCTATAGGAGGACATCGTGGCCGAGAGAAAACATATCTCACGGTAAGTCGAGACTTTTACTGGCCCCGCCAGTATCAGTTTGTGCGAAAGTATGTTCGCGCATGCGAAGTCTGCCAACGAGTGAAGTCAAGTCCTTCACTGCGTGCACCTTTACAGCCTCTACCGGTTCCGGATGAGTGCTGGGAATCCATCTCAATGGATTTCGTCTTCGGGTTACCGAAAGACGCACGCGGGAATACGGGTATTCTCGTATTTGTTGACAGATTCAGCAAAATGGTACACCTTGTGGCTGTACCAGAGACAATCACGGCAAGTGGCTGTGCTTGTGTCTTTATTGACACCATCTTCCGACTTCATGGGTTGCCCCGTGAACTCGTATCAGACAGAGATCCACGATCCACTGCTGATTTCTGGCGTTCCGTGTTCAAATCACTCGGAACGCGCTTGAAGATGTCAACATCTGATCATCCAGAGTCAGATGGTCAGACGGAACGTGCCAATCATGTCCTTGAAGAGATACTTCGAGGATACGTACACTCCTTTAAGTGTTGGAGTGAGTTCTTGCCAATGGTAGAGTTTGCCATCAACAGCTCGGTGCATGCGTCCACGACACATACACCGTTTTACATGAATGGCTTGCGCCATCCGCGTGTACCCACCTTACTAGAGTGTAACTCTGGTTTAAGGGGGGGAGGGACTCGCGCGAGCAAAAACCGATTTGGTTCACGCTCATCACGCTCTGACGAAGAGGTCATTGCGTTTGATGCCGATATCGATAACATCGATATCGAAGAAGATGATGCCAGTGTGAGTGCGGAAGCCCTCACTGAAGAAAAGGTTGATGTTGCTGCAGTGCGCTCACAGCACACTGAAGCTAACGAGTCATCAGATGAACTCATACTGGCTCGTGAAACGGTAGTCCGTTTTGTGCAAGACTCCATCGCCGAAGCGGTGGATAAGCACAAGCAAAACGCTGACAAGAATGGAAGGGCAAACACTCTTTTATTTAATAAAGGTGACTTAGTCCTACTGTCTACGGTTAATCTACCAAAGCATGTAGTGACTAACTTGGGTAGTAGTAAACTTCTACTCAAGTACATCGGCCCATTTCGTGTATTGCACCGCCTAGGCAATGCATACACGATCGAGTTACCACGTAAGATGCGAACGCATCCCACGTTTTACGTTGGTCGGCTTAAGCCGCACCATCAGTACGCTGCTTCTTCTGATGAAGAACGCCCTTGCGCTCAATCATCTCGCAGAGAGCCTTGTGCTCCCGATGGTGGGCATCAACAAGGATCTGAAGAGCAGCTATCTCATCCCGAGACCGATCAACAATCCCACGAGCTACCCTTAGCTCGTCACGAAGAGATGTCAGAGATCTCTCGTTCTCAATCTGAGCAAAGGCAAACTCAGCTCGATGCTTCAAGGCAGTATCCGCCATTTGGAGACGCCTATTCCGCTCATGCTCGAGATCGTCGCGTAACCCTTGCGTTACGCGATCAAAGAAGCTCTCGGGAACACACCGATCCACATGATCGTGTGGAGAGCGTCTTTCCTCCTCCTCCACCTCCATTAGAGGACTCTCGCGGTGGCCAGCGCTATCTAGTTGAGCAGCTGTTGAACCACCGCGACGTGAACGGACGTCGGACGAGTTATCTCGTCCGGTGGCGCGGTTATCCCCCGTCCTGGGATTCTTGGGAGCCCCGCTCCCAACTGATGATCGACGTACTGGGTCTGGTTGAGCAGTACGACGCGGCACATCCTGTGCCGCAGAAGGACCGCCGGAGAAAGTCTTCCCGGCACGGTCATAAAGGGATTTCAGGTTGTCAATCCCTTCGTACATCTCAGTAGAGACACGTACGCGCCACCACGGGCTGGTAAGGAGGTAAGCCTCCTTAGGTGCTCGTGCAGAGTTGTTCACACAACATGGGCACGAGTCTCCCCAAGAGAGGCAGGGTAATCCTTTCTCCCTTGACAGACGATGCAGCTTGTAGCGTGCACCTGTCGGGGTTCGCTTTTCAAACTTATTACGAGCTTTGATAAGTTTGTCGTGTCAAGCGTCACGACCTACATCCTCAAGGTTATGGATGTAGGCGTTCCACGCTTGAAGTAGTGAGGGACCATCACGTTTGTGGTTCCCACTGTAATCTCGATGTCTAAAGAAAGCATCGATGAAGAATTCATGTTCAGCGCGACATTTTTTCGCGCTGGGGTCAAGGTGATGGATCCTTGACGAATCGAACAACCGTGTTCGATAACGATCACTCGTCGTCGCCGACAAGTGATCCATGACGGATTTTGGAGGCATCCATGCCTTCTTTTCTGGAGCGAGACGCAAGACATTGCGGTCCCGCTCTTCCTGCGACGTGCCGACAGAAGTACTGGCACCTCGCTGTGAAGTGGTGTCCATAGGAGAACCGACACCACTATTAGCGCCCGAGTCTCGCGACCTCGAGCACCTTCGCTTCGGCGATGGTTCATCTGATTCATCAGATGAACCAAAGATGCTGCGACGCAAAGCATCGTCCATGCCACGCTTGGCAGGCGGCTTAGATTCAATCGCCGTCGATACGGATCCGTCATCCGTATCAGGAGAGCATGAGACACCGAGCTCATACTCGGTGAAGACATGAGTGTCTTCATGACCAGCGCCTGCATCACCAAGTGACACAGGCTGGGTCGCTTCAGCAACCGATGAGACATCAGTTGCTGTTGTTTCTGCTTCGGCGTCCGCACAGAGACGTGCGGACGCGCTCTCGGCGGCCTTGCTCGCGCATCGCATGGGCTTGTTAACCATGCGATGCGATGTTGGGAAGTGGACTCGGACCAACAAGTGCAAACCCTGTCCCAAATGATTTTGGACGAGTATCCATTTAGTCAATCAGTCACTAAAGTGACTGATGGTTAGGGGGGGGGTGATGTAACGGGGTGAATCGTTACATAACAATTTATAAGAAATTGCTAATAGAATATAACTATAAGAGTTATATTCTCAGAATATTGTCATAAGGACAAATATTCTGCAGCACTTACGAGTAGTTCCTAATTTGGCAGATATAGGCCATTATACCAACCAACGAAGACGCGCCACGACAGACGCACGCAATGAGTGGTGAGCAGATAGTTGATTTACACATTTGTATCTAGACATAGTTAGATGAAGGTAAAGTGTGGCTTATTAACAGACATTAACTAAGATAAATACAGTTCTACTTTTTACTCTAACCAAGTACTCGCTTCTTCTTACCGTCTTCCTCTGCACGTACGAGTGTACGTGAAGTTACGAGGCACCGCCTTATTCTGTCATCAGAATAAGTAGCTTGTACTGTCACCATTACAAGCTTCAGGGTGCCCCGTTACAAGCTGTACCTCCTGCAGAGAGGACAAAATCCAGTCCAGACCTTCAAACACCTACCACCTATTGCGGCACATTACACCTGGATAAACTACTGGCGATTGCACAGACCGTGCACCCATCCTGTCCGTCACTACAGCCGTGCTCGTGGCGTGTGGGAGACACTGCTTGTCTAGAAACGCCATTAGCAGCATTGCGACCTACAGATCATCCTTGTTCAGCATGCGGTGAAGCTCGTCCTCGTTCAGTATCCACACGATCGCGACAGTTTGTGTGACCCGCTAGGATCAAGCTCTGTGTGTTCTGGCAGTAGGAACGCCACAGTGGACGTTTCATGCCCTGCTCACCGACTTCTTACATCTTAATATGATGGCCTTGTACTCAGCCTTCACGACGTTAAATCCTACCACCTAGTCAGAGCCACAGATTCAGTTAGACTGCTTTCCTCCATCAGAAACACAAAACATAATAATTAAGCACCAAGGCAAGAATTTATATCCTTGTATCTTGCGGAATGCAGCTATCGAATTTTTTTCACGTACCGATAATTAAGATGGTCGTGACTATTTCTCACAGCTAAGGCTTGTACAACATCGTGGTCAGTAGGAAGCGTCTAGATCGACCATGAGAACTCTCATCTCTCTCTTGACAAAGAGGTGTTTAAACACGCGCTAGAAATCCAATCCCATGATTGATGACTTGTCTTCTTGTTGGCTTTACATCAGAAGACGATCATCTTTTGCAACCGGTATTCCCAAGTGAGCTGTGCGGTAATAGGCACGAAACCCTGTTATACGCTCGGGATCCACCCACTTAAAACCTGCAATATCTATTGTTTATTAGAACCGTTAATATCTTCTCAGTTTTCTGGTAAAAAGCTCAGTTTGATACAGCGCTACATGATTGGCTAATTTATAGGCTACAAATATAGAGAACGACACCACTATCAGTTGTGATTCGGTCAGTTTATGTTGTAATTATATACAATTGAAACCTTTTTGTGCAAAAAAGTCGTGTGGTAGACGTCTCTGTTGGCGTTTTAGCCACAGTAAGTGATCTTATTGGGTTTTTCATGTTGGTGAGTAAGTGAGTGAGTGTACAGCCACCATGTCAAACTAAAGCAAGCAACGTTTAGCAACACTGATGCAATAAATCCTCTGGAAATTGCGAAGAAGATGCGGCCGTTGCATGAGGGTGGGTCAATGCACGACGATGTGAAAAAAATCAATGGGACCAACACCTATAGAACTTAGCAGAACCTGTTTATAGGTCAAAATAAGTTTGACTGCATTCCTCATTACGAGTCTATTAACTTTGTAGGCACTAACACTCGTGCGTTACTAAAATAGACCCTTGCTTACACGATCATACAGTTTCCTTGGCTTCATTGACAATACCAGCAACTGGACTATCGCAAAGCAGTATCACTTGTTGTAGTTCCTTAACATCTTCGTACTAACAGGAGCATCTGTTTTTGCTACGCATGCGCGCTTGTCGAAAGCTCACTATGCACGACTATCTTTATATCCCCCTGCATGCTCTTATGCGTACCTACATTGCATCAAGAGATCCTGAACAGCACAGGCAGATAGTAATCTACACAGTAACAAATTGGAAAAACAATTACACAAGCGTCGCATGCATGCGACACGAACGATTTGAATACGCTAAAATGAATAATGCATAAATGTATAGTATTAATACTTACGAGTGCAGAAATCTTATCGTGTAAGCGTAATAGAGACTACTTGTTGTTTTAGAGGCGTCGACTTTTAAAAATATAATGGTTGATTAAGACCACCTGCGGACTTAATAGCTTCGAGTTCGCGAACGTTTCAGGCAAAGCTTGACAGAATATTACGCCCAAGAGCACATAAAAATGATTTCGAACTTTACCAAATTAAGTCAAATAGATTTTTAAAAACTGGCTACGGTGATATAATACCCTCAGGGCATGTCTATAAATTATCCAATCGTGTAGAGCTATACCAAGCTTAGGCGATTTTACCAGAAAACTGAGGGGAGATGAACAGTTCCCTTATTCTACTCTTCACGAATGGATCGAGTAATATTTTTCTAGTTGATGTAATCCCTCGAAACAGTTGGCACGGGATTCGGGTTTGGTGCGGATATTCGTCGGTTCCGGTCCAGCCAAACCCGTTACAGTACCGTTTGTCCGTTGCACTAAGATAGCATCTCAGGAAGCATGCTTTAATCATTCACTCTACTACAAAAAACACGCGAGCTGTTCCAAATTGTCCTGCTGGACCCCCCCCACACGGTTTAGAACCTAGACATAAGGCCTTGGTACAGCTTTTTCGTCAAACACGTGGCTACCAGTAGCTTTCGCTGAATTGTATATGGTAAACAAGATGGGTACTGACCCAAATCAAGAAGCTGCAGTACATGCTGCTGCTGACAATGATGATGCATCGACATCTGAAAACATTGAGGCTGTGGTATTTGAGGTGGCATGAATTCATAGATACTACCCGCGCCTTGCTCAACATGAGTATCCCTTGTCACACCATAACTAGGGTGTACGCTGGGTGTACAAAGTACGGTGATACGGGACTTTTGTAGGCCTCGCCCGCGCATCGGCCGCGTGTGATCCATGGCGCATCAATCCTCATACATGACGCCCATAAACTTCGTCCGAGCTCATTGCATAACTTGCCAGTTTCAGTGTCACCTTGCATGTGCTCTTCTTTGTCGCGTCTAATTCGAGTCTCTCAGACTGTCTTATAGACCTTCAAAACGGCGAGTGCTTTTTAGTTGAACTAGTTGTCTTCACGTTCACGGGCGTCAACAGCGAAATCCACGCGCGCTGCAGATGCAGCAACTGCCTCATAATTAACATTCCGTAGTGGCAACTCCACGCCGTCACCAGTTACTTCGTTTGAGTAGTTAGATTCATGACCCATGGTATGACAGGAAAGGAGTAAGCCGTGGCAGAAAACAGTGATTGTGAGCCCGAAGGGTGAAGCTATTTGTAGAGGGGTTCTACGTAGTTAGGTACCTGGTACCCTGTGTCTTAGACACACGAATAGTATCCCAATGAAAGAGATGTAGAATATCTTATCGGCTTATAGGGGATGACTGGTGTCAGCCACCAGATAGGAGAGATCTTAGTTGTACCAAGATCTGGACATAAGTGTCTAAATTAGGATTAAAAAATTCTATAGTTTAAATGTAAAAAAAACAGTCCCCCTTTCGATCTCAAAGACATGTGCCTTGCGAGGCGTCTTTGGTCGCTGATCACTGATCACTAGTAGTTAGCAACACCTCCTTGAGGTAGCTAGTTACTCTTGAGTACTAAGTGCTGTCGATCCACTGAATCGTTTGTTCCCCTGGAACATGTACCATACGATTTACGCTTGTTGACTCATTAAGTCTAGTTCTTTAGAACTAAGTTGCTCGTTGAGCGATAAGTCTTCCTCTGACTTAAGAGCTGTAATGTAGATCCGCTACACTACTAGAGTGTGTGCAAGGTTGTTGCAAGCCCAGAGGGTGAAGCTATTAGTTAGTGTTCTCAAGATTGGATGCCGAACCGACCCCAGTGGCCGAGCGGTAGACCATTGAAACTGGGACCGGGAGGTACCCGGATCATTACCCGGTGTGGGTTCGATTACAGGGCGCCGGAGATAGGCTAATTGTAACGGGGCACCCTGAAGCTTGTACTGGTGACAGTACAAGCTACTTTTTCTGATGACAGAATAAGGCGGTGCCTCGTAACTTCACGTACACTCGTACGTGCAGAGGAAGACGGTAAGAAGAAGCGAGTACTTGGTTAGAGTAAAAAGTAGAACTGTATTTATCTTAGTTAATGTCTGTTAATAAGCCACACTTTACCTTCATCTAACTATGTCTAGATACAAATGTGTAAATCAGTTATCTGCTCACCACTCATTGCGTGCGTCTGTCGTGGCGCGTCTTCGTTGGTTGATATAATGGCCTATATCAACCAATCAGGAACTACTCGTAAGTGCTACAGAATATTTGTCCTTATGACAATATTCTGAGAATATAACTCTTATAGTTATATTCTATTAGCAATTTCTTATAAATTGTTATGTAACGATTCACCCCGTTACATCACCCCCCCCCTAACCATCAGTCACTTTAGTGACTGATTGACTAAATGGATACTCGTCCAAAATCATTTGGGACAGGGTTTGCACTTGTTGGTCCGAGTCCACTTCCCAACATCGCATCGCATGGTTAACAAGCCCATGCGATGCGCGAGCAAGGCCGCCGAGAGCGCGTCCGCACGTCTCTGTGCGGACGCCGAAGCAGAAACCACAGCAACTGATGCCTCATCGGTTGCTGAAGCGACTCAGCCTGTGTCACTTGGTGATGCAGGCGCTAGTCATGAAGACACTCATGTCTTCACCGAGTATGAGCTCGGTGTCTCATGCTCTCCTGATACGGATGACGGATCCGTATCGACGGCGATTGAATCTAAGCCGCCTGCCAAGCGTGGCATGGACGATGCTTTGCGTCGCAGCATCTTTGGTTCATCTGATGAATCAGATGAACCATCGCCGAAGCGAAGGTGCTCGAGGTCGCGAGACTCGGGCGCTAATAGTGGTGTCGGTTCTCCTATCGACACCACTTCACAGCGAGGTGCCAGTACTTCTGTCGGCAAGTCGCAGGAAGAGCGGGACCGCAATGTCTTGCGTCTCGCTCCAGAAAAGAAGGCATGGATGCCTCCAAAATCCGTCATGGATCACTTGTCGGCGACGACGAGTGATCGTTATCGAACACGGTTGTTTAATTCGTCAAGGATCCATCACCTTGACCCCAGCGCGAAAAAATGTCGCGCTGAACATGAATTCTTCATCGATGCTTTCTTTAGACATCGAGATTACAGTGGGAACCACAAACGTGATGGTCCCTCACTACTTCAAGCGTGGAACGCCTACATCCATAACCTTGAGGATGTAGGTCGTGACGCTTGACACGACAAACTTATCAAAGCTCGTAATAAGTTTGAAAAGCGAACCCCGACAGGTGCACGCTACAAGCTGCATCGTCTGTCAAGGGAGAAAGGATTACCCTGCCTCTCTTGGGGAGACTCGTGCCCATGTTGTGTGAACAACTCTGCACGAGCACCTAAGGAGGCTTACCTCCTTACCAGCCCGTGGTGGCGCGTACGTGTCTCTACTGAGATGTACGAAGGGATTGACAACCTGAAATCCCTTTATGACCGTGCCGGGAAGACTTTCTCCGGCGGTCCTTCTGCGGCACAGGATGTGCCGCGTCGTACTGCTCAACCAGACCCAGTACGTCGATCATCAGTTGGGAGCGGGGCTCCCAAGAATCCCAGGACGGGGGATAACCGCGCCACCGGACGAGATAACTCGTCCGACGTCCGTTCACGTCGCGGTGGTTCAACAGCTGCTCAACTAGATAGCGCTGGCCACCGCGAGAGTCCTCTAATGGAGGTGGAGGAGGAGGAAAGACGCTCTCCACACGATCATGTGGATCGGTGTGTTCCCGAGAGCTTCTTTGATCGTGTAACGCAAGGGTTACGCGACGATCTCGAGCATGAGCGGAATAGGCGTCTCCAAATGGCGGACACTGCCTTGAAGCATCGAGCTGAGTTTGCCTTTGCTCAGATTGAGAACGAGAGATCTCTGACATCTCTTCGTGACGAGCTAAGGGTAGCTCGTGGGATTGTTGATCGGTCTCGGGATGAGATAGCTGCTCTTCAGATCCTTGTTGATGCCCACCATCGGGAGCACAAGGCTCTCTGCGAGATGATTGAGCGCAAGGGCGTTCTTCATCAGAAGAAGCAGCGTACTGATGGTGCGGCTTAAGCCGACCAACGTAAAACGTGGGATGCGTTCGCATCTTACGTGGTAACTCGATCGTGTATGCATTGCCTAGGCGGTGCAATACACGAAATGGGCCGATGTACTTGGGTAGTAGTTTACTGCTACCCAAGTTAGTCACTACATGTTTTGGTAGATTAACCGTAGACAGTAGGACTAAGTCACCTTCATTAAATAAAAGAGTGTTTCCCCTTCCATTCTTGTCAGCATTTTGCTTTTGCTTATCCACCGCTTCGGCGATGGAGTCTTGCACAAACCGGACTATCGTTTCACGAGCCAGTATGAACTCATCTGCTGGCTCGTTAGCTTCAGTGAGCTGTAAATGCACTGGAACAACATCAATCTTTTCTGTAGTGAGGTCTTCCGCACTCTCACTGGCATCATCTTCTTCGATATCGATGTTATCGATATCGGCATCAAACGCAATGACCTCTTCTTCAGAGCGCGATGAGCGTGAACCAAATCGGTTTTTGCTCGCGCGAGTCCCTCCCCCCTTAGACCAGAGTTACACTCTAGTAAGGTGGGTACACGCGGATGGCGTAAGCCATTCACGTAAAACGGTGTATGTGTCGTGGACGCATGCACCGAGTTGTTAATGGCAAACTCTACCATTGGCAAAAACTCACTCCAACTCTTAAAGGAGTGTACGTATCCTCGAAGTATCTCTTCGAGGACACGATTGGCTCGTTCCGTCTGACCATCTGACTCTGGATGATCAGATGTCGACATCTTCAAGCGCGTTCCGAGTGATTTGAACACGGAACGCCAGAAATCAGCAGTGAAGCGTGGATCTCTGTCTGATACGAGTTCACGGGGCAACCATGAAGTCGGAAGATGGTTTCAATAAAGACACAAGCACAGCCACTTGCCGTGATTGTCTCTGGTACAGCCACAAGGTGTACCATTTTGCTGAATCTGTCAACAAATACGAGAATACCCGTATTCCCGCGTGCGTCTTTGGGTAACCCGAAGACGAAATCCATTGAGACGGATTCCCAGCACTCATCCGGAACCGGTAGAGGCTGTAAAGGTGCACGCAGTGAAGGACTTGACTTCACTCGTTGACAGACTTCGCATGCGCGAACATACTTTCGCACAAACTGATACTGGCGGGGCCAGTAAAAGTCTCGACTTACCGTGAGATATGTTTTCTCTCGGCCACGATGTCCTCCTATAGGAGCATCGTGATACTCGAACATGATCCGCAAACGCAGATCAGTATCATCAGGAATGACAACACGTGGTGTGTCACCAGAAACGGCTGTATAGTACAGTAAACCGTTACGAGTAGTGTATCGATCTGATGCAGATCGATACGCAGACGAAAATCGTTCCAACGATTCTCGAGACGGTTGGGAGAGATGTGTCAACAACTTCACAATCCCACCATCTTGGGCGTATGCCCGCCTCACATCATCGTACAACGTTGTAGATGGGACTGAGGACGTCATAACCGCAACAGTGACTGTCTCACTGTTGGGTTTCACGACTGTTTCAAAGTCGGGACGACGTGAGAGTGCATCAGCGACGACATTAAGTCGTCCTGGTTTGTACTCGACCATAAAGTTGTATTCCGCCAAGAATGACAACCACCGCGCCATTCGTTGTGAAAGGTGCGGGCTGTTCACTGCCGTGCGTAATGACGCATGGTCAGTGTAAACAATGAAGGGTCTATCTCCTAATAGATAGACTCTGAACTTCGCGAGTGCATACTTCATGGCAAGGAGTTCCTTGTCATGCACTGGATAGTTCCGCTCAGCTGATCGCAGCTGACGCGACTGGTAGCAGACGACTCGTTCAACGCCTTCAAGGTCGTACTGCATTAATGCACAGCCGATTGCGAAATCGCTGGCATCACAGACCACATGAAATGGCCTGTCCTGATCGGCAATTGCTAGGACTGGGGATTGTATCAAGCTCTTCTTGATACCCTCAAAGGAGCGTTGACATTCAGCGTTCCATAACCACCTCTCGTTCTTTTTCAACAAACGAGAGAGGTGCACAGTCATCTCGGCGTAATTACGTGAATACTTATGCAAATACGCCGCTAGCCCAAGGAATTTTCGAAGACCTTTGACATCAACCGGCACAGGCCAGTCGGTGATCGCCTTGATCTTTTCGGGATCAGGACGTACACCGTTCTTACCAACGATGCACCCAAGAAGTGGTAGTTCGCTTGCGGCAAATGTACACTTCTTGAGGTTTGCATACAATTGATGCTTTCGCATGATTGTAAGGACCTGTCGGACGTGGTACCTGTGAACCTCAACGTCCGACTTTCCATCCATAGCCCGACTATGGATGAATACGTCATCGAAATACCTCGGCGCGAATTCTCGTACTGGTCTCAACAGATGTGATACACATCTGTTGAACGTGGCAGGGGCATTACTAAGCCCTTGTGGCATTACTAGCCATTCCCAGAGCACGCCGCTAGGCGTGCTAACTGCGGTATAGGGTACATCCCGTTCTCGCATAAGGATTTGATAGAAGCCATCCATCAAATCCATGGACGAAAAGATGGTACTCTTTGACATACCATCAATGATTACGTCCTTCCTCGGTATCGGCTCAGACGCCGATACCGTTGCAGCATTCAATTTGTTGAACGCGTGCACTATCCGCCACCCTCCTGTTGCTTTTCGCACACAGAAGGTCGGAGAGCTATGTGGGGAAGTAGATTCCTTCACATGGCCCGCAGCTAAACGACCGGCAAAGAACTTGTCGATCGCAAGTACTTGTTCACGGGGCAGTGGCCACTGCTTCATGACACAGTACTTCGAGCCTGGTTTAAGCTCGACCTCGTATCGAATACCTTTATCCTTCGGTAATTCGCACGGAACAGTTTCAGGGAATACATCCTGAATTCAACCAAATCTTCATAGAGAGGATTTGTCTTGAGCGATTCCCATGATTGGGAGTCATATCGCTCAATTCGTGTCTTTTCATCTAGGACACTCTCTTCCATAGATGAACTACTGAGAACTCTCTCGTTCTCAGTAAACACTGTTTTTGACCTTATGTCGGCTACACACTCGTCGTCAGCGACGAGTAAGCAGATCTGCTTAACTTTGCCACTACGCCGATCACGCAAGAACCTTTTATGTTCGAGCGTTGGCAACTGAGTGATCTCCGAAGTCAACTTCGGAGGCGCAATCCGGTCAAGTGTATAAGCGCCTACACTTGATCCGTTATTGACTATGACATTCAATGTCTCTGTCATTTCCTGGGGACTTATTCACTCAGGCTTCGAAGGACTTATTCCTTCGGCTTCCCAGGGACTTGTTCCCTCGGGGTTCGGGGAACTTATTTACGCCGTATTTGTATTATCGGGACTTGTTCCCTTTACTTCCTCTAGCTGTGGTTGCGCAACCACAGCGAGATCCTCTACGAAAGACTCTCCAGTCGATCTAGGATTATCGTTTCGCTTAACCTGAGCGATTGATTGTTTCTCTTTTAGATGTTCCCCGCTAGGGATACATCTTTGTCCCAGTCCACTCGACTTATTCGAGTGGTGGACCTTCGGCGCAGCCTGTGTTTCCTCACAGCCGCCGGAACTTTGCTCCGAAGTGTAACCGTTTGTTACACTAAGGTTTTGTGCAGTCGTACTAACGACCGTACCACAAGTGAGGCCATCGCACTCACTCGTAGTACATCCACACGCTTGTGGACGCTCCAAAACGTTCATCAGATGGCCATCTGATGAACAAGCGGCAGGCATCGTTACTGTTCGATGTTGCCAGTTTACCCGTGGTTCGTACCTTCTGAGCCACGGTATTCCAAGGATGACATCAAATTTTTCATCCAAATCCAATACGATAAAGTCATCGTCGTATTGGGTATCTTCTAGCGTATAGTGGATCTTCACTATACGCTTCATGACGGTTACGGATGCGCCTGTCGCAAGACGTACCGTCATCCTCGTAGGAGGTGTGTCACATTCACTGAATTGAAAGTGACCATCTTCTAGCGATTGGCGTCGCACAATATTGTTGGACGCCCCACAATCGACTAGAGCTCGAAGGTACAACTTATTCGTCACTTCGAGTCTCAAGGTAATGAGTGAGATCTCATTACCTAGAGTAGCAACGCACAACGTTTGTGCGTTGGGAGCAACCTTCATAAAAAAACCTACAAACTCTCTTGACGTTGCTGGACCAGTAGGGTACTCCGCACCTACTGATCCTGACCGTTTTTTGACGGTCCATCCCGTTGTTGCGTCTTTGCACCAACAGCGGACCCGCGTCCCTGCCCCTTTCTCATGGGTGGACGGTCACTACGCCCAGTGTCGCGAGACACTGGACGAGGGGCGCTACACTCATAAGCGTAGTGTCCTGTCTTTTGACATCTGTTGCATCTCTGCAACTTCTTGTAGCCTGTAGAGCGAGCCTTCTCGCTCTCTACATAACAGAGTCCTATCGGCTCTGGACCTCCGTTGTCATATCGTCTCGGTTGACGATATGATGTCGAGCTGGCGCGAGCCTGTCTCAGACTGAAGTCTTCCTGCTCCGCAATGGAAATGGCTTGTTCTAGTGAATCGAGTTCAAGCCGGAACAGGTGAGTCTTGACGGGACCATCCGCAAGACCCTGCATGAACACCGAAACCAACGTGTGTTCATCCACCGGATTGGAACTTATACAACTCGTGAGATGTCGTATATGTTGAGCGTAAGCGTGCACATCACGCTTACCCTGCTTGAGCTTCAAGAGTTCAGTTCGAGCTCTGAACTCAGCTCTAGGCGGTTCAAACGTTTGTCTGAGCCGCGACTTGAAGACTTCCAACGACCCAAACGCATATGGGTCGTGCAACTTGAGCCCCAGTGCCCAAGTCTTGTCACGTCCTGCCAGATTTGACTGCGCAAATGCAACTTGCATTTGCCCATCGTCGATGCGACGCGCCCTTATGGCGTCATCCAATTCGAAGAACCATCTCAAGAGGGAGTCTTCTTCGACCCCCCTATACTTGGAGATGTCAATCTTCAAGGTTTCGGGTCGACGCGAGTGCATCGACCCGCCAGCAGCAGCCTGCTGCTGTCTCAACAGTTCAAACTGTTGAGCACCCTGTTCTCTCAACAACTCTGCTTGTTGAGAACCTTGTTGGTGAAGCAAGGCTACTTTCTCGCGTTCTGCGTCAAGTTCATTTTGAATGAACTTGGCGATAGTAGCATGTTGGGCATCTCTATTGAGAGCCTCTCGCATGACGCTAACAGCATGGATGCCCATGGTCGAACCCATTCGTTCAACCGCATCCCATTCGACATCTCTCAAATGGGAGTAGCCGTCACGCGTAGCATGAAAGCTTTGGTCATCTTCATCATCCAACATATTCATGTTGGATGTGAACGCGGTCCTTGGACGGACTACGAAGTGCTACCAGGTGTAACGGGGCACCCTGAAGCTTGTACTGGTGACAGTACAAGCTCTTTATTCTGATGACAGAATAAGGCGGTGCCTCGTAACTTCACGTACACTCGTACGTGCAGAGGAAGACGGTAAGAAGAAGCGAGTACTTGGTTAGAGTAAAAAGTAGAACTGTATTTATCTTAGTTAATGTCTGTTAATAAACCACTATTTATCCTCATCTAACTATGTCTGAATACAAATGTGCATATCAACTATCTGCTCACCACTCATCGTTGCGTGCGTCTGTCGTGGCGTGTCTTCGTTGGTCGATATAATGGCCTATATCAACCAATTAGGATTTACTCGTAAGTGCTACAGAATATTTGTCCTTATGACAATATTCTGAGAATATAACTCTTATAGTTATATTCTATTAGCAATTTCTTATAAATTGTTATGCAACGATTCACCCCTTTACACTAATAATGTAGACGAGCAACCACCAATGAGTGGCCGGTGCCGTCCGGAGGCCCTACAGGCGGAAAAGCTCTACAGTGTAATGAGGGGTGCGGGTCGTGTAAGGGGTTCAAACTGAGTCAGAGTACTCGCAGTTCACCCCAGGGCGATCTGAAGGACCGCGCGGCATAAATCTCTCAAGATTGAATGCCGAACTTTTAAATTGTACTTACATGTGTGTGTTTGTCTATAAATCACGCGGCTGGTCGTACCATACACGTACTAAATACGCTCTAGCCTGTCATCCTCATAGGTCGACTAGCACGATAGGTGTCACCCTATAGCTAGGTCACTATTGCGGTTTAATAGTGACCTAGCCAAAGAGTGACAATGGCTGCTTGCGATGGGCTTAAAATCGATCAAAGGTGAATATGATTACATAAGCAAATGCTGGACGCTCATAAACAAAGGCTGATCGCGATGCTTGAGTGTACTGCACTATGTAAAGTTGTAGACAAGAACATCATCACACTCATTCTCTGGTGACCGCTGTAGCATAGGGTACTGCAACTTAATTCAGTTCTTCTAACTAGATTACTTATATCAAAGGGTGAGCTCCAGAGCTTGCTCCCCTATCCTATCCTGTTAAACGACAGATCTTGTGACCTTTCCAGCTCTTCTCTTCCATAATCATCGTGCTGTCTAAGCCATAACGACGTGGAATTTGTACCAACTGCACTCATCATCCATGCAAGACTGACACATCTGCCAGTCGACGCCATCCGTAAATTGTCACCCAGATGCTCAACTTCAACAGATTGCACATATGAAAGTGATAGATGTGAGCATGAAAAGACACCTACTTCAAAAGTCGTGTTTAGCTTTCGATTCCATTCTATCAGCATAGCTAATCTGTGACTATAGCTTCGTTCGCAGATCGTAGCATCAGACTTCCTTCAGCCGGTAGGCAGAAATATTTCCATCTACCATACAAATATCAGGCTACACGTGTCCCGTATTTAGTAATATCAGTATAAGCGATAGCAGGTACTACATGTAGCCAATCGGCAAGCTCGTCGTTCTCGTCAAGCTGACGTGGCTGTATAGTCGGTTTAATGGCGTCAGAACACTCAAGGCCCCATCGTGTTGCACCCTCTAGACGGGGCCAAGTAGACGTCGGGTCTCTTTTGCTGTTGCTTGGCGGCTTCTTTGCCGTCATTGCCGCTTTGCTTGCCCGTCATGGATTCACTGGTCGCGATCACGGTACAGTCACCTGTCGAAACTATATGTATACTGTACAAGTCCAAGTAGTGATAGTAGTAGTAGTACGAGTAGTCATACATTACTACAATTCGTAGTTACAGCAGTATTATACTATCTGACATGCGGGACTAACTGGTTATGTGATGCTAGTGGTGGGCATTGACTTGGGCACGACGTACTCGGTCGTCGCCATTTGTCAGAAGGGCAACGTGACTTCAATTGCAGACAGTGATGGTTATACATTAGTGCCGTCCACAGTTGCATTCCTGTCCAATGGAGGTTTGTCAGTAATATTTAGATATTTTTATGCTTCATATGTCTTGTCTGAAATCTTCAGTATGAAAATGTGTTGTTTCTTTAGGTGTATTAATAGGCCGAAAGGCACGAGACCACGGCGCAACGGACCCTCGACACACTATTTTTAATGCGAAACGGTTCATTGGTCGAAGGTGAAGGAACAACTGGAAAAAACATACATGAAGCTGTACAGAGAACTAATCTCGTCGTTATAAATCCCAGGTACGAAGAAGTTCTAAATTCAGAGGCTGATGCAGACGGTGTGATGCCGTACGAATTCAGCGTCAAAGCGCTGCGAGACCACGACCACGATGGAGTCTGCTTTGCAATCAATTTGGATGGCCACCCTGATTGCATAACACCCGTTGAAATCGGTAGCAAAATCGTGCGGCATCTTCGCGATATGGCACACCGCTTTGTTGGTCACGACCAGATCACAAAGGCAGTTATTGCAGTGCCAGTGGACTTTGATGCGAAGCAACGTAACGACACTGTGGCGTCCTTTCGTGCCGCAGGATTGGAGGTATCTCGTGTGCTGGAAGAACCGACTGCTGCGGCGATCGCCTATGGCCTGCACCAAGACCCAAGCGTGAGTTTTCTGCTCGTTTTTGACTTTGGAGGAGGCACGCTGGACGTCTCGCTGCTCTTTGCTCGGAACGGAGCTATTACTGTGCTCGACACGCTGGGAGACAATTATCTCGGAGGTGAGGATTTGGATGCACTGTTGGCAGCATGGCTAGTCAAGGAATTCGAAGCACAGCTTGGCAGCCCGATTTCGTCACGTGGGACTGATGCTGATGGGCATGGCAATGACGATAAAGAGCTGCCGTGTACACTTACTGGTGTCCGCCGTGCTGCCGAGTTCCTCAAGAGACAGCTTACTGATGCTCCTACTGCCAGCGCCTCTTGTGTATGGGATGGCGCTGAATCGCAGGCGGTGGCTAAGACTCGAGCAACAGTTGAAATGACAAGAGTACAATTCGAAGTGCTATGTGGGTCGTTGCTGGAGCGCACAATGATTCCAGTGCGTAAGGTGCTTGAGGCCAACAACATGGAATCCGAAGAGATCGATGCAGTTGTATTGGTAGGAGGCTCGTCGCGAATCCCGTGGGTGCGCGAGCGTCTTACACTCATGTTCCAAGGTCGCGCACCACTCTCGGACATTGATCCGGATCTTGCTGTGGCGTATGGAGCAGCGCGCACGCTAGATTAATGGGAGCTTAGAACAACCAATACGGTATTCAAGTGTTCGCTCATGCAAACTACATGGTACAGCAGCGTGGATCTGGAAAACACACCTCTATTGGTCAGCACATACACACTGACGAAACCAATCCCCAATAGTATATTGCGTTGCTGGCTTGCAGACATCTAAGCATCTACAGAGCCCTGATCGTCGCTTGCGCTGAAAAAAACAAGTAGAGCAATACGTCCCGCCAATTAGATCAAGC
Source organism: Peronospora matthiolae (assembly GCA_921007115.2). NCBI lineage: Eukaryota > Oomycota > Peronosporomycetes > Peronosporales > Peronosporaceae > Peronospora > Peronospora matthiolae. The sequence goes on along the minus strand of CAKLBY020000068.1, from coordinate 420,150 downwards.
AACTCGCAAGTTGTTCCAATGTGCTGATCACGTACCAATCTCAGCGAGATCAGGAGTCGAGGAGGCAGCATAAATGTCCTGAATGCTGTTCAATGCAAACGTCTGCAGCCGCTCGTTCATTCCAGCATCGTCTTGATCCGCACGGTAGCCGCGCTGCATTGCAATTGCCTTTGTGCAAATCACGAGGGCAAAGTAGGCTCGGAGGTTTTGCTTTTTATTCAGCTCAAGCGAGTGGGCGTAGTGCTTGCGCGCCTTCAGTAAACTGTCCAGACCACCGATCGTTGAGTAGATCTACAGATGAAGAGAGCAAATGTTCACTATCGACAAGTCCAACATCCACGTCGCATTTCGACGTACATCAGCCAGTCGACTATGGTAAATAGCGTCCATGGGGTTCAACAGCACCAGCTCTTCGTAGCAGAAGGCAGCGTAGCGATACGTGCCAATCGACAGATACGTCTCTCCCAGCTCCGTCCACTACAAGTACGTATAAACACGGTAAAGATACGTGATCGTCAACACCTGTGGTGGCTGTTTCAACGCTTTTGCAACTACAGCAACTGCCACACATACAGCCGTCTGATCGGTCCCAAAGCAGCGTAGGAATTCATTTAGCGCCGCGATAACATCCATCGTCTTTTTTTGCGCCTTAAGCACTGCGATTTTGCGTTTGAACACCAGGGCATTGGCCGGATTGGCGTCCAGCAGCTGGTCGTATAACGTCAGTGCCTTGGTAAACTCGTTTCGCTGCTCCAGCTGCATGCCTTCGAGCCTTGCGACCCGAGAGCTACCAGGGAATTGGCCTTGAAGCGCCTTGAGACAAGTCTGTTTAAACAGAAGATATGGTAAAACCAGCGCAATTTGGAGAAGATATGGTAAATAGGCTCAAATGGGGCCACAAGAAACAGCGTCTCGGCTTTTTACCTCGGACAGCTCGTCATCGTGCACGTCCAGAGCAGCGATGAACGTCTGCTCGTATACCGTCCACACTATGGGATACGACAGAAGGAATAGAGCGCATTTTTAGCGCTAAAACACGTAAAATAACCTTCGCACTGTACGTTTCAACACACTTACCTTCATCGCCGAGTCCACGGCGATGCTGGGTCACTAGCAGCTTTCCAACGCGCGAAACGGCGCGAGACTCACGCAACTTCTCTTTGCGAACGTAACGGAGCAACTCGATGCAGCTGTCACGGGTCTGGGTGCTCTCGACCAGCGCCAGCTTTTGCTGAAACCCGTGCGGATCCATTACGACAAACGTATTAATGGTGATAGTGACTTGTTCCACTTGGGTTTTATCGATCGCTCACTTTGCATGTAGTTTATAGCTGGGTTTTATCTCGAACTAGTTGCAAAAGGTATACGGATACAGATGACCTTTGCATGCGATATAATGGGGTAACAGCCAGTAATCATTTGTGTAACGGGGTGAATCGTTGCATAACAATTTACAAGAAATTGTTAATAGAATATAACTAAAAGAGTTAGATTCTCAGAATATTGTCATAAGGACAAATATTCTGCAGCACTTACGAGTAGTTCCTAATTTGGCAGATATAGGCCATTATACCAACCAACGAAGACGCGCCACGACAGACGCACGCAACGATGAGTGGTGAGCAGATAGTTGATATGCACATTTGTATTCAGACATAGTTAGATGAGGATAAATAGTGATTTATTAACAGACATTAACTATGGTAAATACAGTTCTACTTTTTACTTTCAACAAGTACTCGCTTCTTCTTACCGTCTTCCTCTGCACGTACGAGTGTACGTGAAGTTACGAGGCACCGCCTTATTCTGTCATCAGAATAAGTAGCTTGTACTGTCACCAGTACAAGCTTCAGGGTGCCCCGTTACACCTGGTAGCACTTCGTAGTCCGTCCAAGGACCGCGTTCACATCCAACATGAATATGTTGGATGATGAAGATGACCAAAGCTTTCACGCTACGCGTGACGGCTACTCCCATTTGAGAGATGTCGAATTTGATGCGGTTGAACGAATGGGTTCGACCATGGGCATCCATGCTGTTAGCGTCATGCGAGAGGCTCTCAATTGAGATGCCCAACATGCTACTATCGCCAAGTTCATTCAAAATGAACTTGACGCTGAACGCGAGAAAGTAGCCTTGCTTCACCAACAAGGTTCTCAACAAGCAGAGTTGTTGAGAGAACAGGGTGTTCAACAGTTTGAACTGTTGAGACAGCAGCAGGCTGCTGCTGGCGGGTCGATGCACTCGCGTCGACCCGAAACCTTGAAGATTGACATCTCCAAGTATAGGGGGGTCGAAGAAGACTCCCTCTTGAGATGGTTCTTCGAATTGGATGACGCCATAAGGGCGCGTCGCATCGACGATGGGCAAATGCAAGTTGCATTTGCACAGTCAAATCTGGCAGGACGTGACAAGACTTGGGCACTGGGGCTCAAGTTGCACGACCCATATGCGTTTGGGTCGTTGGAAGTCTTCAAGTCGCGGCTCAGACAAACGTTTGAACCGCCTAGAGCTGAGTTCAGAGCTCGAACTGAACTCTTGAAGCTCAAGCAGGGTAAGCGTGATGTGCACGCTTACGCTCAACATATACGACATCTCACGAGTTGTATAAGTTCCAATCCGGTGGATGAACACACGTTGGTTTCGGTGTTCATGCAGGGTCTTGCGGATGGTCCCGTCAAGACTCACCTGTTCCGGCTTGAACTCGATTCACTAGAACAAGCCATTTCCATTGCGGAGCAGGAAGACTTCAGTCTGAGACAGGCTCGCGCCAGCTCGACATCATATCGTCAACCGAGACGATATGACAACGGAGGTCCAGAGCCGATAGGACTCTGTTATGTAGAGAGCGAGAAAGCTCGCTCTACAGGCTACAAGAAGTTCCAGAGATGCAACAGATGTCAAAAGACAGGACACTACGCTTATGAGTGTAGTGCCCCTCGTCCAGTGTCTCGCGACACTGGGCGTAGTGACCGTCCACCCATGAGAAAGGGGCAGGGACGCGGGTCCGCTGTTGGTGCAAAGACGCAACAACGGGATGGACCGTCAAAAAACGGTCAGGATCAGTAGGTGCGGAGTACCCTACTGGTCCAGCAACGTCAAGAGAGTTTGTAGGTTTTTTGATGAAGGTTGCTCCCAACGCACAAACGTTGTGCGTTGCTGCTCTAGGTAATGAGGACTCACTCATTACCTTGAAACTCGAAGTGACGAATAAGTTGTCCCTTCGAGCTCTAGTCGATTGTGGGGCGTCCAACAATATTGTGCGACGCCAATCGCTAGCAGATGGTCACTTCAAGTTTGTTGAATGTGACACACCTCCTACTAGGATGACGGTACGTCTTGCGACAGGCGCATCCGTAACCGTCACGAAGCGTATAGTGAAGATCCACTATACGCTAGAAGATACCCAATATGACGATGACTTTATCGTATTGGATTTGGATGACAAATTTGATGTCATCCTTGGAATACCGTGGCTCAGAAGGTACGAACCACGGGTAAACTGGCAACATCGGACAGTAACGATGCCTGCCGCTTGTTCATCAGATGGCCATCTGATGAACGTTTTGGAGCGTCCACAAGCGTGTGGATGTACTACGAGTGAGTGCGATGGCCTCACTTGTGGTACGGTCGTTAGTACGACTGCACAAAACCTTAGTGTAACAAACGGTTACACTTCGGAGCAAAGTTCCGGCGGCTGTGAGGAAACACAGGCTGCGCCGAAGGTCCACCACTCGAATAAGTCGAGTGGACCGGGACAAAGATGTATCCCTAGCGGGGAACATCTAGAAGAGAAACAATCAATCACTCAGGTTAAGTGAAACGATAATCCTAGATCGACTGGAGAGTCTTTCGTAGAGGATCTCGCTGTGGTTGCGCAACCACAGCTAGAGGAAGTAAAGGGAATAAGTCCCGATAATACAAATACGGTGTAAATAAGTTCCCCGAAACCCGCGGGAATAAGTCCCCGGGAAGCCGAAGGAATAAGTCCTTCGAAGCCTGAGGGAATAAGTCCCCAGGAAGTGACAGGACATTGAATGTCATAGTCAATGATGGATCATGTGTAGGCGCTTATACACTTGATCTGATTGCGCCTCCGAAGTTGACTTCGGAGATCACTCAGTTGCCAACGCTCGAACATAAAAGGTTCTTGCGTGATCTGCGTAGTGGCAAAGTCAAGCAGATATGCGTACTCGTCGCTGACGACGAGTGTGTGGCCGACATAAGGTCAGCAACAGTGTTTACTGAGAACGAGAGAGTTCTCAGTAGTTCATCTATGGAAGAGAGTGTCCTAGATGAAAAGACACGAATTGAGCGATATGACTCCCAATCGTGGGAATCGCTCAATACAAATCCTCTCTATGAAGATTTGGTTGAATTCAAGGATGTATTCCCTGAAACTGTTCCGTGCAAATTACCGAAGGACGAAGGTATTCGACACGAGGTCGAGCTTAAACCAGGCTCGAAGTACTGTGTCATGAAGCAGTGGCCACTGCCTCGTGAACAAGTACTTGCGATCGACAAGTTCTTTGCCGATTGTTTAGCTACGGGCCATGTGAGGGAATCAACTTCCCCAACTAGATCTCCGACCTTCTGTGTGCGAAAAGATACAGGAGGGTGGCGGATAGTGCATGCATTCAATAAGTTGAATGCTGCAACGGTACCGGCACAGACGCCGATACCGAGGAAGGACGTAATCATTGATGGTATGTCAAAGAGTACCATCTTTTCGTCCATGGATTTGATGGATGGCTTCTATCAAATCCTTATGCGACAACGGGATATACCCTATACAGCAGTTAGCACGCCTAGCGGCATGCTCTGGGAATGGCTAGTAATGCCACAAGGGCTTAGTAATGCCCCTGCCACGTTCAACAGATGTGTATCACATCTGTTGAGACCAGTACGAGAATTCGCGCCGAGGTATTTCGATGACGTATTCATCCATAGTCGAGCTATGGATGGAAAGTCGGACGTTGAGGTTCACAGGTACCACTTCCGACAGGTTCTTACAATCATGCGAAAGCATCAATTGTATGCAAACCTCAAGAAGTGTATATTTGCAGCAAGCGAAATACCACTTCTTGGGTGCATCGTTGGTAAGAACGGTGTACGTCCTGATCCCGAAAAGATCAAGGCGATCACCGACTGGCCTGTGCCAGTCGATGTCAAAGGTCTTCGAAAATTCCTTGGGCTAGCGGCGTATTTGCACAAGTATTCACGCAATTATGCCGAGATGACTGTGCACCTCTTTCGTTTGTTGAAAAAGAACGAGAGGTGGTTACGGAACGCTGAATGCCAGCGCTCCTTTGAGGGTATCAAGAAGAGCTTGATACAATCCCCAGTCCTAGCAATTGCCGATCAGGACAGGCCATTTCATGTGGTCTGTGATGCCAGCGATTTCGCAATCGGCTGTGCATTAATGCAGTACGACCTTGAAGGCGTTGAACGAGTCGTCTGCTACCAGTCGCGTCAGCTGCGATCAGCTGAGCGGAACTATCCAGTGCATGACAAGGAACTCCTTGCCATGAATTATGCACTCGCGAAGTTCAGAGTCTATCTATTAGGAGATAGACCCTTCGTTATTTACACTGACCATGCGTCATTACGCACGGCAGTGAACAGCCCGCACCTTTCACAACGAATGGCGCGGTGGTTGTCATTCTTTGCAGAATACAACTTTACGGTCGAGTACAAACCAGGACGACTTAATGTCGTCGCTGATGCACTCTCACGTCGTCCCGACTTTGAAACAGTCGTGAAACCCAACAGTGAGACAGTCACTGTTGCGGTTATGACGTCCTCAGTCCCATCTACAACGTTGTACGATGATGTGAGGCGGGCATACGCCCAAGATGGTGAGATTGTGAAGTTGTTGACACATCTCTCCCAACCGTCTCGAGAATCGTTGGAACGATTTTCGTCTGCGTATCGATCTGCATCAGATCGATACACTACTCGTAACGGTTTACTGTACTATACAGCCGTTTCTGGTGACACACCACGTGTTGTCATTCCTGATGATACTGATCTGCGTTTGCGGATCATGTTCGAGTATCACGATGCTCCTATAGGAGGACATCGTGGCCGAGAGAAAACATATCTCACGGTAAGTCGAGACTTTTACTGGCCCCGCCAGTATCAGTTTGTGCGAAAGTATGTTCGCGCATGCGAAGTCTGTCAACGAGTGAAGTCAAGTCCTTCACTGCGTGCACCTTTACAGCCTCTACCGGTTCCGGATGAGTGCTGGGAATCCGTCTCAATGGATTTCGTCTTCGGGTTACCCAAAGACGCACGCGGGAATACGGGTATTCTCGTATTTGTTGACAGATTCAGCAAAATGGTGCACCTTGTGGCTGTACCAGAGTCAATCACGGTAAGTGGCTGTGCTTGTGTCTTTATTGACACCATCTTTCGACTTCATGGGTTGCCCCGTGAACTCGTATCAGACAGAGATCCACGATCCACTGCTGATTTCTGGCGTTCCGTGTTCAAATCACTCGGTACGCGCTTGAAGATGTCGACATCTGATCATCCAGAGTCAGATGGTCAGACGGAACGTGCCAATCGTGTCCTCGAAGAGATACATCGAGGATACGTACACTCCTTTAAGTGTTGGAGTGAGTTCTTGCCAATGGTAGAGTTTGCCATCAACAACTCGGTGCATGCGTCCACGACACATACACCGTTTTACGTGAATGGCTTACGCCATCCGCGTGTACCCACCTTACTAGAGTGTGACTCTGGTTTAAGGGGGGGAGGGACTCGCGCGAGCAAAAACCGATTTGGTTCACGCTCATCACGCTCTGACGAAGAGGTCATTGCGTTTGATGCCGATATCGATAACATCGATATCGAAGAATATGATGCCAGTGAGAGTGCGGAAGCCCTCACTGAAGAAGATGATGCCAGTTAGAGTGCGGAAGCCCTCACTGAAGAAAAGATTGTTGTTGCTGCAGTGCGCTCACAGCGCACTGAAGCTAACGAGCCAGCAGATGAGTTCATACTGGCTCGTGAAACGGTAGTCCGTTTTGTGCAAGACTCCATCGCCGAAGCGGTGGATAAGCAAAAGCAAAACGCTGACAAGAATGGAAGGGCAAACACTCTTTATTTAATAAAGGTGACTTAGTCCTACTGTCTACGGTTAATCTACCAAAACATGTAGTGACTAACTTGGGTAGCAGTAAACCACTACCCAAGTACATTGGCCCATTTCGTGTATTGCACCGCCTAGGCAATGCATACACGATCGAGTTACCACGTAAGATGCGAACGCATCCCACGTTTTACGTTGGTCGGCTTAAGCCGTACCACCAGTACGCTGCTTCTTCCGATGAAGAACGCCCTTGCGCTCAAGCATCTCGCAGAGAGCCTTGTGCTCCCGATGGTGGGCATCAACAAGGGTCTGAAGAGCAGCTATCTCATCCCGAGACCGATCAACAATCCCACGAGCTACCCTTAGCTCGTCACGAAGAGATGTCAGAGATCTCTCGTTCTCAAGCTGAGCAAAGGCAAACTCAGCTCGATGCTTCGAGGCAGTGTCCGCCATTTGGAGACGCCTATTCCGCTCATGCTCGAGATCGTCGCGTAACCCTTGCGTTACGCTATCAAAGAAGCTCTCAGGAACACACCGATCCACATGATCGTGTGGAGAGCGTCTTTCCTCCTCCACCACCTCCATTAGAGGACTCTCGCGGTGGCCAGCGCTATCTAGTTGAGCAGCTGTTGAACCACCGCGACGTGAACGGACGTCGGACGAGTTATCTCGTCCGGTGGCGCGGCTATCCCCCGTCCTGGGATACTTGGGAGCCCCGCTCCCAACTGATGGTTGACGTACTGGGTCTGGTTGAGCAGTACGACGCGGCACATCCTGTGCCGCAGAAGGACCGCCGGAGAAAGTCTTCCCGGCACGGTCGTAAAGGGATTTTAGGTTGTCAATCCCTTCGTACATCTCAGTAGAGACACGTACGCGCCACCACGGGCTAGTAAGGAGGTAAGCCTCCTTAGGTGCTCGTGCAGAGTCGTTCACACAACATGGGCACGAGTCTCCCCAGGAGAGGCAGGGTAACCCTTTCTCCCTTGACAGACGATGCAGCTTGTAGCGTGCACCAGTCGGGGTTCGCTTTTCAAACTTATCACGAGCTTTGATAAGTTTGTCGTGTCAAGCGTCACGACCTACATCCTCGAGGTTATGGATGTAGGCGCTCCACGCTTGAAGCAGTGAGGGACCATCACGTTTGTGATTCCCACTGTACCATCGATGTTTGAAGAAAGCATCGATGAAGAATTCATGTTCAGCGCGATAGTTTTTCGCGCTGGGGTCAAGGTGATGGATCCTTGACGAATCGAACAACCGTGTTCGATAACGATCACTCGTCGTCGCCGACAAGTGATCCATGACGGATTTAGGAGGCATCCATGCCTTCTTTTCAGGAGCGAGACGCAACACATTGCGGTCCCGCTCTTCCTGCGACGTGCCGACAGAAGTACTGGCACCTCGCTGTGAAGTGGTGTCAATAGGAGAACCGACACCACTGTTAGCGCCCGAGTCTCGCGACCTCGAGCGCCTTCGCTTCGGCGATGGTTCATCTGATTCATCAGATGAACCAAAGATGCTACTACACATAGCATCATCCATGCCACGCTTGGCAGGCGGCTTGGATTCAATCGCTGTCGATACGGATCCGTCTTCTGTATCAGGAGAGTATGAGACACCGAGCTCGTACTCTGTGAAGACATGAGTGTCTTCATGACTAGCGCCTGCATCACCAAGTGACACAGGCTGAGTCGCTTCAGCAACCGATGAGGCATCAGTTGCTGTGGTTTCTGCTTCGGCGTCCACACAGAGACGTGCGGACGCGCTCTCGGCGGCCTTGCTCGCGCATCGCATGGGCTTGTTAACCATGCGATGAAATGTTGGAGAGTGGAATCGAACCAACAAGTGCAAACCCTGTCCCAAATGATTTGGGACGAGTATCCATTTAGTCAATCAGTCACTAAAGTGACTGATGGTTAAGGGGGGGTGATGTAACGGGGTGAATCGTTACATAACAATTTATAAGAAATTGCTAATAGAATTATAACTAGAAGGGAAATATTTTCAGAAAATTGTCATAAGGACAAATATTCTGTAGCACTTACGAGTAAATCCTAATTGGTTGATATAGGCCATTATATCAACCAACGAAGACACGCCACGACAGACGCACGCAATGAGTGGTGAGCAGATAACTGATTTACACATTTGTATTTAGACATAGTTAGATGAAGATAAATAGTGATTTCTTGCAGACATTAACTATTATAAATACAGTTCTACTTTTTACTTTCAACAAGTACTCGCTTCTTCTTACCGTCTTCCTCTGCACGTACGAGTGTACGTGAAGTTACGAGGCACCGCCTTATTCTGTCATCAGAATAAGTAGCTTGTACTGTCATCAGTACAAGCTTCAGGGTGCCCCGTTACAATATGTAAGTACTAGACTGCTAAAAGTTACTGAAGGCACACGGGACTGTGCCATATGACTTTGTCGTTATGCGCTGAGACATGCAATTAGGAGCCTTCAAATGATCAGGATGCAGCGTCATTTTTGTGTTATGAGGTCGACCAAGTGTTCTGTAATTTAATACATCAAGAAGAAGATAAATGAAAAGTGAATTAATGTTAGCTAGGTCCTTAGTCCGATAGTGCTACCTATAAGCCTATTCACATCGATGCTACAAAACTGCTAACCTCAACGATGAGTCGATACTCTTCGTCACAGAATGCAGTTGTGTCGTTTCTCTCACATGGTGTATTCGTTCGTACCATCCCACTCTGTACCATCGACACACTCTATATCACCAACAGCCTTCTCGACTAGAATTGTAATGGGGCACTGGAGCAACACACTGGACAACTAGTGCGGAGCTACTCTAACCGATAGCAGTGAGAGCGGCGTCTCGCTACCTCTCTAATCTTTGCAGAGGAAGGGAGAGCAACTAGGAACTGACTGGTTGTTGATAAAAGAAAAACTGCAATAAATACAATACCTAATCCTTAACCAATGTGTTAGTCCTAACTCATATGCTTATCTACTAACAAGTATGCTCAAGTCTTGCTCACTCATTGCGCACATCCATCGTTGAATGGACCGCTATGATTGGCTGATATGATGATCCATAGCAGCCAATTTATGACGGGGTAGATCATACATGACAATCTGCTCCTAATATTACCCGAGATAAGTAATATAAAAGGAATGGTGTCCTTAGGATAATATTCACATGCTGTTCAAAGATTGGCTGATAAAAGACACATCAACCAAGATTACAAGCCCCATCACAAAATCGGTGATTGTTTCTGAATATTATTCTTTATGGTGATATTTACAAACATAATTTACCTCTATGTCAATATTTCAATCAACAAGTATCAAGGGATAACTACATGTAACAGGCTCACCCCATTACATCAACCCACCTAAACGATAGTCACTCAATCACTATCATGTTGATGTGGTCAACGTTCGACCACATCAGGTATTTTGAACACTTGTTTTGGTCCGATCCATTCATTTCTGGAAATCTATTGCGTAGTGATTAAACCCATGCGATGCGCGGCGAAAGCTTCTGAATTGGCAGATGCGCGTGTTAATGCAGCTGCTCTTAAAGTTGCGGATCCTCTCGCGGTAGACGATGCTACATCTGCTACCACTACAACACTTCCTGCAGCACCAGTTGCTGTAGATGCACGTGGTGAGTCACCACGTGCTAATGATGATGGCCCCCAAGTGGAGCTCATCTATTCTGGGGAGTTGGATGGCGGGACCAGCTCAAGGTAGACTCCCAGGTCTCCCGGGTCTATTGGAGTGGCCCGATACAAGCCTGCAAATAGAACTAGAGCGGGTAGTCAGACTTATGGCTCCTACTATAGTTTGATAAGTTTATAGGATGAGAATGTTAACTCATCCTCCACTCCTTCTGCTGCGCATTCGCCTTCTAGCGAAAACGGTGATGGTTTACATCTCCGTAATTAAAATTCTAGTGGCACTAAGACTTTCGTTTATCCCACGCGGGAGGCTCTAGACGGCAATATGCTGCGTCTAGCCCCTGAACACAATCCTTGGGAGTCACCAGAAAGGCTCGTGAATGACCTGTCCGACAAAACAAGTCTTTGTCATCAAATTCTATTATTTGATGCGAGACTGTTCCACGGCCTCGACATCAGCGCTAGTGACTTTCGCGTTGAAGAAGACACCTATCTGTATGATTTTTGAATTGTTGTTAGTATAGTGACATCACTAAGCGAGCCAAAAGCTTGAAACTGCAGGCGTGAACCACTTTATGCTTATGGTGCAACACATTAGGCGCGGTGATTGGCTTCAGAATCTTGACACAGCTCGTGTTAGGTTTGAGACCCGAATTTTTAACTAGTGAAAAAACAAGTTCACTATTCGTCTCGTGAGTCAGGAATATTGTTCCTCACATGCAGCGAGACATATTTGTGTTGTTACGAAAACACTCAACAAATCCAAAATGATATACATCCCTATCTTCTCCCTGGGGTAAGGAGCACATCTCGTTGCGACGCGCGATGGGATTGCTAATCTGCAATCGCTCTACAATCTCCATGGACGCGTGTATTTTGATAGTCCTTCTAAGAAATCGGACGTGTTTCGTCGTACTGGTGGACGAGAAACTCAACGTCATCCATCATCTAGGTGGAAGGCCCCCATCTATCGTGCGACGGCGGATAGCCGTGCCAGTGAACAAGCTAACTCGTTCGCTACCCCTTCACGTCATGTCAATACAAGATATGCTTGAATTGAAAGTGTTGACCACCGCACAAATCCATTTATGGCTATGATGGGGGCGAGGAGATTACTCCGAATAGTTCCTGGAGTTGAAGGTGGAGCTTTTTCGTATCTAGCAAGTCTCTCACAGTCTGTGTGATCGCACCGAACAAGAGAGACAGGAGCGTCTCTTTTTGAAGGCGTGGGTGCAACGAATCCGGCTTTGTCGATCCGACTAACGATCGGAGTTCGCTTTCTACTGATTGGCAGAACGAGCAGAAGCGTCAAGCCTTTCGCGACAAAGTGGGTGGCATTCGTCGTGAGAACTTCAGATCCAAGTCAAGAAACTGTCTCTGGACCAATATAATCTTTTGGATATTCTCAAGCGTGGCGAGTGCATTATTTCGAGGAAAAGACCTCGTGCTGATCGTACAGGTGAAGACGACCCGACATAAAACAAATGATGCGTACGCATTTTGCAAGTCAACTCGATCATTTACGCATTGCCTTTGCGATGTACCACACTAAAGGGACCGATGCACTTGGGTACTACCCATATTAGTTACTTTGTGCTTAGGTCGATTTACCATAGACATTAGAACTAAGTATCCGATATAGAAACAGAAAACGCTTGCGTCTCCACGATTGTCAGCGTTCAATTCCTGCCGGTCCACCGCGTAGCGATGAAGTCTTGCACAAAACGGATACTGCTTTTCGTGCCAGCATGAAATCTTCTACTAACTCACTTTAATTTGTTGCAGTTCTCCTTGTGCTCACCGCCAAGAGGCCATCATCTTTCTCAGCGAGGTTGTTCTCATTCTCGCTATTGTAGACGTTGGCGATGCTTAATATTCCAACATCGCTATCCATATCTGCTCCGATGTGGATTTGATGGACATCGGTAACGTTGACGTCGCTGATTGCCTCGACACGTCATGAGCAAAATCCATCCCGGGTTTTGCTTATGCAACCCCCCCTCTTAAATCGGAGTCACACTTTAAATGGAAGGGTTGGCGTGGATGGCGTAAGACGTTCACGAAAAATGGTGTACACGTTGCCGATGCATACATAGAGTTGTGGATTGCATACTCCACCATCGGCAAAATTTGCTCTAATCTGATCGGACGTATCCGTGAAGTATCTCTTTGAGGGTGCGTTTGACGCGTTCAGTCTGACTATCTGTCTCTTGATGGTCAGAAGTAGACATACTCAGGCCTGTTCCGAGGGATTGGAAAACGGATTGCCGAACGCCTCCGTAAATCGAGGGTTTGTTCCAGAGACTAGTTCACAGGGTAAACTTTGGAGTCGAAATATCGTGTAAATAAAGCCACAAGCACAAGCATGTGCTAAATATTGCCTCAATGATTGCAGCAACATGTAAAATCTTGCTGAATCGGTCTATGAAAAGAAGAAAATATCTCTTTTGTGAGCGCCTTCGGAGAAACCGAAGACGAAGTCTATTGAGACGGACTGCCAGCACTCTGTCGGAATCGGTAGAGGCCGTATTTTCGCACAAAATTAAGGACTAGGTTTCACCCGTTGGCACACTTTGAAATCATGAATGTACCTGCGCATAAAACATACTAGTGGGGCCGGAAAAATTCGCGACTTAATGTGAGATAAGTCTTCTCACGCCCACAATGTCCACTAGATGGTGTTTCATAGCACTTATATAATATGCGCAGGCGCAAATCGTTGCAAATGGGTACGACAACACGAGGTGTGTCGCCGGCAACGGCTGCATATTACAGCAAACCGTTGCGTGCTGTGTATTGATCCGCGGAAGATCAATACAAGGCCATTAAATATAAGCAATTTGTGAAATGGAGTCACCGGATGACCCATTAGTCGCAGAATAGTTTATTTTCTGTGTAGGCCATTTTATGTCGTCAAGCAATGGTGACGACGTAATCCTATTGACTAGTGCACCAGTAATGTCAACATACTGTTAATTGCGCAGCCGACTCGAAGTATGATCGGCGCGAGCGCGACAACGCGTACGCGACGACATTAAGTAATCCGGTTTTTTTATCCACGAAGAAGTTGTACTCCGCAAAGAAAGCAAGCCACCTCGCCATTCATTGCGAGAGGTTTGGACTTTTTACGGCCGTGCGTAGTGATGCATGGTACATTTAGAATACAAACAGCATATCTACTGGGAGATAGACGTGACACCTCGCCTGTGCGTGCTTCATGCTAAGGAGTTCCTTGTCATGCCTTACATAATTACGCTCAGCTGCTTACAGCTGACGCGACTGATATCAGACGACGCACTCTGCACCATCTGCATCATACCGCTTTAACGCGCAGCCTATTGCGAAATCACTTGCGTCACAGACCACGTGGAATGGTCTATCCTGATCTGCAATCGCCAAGATGGGCAATTGCATCAAATTCTGCTTGATATCTACAAAGAATCGATGATGATAGTGTAGTAGGACCAATTCTCGTAATTTTTCAAAATACAATAGAGGTGGAAGATTATCTCGGCGTAGTTTCGCAAGTAATTGTATAAGTATGCCGCTCGACCAAGGAACGTTCTAAGTTTCTTGACGTCGAATGGCACAGACCAGCAGGTATTTTCCTTTTCTTTTCTAGGTGTGGGCGTACGCCGTGATTACCCACGATGCACCCAAAGAGTGAGATTTTTCTTGATGCGATTATGCACTTCTTTAGATTGGTATACAGCTTATGCTTGCACATTAGCGTAGGAACCTGACAAACGTGTGTCATATGAACTTATACGTCCGTCTTGTGCGCGTAGCCCAAATATAGACAAACACATCGTCGAAATAGCTCGGTGCGTTGTCTCGCTCCGGTTCTAACAGATTCGTAATGCATCTGTTAACCGTAGTAGAGGCATTAATTAGTTCCTGGGGCATAACTAGCCACATCAAATCATACCGCTTGGGTGCTCACCGCTGTGTATGGTATGTCGCTTTCATATATTAGGATATGATAGAACTCGTCCATCAGGTCCATCGATGAAAATAAAGTACTCTTTATCATATCATCTATAATGACATCCTTCCTTGATATCGGAGTTTGCGCCGATTCCGTTGCAGCATTCAACTTGTTGAAAGCGGGCACTCCGCCATCTTTCTGTGGCCTTGCGCACAGAATTCATTCGTTATCAGAAAAAACTATTGCCGACCAAATTTCGGTCACGTACTCGTCCTCTGTGACGAGTACATAATTCTTCTTCACCTTGTCAGTATGCAGATCTCGCAATAACCGTTCGTTTTAAGTGTTGTCCATAGTGTGATCTTAGAATTCAACTTCGAATTCGTGATCAGATAGAGTTTATAAGCGCCTACATTTGAACAGTCAATAAACAAGACATTCAATACATTGGTTTCTTCCTGGAAAACACTTTCCACAGACTGCTGGGGACTTATTTCCTCAGGCTGATGAGTTCTCGTCACATCAGTAATAATTGTTTAGGGTTTTTTATCCTAAGTACGTGAAATTTGTTCTTTCGACGTCTTCTTTCTGTGGTTGCGCTACTACAGCTAGGTCCTCTACAATCGACTCTCTGGCCTATTTAGGATCAACGTGTCACCATATGAAAGCAGCTAGTATATCCTTCCTTGGATGTCGCCGGCTAGACGTACATTCTTGTTTAGATCCACTCGGCTCTTTCGAGTAGTGGACCTTCGGCGCTGCCTGTGCATCCGCACAGCCGCCGGCAGCTCCCTCCGTAAATGGATTAGTTGTCACACTTAAATCTCGTGCAGTTGTACTAACAGTTGTACCGCATATGAGGCCATCACACTCACTCGCAGTACATCGACACGCTTTTGAACGCTCCAAGACGCTCATCAGATAGCCATCTGATGAAAAAGTGGCAGGCGTGTTCACGGTTTGATGCTGCCAGCTGACCTTTAATTCGTACTCTCCGAACAAAGGCAATTCAGGATGACACCAAACTTGTAATCCGATTCAATTACGATGAAATCGTCCTCGTACTGCAAATCGTTTAGCGTGTGGTGAATTCCCACTACACCATTCATTAAATTTATCTAAGCGCCTGTTGCAAGGCGCACAGTCATCCTCGTAGGACGATTATCGAGCCCAACACGACCCTCTTGCGACTGGCGCCAAACATACTTGATCGACTCCCTACAATCAACTAAAAAGGAAATGACAATTCTTTTGCCGCTTCTAAGTACAAGGTGATGTCTGTAACACAATTACCAAATGCAGAGAGACACAAGAATTTTAAGTTTGAAGCGACTTCCACCAAAAGGTTTGCAAATTCTATTGAGGTTGCTGGAACAGTAGGCGCTCCGCCCCTATCTACCCTGAGCGTTTTTTTTACCCCACGCTGCTGTGACTGCACAATAGTGTCGGATACGCTTTTTTTGTCCTCCTTGGCAGACGGTAGATTACTTCATTCAGTTTATCAGGACACTATGTGTAAAGCACAAATTCCTAGGCTTGTGTCTTCACTATTGACAGACATCGCACTCATGCAACTTGTTAATATTTGACGAAAGAGGTCTCTCGCTCTCGACACTACCGAGGTCCAGTACGCCTATCTTGAAGAAACGATAGGGTGTCAAGATAGTGTGAGCCTGTATCACACTAATTTCCTCTTGCACGGCAATTTAAATGCTTCCTTAATCAGATTTAAAGTCAATCCGGATCAGTCGGTTGCTCACGGGACCATCTGTAAGGCCCTGTAAGAAGATCTTGATCATCACAAATCCACTTACAGAATTCGCTACCACGCAAATTGCAAAGTAATGAACGACACGCTTAGCTGGTCTTATTTCTAGAAGCACTAAAAGAGACATGACCTTATTTCTTGGCGGCTCAAACGTTTGGCTGAGTAGAATCTTGAAAACCTTCATCGATCTAACCTCATTTGAATCGAATTATTGAAGTTTTAGGGCCCAAGTTCTGGCACGCCCTAGAAAAAATCGATTTGGCACATGCAACTTGCATTTCTTCATCGTTGATATGGTATTCCTCATGGCATTATCCGCTTTGAGAAACCTTCTCTACAGGAAGCCTTCTTTGACTCCTCGTTACTTGGAAAATTCCAGCCTTAGAGTATCACGTCTATGCTCCAATGCCGAAAGTATCAACTGTTGCTGTCTCAGGAGCTCAGTCTGCTGGTGACCGTGCTGATGCAGCAGGTTCACTTCAGCTCGCGACGCGTCAATTTATTGCTGTGAAAACTTGTCGATTAAGGAATGTAGTTGGTTCTGGTACCTTTGAGAAGAGTAGAGACCGAAAAGCATCGCAGCCATCAGTCGAACTCTTTCTTTTGAAGGCACTCCATTCGACATCATTAGAGTAAAAGTAACTTTCACGGGTGCCGTGAAAGGTTTCGTGACTTGAAAGGTGCTGTTGCCTTCATCCCCGACCTGTTCACGTTGAACGGGTTTTGTGGTCCTTTTACGGGCCACAAAGTGCTATCAGGTGTAATGAGGCACCGGATCAACACACTGGACAACTACTGTGGAGCTACTCTAACCTATAGCAGTGAGAGCGGCGTCTCGCTACCTCACCAATCTTTGCAGAGGAAGGGAGAGCAACTAGGAACTGACTAGTTGTTGATAAAAGAAAAACTGCAATAAATACAATACCTAATCCTTAACCAATGTGTTAGTCCTAACTCATATGCTTATCTACTAACAAGTATGCTCAAGTCTTGCTCACTCATTGCGCACATCCATCGTTGAATGGACCGCTATGATTGGCTGATGTTATGACCTACATTAGCCGATCGGTGATTCATTTATGAATATTACCCTATGTGGTAATATTCACAAGGATAATCAACCTCTATGACGATATTTAATAAACAAGTATCAACAGTAAACAACATGTAATAGGCTCACCATGTTTCAAGAAGTCTCTAATTTTGGCCTTATCCAGTATTTAATTGAGCGTTTTGGTCGAATCGATTTGGTGCGTAATTTCGCCAAAAGTGACTTCGTTTTAGTATACTCGAGCTAGATAATCTTGTCCTTTACCTGGTCGCACACAAAATGGTATATGATGTCGACGAATTCAGCTTTCCTCTAATTTCCGACGCTATGCCATAGCAATGACACTTTGGTCGTCCTCGTTTATAAGTATCGCAAAAGTGCTATGCACTTGCATCTTTTGCAGCAAGCTCTTCGTTCCTAGCACCCCTTGTGCACATTGAGAAAACTCCACATATTCAGCTTCTGCTGCACTTAACACCACACTCTACTTCATATCGACTAGGAAATCACTGGTGCGCCATTGATCATGACTCATACTCCAGATGTTGATCAGCAATAACACTGAATACTCGCCCGATCTGCGTCCGTTTACACACTCACCTGTAAGTAATCCGAATTTCCTTCAAAACATATTTTTTTGTTTTTCGACATCATCAAACACTGTAAAAATCGATTTGCTGTATTCCAGTGTTCTTTATGTAGAAATTTAAGGTGCCAACTCAGCTGACGTACCGCATATGCAAATCTGGCCTTGCGCCTGTTGTCAAGTACAATAAAGGCCCATTTAACTACCGACATGGTCGGTCCTTCATTCGTGTGTCAGTTTTTTCCATCTTGATCATAGCTTGCCTTATAAAAATGGATTTATACATCTTTTGAGTCAACTTGATACAACTTCTCGGACATCCTTGATATTTACGATCCTCGGTTGATCTTAATCGGCAATCATCTTGCAAGTATTTGACTTCAACTTCACAAACTAAACAAACGCTTCCAGTATCCATATCTTAAATTGAC
This sequence comes from Peronospora matthiolae, assembly GCA_921007115.2. Taxonomy (NCBI): domain Eukaryota; phylum Oomycota; class Peronosporomycetes; order Peronosporales; family Peronosporaceae; genus Peronospora; species Peronospora matthiolae. Next base: position 401,636 of record CAKLBY020000068.1, on the reverse strand, counting down.
TCAAAGGTTGATCTACCACGTCTTTAGTTGAGCTCATCAATTCAGCTCCAATCATTAGGCCATCCTTTCATAATGAGACGTAAACCCAATTCTTTTAGTATGCTTAAAAAATATGCATGAGTTTGTCAAACAAGATCGAAATCCTAATTCCACGAAAATACATGAGATTGTCTGGAACCATGTCACCACCGCTTCCTAAATCCATGTGGGCTGCAATTTGATTTCGGCACTTGATCACGACCCGCTTGTATATCCGATAAAGGGTATACGTATACCCCCTTCTTAAAACTCCGTTTATAAATGCAGTGTCAACGTCATGCTGATATGTGATCATCTCCTATTGACAACACACCACCCAACAATCGTATTGAATAGAGCTTCGACACTAGATTATATGTCTCCATACAATTCGCGTCCTGTAGTTAAGTGCTACAAGTCGCGCCTCAAAGTGCTCAATGTCACTAGATTCGCTACGACTGATCGCGAAAGCCCACGAGTTCTTGATCACTTTTCGTCTTAAAAGGTGTGATACAACTGTCTAGGTATTCTTATCTTGCAATATCTTTTATCTCATACTGAATAGCTTTGTGGCATTCATCGCATTGTGGTCACTTAAGTGCTCCATAATATGTCATTGAGGCTTCGAATGCTAGCTCATCTCCAATACGCAGGTGCTTCGTCCCACTTTTTTGACACTCTTGACCTTGATTAAGATATTCACTTAAAATATTGATCAGAAATAATGCTAAATATGGTCCTCTTGAAGTCATTTTATATGAAGTCATTTAAGTATCCTGAAATGATCCGTTCATTATCGGTTGACTTGTTTTTGTCACAATCTGTCCTGATCTTGGATCTAGTTTGATGATCTCTTGCACATCTTCGATCGTTGGCAAATCGTCGATATCAAACATAAGGTCCGTTTGTGACCCCTTAATTGACCATGCGTCGAATTGATGATTCTTGCTGGTCGATCTTCCACAGTCTTCGACCCATCGTTTAATTGAACATCTTGCTGTATTCCGTGCACATCATCAAATTCCAAATCTTCAATGTACGATACCTTCATCATGGATTCTGCAAATATCCTGCAGATTTGGTCTGATCTGTACCTGTACGTACTGGAGTGGTGGTAGTTTTTCAAATATAGCTGATCTCGTATGCATCTCCCTCTTAGTTTCTTGATCCCTAATCAAAATTCCTTTGATTTCTCAGCGTCACCTAGAAACATACGGTGGTACGTCCTTTAATGCAGCTTATTCCTTTTTATTCTGTAAATATGATTATATCCCTTTGCGCCGAAACGCACGTCGCAGGTAGATAAGGCTTGTTGCCCGTTTATAATTTTGAGCGGAGCTTTGTTAGGGTGGCTGGCAAATAGGATCTGTCTTTCACGCAAACCGCCGTGTTTATTGCCTCTGCCCACCAACTTATGCCCAATTGCATGTGAATGAGCACACGTCTTGCTCTCTTTGTGGACGTCCTTTTCATTTGTGTAGCCTGCCCATTCTGTTGTGTAGAGTCTAACACGGTCGTCTGGTTCGCGATTCCGAACTTTTGACACATTCCATAAAAACGTCTGATCGCGTAGTCTGATCAGTTACCTGTCCTGATAAACTTGATCTTCTTGGAAAGTTGATTCTCAATAGGTGCCTTGTATTCGGCAAAGCGATCCACCACTTCGAGCTTCTCCGAAATATAGTATACGACTATGTATCTAGAGAAGTCGTCGGTAAATGATAAATACGAATTTTGATCCTCCTTGAGACTTTGTCGCCATGGGCTCCATGAAATCACTTTAGATGATCCTCAATGCTTCTTTAGATTTTACTTTTACGTGAAATAATTTTGGGAAGGTCTCGACAGTCGACTTACCCATTACATATGCTTCGCATGTCTCGTCATCATTTTCATTATCTTGAATCTTCTTAATCTTTACTCCATTGACACAGTCTCCCAAATTTTAAGTAGCCTTTGCAAGTAGATGACCTAATTGTGCGTACAACACCTGCAAATTTGCCACTCCTGATTCGCCGCTTGTCCGAAGTTTTGGCAGTCATGTGACTTACGTTTGCTGGCTTAGTAGGACTGCATTTTAACACGCACATCTCGTCTTATCTTGGTCATCAGCAAAATTACTCTGCGTCACTTCTGATATGACAGCTCATCTCGTTTGTTTATAAATGCAAGACCTTTCTTTGACTGTGCCAAAATCGAAAGTAACGTTCGGTTTAATCAAGTGGCCCAAGTGTCCTCTCGATTCTGATCAATTCTCCTGTCTACAGTTCCATACGCACCGTTTTAATTCCTTGAGCTTCCACATTTTTCCCCTCTGCTGTGGTGATCATCATTGGTTCCTTCAGTGATTCGGTCTTTGAAAAATCATCCCTGTTGGGACACATGTGGCTGCTCACCCCATTGTTGAATAATCCCCCAACTGTGACGTCCGGCTTGACGCAGTAAATGCTCTAATATTCCGATATCTTCTGCATTCTTGATCAGCCTTACAATCCTGGCGCTTGTGACCATACCTGTTACATAAGTAATATCTTAATAGAAAAGTGCCATCTCTTTGATTTGTGCTCAATCGTCCTGCAAGTTGTCGAGGTACGTTATTGTGCTTTGGCGTATGTCCTGTCTTCGAAGCAACTTCAAGGTACTCCAAAATCACCATCCCATCGTATTCTCGTCTCAGCCTCTCCTTTGCATTAAAAAAACTGTCATACCTTGCATGCTTTTGATAATCTTATCAATCGGGTCGTTGTCGATCATTACGTTACCTAACATTATTGCCTAGCGCTCATCCGGTGAGACCTCTTGACCGACGGCCTGCATAGTGGTGCACAACTCGTTGTATCGCAGGAAGTGATCCATCATGCTTCCTCCCTCGGACAACTAAAATTCGTGTAAGTGTCATTGCAGCTGCACGCGATTATGCATGATTTTTCGCAAGAAAAAAAACGAGAAAATCCCGTGCTTCTGCATCAATTTCACTAGGCGCACCATCGACTGCAGATTTGCAACGTTTATTGTCTTCACGCTCGCGAAGGCGTTGGCGTTGTTCACTTTCCAAGTTGACGCAGATGTATCTCCTTTTTTTGGGGACTTCATAGCATCAAGATGATCGGAAAAACTGTTTTTTTGCCAGCCTCATTCTAGCGCTGAACTCCCACACGAAGTAGTTATCTTCACGCCGTTTGCGTCAAACGTTTTAGGCTCATAACCTTTTGTATTATGAGGTCAGCCAAGGGTACTGTAATCTAATGTATCAAGAAGAAAATTAATGAAATGTGAAGTAATGTTAGATAGGTCCATAAATCGACGATGCTACCGCTAAGCCTATTCGTATTGATGCTACAAAATCACAAACCGAAACGATGTATCGATCTAATACCGTTGTGTCTTTTCTGTAACGGGGCATAACTCATTCAGCGAACTGACTAAGCCTTGCACTGCTAAAAGTGCAAGAGGTGTGTGCTTCCGAATACCTCACGTACACGTACGTGCAGAGAAGGATTGATTAACGGGGTAAGAGTACTCAGCAAAGGTAAAAGTAGAACTGTACTTGGTATAGTCAATCCTGTTAGTAAAATCCTTTTTGGCTTCATTCAACTATGTCAGAATGCAAACAAGTAATGTAATTATCTGCGCACCACTTATTGCGTGATTCTGTCGTAGCTAGACCTTGTTGGTTGTTATTTAGGTCCTATTTCATCCCATGAGCAGCGTGTTACATCTACGAAGCAATATTATCTATTAGAATATTAATGTGAGAATTTTGTGTTTGTTCTAACATAATAGTGAAGCTTGGTAATTATCTAACGTAAATTATCATGTAACGGAGGCATCCCGTTACAGTTTCTGTCACATGGCGTATTCGTGCCATCCCATTCGATACCACCGACACACTTAGTATCACCAACAGGCAATAAGAGCGGGTAAAGTCGGCCATGATGTCTTTAAATTGATGCCAATCACCATTGCTTCAAAAAGATCCATTCCAGATCTCATTTCAGGTGTCTCTATTACATACACCAAACCGGCCGAAAGTTAGATCATGACAGTTTTCATGACCGCACATTTGCCTTGTGCGGGTGATAAATATTGAATTGCTCGGACAACAGCATTTGAGCATCTACCCTGCACCTTTACGCATCAATCCCCTCTCTGCCCTCGGATCAGAAAAAAACTGCGCTCCACATGGAGTTTGCACAGGCTGCCAAATTATGGAACCGCCTGAATCCTGCAGACTGCTGACAATAGCTTCAGTTCGTCATCATTTACCTCTAGCTATGTTTTAAGCATCCAACATCACGTTTCGCAACTAATTTGAATTTAATTTGCTTTTTGCAATGCCCTCCTCTATTATTCGGGCCTTGGTCCTTTGATCTGACGAAGAGAGAGTATGACGCATATTCTTCATGACGTGTAGCAATTCCAGAGTTCGACGAGTACAGAGGACGCAACAAGAATAAGTGCCATTAGGTCCCTCTCGACGGTCACCTTATCGAAAAAATCTACTCATGCGGCATTTCATCCGGCTATAGTGGGTTGTTCGCGTACCTGAATATGCATCACTTTCTTACTCACTCATGCGACATTTCATAGCTTCAAACAGAATGGCTACGTCAGTTTGTTTCGCCTTTTACTCTGTCGGTAAACAAGCTAGCAAAAATCACGCGTCTACGCCGTCATGAGACATAACCGAGAGAGCAATTACACCGAGGATGACAGCATGAACATTAGAACTCTCTTTATTACTGAAAGCTGAGGAGAAAAAGATGAGATCTTGGAGGAGTGGACAAGCGTAATGGTCTCCAATAATAAAGAGGCCGCCTCGTATGATTTCGACATCTTGGTGTTGTATTGGTAAGATTCCGGGTTTTGTTACAAGCAATGCGTAAATACGCGACTCCGTCACTTGCAATCTAAATATGAGAACACGAGGCGTATTCGCACAAGCGATGTTGGTGGCCGTTCATAACGTATCATCTACCCAGCAACTTACGGGGCATGCTTTATTTAAACGTACTGACTTGGATTCCAACACCATCTGCGCGTCGTGTACAACAGGTCCTGGAAAATATCTGGCATTGAGGTACGCTAACTTTCTTCGACCGAATAAAAATAACAGACTTGGTGAGGCGTAATATCAGAGACGGAGCACGACTCGAGGAACTGACAATACACACGAATCACACTACGCAGGGAGCAGCTAAAGGTCATACATTTTGTTATAGAAGCTCATGAATTATATTAAATTTTCGAGGCACGCTAGATAGAGTCACGAGTTGCTGCGATGTCCTACTTTATTTTTCGTGCACAGACGAGAGAAGGACGTTCGCGTTTCTTGTATGGACCGACAACGGGCGGCAATAGCATACTGTAGCTTACGTAGTGCAAATTATATCTACAGAAAGACTACGCATCAAGCGATTGTCCCGTTTTTCACTACAGGCACTCGACGCAGCACTCTGTGGTGTCAGCAACATTTAACGGAGCGTTTTCCGTTCAATCTCGTACAAGGGCTTTCGTATAAGCAGTAAATAGTGCAGAATTTTACATAATGGATCCGCTGTCAAGACGACATGTATAGAAATAACGCAACGTATGTGCTCGCATATAACAGTCTAGTGATGCAAATTTTTGCACATCCCAAGCGAGGATCCTTGAGCGTAAGATGTACGCAGTTTATTGCAACTAGCCGTTAGCAGTATGGTTTAATAACGTTTCCTGATGGCACATTCATTGTGAGCGAGACTAGATCTTTTCGTCTTACTAGAGTCGGGCGTGCAAGCGAGTCCGGCCACTGAAGACCAAGGACAATATAAGGACGGCGGTTGATCGACTTGAATTTGTAGCATGTGCTTAGTCAAAGCTAAAGTAGTGAACGAAGAACAGTTCGATAACAAAATTGCTGTGTTCGTGGAGCATCGCCAGCAAACTGTGTCCTGTATCTGCACTTTTATACTAAGCTGGGTTGAGTATGGCGTCTGTTGACTAAGTTGACAATGCGGCGCACCAGACATGCCAACAATTGTTTAGTTTATCGCAATGTTTGTGCATCAAACTGAGTCCATCATATCTCTCTTTGATGAAGAAGAACAGGCACTTTCGACCGATCTCACATGCCATCTCTGGAAGAGCCTCGAGCGACAACAACTCAGAAGGTACGTGTACGTTCTATAATCGCTCTGACATCGTCTATTACCAGAACGGATAAGTGTCAGGCGAGGCAACGATAGTCAAATGCGTCATGCTGTAGAAATGTTTTTCTGCAAGAAACGTACGATCATCACATTCACGCTGGGGCTGAATGACAAGTAGTAAAAGTGAAGTAGACAAGAAGTTAAGGTACATAGACGCTTTCGTTCATAATCACGATGTTGAACATGGATATCATTGTTGAAGGTGGACAGATTAGTGATATGCGTGAGACCATGCAGTACTTAATCAATCTCCTAGCTCTAGTACGACTACGTGGCTTCCTGTACACGGGTTATCCACATGTGGTTCTGCCCACATCATGATTGATCTTCCGATACCTGGATGTAATGAGCTTGAACATGCTCGCAGCTTACGCAACAGTGGTAATCTGGTCCACCCCGAGGGAAATAGGGTGGAGCTTGTTACTCGCATATGAACCGATCAATGTGTGACTTCACTGGGTTTTCTCAAAACTTGAATCACGCCACCCGCGAAGTACCTACTGACTCAAGATCTTGATTACCGTCAATGGCAGACAGACAGCGTGTCCACATTCATTGACCACCGCGATGGGGTATAGGAAGATCATGATCCGGCTATCTTTCATTATTGGACCGGGTTAATCGAAAGGGAGAGTTCGCCGAAGCTGATACTGATTGCCTGATACAATGATCGTGATCATCGTGACGCTGCAGCACGCTTGTTATAAACCCAGGGTGAAAACACTGTCGACTTGGCACCGAAAACAAGCAGTAATGGTCGACGCATAACATACTTCAGCCTCTAGTTATTATTCCTTACACATTGTTTATTCTTTCACAATTCGGCGAATCTGCATTCCAAGATTCATTATGCCGAAAGCCCTGATCCAAGATATTGCATACCATCACACCACACGAAATTTGCCCGGTCGAACGGGAAGAAGCACAGCCAAGTACGTAATTATGTACCAAATAGTCGCCGTCGTTGTCCAATTCACATGATTACGTAGTCTCAGACGCAGCGTCAGCAACGCGGGGCTCAATCTTTAGTGAGCGCGCAAAGCACGAGTCGCCATCTACGAAGGGAACGGGTGAGCAGATATGGTCCTGCAAGAACATCATGGGTGCAAAAACAAGGATCAGCCATCCACATAGCCACCACTAATGCAAGCAAAGCGCTTAGGCCTTACCAAAACACGCTTGTCCGTCGGCAGCAAGTACGGTGTCTTCTGAAAAGACAGCAGTTTCTGAATAAGACAGCCAATAGAGCGTATTTTCTTGAAGTTAATCAAGTCTCCCTCCACACGATCCGGGTACTCCTGCAACGCAATCACGTTTTGGATCACAACACCCAAATACGGAATGAGCGGCGGGGTCGCTTCTTTCGTGAGTTTGTTGAGTGGCCGAGCACCCTTCTCCGTAAGCGGCATCAACTCTTGCCACAATTCCCGCGCTTGTGGTGATAGCCGGCCCCATGTTTTCTTCAGACGAAAAATGGAAGAGTCGTTTGCTGCGTTCATCACGGCCATAAACCCGTCAAAGTTTTGCAGAGGGGAGAGCAGAACGCCAGCGACACGAATGATATAGGCGAGAATTTCGGCACGTTGGTCCACATCGCTTCGCATAAGAATCTGACTAACCACCCAAGTAGAAACGTGATTATGCAGCAACCGAAGTCGCTGATACCCTGGTGTTTTCTCGGCGTTGCGCTTGGATGCTAGAACTTCGGACACTACGAGCACGAAACACAACGACGACGCAGTCAGCAAGCGGGTCAGGTTTACATGCGAAAGAATGCAAAAAGCAACCTTTACCTTTAATCTTGCTGAATAGGTAGTGCTGTATCAGAGTGATCTGCTGTGCGATAATGCATGGGTCCAAATCCAAGATCCTTTAGCAAAACAATGACATACCAATCGGTTAAGTATGAACGTGCAATATGAGCTGCAGCAACACTTACCATAACCTGACCATCCGCTGCTCTACAGCATACGTGCGACCCACATTCACGCCTCTTGGCTGCCAGGGTGTAATCGTAGTCGACCGTTCTTCAGATACAGTGGTATCACATGTTTCCTCTGGCTTAACCACGAATGACTTCTTTCCCCCTCCCTTCTTCCACACACCAGCGAGAGACATTCGGCGCCGCATCGCTTCTGTAATAATCTCCATACCCGTGGCAACGCCGAACAAATCGTCGTCTAGAAACTCTACGTTCGGGTTTGCTTGCTTCGCAGTGCAAATGAACTGCTTCAGGGACGTGTAATCGCTCTCACAAAAAGACAGCACTTGAAAATCTTGCACACGGTTGGACAGACACGCATCTGCAAACTCCGGCAATAGCGATGCACTGAGCCATTGCGCGCACTGTGGATCCTCCTTGGCCAACGCATCCTGTACAGGGACCAGTTCCGTGTACAATTCAGCTGCGTAATTGCACACAGTCATATCGCACTCAACGCTGTGCTTCAGAATTTCCACCAACTTATCCAGTGCACTCAGCAACATTCTCCGCACGTAAAACCCAGCCTCCGTTCCGACCGAGTACTGTTTGCGCATGTTTTGCAAAATGTCCACTGTCTCTTGAAAGGTGCTCCCACCTCCGTTGTTGGATGCGTACCCGCAGGACCATATGAGTGCGCTTAACTCCTCCATACGGTAATCCTCATAGCGCAGCAAAAAGTAGGCAATAGCATCAAATGTTCCTGCAATAATCTCCTCAACTCCACCATTTTCTTCAGTCACCAAATCCTTTATGCTCAAACTCTTTCCCAAAAGGTTGCTGTGCCCTGTGAGTGACATGGGAATATCAGCATGTTCCAAATCGTCAATGTCATCGTCATCGTCGTCAGAGTCATCATTCTCAGCCAGCATGCTGTAATCGTCGACCATTGCTAAGCTGGTGCTATCGGCCGGGTCTTCGCTCGCATGCGCATGAGAGGATCGACCAGCTTCCACCATAAACGCTGCTGATTGCCCATGCAAGTCGCGTCTTCCAGCACTTGTATCGTCGCCCAGTTTTGCCAATAGATTCGCATGCAATTCGTCATAACCATAAAGAGCAGCATAATGCAAAGGCGTACGATATGCTTCACAAACCGCAGATATTTCAGCACCGCTCCGTACAAGGTAATCCATTGTTAAAATGACTGAGGAGTTGTCCAGACTATTGCTGCTTCGCGAGCCATTCGTCATTTTATGGTGGTGGTCATATTGCCCGCTGCGGGCATTGCTGTGATCCGTGATCGAAGATGATACAGACGGTGACACAATGTCAACATCCTTCATGGTCGCGCCTCGATCTCTCGCAACTGCGACCATCAACGGAGTCAACCCGTCGCTTGTACGGACATCGACATCGCAGCCTCTCTCGATAAGCAACTGACACACACGTTGGCTCGCGCCTGCTGCCGCAAAGTGTAGAGGGGTCTCACCATGCAGCGTACGTATGTCGGCTTGGGCGCCATAATCTAACAACCCCTCTACTACATTTGCTTCGCCACTCTTTGATGCAAGCGCAAGAGCACTCATGCCGCGCTGCCAATTACGAGCGTTCAGATCAACCTTGCTATCTGCCTCCATGATCACGTCAATTCCACCAAGAAAGCCTCTTTCCGCCAACAACATAATCGGCGTGTTACCGTAGATGTCAACAGTGTCGACAAGCGCTCCGTGACCTAGTAGTTTCTTGATTATCAAAACGGCCTTATCAGAGTCACTCAAGGTAGCAGACGTCCCACTTGAAGTTCTCGTGACGTCACAAGACACACTCACTGTAGCCGGCATCGTACAAGGAGACCCGACCATGTGCAATGCGCTGCGACCGCATTCTCCGATAGTCTTTACCTTAGCACCGTGCTGGAGCATGTACGAAACAACGTTGAAATGTAAAGCACTTACTGCGACATGCAATGGCGTATTACTTCCACACTCATGAGCGACATAGTTTACGTCAGCTCCATTTGCAAGCAGCATTTGCACACTGAACACGTCACCGCGCTGACATGCGTGCATCAACGCCACATTCCACAGCGCTTTATTTGACGTCAAAATTTTGAAATAACTGCTTCCAGGGATGAAGGCTAACCGGTGAGGAGACGCTGACCCAAGAAGTAACGTCATGATGTCCTGGAACGGCCACAACACCACATTCTGGCCATTTACTGTCACCAGCACGTAACCCCGCGTGATGATATTTCCGACAGCTGAGTAGCCATGAGGCGATATATGCTCTACAATTGCACCATAACGATACGTTGGCTCCACTTCAAACTCTAATACGCGGCGCCAGTCGCCGTCAATCGAAAGCGTAATTTGGTCCTTGAATATATCTTCCAGTACAGCAGGAATACTAACGTTACTAATAAAATCTACCGCGTGTGTCAAAACGTTGAGTGACGTTTCATCATCAGGAGACCTGCCAACGGCCCACGAACCGTTCAATTCAGTCAACAAGGTCTTCAGCGAAATGAGGTTCTCTAGTCCACTGTTCGACAACACGTATGTAAATATTGGTATAATATCATCAGTCTCAAGTGTCTCCACGTCAGTAGTCGTGTTATGCTCGTCAGCATAAGTTGTCTGAATGTTTCTGATCGTACTTGTAAGTACGTCGTACTTCGCTGCAGGAAGTGACACTTGAGCAATTTGAGCGAGGATTCTAGACGCTTTTCTCCACTCTTTCCACGAAATTTGATGCAGCGGAATGTTGAAATACATCTGGTCTTTTCCTTGCAGCCATCGAACCTTGCGGTTGATCGAAGATTCTTCCTCGTGGTACACGCGACGCAGACCTGTATTGATTTTTTCCTGAAGCGGCACAAAAAGGACTTCTTCCACATGACGAGATACAGCCAAACGCACCATATCAAGCGATATCGGCTGTACGGCTTGTTTCTTGTCTCCACTCCTATCAGCGTTTATATCATCGTCGCCTGGATCCTTGAGTGCTGCCAAGATACGAGCACCGTGATCGTTCACAATGGCTTCTGTCAACTTTGCATGGAACTCTCGAAATTGGCGAAGCGCGCCTGTGCCCCGGGACTCAAATGAGCCTATGAACCCTTTATACTGAGCAGCTTCAGGGGACTTGCTCGTGTGAAGCACTTTCCGCAACTCAGCTACAATTCGAATACTTCGAGCGTCGATGGTGCTGGGGCGAACCCGATTACCCTTCGACTCGTCTCCCGAATGCAAAAGTCGATTTGCCGTTGACGCTCCAAGCAAGCTGCCCGACGGTGAGATTGTACTACCACCCCCGCCTGATAAACTCTGCAATAGACACACCCATGCACTCGCGTCTTCATCGTTCGATCCGGAACATACAAACGAAAAGTCTTCACCAGCTATTTCAAAACAGAATGGTCTCTTCGTCTCGTCTGGTTCCAAAAAGCGCACAGACAACATGCCGCCTTGCAAGTGCATTTCCCCTCGCAGCTTGCCAAAATTGTTTCCTTTATAGTACTGCAGTGATGCCCAATAATCCCCAGTTGCAGCATTCGTGCGCTTTATCAGTACGAAATACCGCCGTTTCCACGTTTTCCTGTAGCACACAAATAAGACCATTAACCCACCATTCACTTCAACAAGAAAAGCAGCCAGACAGTAAGAGCCAACGTACATGACATTTGCCTGTTTGTAAAGCCACCCACTGCGCACGAGTTCACGATCAATTCGGACCGGTGGAGTCGAGCTATTCCTTGCTCCTTGAGCACTGCTGTTAGACAGTTCGTAGCTCGACGACAACAGATCTGCACTCGTTGTTGACATGCTTAAGAGCGTCTCCTGATCCGGCACACGAACCGTCGTCCGGCCCGTAGGCACCCCTCTCCTCGCCGACACTCGCCACGAAAACTTCTTGTTGCCCGTGTACCTCTGAGCTCGCATGGCGTCTTCCGCCGTCTGCAACACCGGCACGACGTCGTCGTCGTCATCAGCGTCGTAGTCCCCGACGACGACTCGAGCGTCTGCTCCGTCTTCTTCAATGTCATTGAGTTCCACTTGGCCCTGATTTCCTCCGTCCAAGCAAAAGTCGCTACTGTCTCGAGCAGCTTCCAGCACAGGAATGTCTCCATTTGAAACTCCCCTTTGTCGCCACGCAGCGACTGGCGGCACCTGCTCCTGCCACAGCAGCGGGTACTCCACTGGCGCTGCTGTTCCTTGAGCTCGCAACGGCGGCAAAGGCGGTGGAAGAGCCCGTTTGTTGGTCTTAAGTTGCGGCACCGAAGACGCGGCTGCTGCGGCTGTTTCTTCGTCCAGGAGGAACGTGCTGAAGCTCAGCCGGCCGCTCGAGTCCGTAGCAGGGGAAGACGAAGACGACGACGACGACGGGCGCTTCATGTCGCGCTTGAACGGCTCAGAACCTGTGGCTCGGCGCAGCTCCAGCGCGCTGTGGTTCATCTGTTTTGTGGGTTATTGTTTCTTGTTTCTTCAAATGGGTTCACTTCAAAGGTGGGTTTTATCCAGTCGACGATGCAAGGTTTTTTTTCGGCCGATATTGGATTGTGGGTTTTATCGAAATAAATCAAAATCGGATTTTTAGTTGCCAACGGCGCGTCTCTTTTTGCAGCAAATGAGATGTCAGCAAATGCGGTATGTGAAGAAAGAGGCGAGGAGGTTGGATGCGGGATGCTGTGAGGTGCTTCGCGATGCAGAGACAGCGCAGACGTGACGCTGGAGGACGAGGACGCACGCACGTCGGAGTGCGCGATCGCCTGGTTTGGGTTTAATACCACACCGGACGCCGCGATTATTGACCAATACGAGAACGACTACGGCCAAGGGTGAAATGTTGGATAAAACGAAGGCGCTCTGAAGACTTTGACGGTAAAACAGCTGTCGCGAAGTCGTTCAGTCTATAGCACAGAGTTCAGACGTGGCGTGTACAAGGTCGTCATTGCGAAAAGACGGTAGGAAAGTGGAGGCTGTAGAGTGTCAGTCGATAGATATGGAAGGGAAGTCGTCGGATGCCAATTCGATTTAAAGTGGTGGCAATAGCAACGGAAGCGAGGAATGAGACATGTGTGATTTTGTGGTGGAGCGACCGTATACCTGAGTAAGGCTTCTCGGTGCGCTACGACGGCGCGAAGCTTGTTTCAAGGGATTGTCATGACCAAAGAAATTACCAGGATCTGCTGTTGTGATCTATTCATTACTGTTTACGCTCAAATACGAACACGTTTTGACGCCGGGGGTTCAGACAGCGCACACTGTTTTTGACTTCATGTAATGAGGTTCTGGATACCCTCGCCCTTTGTTGCAGCCGGTGCATTGACGACTATGTGTAATTTAGACGCCGAGTTCTTAGGATCAACATCGTTGAAGTGGATGTAGCGATGTGACCTAAATGCCATGGTATCGGACTATTACGGATGAAGCCATATTATCCCAGAGCAAAGAAAGAAGATCGAATGTAGGCAGATACACCGCATAAGCAAGCCCAAGCGTTAGGTGCATACTTGGCTTTTATTCTTGTGTCCTCAGTGTAAAGTGTGGTCATTAGCTTTCGTTGGACAGCGTGGTCGATGTCATGTGGATGTGGTTAATCTATAGGTGATCGGCAGAAATAGATGCAAAAGCACGTATGGCGTACCAAAATTATTCATCATTGCGTTACCAGAATCCGCGTCCTGGACTGCAGCGAAGTCCTTCGCGTTCGCTACTAATTTGAAACTATACTAGCCCGTCGTTAATGCTGTGATTCTCTCTGTGAAGTAAGCGGACTGCTCAATGGTCTTAGTTGCGTTGTTGTTGCGTCAGCACAATCACTTCCGTAAATACCAATAGAGATTTGTCGGACACTCGGAAGCGTCTGCATGCACCTTTCCATGCACCAGTACCTTCGTCATCTCTTACTCTCAATTGTGCAAGTCTGATGCAGTCACGAGACAATTCGCGTATTTGCACATAGTGTTCGCCCCTTATGCTGAATAGAATCGGGATTGACGGGACACTCAGCTTGTAGCAGAACTCGACTCTTGCTGATAGATGGAATGTAGTTGTAAACCTTCCGTCGGTTGCGGTTTCTGATACAGTCTCCTAGACGTCCGTACAGAGTCAAGAGCATGGTACAACTTGCACTTGTCGATGGCGTTACAATACACGGCATCCGGTCACAAAAATCATTTCCTGCGCACGCTTTCATCTGCCATCGTTGACGCTAAATCTCATCATTGCTGTAGCAACTTCAAGGTGTCCCATATGCAAAACGAGTACGAACTTTTCGGCGCATGTCCTGGCGGCACACTATGCCAACCTAGAACTCGCCGCAGTGGATATTATTGACCTGAGGCGCCAGGATTTCAGGATGATCCCGCCTTCCTAGTATCGACACGTTCCCGAGCACCAGCTGTCGGCCAGAACTGGTAAACTCGTCAGCGGAGCTAATGATGGATAGGGTTTCAAATGCCGTTAGGCCTTACACGCTTTACTAGTGCCGCCGTTGGTCCCTACATCGACTACTTCTTCTTGCGAGCGCATCTGACTTCCAAGACATATCGCTGCACCTCCACGTTTTGGCAAACCTTCTCCATTTTGTTCCTCCAGATTGCACACTGGTTGGAGTCAAAACCGTTGAACACATTGGGCGGTACTACAAAGTATAAACGCGGTGTAGCAGGATCTCCAAGCAGATGTAGAACCTCGCGAAGCCCTTTCCGTTCACATGGGTACATTGATGCACAAGTCACCTGGAACAGCTCATTAGGCTTAGCCATCGCATCCACTGATGTGATATTGCTGGAGGCTGGCTGCAGGTATATTGACGGATCGGCGTGGGCCACTTGGCTGACTCGCCGGAACAAGAGAGATGAACGCGGACGCAGCTTCACGATATCCCACGCCTTGAAATCGACCTTGCTCTCATTCTGGTTTCCACCTCCAGCATAACCTTTCGGGCCCTCGGTCAGACGCCGAGCTCGAAAATTTCCACCTTGCGATAGCTCTATGTGCACGTGTGTCTCAAACAAAGCTTCACGGTACGCTGCATGATTGCGAAGTCGATGGGAAGTACCAAGAAACTTCATTAGTTCCTTCTTGTTCCGCTTATACAGCGTCGCGTACACTCCATCGGTGACATATTTCGATGCGAAGGCAAAGCACTCTTTGGAAAACTCGCAGTCGACACGAAAGTGAATCAGAGCATGGGATAGCACACCTTCATCCCCGCATGATTCAACGCTCGCGCCTAGAATCGCCTTCAATTGAACTCTCGCAATGGCTTCACTGAGCAATCCCTGTTGTTGCGGATCCTCAGCATGGCGCAAGACATAGCGTGCAATGCCGCCCCATCGACGATAACATTCTTCCACGACCGTCACTGGTGTATGCGGGTACATCAGCTCGCGACACGTGAAAATCTCCTCCTTTGTCCACACTGGCATGAAAAGCGTTGCGCAGTTTCCGTCGGAAAAATGGCACCAAACGTCTCGGCGCGGCGACGTGATAAGAATTGTCTTTGCTTCACAGCTCGACGGCTCGACGCCATCTACAACGTAAAACGCTTCAGACTGGTCCAGAACGCGATCGAAATCCGTCCGTGATCCGATAGCCACCACTTCGCCACAGAACAAAAACCTCTTCGTGGCATTCTCATACACCACTGTAGCTCTACGATGGGCAAGATACAGCAAGACCAGGTAGCCAAAATACGTTTTGCCGATTCCCGGGTTACCGAGGATCACAAGACGAGATTTTTCATCCTCCGCGCGGTGTAAAGCATGCCAACAAACATGCCACAGTCGCGGGTAGCAATGACGAATGTAAATACGAGAGCCAAGGGACGGCTTCCCAAGAATAAATGTTCCTTCTGGTAATGCGATCATGGCATTCTCTGCGATCTCAGTAGTATCCGTTCGCAAAGCGTTCCAAAAATCGACCAGAAGTGGCGGATTCAACATCTTTTCAATGACTTCTAAAGTGACCCCGCAATATTTAAGTAGCACAGCAACTGGTTTACTTGGCGGTTTACGCAAAACCGATGGAAGCACTACTAGCACGTGAACGACCCCTTCTCCAAGAGAAACACCAGGACCAAACAGATTGGGATCTCCCAACGGATGCGACACGCGCATCCTCTCCATATAATCAAGACATCCTTTGGTCTGAACCACGTCATCCAGATCACTGTTATCGGGCAGCCACGCCCCATCCCGTTTTGCGAGAAAGAGGTGCAGGTCTATAACAGCGTGCTGTTTCAGCACTGCGCTCTTGTCTCGAATCTCGGTTTTCAGATGACCCACGATTTCATCTGTGTCGATGTCCACGGGGAAAACACTTTCGCGTGCACCAACGATCGCACAGAACAAAGTAATTTGCACCATCGTTCTTGACTCGGCAGATTCTCAAATGGTAAAGGTGCGAAGAGCCACCGAAGCTGCAGGATGGATCAAAGAAGACGTACTGCTGACGCAAGACGTATGCGGACCTGGTCTCGATAATGACTAGATGGGCTTCGAGCACATTCTCCGTGACAAAACTGTAGAAAGGAGTTGCGATTCTTCTTCACGGTTGGAATCTAGATCCTAGCTAAAGAAAACTGAATAGATCGACGCGTGAAAAGAAAGAGGTCGAGAGAAAGAGATCAGTAACTCATGGTAGAACTGGGTAGCCAAAGCGGTTGTTCTAGATATATTCGTCAACGCCAACTCTCTCTACTTTTCACAAGCCACGAGCGAGTCTTCTTTTGATTGATGGTTCGTTGATTCACATCCTGCCCGAAATAAATGATCAGAATGTTTCGAGTACGAGTATGATTGACGTTTCATTCGAGTCATTTGTTGATGTCCAACGACCGAGAAACTGTCCAATCTGCGAACACCTTTGATTCATTCGAGGAATTGTTGGTCGCTGTGGAGTACCGATAGCTGCGCGACATAAGGGTACGTCTCTCGTGTGAAGACCTCAAATTGTCGCTTCCCTATCCGGAGCGTTGTACGTCCAATGCTCGATATCATGATCCGAGGCTATTGGATCATGTTCAGGACTTTTTAGAGCGGGTTCATCTGCTACTTCAACATCACTTTTGTCTTTGTCGATCGCAATGTTCGAGTGTGTCTGCGATGTTACCTCGTACCAAGATCAGAAGGACTTAGGTGCCTTAGGATTGCAGTTAAACAACCCGCGTCGGTGGGGCGAAAGTTGCATTTCGAACACTCTTTGAATGCAGATACACACAACGCCTTCAAGACCAACTCGTGGCATCCTGACATCGTACTGACCACAGAAATGCATTACAAGCTCATCACGATCCATCTAAAGAACTGCACATAATAATGTGTTTGTGCTCAACGTGCATGATTGTACGTGATCCCTTTTCTCAAGTCCTGACACATCGAGCTACAATTATTTGTAGCAAGAAGCCAGTCAGCAGCAAGCATCTAGTCATTGATACGCCTACCGGAGGATCGAGTGTACTTTTTTAGCAGCGGTGATCGGTCCGTCCTATCCTGATCCTATACTCTTACTCGCGGTCTGATCAAGGCCCACCATTAACTATTGCCCCACATATGCTCTGAAGACTGTACTTCAATCACTCGCACATCTTTTAAAGAGGGACTGTACACCTGTGTTTGTGTTGAATGACTTTTGACCTTGCAACCTTGCATCGAACTATAACATTATTTACACAGATGTCTCTAACCTATGCAGTCGTCAAAAGCGGAGCAGAACATCGACAAAGCTTGAGGTGCAACCGCCTGACTCAGAATTGGACACTTGCTATCGGTTTATATGCCGCAGATGCGTCGTCGTTATTAGGACTTGTCCCGTCGACGCGTTAGTATCTCTATCGGACAGACCTTGCTGAACAAGCTGGCTTGTGTGCGTACATAATGACTTTGCCTATTAGACGAGATGGCCACTGATGACCCTTACAATCTCCATTCGAAACCACTTCTTGCTTGACCGATAGCTTTTTAGCATCACTGAGCAAGCAAGCTGTAGCTCAAGAAGGCTCATTGTCCTCTAATTAACAAGCTGTATGCAAGCTTACATTAAGCTTCGGCCTTTACGATGATGGAGAGCTAACATCGCTCGAGCATAAGAATAAATGTAGGCGTACGTTGTCAACTTACTTGACGATTTCGATCACCTCACCAAATGTGCTTCAAATCTCGACGCGCTTTCGTTTCTTAATTTTGTCGCTAACGCAAGAGCGCATTTTGTCTTGTTTTCGACTACGATATTTCAAATTGTCAGTCAAGTAAGAAGTGGTTCCGAATGAAGATTGTAAATGTCATCAGTGGCCATCTCGCCTAACGGGCAAATCTATTATGTACGCACTTAAGCCAGCTTTGTTCAGCGAAGTCTGTAGGATTGAGATACGAACGCGTGGACGAGGCAAGTCTTTTGTGTGTCAACAACAGGTGCAGGAGGTAAAGACTGACTGCAAACTTCTCCTGATGCAACACCGATGAGGTGGGGCCTAATCGGGCAGTTTCCATTTTCAAGTCCCAGACAATAAATGTTGTCAAAGCGTTATGATTTCTATCTTAGCGATAAGACATCCACGACGCAAGGACTGCCGCAGCCTATCATTGTACATTCGATGAATCTGCACGAACCCCAAGTTGCCTTGGAGCAGTTACACCAAGCCAAAAGCACGGCTCAGTGGCGACGCGGAAACAGCAAATAGCTGCAATTTGTACAGCGTCGTAAGTAAAAGGAGACCATCGGTCCGTATAATGCAGCAAAATTAATTGCAGTGAAAAAGCTCAATCAGTATGATTCTGCGTTGTACCCAGCCTTTTATCACTACAGAGTACATGCATGATTCTGCCAGGTTGATCGGGTGCCATTAACATGTGTACGTTTTACGAAATCTCTTTCTCCGCATGATGAGAATGTACCTCTACCATAACGAACGGCTGTGACATCTCAAATGTGAACCTGTTACATTTGGTACTATTGCTTCGTTATCAAACATACAAAACTACATTGACAATTTCATGGCTGGGCGTAGGTCAATGACATTTCTCAAAAGTTTTAGTGAGCACTTCTTGTAGGCCGCTCGAGGCACAGGGTATGTCGGCACATGATCGATTGACCGACATCAAATTGAAACAACACTTTCCAAAACGTGTAAAACGATTAGAGCTGGGCTAATACTTAAAGAAGCGATGCAGCATGAAATCACGCTCGGAAACGATAAGTACGTAGCACATCGAGTACATGTGCACATTTCATAAAACATGTATTCTTCAGTTACAACTAACGCGTTGAGAAGGTTTTGGTCTTGAAAGCTACAAAACTTAGTAAATCATATCTGCAATCCGTAGGCATGCCTGGCTGGCTGTAAGTATACCCTTTCGCATCCAAGAGCAGTGGACTTTTGACACCAAGTCTCGTCTGCGCAAACCTGACGGATCGTACTTGTACGCAAACCTTAGGATCAACGCGTGATGGGTAAAGTGAGCTTCGTGCGCTAACACTATGATGCTGCTAGTACTGAGCGAACTCGGTGCATCCACTGCTTGAAAATACGGAGCAAAATATGGTTTGTTCTGCCCTGGACGACACGTCCACAAGCGGGATTAAATTACAGAACACGTACTAATCTTGCATCATGTGGCTCGTGAGAAAAGCGCATCTTTTATTGTTCTCATGTAAGTGATCGCTTACGTGCACGTAAGTACATTAGTTCTTGTCTTTTAGTGCCAAGGTTGTACAGTTATAACATAGGTTACATTTGTCGAATAAAAGTACAGGCATTCGCTCACAGCGCAGAATCTGAGCCCAGGAGCTCGAAAACAGTTGGGTGCGTCATCGAGGAGCTTACGCATTGTGTAGATGTGATACGCTTTATGACTACACCAAATTGTCAACTCGCATGACCTTTCGAGCTACGCGAGAATTTCGACCACACTTCATACTTAACCAGTTTCTTGATACTGGATGGATACAGTTTTTGCCAACTTGTGTGAGTTCAGATCCAGCGCACCCTGACTTAATCAATCTAAACACTGTACGTGTTTCAGTTTACGAGCTACACACAGTGAACAAAAACGAGAAAGATATAAGGGTACAGAATCTGCTATTAGGTGCTGCTCGTATTGCTACAAATTTTTAGGCGGGCTGCAACTACGTTAACATTCCATGGTCTTGACGCGAGAGACTTCCATGAAGTTGTCATATGCCCTTTTGTCATTGTTCAGTCGGAACAGTAAGAGGTCCAGACCTTAGTTCCCCTCCGAGGTGGCCTCACTCCCAATACATCAGGGGGACCTTGCTGTGTCTTGCCTTTAAACAGAGTTGATGACTATGGCAGCAACGACTGTTAGACAATGGGCAGCTACAGCGTCTTCAAGAGATTTGTTGAAAGTGGGCTGCTTAAGGGGCTCTACTGGGTCTAGTCCACCATACATACAGCCTTGTTGGAATAAAGACAAGGCCCAAAGGTATCATTTGACTTTTTTGCAAACTGGTTCCAAAGTTGTTGGACTTTTGGCGGATCTACATGTGGGCCAAGGTGACGTCACGGAATTCTGTCGAAGGTTTATCTCATTTACGTCACATCTGATGTCTCATATGATACCGGATGCAGTGTTACAATTGCTGAGCGGAGGTTTATTGATTACAATCTCCGTGACGGCATGCGAGCTGATGTGGCATAATTGGGAAGACTCGACCACCGGTCGATGGAACACGTAACGTTGGCGGATATATCATGGCTGCGGGACCACCGAGGCTGCATCTATAATCTAAATGACGCGGATTTTGCACAAGGAGAATTCTACCTAGGTGACATAATGTCTTGTACGCTTTACCTAAGTGAAAGTGTACAGTTCTCGGCGCGGCTTGACATTGCAACCCAGTCGATGGCGAAAAGGCGGTACTTTGGTTCATTCTGCATCACCCTTCTGTACACTTTAAAGGCGCTCTTGTTTCGTGAAATTAACCCGGGTTGCTTACTTGCGTACTCAACTAAGGCCCACAATTATCGAGACTAGACGCTGAACGGTGACGGGAAGTTGATGACGTATCTCGATACGAGAATGGAGTGTGAGTGACACCAGTCTCGTCGATGTCCTCGTGTAATACAGCGGCATCTCAAGAAAGGGGCACTCCCGTACACTTTGACCTCCCCTGGATCTCACCTACGTTGTCTATATCTCGGAAGGACGACGGCGATGGCGGCCGCACCGACGCAAAATCAAGCGAGCTATCTCCAAACGATGTCGCGTGGAAGGGATGTTTTTTTGTGACAAGCGAGTGGCAAAGACAGACTTTCAAGTAATTTCTGACGAGACATCACTGATGACTATGAGAGAGATACGCCGGGTGCGAGCATCTTTTCCGACAAATGCGCAAATGCTGGATCGCCTGAAAGAAACAGCTTCCTACTACGGAAATTGGCAAGCCAGGATTTGTAATGTGCCGTGCCCGGGTGCTCGCGTACCTTTCCTTTTGCCGTGCGACATGCATTTTGGACCTGCTCTAGTGTGGGCCGACACCAGAAGCATCTACTTGTAAAGTGGAGCCCGCTTGTAGGATCCAAGATGACGGACTTGAACACATGGGTGCTTGGGCTTGACCTTCCATAAGGTACGCACAAGGCTTAGGATGTTATCAAACGAGCCTTCGCTTGAGGCATTTAAATGAAGGCGGCGAACGATGCAATATTCCCGACCGCTCGGAAATTACGGCGTTTTGCCGTCTCCACGACACTTCATGCTATCTGGTTATAGCGGCTTCACCATTTAGACGACCCATCACTAACGGAGGAGACACACATCACCAGAGCCAAGACGCAATTTTGACGTGCGATAACCCGATTTAGAGGGTCCTTATACCAGCCGGTCATGAACAGAGACGGAGAAAGGTTCGCGCGAGTGAGGTCAGCTCTGGCGGACATTTTTTATCTTCTGCGTCGAAATCCACCAGCGATGCAAGCGTTGCTCATTCGCCGGTACCCGGGAATGATGTTCCTGCTATTCTTTGACGGTAGATCTTGAGGAAATCTAGGACCGGGCAATCTGATTCCGTTATTGTCCAACTCAACATTGCGACGCACGCCGCTCGAAATTTGTGGGTTTCAAGCATGACGTAAAGCGTTGCCGACACCACAAAATATACTGCTGGATACTGGGGGCTTGTGCACGGTCTACGTTACGCGAAGGTGTCTGGTTACTCTCCGCTGCATATCTTTGGAGATAGTGCGATGGTGCTCTCACAGCTCCAGACTCATCATCCCCCGTATAATGCCAGCTTGGTGCCACTATTTCGGGAGGCACGTGCCCTTGTGGACGATCTTGAAGTCTCCTGCTGCAGCCATCACTATCGCGCCTATAACAAAGTGGTTGATCGACTATCAAATATATCGATGGATACGACGGACTCAATTCAAGTCGATTCTTCTACATAGCACAGGGTCGTTTTGGAAGCTACGAATTCCTTGACAACGATGTCAACCACTGGTTGGAAGCATCAGAAGCAGAACACCACGAACTACAGGGCCCCGAGTTGACTCCGAGGAACCTAATTCTCTCGTGGAGAGATTCAACATGAAGGCGCACGGCTGTCCGCGGACTAGTACTACCTAGTCTTAAATGAGTAGACGTCGCTTTGGTAACACTGTTATCAGGCGGCATGACATAATAAATCGCAAGCGTACCTGAATATACCTCACCTTCTCACTCACTCACTGCATAATCGGCAATTTCTCGATAAGATTGAGGAGATATGTGATGACTTCAGGTGCGGGGTCGTACTCGATATTTGCAGGCTCTAGAAATGGGTATCAAGATACCAGTCTCTAAGTAATGATGACTGATGATAGCCACGACAATACGCACATCTGCTCATTCCGCACGCGTGGTATGAGCAATTGCGTCAGTCTTTTGGGATGAATACATCGCAACTTCTGCTGAGCTAACACTATCAACACTACACAAATACTTCCGTGGACCATGGATAAAATTCCAGCGTGGATACAACAGGCTCTTCTAACATGCACACGAGCATATTGTTCGTTAAATCGAGTACCCTGTCGAAATTACTGAACGCCAGATAGCGCAGTCGACTCGAGTTTACGCGCTTAGCAATACGCGTTCTGACGCTGCTCACGAGGAGCTTCGAGCAATATCGTGAGCACAGCTTCACTTGCGATGATTAAGGACCGCCAACGTTATATTCGCGTGATCCAAATAGTGCATGTTTAGCTTTCAGTGCAACCTTACCAAGTTGTAGGTTGAGGATGAGACTATCCATGCAAAACGCAAACTACCGCGTCTTGCCCTTACATGGCACCTCAGCGCACATCTTGCATGGTGCTTTGGACGAAACAATGTTTACAGTGAGTGAGCATGCGTCAGCTAGATGTTTTGTAGGTGCAGCGAATCCATTTAGCATTTTTTACGACCGACGTCTGCCCTCTTCTCCCACAGAAGGCCTACACATCCTTCACCGGATGGCAACTAATACTGGATTCTCTGGGGAGCAGCCAGTCCAGGCCCTGACTATTCGATGTCGGGAGTTTGTGCTTCTAGCTCAGTAGTTCCGGCATTCCCGTGTGGTACAACTGAGAATCATGCGTCAACCATTTTTAACGATCTTGGGTTGGTCGAACGGGGATCGAACCGGCTATCATTGATTGGAACCGCAGTGCTTACCAGGGAATCAGGCGGGAACCCACACGGTGCGTGAGCAAGGCTGACAATTAATTTCCAACAGGCTTCTGCTTCTTCAACATGCGATGTCACTTTCGTCCTTTTCCTTGGAATAATGTGCTTCAGCAAGTGTTCATAAGCTAGCACCAGTCCGACATTGGGCAGCGTTAGTTCGTAAACTTTGCGAAGTATATCATTCGTAGAGTCGTAGAAGATGGTAGCATGATCCTTTTTGTGCTTGCAATAGTACAAGAAGGAGGTGCCTGAAGATTTTGCTGTAGTTTACCGGACATCCTGGCAACATAAAGGATACAGAGACAGAAGTGCTCGCATCTTAAATGTGAGCCCCTGATTACGCTTTGCACTTCGACTCCTTCCAGTGCAGATTGTAGTCTGAGTGTAATTCTGACAAGACCACTTGGACAGAAATCGGTTGCTCAGCATGCTTCAGTGTTTAAGGCGACCGATCCACTGCGTTGTCTCGGAGATACTTCGATCAGCAAATTCTATGATTGAGATCACGCAGATATGCGCCACTGATCCACGTAACACTGCCAGCGCTGAATACGCAACCCTGCTATTTGTTGCGTACCACCGTCGATGTAAATGAATCGACGAGTCTTGTGCTCCTCGTTGTTGGTAAAGCTGGCCAGCAGCTTGGCCAGTTAGTGTATGTGATTCGACAAACGCGTAATACAATTCACGATGGAAATTGATACTTACCCGGTGAACGAAATCTGCACATTTGCACTTGACCGTGGATAGCGATCGCCGGCCACGAAGAAGACTTTCCAAGAATGATACGAAGGAATATGTCGATCATCAAGAGCAAGAGATCCGCTATGTACACAAGGTACTCCGATGAGGCCATTGATAACTCGAATGATGTCTGGTTTACTTATTTGCGCACGCACCTATAGCAAGTGCACATGCGATGACGAAAAACTGCATCTTGCCTTACTGCATAGGTTTGACCTCATAGTCTGGCTCAGAAATTGTCCGTTGTTCACTCCCTACGAACGGCTTTCCATTCACGTGTTCTAGTTTACCCATTCAGCTACCTGAGCCAGAGGTAGAGCACAAAGCCATAAATGATGGACTACTTGAGCTCGAGATTCTTGACAGTTGGCCTGTGTTTTACGCAATAGGGTGACACATCAACCGTGTTATATCTTGAGGTGGATGCAGTGACAGTCAGCCGGTATCGTGTTTGTGCTTCAGCTAGGTGCTAGACTGGTCTGCATCACTTTGTCAACGTACCGTCTCTATTCTAAGCCCAACATCAGCGTAGAGCTTGAGGGAACATAATAAATCACTCTTGACTCCACCTTCATAAACACTCCACTGTCTCGCATGCAGACACAGCTCGCTCCCTCTCTCAGCCACTTCAACACGATAGCAGGGAGCTTGACACGCAAGATCTCGAGATGCTTGGCACATACCGAAGCAACGCGAACCTTCTCGGCGTCAGCTTCCTCTTGCACCAACGACAAGACCCGAGGTCCCCACCTCAAGCACAACCTCGACACGCTGCCCTTACACTTTCTTGACAATCTGCACAATATCTTCGTCTTGTAGCAAATGTTCCTTGCCGACCTTCTGCGGCTGGTGCTTACACGACGCGCCCCAGACCCAAGCGTACTTGAAATCCTTCAGCAGCGACTTGTGAATCCGCTGGCAAAAGTTCTCGACTGTCGGCGCCTCTTCGTGCAGAATCACGGGCGCCGTATAGTCTGGTAGTCTGCCTCTCGGCTTCGTATAGATGCGGATCATGTTACAGTAGTCCCAGATCGTCTCGAGCAGCTCATCGAGATTCCAGCCATGGTGCGCCGAGATCACAACGTTGTGCGGGATCTGGTCAATGATCGTGAGCTCTTCGATCGTGAGTTGGTCAATCTTATTGAGCACGTAGAGACACGGGATATAGACGCGATTGCCTTCAATCTGATCAATGAATTCGTCCACCGTCACATCGGCACGCAGTGTCACGTCTGCATTATGGATCTTGTACTCGTGCAAGATCTGGTACACCGTGTCCGCGTCCAGTTCCGTCTGAGGACACGTCGTTTGAAAGTGAATGCCGCCTCGTTCCTTGCGTCGGAGCACCATGTTAGCTGGTCTCTTGTTCAACCGGATGCCGAATCCCTCGAGCTCAAACTCGATCAGCTGCTTGTGCGTCGCGGGCTTCATCGCGTCCAGCACAATGAGGATGACGTTGCACGTCCTGGCCGTGCCAATGACCTGTCGCCCGCGTCCTTTGCCGTCTTTAGCGCCTTCAATGATCCCCGGCAAGTCCAGCACTTGGATCCGAGCGCCTCGATAGTGGAGCGTCCCAGGGATCGCCGTCAGCGTCGTGAACTCGTAGGAAGCAGCTTCCGAGAACGTTCCAGTGAGCTTCGTCAAGAGCGTGGACTTCCCGACGGAAGGGAAGCCCACGAGCCCGACGCGCGTGTCCCCCGCTTTATTGACATCAAACCCTTCGCCGGCGCCGCCGCCAGCGCTCGCTTTGGCCCCGGCGTCCGTCACTTCGCGTCGGAGCTTGGCGATCTTGGCCTTGAGCAGACACAGGTGCTTCATCGTCGCCTTGTTCTTCTGCGTGCGCGCGTACTCGGCCTCGAGCTCGGCGATCTTGGCCATGGCCGCCGACATGGCTGCAAGACGTGCTGGAAGTGGTGGTGACTAGTGCTGGAAGCGACTGATTGGCTAAAAAGAAAAACACCCACACCCCCATTTGGGTCAACACAAAGACAAAGTGGGTGATAATGCCGATTGTACCCAATTGACAGAGGTATACGGTATACAGTGACCCAGGGTGGGTACTGGACGATGGGGTGTCGGTCGTCGAAAGCTGTTGCGGTCGCTCAAGTCGCGCAGGGGCAGAGAGGCCCGTTGACGATCGGAAGCGGAAGCGAAGGACGAGGAGGGGACGGGCTGCCACCTTCTGCGGCTGAGAAACGCGCGCGAGCAGCCGACGCAGCGGATGCCAGGCAACGAGACTGGCGACAGGGCGGGTGTGTCGACCCGGACAAGGCGCGAGATATGGCCGCGCGTCGGGCGAAAGAAGAGCTGCTGGCGACGATCTATAACCGGTACAGGACGCTGGGGAGAGAGCCGCCAATCGGGTTGCCAGCTTGCAACTTGGAGCAGCTGCGGCGGCACCTGGAAACGCTGCGCTAGAAGAGGGATAATCAGAGGGAGGTCGAGGTTGATGGGGGTAGATGGGAACGAGACGAGGTCGTGTAGAAGGGTAGGTGTTGCAAGTGTTCGTACTGGAGAAGGAGGCGACTTGGTGATAAGGCCATTGCGTTCAGGTGTCGTCGGTCATTTGGGAGGCAAGTCTTTGGTATACGGATAATGAAGCCAGACGTCGGACGGGTATACATGCCTTTTGGGCTTCGACTATCAGCTGGTAATAGCATATCCACCAAAGGGACGATGGTGACAACTTTTTTGCCGAGAGCAACCGACGAGCAATGGGAATATGCCGTCAAGCTTTACACGACATTGGGAAAGTTATGATCTCTTTTTAGATCACAACGATCTGCTACTCACAGTTGAATTACACGACATTTTACGGTGTTCCGTACCGCGAGCCGACCGTGTTCACAAGGACAGTTGCAGCTTCAAGACGAAGGTTCAAGTAGACAATGAGGTGATTGAACGAAAAGGAACTTGATATGCACGTGATACCACGATTTACTCATACCCCAGCGCTTTTGTTTTCGTAGCGGTCGACTGCACGGATCCAACTCTGTCTTCTCATGTATTCAAGTTGGTTGCACGAAGCTCCTCGTACAGCCTCATACACCACTAAATTGTGTACACGAATTGATTCCTGCTAGCCCAGGAAGTCCAGCAGCACCTCAATATCGATGTAAAAAAGCCCGCCACGACCAAGTCTCAATCCGCTCACACTTTACAGCATTTTCCATCATTTCCGTCGATTGCTGAATGAAGCTTCTGCATCCTCAGGGAGTGCCCACAGTGCTCGTTGCAGCTCGTACTGCTACGTTCATGACAGCAACAATGCCATTTATTGATAAATTAGAAAGAACGCGAGGCATCAAGTCAATCTATACACGCCAGAGCTTCGCTTGCCACAATTGCATTCCGTGATCCAAGGCATTTCAAGCCGCGAGCTCATTCGACGGATACTTGGCCGCTATATCATCGAAACCAGCTAGAAATGCTCGGAGAATGCATGACCAACAAAAAGTCAATGCTGTGGGTCATCGAGACGAGAATCATCGGCCACTATTGCCTTCTCATTCTAAGTTTCATTATTGTTGTGAGTTACTGTGGCTCTCACTCATTCGATCCTCTCTGGACGACGCTAACCCCTTCAACTCGATCCCTGTTGTTGGTATCCGGCGAGCGCCAGCACTCCAGTCGACTCGCTCGCTAATCGAGGA
The DNA here is from genome assembly GCA_921007115.2 of Peronospora matthiolae. Classification (NCBI taxonomy): domain Eukaryota; phylum Oomycota; class Peronosporomycetes; order Peronosporales; family Peronosporaceae; genus Peronospora; species Peronospora matthiolae. Next base: position 373,433 of record CAKLBY020000068.1, on the reverse strand, counting down.
AATAATTAAACAAATCACTGAGAGATACGAGCCCCACGCACCGTGAATACTCGTCCACGCACACAAACCGATGCGCTTTGCATGCCGCGAACCGTTCGAATATCATATGCAGTGTGTCAGTCTTGTAACATAAATGCAAGCCTTCTCCGATGTTGCCCTATGCTCCATAGTCCGCAGTCAGCAACCGTTTGAAAAATAATACACAGCCCAAACGAACGCGCTTACGACTAACGCACCTCAGCAGCTTGGATCCGAAGAATTTCGCCCACAGGCATGTCTAACTGGGTGAGTGACCGGTCTTTCACTAACTCCGTGACGTTCGATACACAATAAATATTCACAACAACCCCTGACCCAATACAAACAAACAGTCGTGTGAGACCAATCCGTAAGTCCAACAACAACAACAACGTGTTTCAAGCGGTCCACTTACCACTCGGGTCGACTATCGGCACAGCAGAGACTCTTCGTTCAATGAGAGTATGCAGCACGCGGATAAGCGGCATGTCTTCCGGGACGGTCACGAAACCAATGTAGACGCCAATGCCTAGGTCAAAAATGGGTTGGTCGAACAGTCGACGCTGCTCGCGGAATGTGGCCACCAGGTATTCCAAGATCCCGCTGTGCGTGATGACAGACAAGACCGAGTTTTGAGTTGGATCTACTACGGGCAGTCTATGAAGCCTATGGTCACGAAGAATCTTGCATACATCGTAGAGGTTGTCCTCCGGTGTGATCGACACCATCTCCTCCTTCGTTGGTGCCATCGATAGCGACCGTGGAATTGCTGCATCTCTCACGCACAAAAAAGAAACATGATAAGCACCGTCAACTCGCACACACAAACACCACAAATCCAGCACATTTCACTGCACTTTACCTCTCCACGAAGCAATGCTGTGCTCCGCGAGCTCATTCATCGGCGACCCACGGATGTAAAAGTGACGCAAAATGTTCACAAAATCCGTGGCCGTGAACATGCCGACAAACTTGCCCTGCTCAGCATCCCAGATCGGCACCGACTTGATATCTAACAATAGCAACACCAGCAGCAACAACAGCAGCATTAGCGGTACACAGCAACAAAGCTGCCACCACACCGTTCCACAACCAGCTCCTGAGCTTTTGTATCATGTCTCACCGTGCTCGACCAGTGCGAAAAACGCGAGATTAATCGGTATCTTGACGTCAAAAACGACGACTTTGCCGCTGTTCTTGATCACGTCGTAGCACCGCGTGGTGCGCAAGAACGCGGCAATCACGTCTTTGCCTTCTTTGACCACGTCCAGCACAGCCGTTTGGTGCAAATTGAGCCCTGAAGACGACGCCAACGAGGCACTTGGAAGCCTCCGGTCCGAGTCGCTCATGGCTTGGTCCTCGTTGGCCGGCAACAGCTGGTGAAGCCGGTCCGAGTCGGTCATCAAGTGGTCAGGAAAGCCGGGAGCTGGCGGCGGGGGCGGCGCCTCGTCCTGCGAGGAGGCGTAGGATCCGTCATGGGCCATCCCTCCGTCGCCTCGTTTCCTCTTGCGGTCCGCGAGCGTGGTGACGACTGACGACTGCAGGAGAGAGAGAGAGAGAGGGAGAGGGAGAGACGGGACGGACCTGGGACAGGGGGACACGGCACAAGGGGTGGGGGTGAGGAGGGGGACGAGGAGCTCTTTGGGGACGCGTTTGTGCGCACGTCCTAGTTGTTGTTAGAAGAGGTGGATGAAAAGCGCTTTTTATGAGGAGCTCGTTTTTTGCTTTGTTGTGGAGGGGAGGTGTTGCTTTTTTTTTGATGAAGATGGAGGTGATGGGAAGATGGGAAGATGGGTTTTGGCCTATGATCGAGTGGAGAGGGGGGGAGGGAGCCAATGGGAGAAGAGGTTGTGGTGTGTTTTGTTCTGGAGGTTGGGCACACACTATCGATTTTTAGGCGGTTTGGTCAATTGGGTTGATGCGCGGGATGTTCGTCAACTGGATACGCGTGGAAGTCGCAGTCCCGGCTTTGTCGATACGTTCGACTTGTTCCTTGCCATACCACGCACAGAATGCTACTACGCGATCGAAGGAAGCCTGTTGGAAATCTCATCACACGGCGCTCGTAACGCGTCGTCATCATTGCCGCAACGACAGCATGTTCCGGTTTCGAGTGCAGAGCAATACGTACTGCAAAAGTCAGTGATCAACTGCACGATCGCTACGTGGGTCTTGCCATCCAGCAAGACCCTAAGCGGCGTCGCTACAGTCTTGTCTGTTTGGTATACATCCGAGATCGATCTCAAAGATTATGGTGCACTGTGTGTACATAAGTTGTCTACTGCAGATGCAAGCCACGACCTCATTGAAGGTTATCTCCGTCACGTGCTTGTGAAGCGCGTGACAGTGTGCCTTGTTCAGAATCGCGTGACTGCTGGTTTGCTGGATGGCTGATGCACCTTACAACATTGAGTTATACATCACGACCAAAACGTGTTCGAAAGCGGGACTGTGGTTGGACTTCCGATGATAACATGGTCAAAGTAGGCCGGTGCAACGGAAGTAGATGCCCTGGTAATTTGCTGTTTATATCGAAGTTTTCTGATCTTCGCATGATGGAGGCATTTGATACGCGAGTGCGCGTCCAAGTATCAAGTGTGTAGAGATCGCGGCAACAAGCATGCGGGTGATTCGATCGTGAAACGAGGGAGTCTTCGACTGCTACTGACTAATGTAATGGTCACAGTTCACACGTACGATATCGTATACCCTGCTGCTTTAGGATATTGCAGCGAGTTCCATCCGGAACGGGTGCAAAGTGCCGCTTGATGGATTCACAATAAAGCCACCCAAGATTCAAGTACCCAGTCAAGTAATTGAACCACATCCAAAAAAAGCTCGAAACGAAAAACACACCAGCTGCCGATTCTTGGGTGCCACAGCGGCTCTGAAGTGGTAGGATGTCGAGTATACTTAGCGATGGCAGTTGTGTCTCACGTCGCCACTATTTCAACACTCCCCATCAGAGTCCACCCTGTCCATTTCAGCCAATCACAACCCCAGCTCTCGAACTTTCTCGTCTATTCTCGAGTAGCCCCAACTCGTATGCGACACTTGCTCCTCTCTTTTGATCCTCTAGAAAAAGCGCCTTTCAAAGTGTCAGTTAGATCTCTCTCACTCTTGAAATCGCGTGGTCGAGCACAAGTGATCGATATCTTACTCTAGAAGCGACCTAAAACATGGGCAAAGACTATTACGCCATTCTAAACGTGGCCAAGGGCGCAACGGACGACGAGCTGCGCAAAGCGTATCGGAAACTGGCTCTCAAGTGGCATCCGGACAAGAACCCGAACGATCCGGATGGGGCTCAGCGGAAGTTCCAAGAGATTGGCGAAGCCTACGAAGTCTTGAGTGACAAGAAGAAGCGCGAGATTTATGACGTGTACGGTGAAGAAGGACTCAAAGGCCAACCAGCTGAAGGGCCAGAAGGGGGAGGGATGCCTGGCGGCATGCCGGGAGGGTTTACCTATACCACGACCTCTGGCTTTCCAGCTGGAAGCTTTGGGTTCCACTCTTCAGACGCGACCAAGATCTTTGAGCAGTTTTTCGGCACGTCAAACTTGCACGAAGCTGAACGCAGCGCCCCCATGGCTTCCATGTTTGGGGACATGGGCGGCTTTGGTGGCATGCGGGGCATGCGCAGCAGCGGCTTTGGAGGTGGTCGCGACCCCTTTGGGCAGTCACAACCGCCACGAGCTCAGAAGCTCCAGAGTGAGCTGGAAGTGCCGCTTGAGCAGCTTTATGCTGGCTGTGTGAAGAAGCTCAAGATCACGCGCAAAGTGCACGACCCAAGCTCGAACACTTTGCGTGAAGAGCAGAAGATTCTGGAGATAAACATTAAACCAGGATGGAAAGATGGTACGAAGGTGACGTTTGAGGGGCAGGGCGACGCGCTGCCTGGTCGACCAGCACAAGACATTGTGTTTGTGATCCGCCAGAAGCCGCACCCTAAGTTTGAACGAGACGGAGACAAGTTGCTGTACCGTGCCAAGGTGTCACTACGGGACGCGCTGCTGGGCAATGGCACTTTGAGCGTCAAGATGCTGGATGGACGTGAAGTGCCTGTTCCACTCGGTGGAGTGATTGCACCAGGCACGAAGCTGGTTATTGCTGGAGAAGGCATGCCGCTGCAGAAGAACCCGTCGCAGCGAGGCAATTTGGTGGTGGAGTTTGACGTGCAGTTTCCGACGCAGCTCACGGAAGCGCAGAAGAACTTGGTGCGTCAGGCGCTGTAGGTTTCCGCGTATTTGTTAGGTTGGTCAAGCCGTGTGAAGTGGTCATTTATTTTTGAAATAGAAAATCTGAAACGAAATCTGGAACGAATGTGTAGACGGCAATTTTGTCGGTGCTCAAAGATCAGTTTCGACAGCGTTATCAGTTTCCGAGACGTTCAAAGGACGTTGCAGGGCTGGCTAAATTAATACGTCGACATGCCACTCGTGTCCTCTCTTCCTCTTCAGCTCTCGCGCCCTTCTCTTTCACCTCAATTTCTCACCCTGTCCTATCTTAGGACTGAAGTAGCAGTAGCAGCACCTGTCCACGCTCGTTTCTGCGTCACCGAATCAGTGTACGAACTACGCCCGCCCGGCAGATATAGCGTACGTAAACTGAATCCACTCACTCCACCAGCCGACCACACACATACACGTCCTCCTCGTCCAATACAAACTGCAAGATCAAAGAAAATAAATTCGCCACCACGTCCGTCCATGCTCCTCCCCTCCCCTTCATCCTTCACGTCAACTTCCTCCTCCTCTCACATGGTCCCACGACGAATGTGCTGGTACAGAAGCCCCTCCGGTGTAAACTGCTGCGCCTTGGGCTCCGACGCCGCCGCCCAGTGGTGGATGTTAATGTCATCCTTCGTGCTCTTGGCGTCCTCCGCTGCCTTCTTCCTCTGCTGCTCCTTGACCTTTGCCAGCATCTCCCTCACGCCGTCGGCAACCGCATGGCCATTGCCTCGACACTCGAGCTTCAGCGCCTCCACCTTCAGCAGCAGCTGGTCCATCAACGCAACGTTCTCCTTGGCCAGTTTCCGCTCCATGCGGCGTCGCTCGCTGTTGAGCCCCGAGAGCTGTTTCTGCAGGCGGTTGACGAGAAACTCCTGCTCCTGCTCGAGCTCGTTCTCCAGATGCACCTTCTCGTGCAAGATCTTGGCCACCTGCGACTCGAGCGCGCGGCGCACGCTGTTGTTCTCCTGCTGGAGCTCCTCGAGCAGTCGCTCCTTTTCCGCGCGCGCCGCTTCCAGCTGCTTCGAGAGCCGGTTCACAATGTACTCCTGCTCGTGCTCGAGCTTGTTCTCGAGGTCCACCTTCTCCCTGCGCAGCTGGTTGAGCTTCTTCTGCAGGTTGTTGGTCAGCAGCTCCTCTTCGCGCTCGACCTCGAGCGCCAGCTGCTCCTTCTCGCTCTTGACGGCGTGCAGGCGCTTCATCAGGCGGTTCGTCAGTCGCTCCTCCTCGGCTTCCGTGGACTCGCCCAGGGCCACGAGCGAGGACCGCAGCGTCTTGACTTCCAGCTCCAGCGCGGCGGTTCGCTGGCGCTCGAGGACGAGCGCGTCGTCGTCGCTCATGGACGTGGCGGGACTCGGCGGCTGCATCGGGAGCTCTTGGTCGTTGGTTTGGTGGCGGTTGCGGAGTGCCTTATGACGGAAATACAGGATAGCGACGGAAGGAATAATGATAGATAGGTTTGGGTGTTGTTGTTCGTAGAGAGCGATCGATGGATGGATCGATCGATCGCACTTTCGAGAAGAAGGAAAGGGAGGGAGTTTGGTTTCCAGGTCGGGTGTGTTGTAGCTTCGTGGTCGGACTTGATCTCGCTTGTTTGAAAAAGCGTTTTACAGGTCTCGTTTGAATCGTCTGCTTTTTTTTGGAGTGGAGTGGAGTCTGTTTTTTTTTGAGACGTCGTCGAGTCTCTATTTGTCGCGTCGTCTGTTTTTTTTGAGACGTCGTCGAGTCTCTATTTGTCGCGTCGTTCTAAACGTATTCAGCGCTCTATTTTAGTGTTACAGCTATGGCGTCGTCGTCTCCTTGGGGCGCTTGGGGCTCGAAGCTGAATGTGACGTCGATCGTGTCCCAGGGGTTAGAGCAAGTCCGGAGTCTGCGCGAGGACATGGAAAAGTCGTTCGACCACGTCGTGACGGGCGTCCCGGGCCCTCGATCTGCAGTGCAGCTGCAAATAGAGGACAAGCAGGTCGCGAATAAGGTGGAGGTGGCGTCGTTGAATAAGGCGGATGTCGTATCGGATAACGTGGGTACGGTATCGGATACGGCAGACACCGTATCAGATACGGTGGATACGGCTATCGATGAGGCGGTTACCGTATCGAATACGATAGATACTGTCGTCGATACAGCAGCGGTTGCTGTGTCGGGAGATACTCTAATCGAGGCGTTCGACCCTAATGAGACGGTTGAGGAGAACTGTAACGCTAATATAGAGCAACAAGCACGACGCGAAGAAGATACGGAAATAGAGCAGCTCCTGGAACCAGACGATCGTGAAGAGCTGCAGCCAGGAGCTACTGCCGAAGTTGTGGACGAAGAAGAGGAGAAGCGAGACGAGGAATTCGGAGGAGAAGGACGGCAGCAGAAGCTGCAGGAGGAAGTCGAGCAGCTGAGAGAAGGAGAAGAAGAAGAAGAGGAAGAAGAGAAGGACCAAGAGGAGGAGGAGGAGGGGAAGAAGCTGAAGAAGAAGAAGAAGAAAAAGCAGAAGAAGAAGCGGAGGAAGAGAGAAGCAGCTCTTTGTACGACGGAAGAACCGAGTGGGGACGTGGTGATTGAGGAAAAAGCAGGAGGAGCTCGTGGGGAAGCTGCACAGGCAGAAGTGCTTGTTGCTGTGGTTGAGGACGTGGAAGAGGGGAGTGGAAATGTGGCGGGAGACGCAGAAGAGGCAGTTGTACGGGCAGAAGACGGTCGTGTTGCTGTCGCTGATAAGGAAGAGGAGATTGTGGATGATCTGCAGCAGCAAGTGGAGCTCAAAGCGCGCGAGTCGCAGTTGCTGGCTGCATCGACGACGATTCGGAACCTGCACGACGAGCTGGACGAAACGCGACGTCGTGAGGTCGTGGCCGTAGAGCGTGCGCAGTTGCTCACGGAGCAGCTGGAAAATTCACAGCAAGAAGTGGCCAAGCTGACGCAGATGTATCGGGATAGGCATGGCAGTAGCCAGCGTAATGACGTGCAGGTGCTGCAATTGGCATTGGCGGGCAAGGAGGAGAAGCTGAGTGCGTTGCTGGATGAAGGGCAGGCGTTGTCGGTGAAGCAAGCGCAGTTAGAGCAAAGATTACGCTTACTGCGTAAAGAGAAGGACGAGTTGGAGGAGCGAGCACTCAAGGCACAGTCGCAAGCTGAAGCCTCAGCTGGAGAAGTGCAGCGGCTAATGTCGAAGCTGAAGGCTAGCGAGAAGGAGACGACGTGTCTTGCACAGCGAAATCGTCAACTGACAAGCATTGCGGATACGGCAAGTGCTCGGATCGAAAAAGCCGAGCACGATGCGCTAGAAGCTACGCAGCAGCTAAAAAAGTTGCGAGCTCAGGTGGACGAGCTGACGCGCTCTGTAGCCGATAAAGATGAAGAAATTGTGAGACTTGCAATGTCTTCTCAGTCGAGTGAGTCTCTCCATCTCGAGAAAGCAGAGCTGGAACAGACCTTGCAGTTTCTGCAAGACAACGTGCGAGATCTGGAGGCAGAAGGAACTCGTCGTGAGGTAATGGCACGCGCAGAAATTACAGACTTGAAGCGAAAGTGGCAGGACGCTTTGGCTCGTGTGGATCTGCTAGGGCAGAGTGTATCGGAAGCCACGCAGCCGCTGCTTCGCCAAATTCATGCGTTGCAAGAGGACCAGCGTGCGAGGCAAGAAAGCTGGAAAGCGATGGAGACCACTTTTGTTGCTCGTATTGAGGAGGCTACGGAACAACGCCGTGCAGCGATGCAGGAGAGGGTTGAGATGGAAGAGCGACTGCACGAATTCCGAGAGAAGGTAGAAAAAGTAGAGCTGGAGCTGATACGAAAACAAGCTGAGCTTGTTCGTGCACAGGATACTGCTGCAAGTGCCAAGGCTGAAGCTCGTGCGTTGCATGGACAAGTTGATGCGCTGCAGATCGACTTGGACCAGGCCAAGCACCAGCGTGATGCAGAGGCAGGAGTGAAAGAACAACTGCAGACTCGATTGTTGGCTGCCGAGAAGTCGATAGAAACGGCGAGGGTATCATCCACAACGACACTTGAGCTAGAGCAGTCTCGTAAGCGCGAGGAACAACTTCGTCAAGACCTGGAGTGGCATCGTCAAGAGCTCCAACGATTGAAAAATGCAGCGATGCAAGCTGCTCCGGTGCCATTATCCATAGGCCACACGTCTTCACACCATCAGAATGTGAGGCGAAGTCTGGATGGCGAGCAGTCCTTTTGGTCTGAGAGCGCAGACGGTGAATCGTCATCTGAGGCGTCGATCCTCAAAATGGCATTGGCGACTGACCCGCTCACCCTGACCGGTGGTAACACGTCAGTGTTGGGACTCAGTCAGTTGCAGCAGCGACTACGTCTACGCGAAGGTGAAAACCGGATGTTGAAGCAGCAGCTGGAAACACTGGAGGCCCGTCAAAAGCAGACGACTGATGAGATCGTCCGGCTGAGTTCGCGCAATGCGCTATTAGAGAGCGGCGAGGCACAATTGGAGCAAACGCAATCAGAATTGGCGAAACTGCAGAAGCACCAAGTGGTGCTGCTTGAGCTGTTCGGAGAGAAAGAGGAGCAAGTAGAGGAGCTACAAGCGGAGGTGAAGGAGCTGAAGGCATTCTACCGAAAGCAGCTTAATACGTTGGCAACCCACAGTGAGCAACAGCAGAAGCAGCAACTGGACCAGTGACATCGTTAGCGCACACGGTGGACCATCGAAGTGCGAGCCTTATCGATTGCTCATCGTCAAGTGTTTTCCTGGTTGCCGATCTGTGAGCAATAATGGCAAAGTCTCGGCAGTTTCCACATTCCAGACACTCACGAGTTCACCTTGGCTGTGGCCGAGTGGCTCGACGAATTGAGTTTACGGGTGTCGGCACAATGATACTTCGAGATGCCTGCAACGGATACATCGGACTATCACTGAACTGACAAATCTACGTTGCCGCAGCAGCGCTTCAAGATTAATAAGTACATATATCGATCGATCTAGACGAATTCAGCGACGCGCTGCCTCATTTCTACTGCCGGCTGGCTGTCTATGATTCCGCCGCCTCTGGCGTCCAAAGCAGCAGTGGTGCCTGCTTTTTATTCCTCTTCCTCGCCATTCATCTCTTCCTCTCCCTCTTCGTCCATATCGGCATCGTCATCGTTATCTTCGTCTTCCGAAGTGAGGCCGTCATTTTCCGGCAGCTCACCCATGATGAGGTCGTATTCCGTGGTATCACCTGCAGCATGAGCGATAGGAGCTGCTTTGAAGATCAGGACGCGCTTGTGACCAGTTAGGCTGGAGCTGTACAGCCCCGATTCAGCTTCAGGAAGCTGTTCACGATAACAAGCGTTACGATCACATGCCACAACGTGAAGACAAACGGACGACCCCATCAACCTACCTGGGCAAGATCCATCTTCTTGAACCAGTCGGGCAGCTCAAATCTTGACTTGGACTTGGCGGGTGGCAGGCACGAAGGACTGTGTACGTACTTGCCAAGGTTCTGCAAGAACGTTCGAGCTACCATAAGGATGTCCGGTTCGCCACCCTTGCGAAAGAGACTGCGCTTGATCGCTAGCTTCGTGAGGAACTCTTCATAATGCCGGAAGACTGGAATTTGGAGTGTCTGCATCAAGTTCATGGCATCACCGCGCTCGATCACGCTCTTCACAACGGGTACAGGGTCTTCAACAAACACACCAGCAATGCCATGACGCATGATAACAGCTGACTCGTCGCTGTAGTCCGGATCCAGCGCTGGACAATCCACCAGCACAATCTTGTCACTATAACGTACTTCCTGCGCCGTCTTGGTTGACTGCGGACTGCTCGAGACATTGACGACCTGTTTACGCTTAAGCGAGTTGATAAGCGTGCTCTTGCCCACATTCGGGTACCCAATAACTGCCACGCGCGCAGGCTCATCGGTGCAATGGGCCAGTGCGTTGAGGAATGTCCGAAGTGGCTCCACGTCTCCATTGTCCCGCATGCCGCTGATCTCCTGCTGACGATCGTAGAGCGCCTTGTGGCCCTTCTCCTGCCTCGTCTTCTTCGAGCTGTCCGAGACTTTGGCGTTCAATGCCCGCACGGGGATCGTCGGGTGGAAGCGACGCAAGTACGCAACCCATTTCTGAGCCGTCTCGGATGAGATGAGGTCCACTTTGTTGAGCACAAGCACGATCTTCTTGTGTCCTTTGGCCACAAGACCGTCCTCCAGCGAGAGCGAGCGACAGCCTTGAGGATCCCGTGCGTCCAGTACAATCAGCACTACGTCTGCGGTTTGGACAGCATGTTTGAGGTCCTTCTTGGCCTGCAGCTCAACGCTCAACGGCGTCACGGACACCGCGGCATTGGCACTGCAGCGAGTCAGCTGAGCGCGTAGCTTGGCCTTCTTCTTGTCGTCTTTGCGCTGCTGCTGAGCCTGTCGCTGGGCATCAATCTCGGCGAGTCGCGCTTGCTCCACTTGCAGCAGCAGCTCCTCTTTGAACGGCCAGTTGTTGGGGATCCCCGGGTCTTTCTTCTTCTTCGTCGAGCCATGACCGTGTTTCGCGTCCGCTTTGCGCTCCTGGCGCTTGTGCTCGCGCACTTTGCGGGCGATTTTGTACTTCTTGTGCAGCGACAAGCGCTTGGATTTTCCCTTCTTTTTGACCATGAGATCGGCGGCAAGCGGCTCTTACTTAGTCACGGACGTACGAGTGTACGTAGAGACGGTCAATAAAACGTGACGAGCTCTTGTCTTGCAGGTGGTACTTGTCCACTCGGAACGTGGTTGGCACTTGAGCTGTAGTGGGAGCGGATGGGCTTGCGACGGATACTGCGGTCCAGTCGTTTGTGTACGATACGCTGATTCGTGTGGCAGAGGAGACCGTCGTCCACTTACTGACACCAAGTGTCTGTCCACTTACTGAGATCCAGTCATACAACGGTGGAAAACCTCGCGAGACTCCACCCGACGACTGACGATCATGCGGCTGCTGACCCACAACATGCTCGTGTGCCACGTCAAGGTGACTGCAGCGATCCGTGATAGCGACTGTGTTGTAGCTGTGCAATTGATGATGATTGTATGCGGTTTCTTGTTGTTGCTCTTTTTCCGTTGAAAGGCATGCGCGGACACAGCTGGACGCTCGATGGGCGATCGTCCACTCAACTTTCCACTAAGTGTACGCGGTTGTGGGGATCACTGGCTACGCCTGGTGGAAGGCAGTGGACATGAACTGTGTGTACTAACGACAATCATAATGACAGATCGTACCGGAGATGGACGGCATCGTGGTGCTTGAGACGCAGTACAGCAAGAAGTTCATGCTGCACATCATGCGCTCGATCGACTACTCGGCTCTGTGCTACACGACCAAGGAGGTACGTCGCAATACCGCTCAAGGTGCTCATTTGTGTACGTGGACCCCACTCATCTGGAGAGTGTATCTGCTGCTACTGGTGCTACAGTTGAACCACCCGGAGGTCCCGACCTTGCCAGAGCAAATTTCCATGGACGACTTGGCAGAGCAGGACGATCTGCTTCAGCTGATCCATCGCGTCCTCTTCGATGTAGGTTAAGGTGTTCCACGAGGCAGCAAAAAGCGACGTGAAAACGTTGTTGTCTTGCTGCTGAGTCGTTGGTCTGTCATAGTGTGGGCTGACTCGTGGTTTTGGTTTGGTCCATGCAGACGAATCTTGTAGAGGGCGAGCTGGTGTGTAGAAACTGTGGACGGAGCTACCCCGTTTCGAACGCTGTGCCTAATATGCTGCTGGAAGAGGATGAATTGTAAGCGCCAATGTGAATATTATGATTGTGATGAATGTATCGCGTGAGCTTCGTATTGCATGTATAGCTCAGCCACTGGTACGTCTTCAGCTCCATGTTTGTAGCTTCCCAAAAGGTTCGTATCGCACTGGTCGCAACGGTGATTGTGATCAACTTGCACAGCTTCCCGTACGAAAGCAATTTCCTTGTCGTACACACCAGTTGTAGCTATTGCCAACGCGGTGCGCTTACATCGCTTGTGAACTTCTCTGGTACCTCTCCTATAACGTCACCTTGCACGCTTACACAGTGAACTACGTGAGATCACCAAGTCACTGTACGGCTTGACTCGTGCCGATCGCAGAGCAAAACGCAAAAGCGCACTACAGCGGCAGGAAACTCAGCACCTGCAATACCGACAGCAACGGTAGCAACAACGAAGTTCTTTCGCTTATGCTGCCACCACTTTGCCATCCAGCACGAAATCTCTTGCATCTGCCCCGGGTCCTAGGTGACGCCGGCAACCACCTGATCCCATTACTCCATTACAAGAGCTACGATGTCCACTGCTTTCCCGGACATTACGACGTCGCAGGACATCTTAATCAGCGGACATAACCATACTAGTCTTCGCGCGAGGGTCGAACCCATGATCGGTGCGCCCTCGACAACAAAGACACGAGATTCTTGGCTGATTAAACATTCGTTACCATCCCAACCGCCGTCCGTTTCTCCGTCGACAAAGACAGTCCGGCCCTCAACCTTCCAGTTGCTCTTCGGCACCTGCAAGCAATGACAACTTCATACTAAATCATCTCAATGAGGCCACATTTGCATCAATACACTCCGCAAACCATCAAGAGCGAATGACACGGCAGCAGTAAGTGCTGAATGAGCTCACAACCAAGTTTCTTTACCTCACCTTATCTGGTTCGTGATGGAATGTGCACAATACCCGATGGAGCTCTAAAACTCGACGAAGTCGCATCCAGTGCTAAATCACCTCATCCTCTAACTCCCTAGGTCATCGTCAGGGGAGAACAACTCGTCACGTAACACTAGAGCCTCCTGTAGCATCTCTTCCAATGAAACAGTCGATTCTTCGGTCGGGGCTTCAGCGCGAATACCGCACACGCATTTGCGTTTTGCACGACGGCACTTCCGGCAAAATGGCTGATCTTCAGCTCTTTCCTCCTTTGCTACAATCTCAACGATTGCCTCGACCTCGGGTACAGGAGCTACATCCGTATCGACTGCAACATCGCTGTCGTCACGCAAGTCGTAAAACAATTGCAGCAGCTGGTGAACTTCTGACGCGTCAAGCTTGGTCAGAGACTTAACTTGCTCGCTACATGGGAACGTCGCATAAAGCATCAGTGTCTGCCAATCTGTTTTGCTGAGAATGTGAGACCAGCTAACTCACCTGCGCTCTCCATGCAATAGCTCCTTGGGTTTGACGTTGTAAACTACAAGTATCAAAATTGTCGCAATGCAAGTCCACTAGCGCAGAGGTAGTAAGTACAAGTCATGCTTACTAGTCTACAACAGACGACATACCTGATGTGCATTCCGAGTGTCAATGGCGTCACGAAGAGCAAACGTCTCCGTAATTCTGTCGATGCGGTGGTTGGCAAAACGATCGCTATCAAGTTTCAGCTTGACTGCAACTTGGGGCATCGGACGGCGTAGCATAAGTGAAAGCGAATTCCACCTCTCCGAACGAATTTGACGTGCTCGGCGGCGTGCAGCATCAACCTCAGCCTTGTCCAATCCTTCAGGTAAAAACTCTGTATCGTCAATGTCCCATTTCTTGGTAAGTACAGGCACGCCTGCAACTAAGAGTGTCGTTTCGTGGGTCACCCAACTAGACAGCAGTCCCCAGAGATGGCTAAACAATGGCAAATCGTTCAGAGTCACCACTTCGTTGTCATCAAAATCAGAAATCTCAAAGCTGCCAGCAGAAGACACATCTCTGGCGGCCAAATCGCTCTCATCGCTGTCGCTAACCACGATATCATTGTCCCCATCATCGCCATCATCTTCACCCTTTTCTTGACTCTTCTTGACAATCTTTTCCACCTTTTTCGCCAATTCCTGCTTGTGTGCTGGAAACACATAGCCTTCAATCAGCGTAGCCTGCTCTCTCGTTGGAAAGTTTCGATCCAGCGATAGCGGTGCTGCATTTTCCTTCAGTGTCGCCAAACCTCTACTTTTTTCCAATGCTGATAAAGCACCATCACCACCACTGATAACCGGCATCGACCGTCCGATCGAGTGCTTCCGTTCCACAACACCGAGGTCTTGTGTCTTGGCCCAAGCTAATCGAACCTTCGGCATTGGCTCGAGTTTCTCTACTCCCACTTCCTCGACATCATCACCAACCATTGCTTTGCTATTATTATCGCCGTCTTCGTCTTCATAGTCAAGTGGATTGGGCTTGTCCGTGCCGAATACTTCCAGCAACGATGGCACCAGCTGCGGCGGCTTGTGACTCAACTTCGACAGCAGCACTCGAGCTTTCTACAGGAGAATTTAGCAGAAAAACAATGCAAAATAGTCAACATTACACGCTTCAACACCAAGGATTATTGTTCTACGTCGGTCAAATTGACACTACAAAATAACACCTGCACCATAAATTTAATTCTGTATCATTTAGGAAATTTAGATTTGTATCGTACCTTGAGACACGCGAGTGAGCAGAATTGCCGCTCATAACGAGCATCATAAATCTCGTGGCGAGCCAACGAGACCCGAAACTTGCCGCTCGTGCTGCTCGGTATAGTCCAAACAAGACAAAATAGATCCGGCACAATGATTGGATAAAATTCACACAACGATTCGATAGAAATACGCCACGCACGTTGACAGCAGCTGCGCGCAGCCTGGGAACGCGCAGCGCTGGGCAGCCGCGCGCTCTTCGAAGACCTCCTCCATCTGTCGACGCTGCAGCAGCTTCTTGCATAGGTTCAGGTACCGCATGGACACGCGCGGGGCCAAAAGCGTCGCCATGAGCGCGAACGCCTCGTGGCTATTGGACCCCTGGATGCTGGTAGTCATGGGGATAGAAATGAATAAAAGCGTTTAAACGAGCAACGCGCGAGCTGGGGTTGTTCGTTTCTAATTGGAGTGAGTGGTAGTACGTTTTCGAGTCTGAGGCGATGGGTTTTGACAGAAAACAAGGACTACAAACGACAAGGAGTAGGTTTCTAGATTATGAAATGACATCTAGCCTTCGCATCGGACTGGACGCGTAACAACAGTTTACAAAACGGTTCAAAACACAGCAAACTAAATGTCTGCGTTACTGATCTATCTGTCTCCCACTTGACAGAAGTTGCTCTATCGAATCGATGTATCGTCGGCGACAACGTGGAAGTGTCTTGATTGATGTGATGACAAGCAAGTACGACATTAGGAGTATCTGATAAACAATGGAATGTCGAAACAACAGCCGTCTCGACAATGAGCGTGTGTTTACGTTGCCAAGTGCAGCGAGCACTCCATAACCCAATTGCCTAAACTTGCAAGATACATGACAAAGTCGCGTCCCTGTTACTCCTTTCGACATCACAGTGCGACCGTTCTCTTCATGCCTCACAAAAACCGGTTTCGGCAGTAAGACCCACTTCAAAAAAGCACACGCGTTGGGTCATGGTACCACCCGGCCGCGCATTTATCCCGTTTGTACCGGGCATAAATACCGGTACTCCTTGCTCTCTCCCAATACCGATCCGATCAAAAAACAACTGCATCAAAACATCCACATTGATGAACAGCCACACTTCAACATTGCCCAAAAAACGCTCTTTTTTCGGTCGTCGCACGAGCGAATCTTTCCACCACTTCAAGCACATACCAAACGCGCCAATCGACGTCGTTCCTTGCGCATCAATCCGTCACTTTATAAAAAGCGAATCCAGAGTCACAACCCTCGAATCCGCCTGCCGTCCACGTTCCATCCGACCAACGCCGCCCCCTCGTCCTCCGACGCCAGTACCATGTTCACTCGACGCTCCACGTCCTCATTACTCGCCGTCGTCAGTCGTCACCGCAGCTTCGCCTCCAAACGTACGTCCACATGTATCCACCTCTCTCTCTCTCTCTCCCCCTGACTCCATCCCATTTTCTAAAACTACTTTTTCTATCTTGTGCTTTTTCTATCCAGCCACTTACGAACACATCCAAACCGAAATCTGCGACAACGTTGCGCTCATCACGCTCCACCGTCCACACGCACTTAACGCGCTCTGCAACGCGCTCTTCCAAGAGCTCAACGGCGCCGCCCACGCCTTCGACGCCGACAACCGCATCGGCGCCATCGTCCTCACGGGCAGCGCCAAGGCGTTCGCAGCCGGCGCCGACATCAAGGAAATGGCGTCCAAGTCCTTTGTCGACGTCTACCGCAGCAACATGTTCGCCAACTGGGGCGACATCACGACCATTTCAAAGCCCGTGATCGCCGCAGTCAATGGCTACGCACTGGGCGGCGGCTGCGAGCTCGCGATGCTCTGCGACCTCATCATCGCCGGCGACACGGCCAAGTTCGGCCAGCCGGAGATCACGCTAGGTACGATTCCAGGCGGTGGCGGGACCCAGCGGCTGATTCGCGCGGTGGGCAAGTCCAAGGCCATGGACATGATTCTAACGGGCAAGATGATTGACGCCCAGCAAGCGGAGCGCGACGGGCTCGTGGCGCGCGTCGTGCCGGCTGAAGAGCTCCTGGATGAAGCGCTGAAGCTGGCGAAACAGATTGCTGGCTTCTCGCAGCCTGTGGTCAAGATGGCGAAAGAAGCGGTAAATGCCGCGTACGAGCAGTCGCTGCAGGAAGGCGTCAAGTACGAGAGCCGTCTCTTTTGGAGCTCGTTTGCGACCAAGGACCAGAAAGAAGGCATGGCGGCGTTCGTTGAGAAGCGCAAGGCCGAGTTCAAGCACGAGTAAGGAGCCGGGAAAACGGCAGTGGTCAGGAGGAGTGAGTGAGTATGAGCTCTTGAGCCGCTTTTTTGTGTAAGCTGAATGCATCGAGGCCAGATGAAAAAAAAAGTATTGAAGGTGTTGGTGCTGACGTTGTGGTTGTTGCCAACTGTTGATGGAGTCTCTATGATGTGGACAATGAATGGATGGCAGCAAGAAGCTGTTGCTTCCGCTGCCATACTGTCCGATGTCTCAAGTGTGGCACTGGATTCGGTCTACAATGATCGCTACCGATACAGACCTCACATGATCATACCTGGCTGCAACGATACCCTTCATCAGCATCTTTTCACGTACCTTTACTTTTTTTCGACGAGCTTCCTGATGGACCACTTCGTACAGCTGTCCCTGTCGTGCTGTTTGCCACGCCATGACAGCTGCTAGCATCGCCAGCGTCACGTTTCTTCTTCTTGGACGATACCGTGGTCGGCGATCGTCGCTGCAAGTGCTTACTATCACTCCCGCCATTGCTAGCCATGGCGTCTAGCACCCACTCGGGGATCGCTGTGCGCGTGACATGGTCGATCTGCATGTCCATCCCGCCGTGACGAGCTTCCCACTGATCAGTATAGAAAGCGAAATCACGGATCACGCTCGTTAGGTCGACACTGTGAGTTGCACTCGTAGTTGAGACTACTTCCGGAACAGAGAAGCGCAGTCCGATAAACAGCCAAGACGTGTAAACTCGCTGAGGTTTCGCCAAGCTGTCGAGATGGACGACGTCCTTCGTCTCGACAAAGTCGAAGAAACGACCGAACGGGTGGATCTGCAGTTCCGGAAGTGCTTCCAGTCTATCACATTGCAACGCGAATCAATCAACATGCGGAACAAGTGCCCGGATCAACGTCAGCCGTTCACGGGATTCCAGTCAGGAGTTACCGGTGACAGCCAGCTCATGATGGAGATCAAAGAACGAAGCAGTTGGCACTGGCGACACCGACAACGATCAGCATCACGTACCGAAGGAACAAGTGCCGCAATCTTGATTCGACCCATCCAAACCACCTGTCAATGTCTTCCGCACTCTGTGCCATTATCTGCACACGAAGAAAGTGTTTCGACCTACAAAGGCGAGAACAACTGAGTCATAAGACAAACTGCACCACCCATGCATGACAAGCATAAGCGCAAGACACAAAGAGAGGTCTAGCGGCGATATCTATCACATGGGAAGAAAACCTTTGGAAAAATGCTGGAGCTGCGAATAGTTTTGACCACGTCGACATCTGTGCACACCAGAATCAGCACCAGGAGCATGTGCAAATTCACGGTACCTACTTCTCCTCACCTTGGACTCAACCTCGAGTGTCCGATCCAACCCGTTTCCAAACTCTGTCTTGAGAATTCGAAGGGTCGATGCCATCACATTGTACGACGAATTTGACGCCGGGTAAGCTGGTGTGATGATTGGCATCAAGTACAGTCGGTCACGAACATTGAGCTTTGGATTCCATCCCTGCCGCATCAATTGGATACACGTGTCAGTTTACAGATCAATCGCACGAGATCACAGAGTAGTGCGGACACGTCAGCAATGAGCAAGACTCAAAAGCGTCACGTCCGTATCGAAACGACAAAAGAAGCAATTGCATCACCGAGAAGCCAAGATTCAGCGGATCGTTTACTCGAGCGAGCATGATCGGGTTCGGCCACGTCCACATCTGGTAGATCCTGAAGAAGCGCGAGAGTATGGACGCCGGCAGCGAGTTCGGGTAGAACTGGCAGATCCGGGCGACCAAGATGGCCCAATTGACACCACCAAGAAACCCCAGCACGTTTGAGTAGATCCCCTGCATCTGCACACCACGAATTGCCACACAGCGCCGTATTCGTTACTCTCGGACACAACAGAACGATGAGCCACGCTGGCTTCGACATCGTACCCGAGCCCAATGCTTGACAGCGATCAACGTCGTCCGGAACGTATCCGGATTCGGCACAAGCTGCAAAATGCGCTCAGTCACGCGCACACCATTGCAGCTCCGAACTGAAGCTTCGTCCAGTCCTTTGAGATACTGATCATCCAACATGTCGATATCCTCCGGGATCGAGTCCAGATCCAGCGACACAAAGAGAAGGTCCACAGAAATGCCGTCCACCTTCATCTTGATCACTGGCACGAACCTGCAGCAACAGCCACCACACATGGAAAGTCAACTGACCAGTGGATCTCCATTTCTCGATCCCTCTTTTCGGATGCGACGTACGCGTCGCTAATCACGTGCAAACCCGTGACATCAGGTGCTGCTTCCAGTAGAATTGGCACCTTCACAAAAAAGCTCGCCCGTGTACAGTATCTCGGCGCGATGCACAGTCTAGACATAACAACAGCACAAGAATTAGCTCTCTCTATCTCCCGCTCTATCCCTCGCTCTATCCCTCGCTCTATAACAGCAGGTTACGTGTCAATATCGGCCTCTCGACTCTGGACGCCAAGACGGTAGGAGCCGAAAGTGCGCAACTGCAGCTGCTTCTGCCCCGTCTCCTCCTCGTGTAGTGCATATTCAAGCAGCACTTGGTGCAGTCTTTCGAGTACGCGCTCGCGTCGCATCAGACGCTCTTTTGGCTCATATAGACCACATAACCTAAGGTCAAATGGGTACATTCACACATCCGTACCCACCACCACCAATCAATTGGTCAGTCAACCCATCGATCAGTCAAGCTATACAAGCGAATGAGAGAGCCTGAAAGTACTTGACGCACTGTAGCGTCTGCAGGAGCTCGTCATTGAGGCGCTTGTCGCTGTCCGAAGGGTCCGCAGTCGACAGCGGCGTCGTCATATGTTCGTGTTTAGAGTCGCTATGATGAGACTCTATCAATGACGGATAGAGTCAGATATAACGCAGGATTTGGTTCAGTCGCGTGACGGGAGAGAGAGAGAGACTTTAGATGAACATTAATTCATGGAGACCGTGACGAACCGATCCAACCTTGATGGAGTCTAGTTGAAATTTAAGAAAGGATCGGATCTAAAACCGGTTCAAGTTTATATGAATCGCCTGTATACTAGCACTGTCATGACTTCAGAGAGGTGATCGGAAGTTAGATGAAATGGCCAAGTCATTATGGTACCTGCACTATTTAGTTGCGGAGACGCCCCTTCGCTGGAAACCGATGAGTGGACGTTTACTTGTGATCGAAACAGTGTCGATCACGAGTCTAGTGAGGAGGCATTACAAAGTAACAGTAACCACAATCGGGAGATCTCGCAAGTGGTAGGCGAACACACATCCGCCAGCACAGCTCCTTTGGTACCTGAACATCTTGCCGT
This sequence comes from Peronospora matthiolae, assembly GCA_921007115.2. Taxonomy (NCBI): domain Eukaryota; phylum Oomycota; class Peronosporomycetes; order Peronosporales; family Peronosporaceae; genus Peronospora; species Peronospora matthiolae. The sequence continues at coordinate 353,253 of CAKLBY020000068.1, read as the reverse complement.
CTTCACTGCAAGATAGTGTAGCTCCCTGTTCTTGTCTTAATTGTACACGACAATCAGCCACAGCAATGTCAACGCTGAGCTTTTACACGATCCAATGGAAAACGAATGCCGAACCGTTCCGACCTGTGCTCTTTTTCCGGGTAGAATCGAACATCAGGGATAGCGATGCTGTGGATACCCACATCATCATCTCATCTGTGAGTCCTTAGCCTGTCCGATGCCTCACAAAGAAACGTTTGGACATACTCGTCGACCATTTTGCCAACTCAAGGCTGAGAGATCATAGAGGGGGTCATCTTACACAGTCTTCGTCATGTGATCCATCACGACCTCTTGCGATATTCTCGTCACTTCCCTCCCCTGCGAAGCTACAATCTTCACAGGAATCTCAACGTGCACGTTCGGGCTTAGAAGAAAGCTGCACCGAATTTCAATGTGGTGACTCGTTTTGACGATACTAGAGGCCACTGGAGGACGAACAGCGTATCGCTCCGACCGTCCGATCAGATCGAGCGAATACGTTTGGTCGGTCAAAGTCGCTCCAGCCTTTACTCCATGGTAATTCTTCTTAACGAGACAAGTCTGAGCCTTGATCTCCCCACGGTCATTGTTTGCACGTATCACAAGCGTCTCGTTGAGACGCACCGACACGGACTTCACGTCCAGATTCGAGCCGTTGGTCACGGACACTCGAATTTGTAGCGACTCATTAACAACGCAGACGTCGCTATCAAGGGTCCCCGAGATCTCGCAGTATCCTTGACGAATGATCCCGCAAAGCTTTGCGTGCTGGACAGTGGCTTCTGTGCGAGGTTGAATGAACTGTGCGGTCTGAGTGACATTGACAAAAAGCGGCTGCTTCGCCTTTATGTCAGCTGTAAGAACACCTTTCAGAGGCACCCGCAGTCGAAGCTCGTACTTGACTGCAGCCTCGATGTCGCAGATATCCGGAGTACAGCGGTGGTCAATGTGGAAAGTGCCCGGTAGAGTCGAACGAAGTTGGTAGCGGAAAGGGAAGTCGTACTCCCCGACTGCCAAAGATGTACAGCTTTCTTCAAAGAGCATCACTTGGTCGGCCATGAGCTGGTTCTCATACTTGCGAGGCACGACCATTTCGCCGTGCATCTCGTTAAACTTGACGTACTCTTCGCCATACACCACTAGAACCAACGCTGTTGCCAAGAAATCATAACAACAACAACAAAACGGTTGGCAAAGCGACCACGAAACTTTGACATGAAGTAGCACCTCACCTCCCTTGATCTTGACATCGACAGAAACGGACAGGGACACTCTACCAGTAACGATATCTCCAGGTTCGTAGCTTGCACGGTCGAGCTCGAAACGCAAGCTGCCTTTTGAGCCAATACCCAAAGCTCTCGACAGTTGGTCCATCGTCAATCGATTGTATCCTGGACGATCGAGTGCCGGAGAAAAAGACAAATTGAGTGCGTGATGATCTGTGCGACGGTCGGATACGTCGGTGGTATATTATGGGACGCCTGATTTTTTCTATCGGAGATTCCACCTTGCTGGACGAGGCAGGCAGACGAAGGTGTCAAGTGTTTGCAAGATAGAGCACACCTCGTGTAGCTGGTGATGCTATTCAGGGTTGTTGTAAAATACATGTATCTGATGCAAGACGTCGGCTCAATCTCGTGTCGGGACTTTTCTCATACTGAAGCTGCAGATACTAAAAGATACGTTCCGGTCGTCGAGGGCACCCCATGGTGGAATGCAGCTGAGGAACATAGCACCTAAGTTGCCAAAGCTATAGCGGTAGAAGTGCTAGATTTGCCGACTGCTGTGGAGTTCGGCTTGTTTGGTTCAGATTGTCCACTTACGAGTTATTATGCTCACCATAGCTGAAGATACTCAACGATGCTCTTGTTTCGCTATCGCCTTGAGGTGATAGACGGGAGAAGTCCAGAAGTGAGTGTACATCTGCGAATCTGAGTGAGAAGGTGAGGTATCTTCATGTACGCTAGCGACCCATGATTTCCTGCCGCCTGATAACAGTTTTACCAACGAGACGTCTACTTCACAGGCCAGGTAGTTCTAGTCCGCAGACAGCCGTGGCCCTTCGCGCTGAGTCTCTCCGTAAGAATATTAGGTTTGTCGGAGTCAACGCGGGGCCTGTAGTTCGTAAAGTTCTGCTTGTGATACCTCTAGCCAGTGGTTGACATCATTGTCAAGGAATGCCGTAGCTTCCAAAACAACCCTGTGCTCCATAAAAGGATTGACTTGAATTGAGTTGGTTGTACACATCGCGATCTCTGCTAGTCGATCAGCATTTTGTTGTAGACGCGATAGTGATGGCCCAGCTGGAGACTTGGAGATCGTCCGCAAGGGCACGTGCCTCCCAAAATAGCGGCACCAAGCTGGCCTTATGCGGGGGGGGGGGGGGTGATGAGTACGAAGCTGCGAGAGCACGAAGCACTATCTCCAACGACATGCAGCGGGGCGTAGCCATACACATTCGCGTAACGCAGCCCGTGCACAAGCCCCCATTGTTCAGCTGTAGTTTTCGTGGTATCGAAAGCGCTATACGTCATGCTCGAAACAAACATAATGCAAGCGGCGTGCGTCGCAATGTTAAGTTGGACAATAACGGACCCAGATCCGCCTGGTCCTCGGTTTCTCAAGATCCACCGTCAGTGAATATCACGAATAACATTGTGGGTATCGGCGAATGGGCAAACTTGCATCGCTGGTGGCTCGTCGACGCAGAGGATAATGTTTGCGAAAGATGACCCCACTCGTTGGAACAGATCTCCGTCTCTGTTCATGTCCGGCTGGTATACCGACCCTCCAAATCGGGTTATCGCACGTCTATAAATTGTGTCTTGGCTCGGGCAATGTGTGTCTCCTCCATCAAGAACGGGTCGTACATATGGCGGAGCTGCTCAAACCAGATAACATGAAGTGTCGTGGAGATGGCAAAACTCCAGCGTTCCCGAACGGCCGGGAGTACCACGTCCTCCGCCGCCGTCATCTTAACGGCTTGAGCGAAGTTTGCTTGAATTCATCCCACGCCTTGTGCGGGACCTCTAGAAGGTCAAGCCCAAACGCCCATACCTTGAAGTCCGTCATGTTGAATACTACAAGCGGACTACACTTGACAAGGATATGCTCCCAGTGTCGACACGCACTGGAGACAATCTGAAACAAGTGTCGCGCCGCGGAAGGAAGGGTACCAGAACACCCAGGCACGAGCCACGTCAGATCCTGGCTTTCCCAGTTTCATAGCGGATAGCTGTTGCTTTAAAAGCGATACAACGTTTGCGTATCTATTGGAATAGAAGCTCGCACCCGGCATGTGTCTCTTCAAGCAATTAGTGATGTCCCGTCAGAAATTACTTGAAAGTCCCTCTTTGCCACTCGCACGTCGATAATTTGTTTTCCTTACAAGAGCCATCGTTTGGAGATAATAGCCTGCTTGATTTTGCGTCGAAGCGGTCGCCGCCGTCGTCGTCCTGTTCAGATATGGACGACGCGAGTGAGAGCCGAGTGAGCTCTAAAGTGTATGGTATTTCCCACTTCTCGACACGTCGCTATATCACATGAGGACATCGACGAGACTGGTGTCACATCACACTCCATGATCGTATCGAGATACTTCAGTAACTTCAGTTCACCGCTCGGTGTCCAATCATGATGTTGGTGGACCTCGGTTGAGTACGCAAGTAAGCAACCGAGGTCAATTGCACGAAACATGAATGCTGGAAAGTTGTAGAGAACGGCGAGGCAGATTGAGACAAAGTGGTGTCTTTTGGCCACTGATTGAGTTGCCATGACGAGCCGCGCCGGGAACTGTACGATTTCACATTGGCAAAGCGTCCAAGGCATTGCTTCGCTCAGGTTGATCTTTCCTCTTGCAAAATCCACCCCAGTCAGATTACTGACCTTCCCCTCGGCGGTCCCGCAGCCATAACGTATCCGTCAACGTTGCGTGTTTCATCCTCCGGTGGTTAAAACTTCCCAATTTTGCCACTTTAGCTCGCATGCCGACACGGAGATAGACATCAATCACCCTCCATACATCAATTGCAACACTTCCGTCGGTGTTATAGACAACCTCAGCTCGTAAGTATATTAGATGGCCCTTCGACAGACTTCCACGACGTCACCTTGGCGCACATGTCGAGCCGCCAAATCCGATAACTTCGGAACCGGTTTGCTTAAGAGTCTAATGATATCTTACGCTTGTCTTCATTTCAACAAGGCTTTATGTATGGTGGGATAGACCCAATGGGGCATCTTAAAAAGTCCCCGATCAAAAATATTTCCAAGGCGCTGTATCTAATCATTGTCTAATCGCCGTTGTCGCCATAGTCATCAATCATGGTCAAATACACGGCACAGCAAGCTTTTCTGATGGATTAGGAGTGAGACCACCTCGGAATGGGACCCAAGGTCTGGACCTCTAACCCTCTCAGGCACCCCAAACAAAGTCCTGAATCATGCTCTTCAGCATGATCACAAAGTATGGAAGAGGCCAGCAGTGTCGTTCTGGGAAGGTGATCTTGGTCACCGCAATGGCACTGGCAAGGCGAGCCCGTTGTTCCACCGTACGGGTCTTCTCTCTGGCTCGCACAAGCCTGCTATCAATAGATCGTATGCCTTCATTTCAGTTGTCTGCCACCTCATCCTGTTGGTCCACCAGCACACCCACATGTCGGTAGGATTCGCATGAAATCAGCAGAGTAAGACCACAAGTAATCAGAGGCTATGCTGAACCTTGAGGATCCAGAGCAATGATCATTGACTTCGCGCAGTTCTTTACCAGGCCTGAATAGCTAGCGGAGTCATCAAGAATTGCGACAACTTGAAAAATCGCAGCCCGATCGTGTAGGTAGACGACTGTATCATCAGCGTATCCGAGCCACTAGATTCAGTGCACCGCTCGCCAAATGCAAGCTTTACCCACAAATTTCCGATATCTCTTGGATTACTCGATAAACACTAATCGAGGGTGAGATTAATAAGAGTGGCGCACGTGGGCAACCCTACCATTTCCACGGTTAACTTCCCGTCGATGTGAGTGATATCCATTCACATCAAATCGACAAGTGGTGCCGTGTTGTGTTGCCGCCACTACCGAGACAAAAAAAACGAAAACTTAAGTTCTGTCAAAGTGTAAAGTAGGTAAGGACGTGCAGCGTGTCGTAAGCCTTAGTAAAATCGAGCAGCAAGACAATGTCTCCGTGCATATTGCTGTCTGCCCTCGCCGCGTTGCGCATCGACTTGAAAATGTACACGGATGTGTAGATCGAACACATTGGGACGAATCCAACTCGGGCTGGCAAAACTATGTACGAGAGTTGGCCGCACGAGAAACAACTGAAGCGTGATAAATAGTTTGTAGTCGCTGTTAAGTAGCGTAATTGGACGTTGATCCAGGGGTACTGCAAACACCAATGTTTTCTTCAGACACTGGATGTGCGCATTCTCAAATGACTCTAGCAGCACTCCGCACCCCATCCATCGAGTGTACAGTGCGGCTAAGATAGTTGCAAACCCGATTACGTGGTCTCGATAGGAAAAGTTGTTTAGTTCGTCCGGTGCTGCACCCTTCCAATGTTTAATTCTCTTCAAGATTACGCTAAAATCTTCAGTTGATATTCGAGACGTAACGGTTTAATCATCAAGTGGTTCCGGCCGGGATGCTCGAGCCAGATAAGTGGCTGTTTCCTCGCAAAGGTCTAAAAAAAGTAGTCAAAATCTTTTTACAGCCATCAACCATTTCATCAGCAAGTTCATGTGACCGATTTGACTCAAACTTGGCGCTGCCACCCAGACACACTGTAGTGTTGTCCTGAAAGTTAGTCACCACGCGGGCGTAGGAGCGTCGTGATGCCTCTCTCGAAGAGTAAGTGTGCTGCACCAACAGTCGCTCCTTCTTGGTCATCTGCCATAAACGACGACACTCCGAGGCATCTTTGCCAAGTTCCTTCGGAGTATCGACCGGCCAGGGTGATTAAATCCCTATCAAGCATTCAACGGAGATTCATCATATAAACGCGCCTGCAAGAGCGCTGCCAGTCGAACATCTAAAGGATCTAGCCTCTGACTGTACCTTTACGTCAAACATTGACGTGCTTTCATGGTGGTAGCCAATGTCGAATTGACGAAGTCTGATCTTCCATTTATCCCACCAGTCGGCAAGCATGCGGGCCGTCAGAATGTCTATGGTTTAGACCGAAGAGATTCCATCCATTTGACACTAAGCCATGGCAATCGCGGCAGTTATCTTGCTGATTGTGGCTACTTGGGTGCATCCAGGAACAGTATATACGCGCCATGGATTTCAATTGCGCACAACATGATGCGGCGTCCCGATCCTGACCCGTATCCCATTGTGATCAGCCGCAGGAACGGATACTGAACTGTCGACGTGTCAAATTTAGTCTAGTGTCTGGCAGTGAAATACCACTGATAGAGACGTAAACTGTTCGAGCCACCACATGGCACAGTGTAAAGAAAATGTGTGCTGCCGCATTGAAGCTCGCAATGGCCCGGTCATTTTCGATCTCTCCATCTTTTTACATTAGAATTGCCAAGGTGCCTCCGTCCAAGAATCCTGCTCAGCGTTAAAGTATCATGTCTGCCATGTAGAGAGACAAAAGAATGGTCAAGTTGTGGCACTTGTGTGCTTTTGAAGCCCCACCCATTAACATTGTTCTAACGTAGTACTGAAGGTTATCTTGAAGCATCTCAGAAAGCGTTTCTTGTTTTGTCTTCGCGCTCGGAGCATAAAAGTCGACCACAATGAGTATGTTCTCCCATGAGTAAAATGTGAACAGTCATTTAGTAGAGCGTCAATTGGTCCTTTTTCAAAGCATTCATAGCATTAATGTAAGAGTACAGTCTCAATAGAATTGCCACTTTTCCCCGCCAATGACCGGACTCTGTTCACTTCGTGCAGTCAATTTTGGTTACAAGTACCCAGGTCTTGCTATAAAAGTAATTCAGGATGCTGTCTCCCCAATACAAATTCTGATTTCTTTTAACAGAACCAGATTAACGAATCCCTTACCCTCGCGCTTCCAAAATGGCTGAACCAGTCTGAGCAGCGTTCCGGAACCTTGGAAAATCTCGCTTCATTCTGACAGTGGGGAAGATACTGTTTCCGCGAGGCTTCCACGGGTTCTTCGAAATAAGACGACAGTATCGCCGGGGGTTATCTCTGGATCAGACAACCTATCTAACAGCCGAGGTGTTGGAAGTGCATGATGCACTGGTTTCGACTCCAGAGATTCGACCCATGATAGGGTATGTTTAGAATGTTCGTTAGGGTTCTATGCATTATTATAGGTCGTACGGCAGCTAGATGTATGGATAGTTCTCACTTGTAGATTGACAAACCACTGATGAGGCCCCCGGCGGGGGGCCGAAACGCGTCTGGTGCGCGGTAATATACAAGTCATTTACTTTACTTAACTCTTACTTTTAACAGGTTATGAGCCCAAGTGCTCGCTGCAGACACCTCACCAAGGACCAATTTGTGCGAGGGACACCCCGCCAGAGAAGGCGCTCGATGCACAAGTAAGGCGCCGAAGAATTCATCGACGGGGATCGTTGACGGTGCGCGTGCAGTCGAAAAGGGTTTGTGCAAGGGTGGTGACGCGAGATGGTCTGAATGCGCGAGTGCTATCGAAGGAAGAGTCAAGTCAAGTGGTGACAAGTGTATTTGTGGTCAAGAAGAAGCGGAAACTACATGCAAGGCGAACGACGACTACGAGATGTCAAGATGTGACATGGTGCTGGACGATGGGGGAGCTGGAATACCTGGAACGCTCGGTATCATCGAGGTTGGCTGGAGCGCAGGGGCAAGACTCAATCAAGATTCCCATGTTGCATGGATGCAGCAGTGAGGATTACAGGCGGGTCGATACCCAAGTGGTCGGCATCTCATGTCGTCGAGGGGGAGTGTTGGAAGTGCAAGATGCACTGGTTTCGACTCCAGAGATTCGACCCATGATAGGGTATGTTTAGAATGTTCGTTAGGGTTCTATGCATTATTATAGGTCGTACGGCAGCTAGATGTATGGATAGTTATCACTTGTAAATTGACAAGCCACTAATGAGGCCCCCGGCGGGCGGCCGAAACGCGTCTGGTGCGCGGTAATATACAAGTCATTTACTTTACTTAACTCTTACTTTTAACAGGTTATGAGCCCAAGTGCTCGCTGCAGACACCTCACCAAGGACCAACTTGTGCGAGGGATACCCCGTCATAGAAGGCGCTCGATGCACGAGTAAGGCGCCGAAGAATTCATCGACAGGGATCGTTGACGGTGCGAGTGCAGTCGAAAAGGGTGTGTGCAAGGGTGGTGACGCGAGATGGTCTGAATGCGCGAGTGCTATCGAAGGAAGAGTCAAGTCAAGTGGTGACAAGTGTATTTGTGGTCAAGAAGAAGTGGAAACTACATGCAAGGCGAACGACGACTACGAGATGTCAAGATGTGACATGGTGCTGGACGATGGGGGAGCTGGAATACCTGGAACGCTCGGTATCATCGAGGTTGGCTGGAGCGCAGGGGAAAGACTCAATCAAGATTCCCATGGAGCACGGATGTAGCAGTGAGGATTACAGGCGGGTCGATACCCAAGTGGTCGGCATCTCATGTCGTCGAGGGGGAGTGTTGGAAGTGCATGATGCACTGGTTTCGACTCCAGAGATTCGACCCATGATAGGGTATGTTTAGAATGTTCGTTAGGGTTCTATGCATTATTATAGGTCGTACGGCAGCTAGATTTATGGATAGTTCTCACTTGTAGATTGACAAACCACTGATGAGGCCCCCGGCGGGGGGCCGAAACGCGTCTGGTGCGCGGTAATATACAAGTCATTTACTTTACTTAACTCTTACTTTTAACAGGTTATGAGCCCAAGTGCTCGCTGCAGACACCTCACCAAGGACCAACTTGTGCGAGGGATACCCCGTCATAGAAGGCGCTCGATGCACGAGTAAGGCGCCGAAGAATTCATCGACAGGGATCGTTGACGGTGCGAGTGCAGTCGAAAAGGGTGTGTGCAAGGGTGGTGACGCGAGATGGTCTGAATGCGCGAGTGCTATCGAAGGAAGAGTCAAGTCAAGTGGTGACAAGTGTATTTGTGGTCAAGAAGAAGTGGAAACTACATGCAAGGCGAACGACGACTACGAGATGTCAAGATGTGACATGGTGCTGGACGATGGGGGAGCTGGAATACCTGGAACGCTCGGTATCATCGAGGTTGGCTGGAGCGCAGGGGCAAGACTCAATCAAGATTCCCATGTTGCATGGATGCAGCAGTGAGGATTACAGGCGGGTCGATACCCAAGTGGTCGGCATCTCATGTCGTCGAGGGGGAGTGTTGGAAGTGCATGATGCACTGGTTTCGACTCCAGAGATTCGACCCATGATAGGGTATGTTTAGAATGTTCGTTAGGGTTCTATGCATTATTATAGGTCGTACGGCAGCTAGATGTATGGATAGTTCTCACTTGTAGATTGACAAACCACTGATGAGGCCCCCGGCGGGGGGCCGAAACGCGTCTGGTGCGCGGTAATATACAAGTCATTTACTTTACTTAACTCTTACTTTTAACACGAGGTAACCTGAGTAGTGAGAGTCCGGCAATGGATTATCGCAGGCAATAAGGTCATTCGCTATCTGCCGGTCAAAAGATTTGCGGAGGATGCTATAATACCAAACGCATTTCGGTGGAGGCGTCGTATAGTACGGCTTTAAACTGTGGAATTACCACCTTCGTCTCAGTTTCGAAATGCACAAGCTTGGGTGGTAACATAAATAGGACATTGAGGACTCTTCAGTGTTTCAATTCCGAAAGCGGTTCCACGACAGCTGCTCACAGCAACTCCGACTGTAATTTGATGAATTTTCTACAGCGCTGTATGTTTTACGTCGTTTTCTATTGAATTTGACCAGACTGAATAATAGACATTGCATCGAAATCGTGCACAACTCAGAAACCTCCCATAAGCATGTGTGGTATGTAGGCAGATCACAGCCGGTTGGGATTCGCTATTAGTGAAATATTTGAAGGCACGAATGCTTTCTCCCGTCATCGGGTTGAGGTAAGCCACTGGCCACGGTAGCTCACAAAAAGTGCCGCTACTTTTAACGCACAAGAATGAATTCATGCGTATCTTCCTTTTGGTCCATCGGCATTGTGGCAGGCACCGCGGTAGCAACTTTGCGCCGGTTAACCTATTTACGAATTACCGCTGTGCTTGCAGCAATTTTATTGGTGCTCTCCGGCAGAGCTGCAACCGCCACTGCAGCTGAGACGAAGTCTGAAACCTTGCGCACTCGCATTGCACGTACGGTCTGATCGTGAAGATTTTTAAGGGCGATAACGATCCATCAGAGATCGATTCGCCATCTATGTTCATGTTTCCTCGTACGTGCCATTGGAACGTGTCACCAGGTGGTATTTACCCATTTCTGGTACAAGTATGTTGCGTGAGGATGCCTTGGGCTTGCCTTAGATAGCCTGATTTATCTCCGCTGGTAAACTAACACTGGCTGGCAGGGTCAAGAAGCTACAGCCCCTTCACCCAGATTGTCCATGCGCATGGTATTGTCAAACGTGAAGGTGCTGTCAGCCATAGTCGCAGCTAGATCATGGGATCCAGTGTTTCGCTGTTCATAGAACCTGTCGGGTGCATGTCTCGAGGAGCCGAATGTTGTGGTCCAGCTAAAGATGACACCGCACAAGGTGCCGCCTTGAAGGCACACTCATTATGCCCCGTTTGCGGTGGACGTGAGACGAAAAAAATCGATAGGTCATCGAGAGACTTCGATCTCTTATCTTTTCCGCCGTCATGGCAGGCATGTCTCTTGACGGCAGCAAAATGATCTCGACCGCCACCTCGATCTTAGGCTTCTCTTTTGATTTAATATTGGTCAAGCGACTCTTCAATTTCTGAAGATTACTCGTTGGACTCTCTGCTCTTTCTCCGCCCAAGTAGCTGCTGCACCAGCTTACGAAATTTGTACTATTACGTAGGCAAGACATCATTCGCATCGTGGATAGTAGTGAGTAGATCCGTTCCGTCAGCATCACGAGCAAAATCCATTTCTAGCACATGTGCGTGAGTCTCGAAGTAGTGAGCTTTCTTGTTATCGACATCTGTCTTCGACACCGCTGTCGTAGAAGTCAGTAAATAGCTTTCGAGTTGGGCGTCGCCACTTGCGTTGTAGCCCCCGCCCAATCATTAGCCTTGGTCGACAGCCTTGATGTCGTTGGTTCTGCCACAGTTTCCGGTGTCTGATCTGCTATGAAATCTTCACGATCGCCTCTAATCAGTTGGTTTATGGAAGCCTTAACAACAACTCCAGCTATTGTTAAGGTTCAATCGCAGGTGCTCTACCATTCGAAGACACCGTTGCCTGAGTCAATGACGGCAACTACTTGGGCGATGTTGGCCAATATCGTCGAGCTCTGCTTGGTAGAGGTCGCTGACCCCTGAATCGGTGACTTGATGGCCCCCTCTTCTTCTTTCTTTTTTTAGGTCATCAGAGCGCAGGAACAGTAGGGGTCGCCGCGCGACTAGATGAAGTCGCAGTAAAACGCGAGCCCCGCTTTTTCTTGTTATCACCTAGGTCAAATCACTCGTCGGTAGAAGGACCAGCGGCTCGCGTGTCCCCGCCACCCACTATAGGGGGAATATTTAGAGGGGAGGCTAAGCCACCGGACGATGGACGATTCCGCAAACAATTTCCGAGAAATTCTGGTCAACAAGGGATCCTCGAATCATTCCACCTGCAGTATCGCCTCATTCGCCTCAAGGGAATCAGTTAAGCCAGTGACATGCTGTAAGCGTCCTGACACGTCCAGGTGGTTAAGTATAAACCCACTTCAGTGGCGAGCCGCGTTGGGCAAACCGGTTAACGCGCAGTGATACTCAAGGTGAGAGTCGCCTTGTCGCCTCAAGCTATTGGTACTCAAATGATAAGGCGAGTAACAGGAAAAAAGCAGGGAACTCGTTAAAAGTGCCGAACGTGGTAAAGGAACTGTACCGTGTCGGAAGTTGAGATTTGCGTAACCAGCCTGAGTTATTCGGGACAGAAGCCAGAGACGAATGTGGCCACCAAAATGCTGGAGTCATAATCGTCCGTGTCGTGAGAACACCCATGCGTCACCGATGTGGCCGCGCACGACACACCTGACACCAGAATGGATAAAACGGTGCTAGCTGACACTCTATTCACGACAACACGGACTTGGTAGTGTAGCAAGTTTCCATCAGCTAGCGTATCTGTGGCTGTGGCAGAAGTGACGTCCTCCCTCTCCATGATAGCAGAACACGGAAGCCGAAGACGCTTTTCGTGGACCAATAGCTACTTGGCGTGCCAGATCCCGGCCGCTGCTTATTCGGCATGATAAACATCAACCGCTGCGTGTCTGCGTCATTACTGGTCCTCTTGGCGCCCTTAAAGATTTCCCAAGTTAGATCGTCAATCTCCGTGTTCCCCTCCCGGTGCTCCAAAAGCTGGAGAAGTGTAGTCTTTTCAGCAATGTGCTGAGGCATTTGCACGTAAGGAGGCACAAATGCTACCACCTGTCTATTAAATACTTCAAAAACCCAGCATTACCACCCGGGTTCTTGCGGATGTGTATACACCAGGAAACGGGGAAAGACGGTAAAACGATGGATCTCATCACCTAGGCCGCCAGCGCTTCTTCCTCTAGATAAATCAGCGTTTGTAAGTCATTTATATCTTACACTCCACTCCCTAGTGAGAGTGCGAACCAGCAGAGCACCGCAAACTAAGAGTACCTCTATTTTAAAGCTGCAGAGGCATTGCAGTCCTTATTGTCACCACGGTCGCCCGGACCGTGTCCACTGCCGGAGCCGTTGCTTTTGCTGGGATTGTTGGTCCCGCCGGGACCGGTAGGATCGACGGGGTATTTTCGATCACTGAGATCGGTAAGAACGCCTAAATCATTTTTATAGATGAGTCTCGTAGTAACGCCGGGATCGTTTCTATCGCCGGGTCCTGTAGGAACGTGTCGGTTGTTCGAATTGCTGAAACCGGTGGAAACGCCGGAGCCGTTACTATCGCCGACCCCCAAAAAAACTTCGCGTTCAATTTTATCGCCGATTCCGGTAGGTACGCCGAGTCCATTAGGTACGCCAGGGTCGACACTTTCGTTTGGTTCGTAGAGCTGGACGAAGTCCGTGATCGTGGCAGCGAAAGTAAACCGAATAGCTGGCGGGTCAGGAACAAGCACGTGTGTCAACTGCACGTGTGCACCTGTAATTCCAGATAGTAGAAGAACATCGCCTTGCATCTCACCGCTGCTGACAGTATCCATCGGACCAGGCACCCTTCCACGTGCCAAGTTAATTCTTCTGCGTAATTAGTCGCAAAATAGGAACTGAACATCTGCAAATCTCAATCGTGGCTAGTCGGCACACAGCCACATTCTTGGCTGCCAAAATCTTGGCAGCCTGCAGACCGCTACAACAAGGGCGTCAAACACGCACTTACACTCATTCCGCCGCTTCCACGTCATCATCAACCCGGTCTTCCGGAACGAACTTTCTGCATGGTAGTTGCGAGCCCCAAGGTTGCAGTTACCAGCGACTGTGCGCAAGGTTGCTTGCTGAGCATTTTAAAATGTACTCTTCTGTGTGTCTGTCCGTCTGTGTGTATGGCTCTCTAAAAATAACGCGGTTAGGTGTACCATAAACGTACTAAGTGCGATCATGTTTGTCCCCCCACCCAAATTGGTACGTTGCATATCCGAAGTCCCTATTTGGCTAGATCGCTATTGTGATGTACGCACGTCATTGGTTCAGATCGATCAATAGTGAATCTTTTCATGCAAGAATACACTGAACGCCCATAAGAAAGGGCTGACCGCGTTGCGTGAGTATACTTCTGGCATAAATCAGGCACTGACAGCATCATACTCCTTCTTCAGTGAAAGCTACTGTTGTGCAGTGTTTTCTTTTTTCTCGATTCTCCGAAAAGGATTACTAACATCAAAGGGAGAGTTCTTGAGCTTGCTCCCCTATCCTATATAGTACGTTCACTGTGTAATATTTTGTGCGTGATGATCAATCAAAATAGTGTGTCAAGACGGTAGAAACACGTTCGATTAGGATGTGTATTTGGTTTACCACTTTAACTATGGAAGGTTATTGAAGAGCTTTGAAGTTTGTATCGGACATTCCACACATCTGTTCAAGATAGGGGAGCAAGCTCTGGAGCTCGCTTTTTGATGTAAGTTATATAGTTCGGCGAAGTGAATAAAGTTGCGAAACACTTTACTCCAGCAGTTACTGTAGAAGGAGTGTAATGCTGTTATTGCCTCTATTCACTCAGTACAGTAAACTCAAGCTAAGCGATCAGCCTTTGCGTATGAGCGTCTAGAATTTGCTTATGTGAGCATGTTCACCTTTGATCAATTTTAAGTCAATCACGTGCGTGCATCGCGGTAGTAACCTTGCAAAATAGTGACACCTTTTATAGTAATCGGTCTGTGAGTGGGGATAAACTGGATCGAACTTAGTACGAGTCAGGTACGCCTACCCAATAATTCACACACGCACAGACACACACTCACAAAAAGACCGACAGACGGATGAACGGACAGATAAGTACGTTTAAAAGTTCGGTATTCAACCTTGCGCACACTCGCTAACAGCTTCACCCTTCGGGCTTGTAATTATGGCTACAAGCCAAGTCTTTATCCACGCACGTGCCACACTGATCTCAGTGCAGCCAAAAAGGTGTTGTCGTAGTCCAAGGCAAATCTCTTGATGGATAAACTATGAAACCCCATTCGCACTTTTACCAGCAAAGATGAGTGTAAACGAACGAGTATCCCTGCTCAGCGCAAAAGCATTCACGACTATTGTTGTGGAACTCTTATCCCGTTCAACCACGCGGTACGTGTGATCCCGCTAGAGAGGGCTACGATCTGGACCACAATGATGGCGAGAATGACTTGACCATGCAAGTCAACAGGAATGGTAATTGCTATACTAGCGTGCGAACATATTGAAACTTCGTAAGCTTAAACAGGGGCCTATTGTTGCAGCTCCCGGCTCACCATCATCGCCATTGCGTGCAGTATATTTCTAGCGATTACCGGAGCTGATAAGTGTCGTCTAAGATGGATAACTTTGCAATCGTAATTAGAAAAGATAAATCGGTTGACCGAAAGGTCGAAAGCCGCGATGACGCAACCTTATATTTTTGCTGTAGCAATCATGGAGATGTACAAGCGAACGCCAAACAAAACCCCGGTGCTCAAATTAGTGCTGGCAGTCTACCACTTAATCGTGTTTCCATCGCTACTCCAGTGTTATATTGCTCTGCCAGCCTACCCAAATTCTCTTCGACGTTTCGACAGATCTCGCATTGCAGTATCTGTACAAAGTGCGTAGATCTATTGCACAATGATTACTGGACGAACTGATAGCTCCGACCAACAAATTCCCTAGGTAGAGCATTATCATCCAGGATGCGCCCCTCTCGGCTGCATGATGCCTCAATTTGCCTCGAATGCGAAAAATGGTAGAACATCGTATCTTTGGCTTAGCCGTACTGTGTTGAGTGAGGATTCCTATCCGCCGATGTCAACTGCAGACACGGGTTCGCAGCCAGACTATTGCACAATGGCATCATAAGCTGAATGCAACTCGCCAGCGTTGATCCTATCTCGCCAGATCGATTGGTGACATTAAGTTGTACCATACTAGTGCAAGTCTTTCAATTTGCATTCCTAGATGACATAGGATCCTGAGAACAAATCGAAAATAAGTGCAATGCAAGAAATTTACACACCTGTCAATTTTAGAAAAGGTGAGCTGGTCACGGCTTCACTTGATTGAGCCTTTGTCGTGCAGTCCGTCATGAGCTGTTGCTGTGGCAATTTCGTTGCTTTGCTCGTTACGAGGGCTGCAATCGACACCGTATTCGATGCAGCTGAACGTCTGCATCGCGTTTTGGTGGACAACGTAGCCCCTAAACAAGACTTCGCATACGTAAGCGTCAGAATAATCTCATTGTATCGAGATCGAATGCTGATAAGTGACAGCTCGGAACTTGGGCTAGCATGTTGCTAGCTCGAATGTCTACAGCACATCTGTGAGAATGTGACGAATCTTTGTGTATGAGAGCTTCCGAAATCCGAGCACGAAGAGAGGTCGGTCGAGGCGAGTGATACCCATCACGCGAAAGCTTTATGACGTCAGATGTGAGTCGGCTTGCGCAGTACACTCAAGATACACAAATTGCAGACGGTTCGGTAAAGCTAGGGGTGTACGAACCGGGCGACCACACTCAATGTTGACAACTAAGCTCTAGTCATGCTGCCATTACGTACAGCGAAGATGTCATGGTGTTAAGAATGAACAATGTGCATCCAAAGTTGGCGTCTTGTTTCATAAGACATCAAAACAAGGTCTGCATGATCTAGCATCCAGTTTAGTGATGGTCGCAGAATCCTCATGCGAACTAATCACATTGCAGTTGTAAGTCGCGCACCTTGTGGTTTATCATAGCATGCATCGACAAAAATTCTTACGAATGGGCGGTGCAGCTGCAACTACCGAGCATCCATTGCTATGATCAATTTCCAAGCTTTTTGGGTAGACTCTGTCGCCATTGAATCTAAAGTAAATGGAAAACTATCGCAAATGACGAGAAAACTCTTTCCAGTTTCAGTTGATGGGTGCAATCGTTACTCGTTCATCTTAAATATTGTATCATGTCTTCTTAAGTTTTTCAAAATAAACCCGACAAAGCCGCACAAAGCCGTCTCTTTCGTTCTACCGCAACCAGACAAGTCTTCCGGTACCCTGAACTCATTTAAACGAGAATAGATGCCCAAAAGTTACGTGTTTTGTTGTTGTATTGCAGAATGATTGATTCTACTGTGATAGACATTGAACGGGTTCCGGAACTGTTCTTACCCTACGTAAGCTCTTGTTACTACCCAATCTCGAAAAATACGCACAAAACCCAAGTCAGGCTCGTACGCAATGTCGTAGTAGCAGAATTGTGGAGCTAAAAGTCGCCTTGGTCCATCTCTAAACCTACTCGGAGTTTTGCTAGCGATCGGCATATACAGTAAATCTTTTGTTCGGGGACAGTTGCGCATAGGGCAGCTAAAGATGGTCAAATTGGCGAAAGCTCTCGGTCTCAAAGTCGATAGTAGGCTTGATGTCATATCGAGGCGCTTGTACTACATTGAAGGTGCTCTGCTGATTGGCAGCATCGCTTTGTATTACGAAGACGCTCTGATTGACGTGTAAGTCGTAACTTCGTTCATCTATCTCATGTGGCATCTGCGTCCCTAATGGACCATAGTCAACGGCGTAAATGCTGCATGTTCGAGGCAATGAGATGGTTACGTGGGTCGTAGCCAGACTGTAGCGGAGCTACACAGCTCCTTAAGTCAGAGGAAGACTTAACGCTTTACGAGCAACTTAGTTCTAAAGAACTAACGACTTTACGAGTCAACAAGCTTTATAGCTTCAGATCCCTGTTCCAGGGGACCTAACGATTCAGTGAATCGACAGCACTTAGTGCTCAAGAGTAGCTAGCTCAAGGAGGTGTCGCTAACTCTTAGTGATCAGAGATCAACGATCAAGACGGCTCGCAAGCCACGTGTCTTTCGGATCAAAATGGGAACTGATTTTATTTTTGTTAAAGCCTATAGAATATCTTAATCCTACTCAAAGATCTTTCGTATCTAATGGCTGACACTCGTCAGCCCCTACAAACCGATAAGATATTCTATATCACCTTCACAGAAGCGAACCCTCAGGTGTGTAACACCTCTGGTACAAAGTACCATGATTTCGTGCAACCCCGTTACACAGACTGCTCCCGTGTATTCGAGGCAACATTCGAATTTAGACGAGCAGGGGCGGGCAAGTCCAACTTGCAAGAGTTCGATAACACCTTGAAGCGTTGCTCTAACGAAGTTTATAAGCCTGTAATTTCTCGACAGGTTGTGTGAATCGCCCAGCAGCAGTTGCAGTTGCCTGTAGAACACGTGTACCCATTTTATTTCCAAGTTCACGACGCCCCTCCCCATTCTTTCAAGTTTAAGCGGTTCGCAATTCCGAAGTCATGTGTCTCTTTGACACCCCGCTAACGCATCTATCAACGGCCATTATGACGGTAAAAGCAAGTCCTGGCCCAACGTGAAAGCCAGCAGGTCCTTGGCAGTGAAACAGCCGCCACTTGGCCCACCTGTTTCTTCGCTAAAAAAATCGACACCTGCTGATGTTCAAATGCGACAGTGGTAAAAGAGGGAACGTTCTCGATTGTGGTGCAATGCCTAGCAACATGCACGTTGCAGGTGATATTAAATTCATAAAGATTCAGGTCCGCAATCACACGCTAAATAACGTGGGTACTTGCATGCACCCCTAGGTTGTTGTGGTCCCTGCAGTTATTGTTGCATTTGTCTTGCTTTTGGCTTCTACGGTCGAATTGATCGAGGTGTCTGCTGCATATATAGGAAACCAGTCGACGAAGGTAGCCGATCACGGGGTTTGAGCGCGGTCCGACCACTAATAAGTGTACTGGGGTAATTTCGAAGCGGATTTGTGACATCTTCGTCTGCTGTAAAATGCGCGCAGACTGGAGAAGACAGCAAAACGGGGTCTACGTGCTGCAAACTTTGACTGAACACACAACTAAACGATTCCGATCTGATCTCCAGAGACCCCTGCGATGTATACAGCGCGACTCGTATCCTCTGCACTCATTTCGTAAGTTTCCATTCGTAAGATTGTCGGGTCCGACACCGACACCAACTTAAGCGCGAAACCTGGCTAGGATTCTTCGCACACTGCACGTCATGACTTTTTGAGAAAACCGAGCTTCTCGTCTGGGCAATCTCAAAAACATGTACATCTGTATTGACCTGAATGCGAAGCTCAGCGTCCGCACGAGCGAAGCTGACTCCAAGCCTTGTGTGGATAAGAACCGTAAACGTCACCCGTAAACGCCTATTTTGGGCTGCGATGACCATTCACTCTACCGATTTATCCTCACTAGCACTACTAGCCACATTGTTGCCTGTATGCAGTACACTTTTACATACCTGCGGGATGAAAGGTAAGATAACTAGCTAATGTATCTCGAGTCATCCGTGTCATCCGACATTCTACAACAAACTTTTGTTGTGAAGAAAGTAGATGTGTGGCGTAACGCCACTGTAGTGCCAGAATGTGGAAGTGTCGTTCACGCGATGCACAAAGCGGTGCCAAATATATTGCGCGCAAAAAGCGTCTCAGTCTGATATGGGATTTTTAGTGATCAACGTGTGGTCAAAGAGATATCTCGAGCACACGTCACGCAGTGGTAAACTTGCAATGACCACGCCTGGCAAGGCGATACGCAGCAACCATCTCATCACTCACTATTGCTTCATTGCTTACTGATGTCCAGTTCGACAATTGATCGGACAAAGCTATTCTGCATCGTTATTTTAGTAGCTGCTGCGCATTCGTGACGTCAAGATAACGAGCTGCACGTGGGGCTCGGCGTACTCGTTCAGCAGCTCACTCTGTCCGGTCAGCCGATACTTCTTTCGTATGTAATTTCTTCCGTCTGGTAGCATTGGACGCATCGTGCTGCTCTTGTGATAAAATGCACATCATCGAGCTCATTAGCGCAGCATATGGGCTTTTCGGATGAGTAGACAAGTACAAAACTAGGGAGGGATCCGACACAAAGTTGATGGCGCACTAGCCTCCTCGGCAGCCGATAAGTGCAGCACGAGTGCAACACTTGAGTCATCTCACTTCTATACCGTAATAATTTGCTATCAGCCGAGCAGTGCCCGCAATCGACAACATGTCGCTCGTATGCAGATCGTTGCGATGTGAATCCTGGTTAGAATCTCCGTGACTAGACACCAGTTAAGTATCGTGATTGCCCGCACTATCTTCATTCGAAAAGACTGCGCTGCTACCTGTCCGACTTCTTACGACCACAAGCTGCATAGTAATTGTAATACTCGCTCAGGACTATTCAAAATCGATACAATGTAATCGCAGTTACTATCGCAATTCTCTCCTGACTCGCGCACAGCAGCGATGCTTGGTCCAACAGTCAGTCGATCGTGTCGCAGACATTTTCGTGTCCACCTTATCAACGCTCCTCTCGATTCGACGCTCACAATCCCGACTTCTCGATTGGTCAGTCCCACGTCCATCGACGCGGTCTCCGATATTCTACATCTCAAGCCCGTCTTATCCATCTTCGACCTAAAAATACCTCGCACAATAGGACGATAGAGTGGCACCGGACGACTCCAGCTGTTGAGTGCTCTCTATTTCGCAACTTTGGCTTGTCAGACTTAATACGTGAGCACGGGCGGATAAATCTGACAGAAAAAATTTCGGAAAAAGTTCAGAGCGTGTGGCGATCGACATGAACGACGCGCTTCAGGCTCAGAGTGGGAACCCCGCGGCTGTTGCAGCGGCAGCGAAGCAGTCGGAGAGGAAGCGTCTCAAGCACCGCGAATACGTCAAGAAGTCGTACAAGAAGAAACTCGTGCGTGTGGACGCTATTGCTGCCGTCACTTTCATTTCTGATGATGCCCTAACGTCCGAACGATTATGCTTATTTGTATTTCTATGGTGACTTTTATGCGTCTTTTTGCTCTGCTGTCGTTTGTAGACGACACTGGAAAACCTCCGACGGGAATTAAATGCTTTGGATCACCAGTACGCGTCCATGTTGCTGCAGGAAACAGGAACATGGCAGTACCAGCAGATTAAGGGCGGAAACGCTCGTGCCACTACTAGCTTCCAGAGACCCACGATGCAGAAATATCTCCAGGCCACGGGACTGAAGAAATGGTATCGAGAGGAGAACGACCGGTTGTATCAGCTCAATGCGTGTCACATGAAAGTCGAGAGCCGGATGGGGCAACTGTTCGACGCTTACGAAGCCACTAAAGTACCGCTGCACTGCGTCCCGGCTCCTTACCAGTACCACATCTCGCCGCTTTGTGCTGCTGCGTACGAGGGATTGATTGACAAGGCGAAGATTGACGTGCTGTGCTTCGCTCGTAACCCGGTGAAAGTCAGCACGGGAGCTCAAATACTCGGCTGGACAGACAAGCGCGAGGTTCACGAGCGGAAGTTTGAGTTTGCGCTGCAAAAGGAGATTGGAGTCTCACCTCTTGTCTTGTTGCAGAGGAGTTGGTCGATCTTTTCGGATCCCGTGGAGTTCTCGAAGATCTATGGCTCTGCGCTGGACGTGCAGTTTCACGTGCTGCAGCATGTTGATGAGAACACGATTCTCATTTATCGACGCATTGCACCGGCGGCAGATGATTCGCGAGTAGTCAAGAGTATATTTTTGCTTGCAAAGAGAGCTATTCGCGAAGGGTTTATGCTGCTCTTTCGGTCGGTCGACAAGGACCTTGTTCACTTCAGAGAGGTGGATGTTAACGGCCAACCTCAGGATTACATGGACTCGACCTCGGCCCTCAAATTGATGAGGTCTGAAATGTGGGTGGACAAGGACGTCTGGGTCCTGATTCACAACGTCCCCAAAGAGCCGGAAAAGTGTTTGTTCCAGTTTGGCGGGGCCACTACAACCACGCTCTGGCTGCGAGAAGTATTGTTTATCGCGGTTCGATGGGAGAACATGGCCGTGGGCTCACAGTTCTCACTTACCGCCGATTGAGGTCGATCGAGTTGAGGAGAGAGATTGTATTTTTGAGTTGTTAAATATTAATATGTTTATAGGTACTCACCGCTGCTTTATGAAGTTGCAACGCAAGAAGGGAGGCAAGTCTTGTGATATCCTAGCAAAGGACCGCCAGCAGTACCTTGATTACCTCCTCCATGCTCTATAGCACACGAACTTATCACGCGCTGATCGAATCGCCGTGGGTTTTGACTAAAAATCAAACCACGTTCAATACAAGGTGAATGGTTGGTCGCACCGTCGGTATTGGCTACTATGGCTTCCCTGACATGCTCGCACTACAAGTCTGATGGGTAAAGTATCACGTACATATCTCTAGTAAGAAAGCATGACATCGCATCGGGTTGCTTAGACATGTCTTGGCACTACAGCTCATGAGAAACACGAGGCCCCCTCTTGTGACCAGCAGTTGTTTGTAGTGAAGCTTTTACATTGAAGCTGTGTCGTCTCAGGTTGTGGCAACTGTAGGGTGTTTCGAGACGTAGTGATACATCTCTCAGTGATACAAAATCAGTAAAACCACAATCGGCGTCATGTATGCAGCACCTCTGGCTCCGCGAGATAATTTGCATCTCAAACCAGCAGACTTCCGAGCAGCTGAAGAGATCTGCACATGTATCAGGTTCTCATGATGAAACAATCCGTTCGATGCTGACGCGCAGTTCTATTCGCTTTCGTGATTCAAAGCAGATACAGCACTCGATCGCGCCTCATGGATATCGCAGTTACACGAGGAAGAGGGATAACGTGAGCAAAGAACTTGACTTGTACAAATGTATCTGGAGCAATGGTGTAGCACATGCTGAACAGCGTATTGTCCAGGACCGTTTTGTACCTACGCCACATGATATGTTCGAATCTCTTCTGGTTGAAGTAAGCTCATGGTCACAAAGTAGTTGTCCTTGTCTGGACACTCGTGACAGATAAAAACTCTCATTTTGCTCATCCCACGATTCAATCCGAGCGCAGTTGTATGTTCTTATGTGGCTGTGAGACTACCGATCGAACTTGTTGCGTTCTTTCCATGCCTTACGCACTGATGATTCTGCCAGCGTTGAATTCGAATTCAAATCAGCTTTGAAACAGCGAGAACAGACAGCGTTCAAAGTTATAGTTTGCCAGACTTTCGATGTAACGGGCGTGTTCCAGTACGTCTCACCGAATTTCTCCGATGTGTCGCCTACACGTCGTATGTGTGTAAATGGAGACTAGCCCAGGTATAGTCTTCAAGAGGTGCAACCTTCAGAGGCAGACGCTTACGAGTGGAGTCATCCTGTAAGATTCGCCAGCAATTGTAAACTCGAAAAAGGTGACCGATGGTCACGAGTGAGATGCTTGAATGCCATTCCAAGCTGAAGACTAATGTCGAAACGATGATACGAACGGCATGGCTGCCTGATAACGGCGCTGGTAGCTGTACTAGGATGAGGGACCGAACGTACTCGACGACTCAATCTTTGAGCATGCTGGTCACATCGATATCCTCAAATTCCCGTCTACAAAGCACGTTTGCGTTCAAGGGCATCGATCGCATCGAGCACTCCTTTGCCACCACTTTTGTAGCTAGCTGCTTGGCAGCTATCCTGCCGTCGGAAAAGCATGATGCAAGGCTGTCGGGTGTACCAATCGAGGAAAAGACTCGTCCAGCAACGACCTCAGGCAAGCAGAACGAGGCTTTACGACACTGACCATCTGCAAAGAGATGGTAAGCTGATTTTTCCTGCTTGTTGTACGAACGTACCCGGCGAGGTCATTTTTCGCCTCTAGAGATGCGGACTAGCTGCAAGTAGACCGCAGAAATAAAACGGTACTGCTCGCAACTGTCTGCAAACGGTCGTGGAACGCCCTGGGATGTATCCTTGCAGTAGCTCCATCAACGTCGATAGCGTTTTATGTAAATCCGGACTCGCCCGACTCCAGAGATAGTCGGTGGGTGCACGGACTGATCTCGGCTAAAGAGCATGCTCATGTAGCTCATAAACACGCGTTATCAAAGATTCTTCTGATCGATTAGTCAGTCCGTGCTCGGACACTACGAAATTACTATACTTCTCACATGACACGCATAGGTATGACTTGGCCTTGGTCCTGCCTGCAATCGAAACAGCTACATTCGATTTACATTCGTTGTCACTTCTTGCTATAGTCTCGCCGCGTCTCTGGCGCTGTACTAGCCAGGACGTAATGGCAAGTCAATGCGGCCGACTGCCTATCGTGCATGTGAAGCCTTCGGTCCAGTCAACTACTCTCTTGGC
Source organism: Peronospora matthiolae (assembly GCA_921007115.2). NCBI lineage: Eukaryota > Oomycota > Peronosporomycetes > Peronosporales > Peronosporaceae > Peronospora > Peronospora matthiolae. The sequence goes on along the minus strand of CAKLBY020000068.1, from coordinate 329,280 downwards.
ATGGAAAAAGGTGACTTGCTGGAATGATAAAGCCAGAGACAGCGATATCGAACCTGTTTTGCCAGCATCAAGTGAGCAACTCGAGACCGCAGCAACGTCACGTCTGCTTGGTTGAGCGTCCATAAGTGCAGTAATGCGTCTTTCCCCTCGCTTCCGATGTATCTCGTGGTCGTCAGCCATTGATAGTTACAGCCGTGCTATCAGATCGTCCTCTTGTTCCAGGCACCGGAATCCATCCCATGCGGCTCGTTTGCTCGAAAAAGAGATCAGCGGCGAAAGTTCGCTCGAACGGCTGCTTGGCTGCATGCGTTAGATTTGAACGGCCACCAAGAGCCAAGTCCTGCTGGACGCACTCACCTCTGAGATGACGGTCTGACCTCGTTTGTGTTTCTTCGAACCAAAGCATCACCAGCCCGTGGTGCACAAACCTGGCGATAAAAAAAAATAGCAGCCAGCCTGTCCCATGCGAAGAAGCAAGTGGCTGGACTTGAATGACTCGGAAATGACTCGGAGATGCCACCGTCAAGTCCCGCGTGCTGCGCAAAATACGACACGAACGACACGAACGAGACAGCTGAGGCACCTGAGTCATTGCGTTTTGCATGCATTCCAGTAGAGCTAGTTAAGACAAGTGCACGTCGAATGACAATGGCTTTTAGTGGCCGATCTGGGTGAACGAGTTCGTTTAAAAGCCATGGCCATCATCAGATTGATGGAGACTTTCGACGAGTACGTCCAGCGAGCAATCCCACTCTTGGAACTCGTCGCGCGCATAGAGGCGACTGGATATCTTTGTACCTGCGGCTCGGCGACAGCAGCAGATTAAGCTTCTAAAGTCGCCGCTGCGACCTTGGAACGTAGTCAGCGCGTAGGATCGATCACACGGTCGATCAAGGGAAGGCAGGAGGCACTCGCCTCTTCTTCTCGTTGATTTTCTTTCTTAAATTTCTTCAGCATGCGCACCTTCACGCGGAACGAGTTCACTTTCGGATTCCCTTCCTACATCCGACACCCACATCCACCCTAGCGAGTCCATCTCCTCTCCTCCTTCATCGGCTTTTCACCTGTCCTCTTCGAGGCCGGTCCCACCTGATCCACCATTTCGACTGCAATCGCCTCCACTGCTGCCAATGCCTACTCGGTGCAGAGCATGCCCGAGCTACCCGTGCAACCGCTTTCCATCTCGCTCGATTTCTTCGACATGAACGACATGAACGTCGTCGGCCACCACCACACGCCTCTCTCGTCTGCTTCGTCCTCTTGCTCTGAGCCAAGCAAGCCCAGCTCGCTCTCTTCACAGCTGAAAAGACGCAACAGCAGTAGCAGTAACACCAGCAGTGCCAAAGTGTTGTCGTCCAAGCGCCTCTCGAACGAGGAGAAGCAGGCCAAGAACCGCCTCTTTGTCAAACGATGCTACTACAAGAAACGCGAGGCCCTCAAGAATCTGCGCGAACAAGTGGCGCAGCTCGAGAGTGAGTTCGACTCGGTGCTCGCGCACTGGCAGCAACAGAATGAACACGCAGCCGAAGCGTTTCGCGACGGCAAGCGCTGCATTACAGCTCAAGATCTCTACGCAGAGCTCACGACGGTGCGGGGCGCACTTATTCAAGAGCAGCAACAGCTCAATCTACGACTGGCGGATCGCCATCTCTTTCGTCAACGTCTCCAGCAGCTCTACGAACCTACGCGCTGAGCTGAGCTGAGCTGAGCTGAACTTTGTTCAGTACCAGCTACTGCTACCAAGGAATTTTGTGACTGGGAAGACGGTGAATGGCTCGACTGGTACCTCGTAGAGTGATTCGATGATGGTCGTGGTTGGTTCGGCCTCATCCCATGTATCGTGCTCTGTGTATTGTTCGTACCCATTTGATCGACGACTCGAGCGTCCGACCACGTTGGATCGACATTTTTATTTAAAAAGAGAGAGCGACAAATAGTGGGTTGCCTACCTGCTGTAACTACTCCATGATGAATCAATCCAGACGCATCTCGTCCATTTACTCTTCGCGAACTTTGATGATACCGGGTCTCCATTTGTACTCATTCTTAGCTGCTGATCATCAATCATACTCAGACTGTACTGGCAGCTTATGTAGCAGCTACTATAGCCGAGCGACGACCAACCTCTTTTGTTTTCCTGGTCGTCGTAGAGCGACTTAATAGCCTGTGCTTGTCCTTAAGTCGCGCAAAACCTCGACATATCGCACATATATTCTGGATTTGCCAGGATTACGAGCGATCAACGGTGGCTACATCGCCGTAGCCAATTGCACGTCTTGTGTCTCATTTAATCGCGTCGGACTTTCGTCTAATTAGAGCTCAACTCGCTCCAGTATAAAGTACCGATACTGGGTATCAATATCACTATTAAGGAGATCGACCACGTCGGACTCGAAGTCCGGATGAAGACCATGGAAAGCGACATGGCTGCACTAGCACTCAATGTCGAGTCCAATGACGAGGGGAATGTCAGTGAGACCTCGTCTTCGGAAGAAGGCGTGTCGTCTTCTTCTTTCGAGAATATCCCACCGCCATCCATTTTTAGCGATAATGACGACGATATTGCGGGTCAATTGCTGAGTATTTTGGCTGAGGAGATGTCTCAGAAGAAGCGGAAGCGAAATCTCAAGACTGCGGGGCCAAGTACAACAGGAATTCGTCATCGGAAGGTACTGGCTCTGGCGTTACCTAAGGACGACCTCAAGCGGGAGAAGAACCGCGACTCGGTCAAACGCTCGTATTATCGCAAAATTGTACGGTACTCTTCATTATCATTGGCTGGAGGACGACACCATAGACATGTATGAGGCTGGTGCTGTTTTTTTAATCGCCGGTGGTGGTACAGGAGACACTTGATGAACTGAGACAACACGCTGAGGATCTACGGGAGCAGTACATGACTCTCCTGGCTCAATGGGAAAACAAGACGAGGAAGGAGAAGGTCGAGGCAGCTTCTACCCCGTCCAGTCTTATAGAAAGGTACCTGGAACTTGCAAGGTGGCGTGACCAACTGTGGATGGAGAACACGCAGCTTCAAGAGCAATTTGACGATCAGGAGAAAATCACGTATCGTTTTCAGCGACTGTTCAATATTAATTACCAGCTCATGAACCGCTCATTTGCAGCACCAATACAACAAGCCGACGCTGATCGCCGTGTTCAGACACCGATGCTTATCATGAACGAGATGTCGTTTGGAAGCTTCAATGTGTTTGCACAGGAGGCACAACGCACGTTCGAGACTTTCCTGGAGAGTCGCCATTGCATGGTCACAACGGAGACGGCACTTGGATGGACGTGCTCCCACGTTGCCAAAGACAACTCATTTGGCTACTACTTTGAAAAGAGCTTTCAGCCCAATTCGTACAAGTGTGTGTCGGAAGTAGTGCGGGCAGCATGGCAAACACTCACGTCGCCCGAAAAACATTCGAAGCTGTACGCGCCGGCGTTAAATACGCGTTTCCACATCATGCAGCAGTTTGACAACAACAGCTATGTGCTGTATCGTACTATGGAGAAAGAGGGAGAGGACTCGATCACTACAGCCCTCATCATCATGACGCGCATTCCTCATCCAAATTACTCGGGCTGCCTCATTATCTGTAAAGGTCTTCGCCGCGAAGAGCACACGCTACATGTGGAGTTTAGCGAAGTCATTGCGTTGCAGAAGAAGAAGGAGTGGCGAGAATCCATGTACTGGCTCAATATCGAGGAGAAACATGCCGATGACAAGGTTGAGGCGAGTCAAGATGGTTCTAACGAGAACAAGAGGAAGATGCTGAAAGTCGTGCACGGCGGAATTATGAACAACATGGGCGATCGCAGTCGCTCTTTTTGGCTATTTGAGAACTTCCAGATTGCTCTTCGCTGGGAGCAGAATCTTGGTCTGGGTGAACCGATAAGCTGAAGCCCTTAGACGGAGCTAAGCATGGACATTGGAAGCCAAGTCTAAACGTTGTCCCTGTATCTTGCGTTTTTAGCGCTTCCGGTGGCTTTCGATGAGTGGGACAAATGGGCATTGGAAGCAGCGTCATGTCAAAGTTGCAAAGTAGCACGGAGAATTGAAGCATGTGATGAAGACATGTCAGAATACGGAAGGTGCAAACGAGGATTATAGCAGCTATAACATTCATGGGAACTAGCGATGCGTTATGCATATGATGCCAGTTGTAGATAACGTGTACGCATGTAAACTAGAATAAACTAAGCGTGCATATCTTGCTACAGCATTCCAATATTCCTGTTCACACTTGAATCGACCGTCTACAAACCGACTGTGTACTGTTAACCCGCAGAATTCGACATTTAAATCATCAAAATTAACGGTCAACGGCAATTGCTTGTAGTCTGCCAATGACGTTGACGCCTAGTTTAACCCCATAATTGCATGTTGAAACCTCAAAATTGTAAATATCGCTGCGGTCGTCACTTGACAATTTTCAGAAATGCCACATTGTACTAGAAATAACGACTTAGCCGCAATCGCTTTAGCAGATGTTGGCCACCGGATGCCATTTCATTACTTTCCTTATTTTATTCTGGTTTTAGGCTACGGCGAACGATCTCGTCGGTCTTGCAGTCCAATTCGTGCTCAGTGCACATACAAATGCAGCTATTGTAGGTAGTTGCAGCAGATACACGAAGCAAGACAGAAATATGTCGCTACGCTTCACTTGTCCGTAGCATCAGCAATTGTCGAAGCAAATAGTGTAGATGATCCCTGATCGAACTATTATCACTGGAACCGTGACCTTTTTTTGGTTGATCATGACAAGTGACTACTGCGGCGGTATGCGCAGTAATTTTGTTGGCCATTCGTTCCGAACGCACGTTATGTGGATATCTCTGTCCACATTGACAACAGTCCGGTATCTAAAGCGTAGTACAGGAGGAGAAGATATCGCTGAATACGTCAAGTACGACTAATGCCGGTGCCAGCTCATACCGATCAGTTCACGTTAAAGCTGGCTGACAGACATGCCGCAATTTGCTTCTATCGGTATGAGCAGCGCACAAGCACTTCTTCTCTGCGTCGGACGTGCATTGAGGTGCTTGTGCATGTATGGACCATGTCACTGGACAGTATATCGTACGTGCACCCGGTAATATAAGCGACTCGCCGGACGCTGGTGCTAAAAGGATGCTGTGGAGCAGGTAGTACCTGGTCATTGTCTTGAACGACTTTAGACTATTGCGGAGAGCAACAAGGTAATTATATTTTGTAAAGGCATTGGGTCTTCAGAATAATTATTGATCTTTGCTATGTGCCATTTGGACTCAGCGTCGATGACGAATTTCACGTTCTTTCAGGGTGGGTAGATGCTACTCGAGACCACCTATCAGAGGAGTTTCAGCTCTGGGAAGTGTGTTTAGTGGTCTTGTAACTGAAGGAAACTGTAGTACTGCTGCGTTTGGTCCTACGGTGTCCTGAAGGTTTAATCGACCAAGCCATTGTCAAGTGATTCGACCGTGGACACGGACGATCTAGGCAACTTTGGGCAGAAGGCATCCATATGCTACTACAGAAATAACAATAACATTTCATTGACGTGTTTACTGTAGAAGGAAGAGAATGTGATCAGGTCCATTGCCCATCTTCTGTCTATAGGCGGTTAGAAATTCATATTCGTAGACGTATTGCCACAACATTGCAACTGCCCGCCTTTCGTAAAATAGCCAGCACTAAAATTACGCGGACAGCCTAGGCTAGACCCGAGTCAGGGGCGTCTGAGCTATTGTAAAAAACTGATATTGGACGGTAGCTTGCGTCCTAAGACTCAATGTTTCCCATTGTAGCCATATAAACTCTAGAGGGTGCTACACGTATCCCGTTGGCTTCGACGTCTGCCATAGATACACGTCGTACTCCACGTCGGTTGTGACTGCATCCACTCTTTATTAATCATCCAGCTACAACTTATTTGTCACGCTAGATACGTTACTATCATACGGTCAGTAGGGCGCCAACATAAACAAAAAGGCGTCACGTACACGTTCTTCTGCACGAACCAATGAGTAGCAGTTGGCCCCTGGTCTGCATTTCAATCCTGCTCCTCCCAATCCAGAGTTCGCTCAACAGCCTTGTGCCACTGGTGGATAAAATGGCTACGCTTCTCAGGCTCCATACCGGGGTTCCAAGTGGTGCCAACCTGCCAATTCTCGCGCAGCTCATCTTCTGTCTGCCAGAAACCAACAGCCAAGCCAGCAGCGTACGCGGCACCGAGGGCTGTCGTCTCGGCTACTGCTGGACGGATTACTGGCACGTTTAGCACATCTGACTGGAACTGCATGAGCGTATGGTTCACCACCATACCACCATCAACTTTCAGCTTTGTGAGATGGACGCCGCTGTCGCTTTCCATAGCTGCCACTACCTCCTGTGTCTGGAATGCAGTCGCTTCCAGAGCAGCTCGACAAATGTGCTCACGGGTAGCATACGACGTCAGACCGACCATTACACCACGTGCGTCATCACGCCAGCGCGGCGCAAAGAGCCCAGAGAACGCCGGCACAAGATACACACCACCATTATCCTGGACTTGATTTGCAAACTCCTCGACCTCCTCTGCACTGCGAATCATCTTGAGATTGTCACGCAGCCATTGCACGAGCGATCCTGCAAAAGGGATCGAGCCTTCCAGTGCATACACAGCCGGCTGGTCACCAATCTTGTAGCCCAATGTAGTAAGTAGACCCTTGGTAGAAGGTGTGGGTGTCGTTCCGGTATTCATCATAAAGAAGCATCCTGTTCCATACGTATTCTTTGCTTCGCCAGGAGAGAAACAGGCTTGACCAAAGAGTGCCGCTTGCTGGTCCCCCATAACTCCCGAAATAACGATCCCAGGGATAACACTATCCTTGTGCCCCACCGTGTAAACTTCCGAGCTTGAGCGAATTTCCGGTAGCATTGATTTCGGGATCTTGAGACATTTTAAAATGTCATCATCCCATTGGAGCGTATCCAGTCGCATGAGATTCGTGCGAGAGGCGTTCGTCACATCAGTCACGTGGACGCCACCATCGACTCCGCCACTTAATTGCCAAATGAGCCACGAGTCGATTGTTCCAAAAAGTGCGTCCCCTAATTCTGCTTTTCTTCTTAAATTGGGTACATTTTCCAGCATCCAGATAATCTTGACTGCGGAAAAGTACGTCGCAATAGGTAGCCCCGTACTTAAGCGAAACCGGTCTTTCCCCGTCTGTAAACATCCCTCTCCTGCCCCGTTATGTAACCGGTGGACAATGTCCAAAGTTCGTGTATCGTGCCACACAATGGCATTATACAGAGGTTGGCCCGTCTCGCGGTCCCAGACGAGCGCCGTCTCGCGCTGATTCGTAATCCCAATGGCTTTGAGCTGCGAGAGCTCGATCTGCGCCGTGGCCAGCGCCTCATGAACACACGTCTCGACGTTGCGCAGTATCTCGTCCGCGTCGTGTTCACACCAGCCTGGCTGCTGGTATATCTGCTGGTGCTCGAGTTGGTGGCTGGCTGCGACGTTGCCATTGTGGTCAAACGCGAGGAAGCGGGAGCTCGTGGTGCCCTGGTCAATGGCTCCGATGAACGAAGCTTGGGTCCTGAAGGTCATGGGGGCGAGAAGGGACTTTACAGGGGAAGAGGAGGGAAGAGGTGCGGGCGTCTTTTGAAGATACTTGGAAACTGACCGCAAGTGGACGAAGGACATTCGAAGTGATGGACCTTTGGATACTGACTGGAAAGGGCGGTCGGTGGCTGCTGCTGATTTGCTGGGTGGATGTCGATGATCACTGGATCGAAGGATAAATGTAGAGAGCGGTTAGAAATGGCGACTGTGACAACAGATTCAGGGACCCGAAACACTAATATGGGTAATTAACGGCGAAATGCGTGGGATTCAACGGAAGACGACTTGTACCGGTAACTTGTCGAGTGTGTGGATGGTCCACGCTTCTGCCTTGTTTGTTTATGGCAAAAAGTGAGATTAATCTAAATTCTCGTCCCTCTCAATTAAAAAGATAAGTTCTATCGTAATATTAAATCTAAAGTTATTATTGCATCATTTTATTTCGGATACCGTTGCTGCCTGGAAATTGCCATCGAAAAAATGTCTAGGAACAAGACAAGTCATGTAGCTATTTACACTCTTGCGAACTTGGGTGTTACATGTTCTAAGTGTGAGTTGTCAACAGTAACACAACACGGCTCGAACGCGGGAGACTTGGTAAGCATGATTTCTGCATCAAAAACGTGCTATTTTGCGTTTCTAAGCATGATTTGTACCGGCTACCCATTGGCCTAAATGTACCTAGGTCAGCAGCAACATGGCAAAAGGCCCTGTCAACGCTGTAATTATTTATTGACATTCATCACCACCATCAATGTGATGAGCATATCCACCCTATCCGTGATAGCGTAGCCGCCGCTGTTGCATCTGATGATGAATCTGCGCCCGCGATCTAAAGTATAGATGCGAAGAAGGTTGTATCGACCGGGCCTTTTTGCAGTCAAAAGTATTCATCAGCGGTTGCCAAAGACTATGCCGTACTCCAAAGCTTTCCCGTAAACATTTATCACATGTAACAGAAGCACCCCATCACATGATAATTTACATTTAGTAATTATCGAGCATGAAAATCATGTTAGGACAAATATGATATTCTCACAATATTGTCCTAATAGATAAGGTTGCTTTGCAGATGTAATGCACTGCTAGCTAATGAAAAAGAGCCAAAATTATGTCCAATAAAGTCTAGCCACGACAGACGCACGCAATGATTGGTGTGCAGATAGTCACAATATTTTTTTGTTTTTAAGTGTAGTTAAATGAAGTCAAACAGGGTTTTATTATATTGAATTCACTACACTAAACTCTTTTTTTATATCTACTGAGTACTCTTACTCCATTCGACAACCTTCCTTTGCACGTACGTGTACGTATTAGTCCAACACACACACCCTTTCATTGGCAGTAGTACAATTTTAATTAATCTAGCTGGATAAGGTGTGCCCTGTTACACCTGGTAGCACTTGTTTGTCCGTTCAACACCCATAAACATGTTGGGCATTAAGAGGAATGAATTTCATTCCATGAATGAAAGCTGCTCTAATTATGTCAAATCGAATGGGATGCCGATCGAACGTTTGAGTTAGACGACAGGGCAAAAAGCCGTTGGAGCAATATTGTCCGCCTTAATACCAGACGGACAGCGCGCCACCATCGTCGAGTTCCTTTAGATAAAACTTGATGTCTATCGAAAAAAAGTACACCTTACTTACCAACAAGGTTATCAACTGACCGAGCTGTTGAGAGAACAGAGTACTCAACAATTTAAATTGTTAATGCAGCAGCAGGCCACTGCTACCGGGCCGAAGTACACACGTCGACCCGAGACTCTACAGATTGACATCTCAAAGTACAAGGGAGCCGGTGAATACCCTCTTTGCGATACTTCGTGGAATTAGACGATGCTATAAAAACTAGCCACGTCGTCGATGAGCAAATGCAAATCGTATTTGCTCAATCGAACTTGGCTGGGCGTGCAAAGACGTGTGACTTAGGCCTTAAGATACACGACCAATGTGTCCTTAATTTCTTGGGAAGCCTTCAAGTCCCTGCTTAGGAAAACATTTGAGCCACCGCGAGATATGTTCGGACCTCGCTTTGAACATTTGACAAATCGAGCAAGGTAAACGTGACGTACACTCGTACATTCAGTACATGCGTCACTTTACCAGTTGCGTAACAGTTGTTACACTAAACAAGCAAATGTCAATTGCGTGGTTCAAGCAGGGTATCACTGATTGCCCGGTTAAAAATACTTGGTCAGGTTGGGATTTAATACCCTGGAAAAGGCGATAAGATTATGGAATAAGAGGACATCAGAATGAAACAGACTTACGCAAATTTGGATATCTTATCGTCCGTCAAGATGACGGAAAAATGGAGGCCCAGAAATAAAAATCCGGCACGCGGAGAGCGATAACTCTCGTGTAAATAACTACAAGAAATTGAAAACATGCAGAAGATGTCAGAAGACCTAGCATGATGCATACTGATGCTGTGTCCCAAACGCAGTTCCATGTGCTAAAGGAAACGTTAGCCGGCAAGCGGCCAAGAGGGGTCCAAGGCGTAGGTCCAACGTTGTTGCGAAACCGCAACAACGTAATGGACGACCAAGACACGGTCAGGGTCAGTAGGTGCGGAGACGTTTACTGATACAGCAACCTCAAGTCATGTTTCAGGCCTATTGACAAAAGTTGCTCTTAACCATCAATAATTGTGTGTTGCTGCTTCTGGTAATAATCTTTTTATCATTACCTTGAAACTTGTAGTAGCAAGAAACCGGTCGGCTTCATTTCCTCGTCGATTGTGGGGTTTCGAACAATTTGTACGACGCCAAGCGCTAAACAACAGTGAGCTCGATTATATTCTGTGCGATATCTTCCCAACGAGGATGACAATGCGCCTCGCAATAGGCATATCCGTAACAGTGATGAAACGTGTCTTGGGTAATGCCTATACAGAAAAGGGAGAACGATACGTTCATGACTTTATCACATTGGACTTCGGTGAAAATTTTGGTGTTATCAGTGGACTGCCATGGATCAGAAGATACTAGCCACAAGTCAACTGGCATTGACTAGAAGTCGATGTGCCTGTCACTTGCTCACCAGATGACAATCTTGTGAGCGCCTTGAAGCGCCCAATAACTTGTGAATGAACTACGAGCGAGTGGTTCGGTCGTTAGTACGGCTGCACATTGACATGTCGTGGCTGATCGCCACACAATGAAGATAGTTTCCGGCAACAACATGGAGACGCAGCTTGCACCAAAAGGCCCTCCACCTGAATAAGTCAAGTTGAGTGGAATATAAATGCCATTTAGACGGTCAACACCTGATTGACAACAAACCAACTACCTATGATTGGCCATTTAATTATCTTTGTGCTCTTGGAGAGTCGCACGTAGAAGACCTGTCCGCGTTAGCGCAACCACCGCCGGAGGATAGCGAGAGAACAGTTCCATTCGTATCATGTGATAATTTGGCCCAAGAGACTATTCAGAAAGAAAGTCCCTACCAACTCTGAAATAAGTTGTGGAGGAGCGCAAAGGAAGAATGACGAAAGTGTGGATCGCGCGATCCGCCTCAAGTACGAAAATCAGTTTGATTGGTGAAGCGCGTACGGAGATGGGCCCGTTGGCACGGATGATGGTGTCACACGGCTGAGTGACAGGAAATGACTGTGGAAAATATGCAGATTAACCCACTTAACGATCACGAAGAAGTAAAGGTCAAGCGAAGTGTGTCATGATGATCGAGGCAGATTACGTACCCGCCGCAGATTGCATACCGCGATCCAATGCTTCGCTATCCGGTGCTCCGTGATCCGGTACTCCGCGATCCAAAACTCCGCAATCCGGTACTCCGCAATCCGGTACTCCGCGATTTGGTTTCCTACGATCTGGCACTGTACAATCCGGTTTGGGGCGATCCAATATGGATTATCTGCTGTGGACCACAGGGTGGAAGAGGTGAATGGCATATACAGCCGACCTAGCGAACAGATAGGCATAATCATTAGTTTTAGGTTTGGTTGGTTGACATTAAACAGAATTGAATTTGCAACGAAAGACATGCGTCGACTTCTCCCGGGCACGATCCTTGGCCTCTTGTTGAATAGAGAGTGACACACGTCTCAAGTGAACTTCGCCCTTGGATTGTTTGGCCAGGCGGAAGGTCAATTTTCACGTCCCCCTTAACTGCGATAGGACGAAGTGAATCTTACGGTTCATATTTAAGATCGCGAGACGGATAAAGTGATCAGAAGGCTCGCGTATCAAGCATCACCCCTGTCAAAGGCGACTCTGGGAGCGCCCAAGTTACAAGCGATCAAGTGCAGAATCTCCACGCGATCCGCACCTACGCTGACCGGGTGAAGTATTTCCACCCCATCAACACCTATCTTAAAGACGGTAAAGTACAGCTTCAGCTCAAGCCCAACAAGAAGAGCGCAACCCGCCCCACCGATGGGTACACAAGGTGAGCAAGAACATACCAAACACGGAATCGGTGTATCCCCTCCGTTAGTCGGTCGTCCGGGCGCCAGTGGAGAGTCGAGATCGTCTCAGGAAATGAGCGATCGCCACTTTACCACAAAATCTCCAGGAACACAGATAGTAAATATTCTGGTCAACGACGGGGCAATTACAAGCACTTACCATTTTGATCTGGTCGCGCCTCCACAGACAATTACAGATATCATTCAGCTGCCCACACCCTAACAGAAGAGGTCCTTGCGCAATCTGCGTAGTGGAAAATTCGAACTATTTGCGTACTCGGCGCGGAAGACGAGTACGTAAATGATATAGGGTCGGCAACGTTCTTTGAGAAATACGAACGATATCTCAGTAGCTGTTCAATGAACCAGATTTTCCTTGATGAAAAGATTAACATCGAGCGATGCACGTCTCATACACAAAATCTCTTGAGGTCGATCGAATCTAAGGACGTGTTCCCTAAATCCATACCATGCGAGTTAACTAAGGATAGGGGTACTCATCATGAGTTTAAAATACAAGCCAGGGTCAAAGTACTGTGTCATGAAGCAGTGGCCTTTGCCTCGTTAGCAGTTATTAGCGATTAAAAAGATTCTTCGCCGATTGCTTGGCAGCAGGACATGAAAGGGTTTCACGTCATCACATAGCTCTCCGACCTTCTATGTACAAAAGGCCACATGAGTGTGGCGGATAGTACATGCCTTCAACAATACGAATGCTGCAACTGTAACGGATCAGACTTTTGGACCAAGAAAGAATATCATCATAGATGGTTAGGTGAAGCGTACCATCTGTTCATCGATGAATCTGATGGACACTTTGTTTTTAATCCTTATGCGTGAACGAAAGTTCCGTTTACAGCGGTGAGCAACCGAACCGTTATGCTCAAGGAGTGGCTAAGTATGCCGCAGGAATTAGGTAATGCCCCTGATTTAACAGATGCATTACAGATATTTTAAGATCTATGTGAAAATTCGCGCCTAATTATCTGACGTATTCGTCCGTTGCCAAGATATGCATGGACATACGGATGTGGACGTCCAGCGAGTCCGCGGCCGAAACGTTTTCAAAGGATGAGTGAGCATAAATATATGCCAACATCAAAAAGTTTACATTTGCTGCTACCAAATTACCAATTCTTGGATGCTTCGTGGGTAAGAATCGACGCCGTGCTCATCCAAGATGCATCAAGGCGATCACTTAATAGACCGGTGCTTATCGACGTAAAGGGACTTCAAAATTTTCTTGATTTAGCGGCGTATTTGCCCAAACACACGCCCAATTACGCTGAGATGATTGTTCGTCTCTATCTTTTGTTAAAAGAACGAGTAGCGGACACGAAGTGCTGATTTTAAGCGCTCCTTTAAAAATATCAAGCAAAGATTTATCCACTCGCCAGTTTTGAAAATTACAGACCAAGACCGACTATTTTGTGTGGTCTGCAATGCAAGTTGACTAGCCATTGGATGTGCACTAATGCTGTATGACGAAGACGGTACTGAGCGTTTCGTCTGCTATCAGTCACTTCATCAGCAACCGGGTAAACGAAATTACCCGGTCCACGACTAGGAGCTCCTCGCCATGAAGTTTTCTTGGCAAAGTTTGAAGTCTACCTGCTAGGTAATAAATCCTCTCTCGTTTGCACGAGCCGTGCGTCCTTACACTTGGCCTTTAGTAGTTTACACCTTCGCAACTAATGGCGAGGTGATTGTCGTTCTTTGTGGAGGATAAATTTCCGTGGAATATTATCCAGGACGACTAAATATCGTCACTGATGCTCTATCGCGCCGGACTGATTTCGAACTGGTTGCACCATCCGACACTGGTCCAACCATTGTCGCGAGGATGACTCTGAGTGTCTTGTCGTCAGCTTATGCGAAGACATACGCAAGACATACGCAAGGCTTATAATTCGGCGATGGTGCATTTGATTGGTCATCTCTCGAAACTACCTGTCAATCCCTTGAGTGGTTGCCCCAAGTATATCGATCCTTCACGAATAGATACAATTCACAATGTCTTACTAAGATATTAGGCCGTTTTCAGCTAAACGCTTCGTGTCGTCGTACTGGACCATGGTGACTTGCGTCTGCGCATCATTTATGAGTATTACGATGCCCCTACTGGTGGACGTCGTGATCGACAGAGTCCATGTCTCCAATTAGTCACGACTTTTGCTGGCCCCGCCAGTTTCTATAGGTGCGTGAGTACGTCTACGCATGCGAAGTATGTCAACGATTATAGTCTGTTTCTAAATTTTGTGCGACATTTCGACCTTTGCCCATTCCGGCATTATGCTGGGAATCTGTCTCAGCGGACTTTTTCTTTGGATTCCCCGAAGACCCACACAAGGATACAGGAATTCCTTTGTTCGTTTATATTCTAAGTAAATGGTACAAATGATCGCTGTACATTAATCTAATAATGTATCGGCATGTGCATGTTTTTAATTGGTACTATATTGTGTCTTCATAAGTTACTTCGTGCAATTGTCTCCGACCGAGATCCACAATACAAGCGGCATTCTGGCGATCCGTGTCAAAGCTCTCGGAACGCGCCTGAAAATTTTGACCATTAACCACCCTAAAACAAATAGTTATACAGAATGGATTAACGCGTAATAGAGAAAATCTTTTAAGGTTATGTCCATTCATTTATAAATTGAAGCGAATTCTTGCCACTGGTTAAATTCGCGATTGTCAACTCGGTGCATGAATTGACGATGCATACACCGTTCTTCGCGAATGGCTTGCGCCATCCACGCCTAACTACTTTTAAGAGTGTAAGCCTAGCCTGAAAGGTTAAGGATATCATTCGAGTGAGCGCCAAATCAGCACTCACTCATTACGCAATGACCATGAGGTCACTACTTACGACGCCGATGTCGATCACATCGACTTCGGTAAAGAAATGAAAAGTAAGAGCGATGGTTCTCTTAATAAATAGGTCACTGATCTTGTCGCAGTGTGTATAAGAGCACTGTAGCCAAAGACATCGAGTCAGCAGATTAATATTACTGGATAAAAAAACACTAATCCGTAGCGTGCAATATTTCATCGCAGAAGCGTTGGACCAACATGCGATAAACGCTACAAGAATGTAAGAGCAAATGTTCTTATATTCAATAAAGGTTTCCTAGGCCTATTATCCACGGTAAGCTACCTCGGCGCATTTTTACTAACGTGGATAGAAACTGGTACTACTCAAGGTTATAGGTCCATCTCGAATGCTGCACCGCTTGGGCAACGCAAAAACAAATAAACTTCCACGTAGGATGCACACGCATCCTAAGTTCTACGTCGGTCGTCTTAGGCCGCATCCCCAGTACATGACTTCTCTATTAAAGAAGTTCATTTCTCTCAAGCATCTCCATGAGATGGTTTTGCTTGTGGTGCTGGAAATTAGCATAAGATTAATGTTCGTATACCTCCCCGCAAAGCCGAGACGAATCCTGACGACCCTCAACTAGATCGTCGTGTAGAGAAATCTGTGCCCGCTCATCTTTAACCTGGGAAAAAGCGAAATGTGATCGATCTCTTCCATTTCCAAGCGATTCGATTCACATTGACGAGCAAATTTAGACGCCTGTTTCTCTCGTGCTCGAGTTTCTTGCGCAACTCACACGTTACGTACTTAAGCTGACTCACAGTAGTAGACTGGAACTGCAAAATCATCTGAAAACTAGTTTTCTCCTTCACTTCATCCATCGATTGATACGCACGGAGTTCAGCGCTTCCCCGTGGAAAGCCTGTTCAACCAACGCGATGCGAAGGGACTTCGATTACTTTTTACCTTGTCCGGCAGCGCGGGTATCCACCCTCGGCAGATACTTGGAAGCCTTGCTCTCAACTGCTGGTCGATATTTTGGACCTTGTCGAGAAGTATAACAAGGCCCATCCGATGCCAAAGAAGTCCCATCAGGGAACGAATTCCCATCGAAATTGTAAAGGGAATACAAATTAGCAATAGCTTAGTATATCTCTTCAGTGACACGTACCCTACACCAAGGGTCATTCATCCAAAAGGATTTCTTATCGATCGTGCCAATTTATTTACATAACTTTGGCACGTATCACTCCAAAAAGGCATGTTTACAAGGCCTCTCTAGACAAACGATGCAGCTTGGAACATGCACTGGTAGAAGTCCATTTCTCAAACCGATTGCTAGCTAGAAAAAGCCTGTCTAGCCAGGCATCGCGCCAAATTTCATCAACGTTGTGGGTGAAAGCGTTCCATGCCTGAATTAACAAGGGATTATTACGCTTATGGTTCTCACTGTACTCTCGATGCTAAAAGAAAGCATCGAAAAAGAAATCATGTTTTAAGCGAAAGTTACTCGCACTAGAATCAAAATTATGAAGCTTTGATGAATCGAAGAATCTATTCCAAATTCGATGACTCGGCGAGTGAGACAATCTCTGAGGAGGTAGGCACGGCTTCTTCTCAGGAGAAACGAGAAAGATGTTGCGATCCTTACTCTTGTTCCTTATATCAAATTAGGCAATGACTACATGATCATCCCAATCACCAGGACTCTGATGCATGATTGCCACATCAGTAAAATCGTCCCGATGTTTAGAGCCACTGTCAGCCAAACGACTCTGTCTATGAGACGGAGGGTAGGACTCGCCGGACGATCCAAAGATGTCACGACGCTGTGCGAGGCCTAAAGCGATACGGAACACCGACAGAGTAGACTTAGGTTTGTCCAATTCTGGCTCATCTTTGGCTTCCGCCTACTTAAAATCGGGCTTATCGTCAGAAATTCCAGAGTAAATGAGCTCTATCTTAATATCTCGGATCTTATGCGGTGCATCAAAGTGTGCGCCTCCAGCAGCGACTGCTGCAGGCTGAGTTTTGGAAGCAGCAGACAAAATCACGTCAACTAATTGGGTGACCTTATTTTCCCAGCGACAGGGGGGAATCTAATGGTCATGTTCCCAGAAGCTTTTGGCTGCACATCGCATGAACTTGTCAATCCTGGAATGAGAATGAAGAATAGATGATTTGGCCAACAAGTTCTTTCCTTTCCCAGAACCGCTCAAAAGGGTTACGTAATTATAAAACAGCCACTAATGTGACTGATGGTTAAGTTGGGAGTAATGTATTTAGTTGCCTCTGATACACGATAATTTACATTTAGTAATTATCGCGCATGGACATTATGTTAGGACAAATATGATATTCTCACAATATTATCCTGATAGATAAGGTTGCTTTGAAGATGTAATGTACTGCTAGCTAATTAATATAGGGTCAAAATATCGTCCAATAAAGTCTAGCCACGACAAACGCACGCAATGAGTGGTGTGCAGATAGTCACAATATTTTTTTGTTTTTAAGTGTAGTTAAATGAAGTCAAAAACAGGGGTTTATTAAATTGATTCACTACACTAAACTCTTTTTTATATCTACTGAGTACTCTTACTCCATTCGATAATCCTCCTCTGCACGTACGTGTACGTGAGATAGTCGGAAACACACACCCTTTCCCTGTCAGCGGTACAATTTTTATTCATTGAGCTGAATTAGGTGTGCCCTGTTACACCGCGTGAATGGGATTTGGGACCAAGCGCCTTACATTTTGGGGCTGAAAAAGCACTGCAATTTATTTTAATGGCCAGCCCATAGTACTAATTGAACGCGGATTTAAAAGGTCGACCGCTTACTTAAGCTTGCGATCGTTTATAGCAAGCAAGCGTTAAAAGAGATCGCCGGTTTGACTCTGTCTTTTTGATGACTGCTGTAATGGCCATCTCCGATGCCTTTACAATATTATTCTTTCTACTTTACCTGGTGGGCGTCGTGCAGCTAAACAGATCGAAATTTTGATGCCGAGCTCGTGCTATCCAAAAAGATAGATATTCCTCAGGAGCATGCTCAACCTTTGCTTTTAAGCAGCGATCTACGATAGTTTTTTTTAATTATATAAAAAACTATCCTCTTACTAATTTTACATGTAGTAGTCCTTGATTATAGGATAAGAGTCCACGTTATCAATAAAAATGTGACTACAAAATCACTCGCTGAGGTCGGAGTTCACAAAGAAAAACGCATTGAGAATCGCTTCTAGCAGACAGAATTATGCCTGCTATCGTCAAGAATTACTGGTTATTAACTTCGCTGTGTAGAATCGAAGAGCAGTGGAGCATCGAATAACTTCGTCAATGGGGCGACACTGGATAGTATCACAAATATCGGTTGACAGTATGTTACAGCATTACTAGCTGTATTCGACACTATGCACGGCAAAAAATCAAGCACAACGAGTGTTAACACAGCTCCTTTCCCACAAGATTACAATGCATCGCATGCAAGCGCGCTAAGTTGCGAAGGAAGCAAGGTTACGGAATACTACGATCACGCATTTGGAAAATATTTACAATGTTAGATGTTGTCCACGTTGACCCCATCGGACTGTACGACACCAATTTTAAGGGATAACAATGATGTATTTAACAACTCGGTTGCATAACGTTTCTGTACATAAAAAAACAGAATTGCTGACGACAGCTGTTTTATTTTGACAGCGATCAGCTTTGCCTTTACATCAAAATACCAAATCGCAGACGACAGCTGTTTCATTTTAACAGCGATCAGCTTTGCCTTCACATCAAAAAACCGAATCGCTGACGACAGCTGTTCAATTTTGATAGCGATCAGCTTTGCCTCCACATCAAAATACCGAATCGCTGACGAAAGCTGTTTTATTTTGACAGCGTTTGTGAGTGATGGACTCAAGAGACGAGAAGCCGGATGGACATGAGACCTCGCGGCCGGGAAAGGGATCAGAGACCTGGAAGTTACAAGGAAAAAGTGGCCGATGGGTCCAATCTTGACGATTAGTTAAGGTTACCACTAACGGGGCCACACCGACCGACGCTATTAGTTAAACAGTACCGATATGGATCGTTCTTAACCACTCGTCGATCGGTCTGGTCGCCCAGGTGGACCTCTGTTCCCCGTAGACCGACCTAGCCACCCATCGGCCGATTTGGTCACTCGTAGGTCGACTCGTTCCCTCAAGGTCTGGTGGCTCCTAGCCACTCATCATGGCGAACCCAGGTGCAAGGCAAAAATAAAGTAAATGAGTTTAAAGGATAGGGTAACATTAAATGCTACTCAATTTGCGATTTAATTAGCACGACGTGTCGTGCTCTAAGAAACTTGTAAGTCTACCGACCTGTTCCGGGTCAGAGATCTGTTTGGCTCACCCGTCGAATAGACAGTGGTCAGTAAGACGCAAGCGTAAGTAGAACCCCAGGGAGTACGTTGGCCTGTAGGTTCGTAGAGTAGCACCCCCCAACTCAGGACCGCTGTAGGAAGCGGTCTCCATACCCTAGTGGTAATAGTGGTAAGGGAGAAGACACATAAAGGCCAGGTGGTTAACGCCCTTGAGACAAGTAAAGGCCAGGCGCCACCAGCACCTGAGATAACTGGTTATAAGACCACTCTCGACCAAGCCGGTCGGGTGGCCGCCTCGATTGGACCCTGACTGAAGCAAATGCGCTCCCCCCCACCCAGGTCGGCCTCTATCAAGGCCGAAGTCTACAATCATCACTAAATCCTCCAAAGAGTGAGACCCGCAAGCCGAAAGATGCATGAGGTGAGTCAAGGTCCACAAGCGGCATCGGGGTGCCTCCTCCGAAAGTCGGTAGTCTGGCATAGTGATTGGTTAGGGTCTCACAATTTTGATATCCCACTTCGTCACAATGTGCGCGTGCCCGGATCTTTGAAAGACGCGATATATCACTTTGAGTTTCAAGATGAAGAAGGCGTTTAGGTCACGATAGAAACGAAAACCGATGAAGCCACTGGAAGACCGAACGCCAGTGACACAAGAAGACAAAAAAAGAGTCGAAGGACCGAGCGGGCCTTGAGAGAGGTCCGGTCATTATGGTCAAGGCTAAAAATTTTGAAGAAAAATCGAATTTTTTTCCCTATGTCCTCGTTGAGGACGTCTTGGGTCATGATACCTTTCATGCCCAAGTAGACTATCAAACGACGGGGGAAACACTACGGTTATGGTCCCTAAAACCACAAAACACTCCGATCGCCGCATGTAAGCCGAAGAAAACCAGGATGAAAGCGGGGGAAACCTAGTCAATAGGTCCCGATACCTCAAAACCATCGACGGAGTCAAATCATCGGCCGACGACGCAATCTGGAAATCTATGGTCCCCGACACTAGAACGCGATTAGATCGCTAAGTCCAATCCAAAAAACACGAAGACGAAGGCGCCGGTGGACACTAAGTCGCTGGGCCCTGCCCAAGCAAGCCACCAGCCTGGTCGGACGATGCTGTGATTAATTGCCTAACACCGACGCAAGCTGATTAAACTATCGGCAAGCTGCCCTGTCGCAAAACAAACCTTGTTTTCCAGCTGCTTGTACAGCTAGGGGGACTGGTGTCACCCCTACCGCGTTCCCGGACGGTGACCGAGGCGGGCGCTAGTAGCCCTTCTCCGCGAGGCAAATATGGCTGCAGAAAGGTTCGAGCTAAGCAGTTTGTTCGACCTAGGTTTCAACAGCCGTAAGAGCATGTTAAAGAAGTTGCACAAGAGATTGGCGATTCTAGTTGTGACCACCACCAGACATAACAACCTACCACCAGCGCAACCGATACCGACGCCGTCTCGCGACAGCCAGATGATGATCCAAAACTCTAAAGACCAACTCTGAGCGCGACCACGGCTCGACAACTCGAGAAGGATGCGCCATTTCCCACCACCGACTCCCCCGCCAGGGATCCAAGACGTGGATGAGCGGTCGTCACACGGTTCGTCTGCTCTTGACCACTACGACCGGATGCCAATGGGAACGGAAAGGAGCAGCGATGTTCCGGGCTTGTACGAGGGACGGAGCGACCAATTAGTATGATTACGAAATGGCGACACGTGTCCACCCAAACATCCAAGCGCCTGATAGGGTGTATTTATACCGAATGGGAACGCAGCACGGTCGCTACCAAAATTCTGCACCACCACGTGACGAAAATGCTGGGGGGGATGCGTCTACCATCATAGTAGGTAACTTGCAGACATGCTTCGACGCGGCGATACACGATTTTTACAGAAACGACAGGTACAACGAAAAAATACTTAAAATGGAATAGCGACCGCAGAGGCACAAAGGGTGCATGTGACAGCGGCTCAAAAAGCACCGAAGATCCGAATACAAGTTTCGAAACGACATAATATGACTGACGTGGACATAGAATCAGTCGGTACGTGCTAGTACGACAAGGAATTAGAATGACCACATGAAAGGACGGAAACAGCTACAGTAGGAAAAAATACCCAACACATATTCTTGCAACAAACTTGCAGCAACATCGGAACTCCAGAATTGTTCTACGGAAAAGATCAAGACGAGGACAGAACACGCAGTTGGATGACCACGGTGAAAACCGCGTTCAAGAGTGATCAAGAGCCCGACGATAAAAAGTGTCTTGGCCTTGGTGATTTGCTGATTGAACCAGCTCAGAACTGGTATTTCCGAATGGGTCGCTGGTGGTTCGATCACGCTGGAAGGATCTTCTACAAAAGTTCCGGATGCATTTCTGCAGTTTGAGAGTGCCATTCGATCGCCAATACTGCCTTGAAAAGAAGAGGTCAGATCTTTCACCATTGGACATCCTGTATAGACTCAATGAAATTGGAATCAGGGCGAAGATCAAGATCAAGGACGGACCGCCCAAGGTACGATAGGAACACGCCTAGAACTACATCAAAACTTTGAATGACCCGGACCTGGCAGACCAGCTCACGAAATTAAGCCTGGCAGATGTGGACGAATTGGAAGACGTGCTGATAGCCAGGAAGTGGACGTAAGCGCGGCGAGGTAAGGTGCTCTTTGTATCAAGCAAGTTTTGACAAAGGCACCCGTACCACCCAACCCACCAAGAGAACAAAACCACCGGTCGGTACATGAAGTTAGGGCGACCGTGGGAGAGTCGAACTCGGACGATTTGAGCTCAGACGACTCAAGTGAAGAAGGTGACCTGAGACAAATCCACTTGATGGCGATGGAACGACAGAGGTACAAGGGCGCGAAGAACCTAAGAGACCGATTTATTCGGAAGACCGACCATCAAGGTCACCATTGAGGTGACCAGGGATCTTGCCCATCACTGGTCGCTCAATACCAGAAGTGTGATCACTGTGGAATTCGAAATATGGAGATTTGGTTTGCCGTAAACGACTCACGTGTAACCGCTGTGGAAAGAAGGGTCACCCAGCAGATCGTTGCTTGTTTG
The DNA here is from genome assembly GCA_921007115.2 of Peronospora matthiolae. NCBI lineage: Eukaryota > Oomycota > Peronosporomycetes > Peronosporales > Peronosporaceae > Peronospora > Peronospora matthiolae. The sequence goes on along the minus strand of CAKLBY020000068.1, from coordinate 306,986 downwards.
TGTGCAAGGGGTGTGGAGAGGCCCACGAGGCCGGAAAGTGCCAGATGGAAGTGTTCCATAACTTGATCCGTCAATAATACAATTCGACCAAGCACGCTGGATTGCCGGAGAAGGAGGAGAAGATGATAAATTAAAACGCTCGCCAGGTTTAAATTTTGGTACGAGCCGAGCATTCTGATTGTCATGTCTTTGTATATGTGGAGAAGAGTTTCGAAGAAAATCTAGGTACAACAGGGGAAAAGAGTCTCAAGGAATACACTTCAGATAAGAAGATTGGGAATAAATCAAAGATTGGAAGCTACCCTGTGGTTCATGGTGCTTGTTTAAATGACCCTAATGACTCTGCTCGAAGAGATGCAGTGATGAAATTGAACCTTTAACCAGGTGAATCCAGTGGCTATTGGAAAAGTATGCTCTTTCAAGTGTTTCAATCAGGCCAATGCCTATGGAAAAAAATAACAATTGCGCAAACTTTTTGTTTGATACTAGTGCCGAGATTTCTACTGTGGATATCGTCTTTTCTCGTAAGGCTGGTTGCCCGATTGGAGAAAGTGCAAGACAAAAAATGTGTCGGTTTCGGGGAGTCCATATCTACCACAGAAGGGCGCACTCGTATTAAGGTCACCCTATATGGAGCCTTGGTGAACATCTTCAAAGTGTGGGTCGACTTTATGGTAGACCAAGACGCAATTTTGGGGATGGAATTCATGGTCCCCGCTGGTATCCGCACATACCTGGGGGGAGCACTCTGTCTCCCAGATGACTTCTTATACAACTGGCCGGCCGACGAACGCTTTACGGTGTCAGAGCGACCGACGTGAAGCTGGGCCAATTCGCACAATTACTGTTGGAGGGTATGTGGAAGTACCCCTGAAAGAATCAATATTGGAGCGAGTGTGCTATGGGTGACAAGAGGAATAGTATGGATCACTAAGTGATCCGAGGGGTAGGCTGACGTCAATTCTTAGAGGTGAACAATGTCAGCACGCAGTTTAAACGCTAAATGACGACACCAGAGATGACACATTATTATCGAAGTTACAATTATTGAGGACACTAAGAGTTCGTCACTGTGGGCCCTCGAAGATACGATGAGTAATGTAATTTGGCATGCGGACCTACCATCGACCATAACGGCCATCAGGTGGACTTGATGAAGGAAGATGAGGGGTCATAAGTAGACAAACCCTAGCATGACACCCCATTACATATTATGAAGTGCCCGGAGATGAACTTTTCTCACCAACAGCTGCTAGTGGAGGAATTACTAACATGCACAGAAACGACATCCGTCACCCAACCTCTAGAAGCCGCCGGCTCTCAGCAGATGGAAGCCACGTTCACTCTGTCTATGGAGGCCGGTGTATTTAAAGCAAGAACGTGACACGAGGACTTATCACAAGCCGACGATTAAGTTCGATACTTCGAGAGTGGGAAATTTTAGACCGGGAAAATAAGCCAAGGATGGGCAAAAATATTAGAAGTAGACCTCTCGCCCGAAGGCATCGAGTTAAGGGGCATTCAGATCCCTGATTTGGATGGTAACACGACTGAAGAAGTGGATCAATTGTAGCAAATCGTATGGATGAATCAACATCTATTAATGGGAAAAGGCAACGCCTTACCACCAGCCGCTTGTGGTGCCATATGCGGCATCGACGTGGAAAATGCGAGACCGTTTGTACGTTGCGTGCTAAAGGTAGCCTCTCAGTTCAAAAAGAATTTGGTCGACCTAATCATGGGTCTACTATTATTTAACCGTCAACCTCGCCGTGGGCCACACCAGCAGTGATTATCGTGAAGAAGAATGGGGTAGACACCAGGTTGTGCATTGACTGCTGGTTAGTAAACGACTTGACTCAGCTCACCGTCTAATCCATGCCACAGATTAAGGAGCTACTGAAAGACTAAAATAGTGCGTTGAGGTACTCATCTATCGAAATGGCAAGTGGTTTTTGGGTGGATAGCATGATGGAGAGGGCAAGGTTAATTCCGAATTTTGTCACACTGTTGGGACTATTCGAATGGCTTTGGATGCCATTCGGATTCAAGAATGCACCACAGATCTACCAGCGACATTTAGACAAGGCGTTATACGGGTTCTTATGCATACCTCCAGGGACCAGTTGGGTGAGCCAGAATTTCTGTTTGCGTCGGGGAAACCAGACACAGAGTCATGTACCTCGCTGGATAATTAATCGTCGGTCGTACATAGATGACATCCTAATGCCCGCTAATTCTTGGGACGCGTTATGCGACAAGGTGTAACGGTTGTTGGACGTGTACGATTTATGAAATTTGTCAATCAATGCAGTCAAGAGTTCGTGGGGATGTCGAAGATGCGACTACCTCGGCCATCGGGTATCCATAGAAGAATTGGAAGCTTATCCCAAAAACCTCCAAACACTTGTCGACCTACATTTACCAACAACAAAAGTAAAAGCCATATAGTCGTTCATCGGAAGTCTAGATTAGTACATCTTATCACAAACTCTTTTATTTTTGCGTCGATACTATACGAGTTAAGAGCGGTGGACTCGCACGCGTGGCGATGCACATAATAGATGGTCACCATGCAGTGACCTCAAGTGTAGACAAAAAAATTGGCTTCGAGTTCGAATAGCCTTCGCTATGCTTAAGAATAATATTGCTACAGCGCCTATTTCGTGGTATTTCGACCCATCGAAAAAAAACTGTGATTATGGTCTACGCAGCGAATGGGCCATCTCAGCGTCGTTGGTGCAAGACGATTAAGGCCTATTTATGACAGTGACCTTCACGAGCCGGACACTCAAGGACAACGAGTTGAATTAAAGTACCTTGGACAAAGAAGTATTGGCGTTGTTGCGGCTATTGGAAACTTGTTGTACGATGCTGGTAACCCGACTTATCACGTACTAACGAGACGTTCGACGTTGGCCTGGTTGGTTAAATCCTCTGGATCACAGGGGCGTTAGGTAAAATTGGGCCACTCTCTTGTCCCAAAGATCATTATAGATTGTGAAGTGCAAGAAAGGCAAAGAACAGGTACCGGGGGCGTTACTATCCCCCCCCCCCGCGAGAGTGTAGACTCGATCCTATCGTCCATTGCACCCAAGAAACAGGCGAAGCAGATATTTGACCTATCTACGCCTACTGTGGAACTATCTAGATGTACTGAGCTTTGATGAATCGGCTCGTTTGAAACAAAAAGGAGAGGCTTGTTGCGCCGTCATATGGAGCCTGTCTACGTGGTAGGTAGTTAGAGCTGCCTATCCTAAGGAATCCACGGTGAGTGAGGACTAATGTAAACGTGTTGCTGGGTTTTGAGTTGTAAGAACCTTAAGAACGACGGCGACTAATCATCGGTGGAAACTCAAATCTGGCTGTCTTGCAGATGCGCGGAGAAATAGAGTGCAAGGCGTCAAAGCTGTCTCCATTTCGCGCGAGAGCTCTGAGCAAGCTCAATTCCTAGACTTCTTATTGGATACTCCACGTAAAGCGCGATCGGAATCAGAGCGCGGGATGGCTAGTGAATAATTGCATATACAAGGAGGGGTCGAGTCAGCATTGAGCGAAGAGTGGCCAGGGTTGGGAATTATTAACCGACTGCCAGAGCTGTTAGCCCTTAAATACGAGGATCTGACGATTAGAGTATTCGCAGTGATTCGATCAAGGCCAACCATCAAAATATCCGAAAAAAGATTCAAGGAGAGGGGTACAACAGCTGCGAGTAGAACCAATCCGGAAGACTCAAGAGGAGGAGAGCTGGATAATGGATCTGAAGGCATACTTAAAAGGGGAATAAGGCGGACGATCGGAAGATTCGGCACATTCATGCAGGAAATGGCCAGAGATTATGAGGCCAGCGAAGAATGATTGCTGGTATACTGTCCCGTCCACAAGACTGACGAGGGCAACCGAAAAATGACCAATCGACCAGTGATCCCCGAATCCCTCCAGAGCAACGTATTTCATCACTACCACGCTATCCTGGAGGGCGGTCATCACGGGTTGGTTGCACCTACTTTCATTTTCGCCAAAATTGTCATTGGAAAGGGTTGTTTTGAAGTGTACAGCGGTATGTGGGATTATGTGTGGATTGCGTGACGGGAAAAGGGGGGCCTACCCTGCAAGGGGTAACCATAGGTAACGTCGAGGCGACCTACGCTTTCCAATACATAGCAATGTACCATATCCCCTCGTTACCCAGGTTACTTAAGGAAACACTAAACTTTTAATTTGTGTCGTCTTATTCACTGAGCATGAGCTGGACAAGACAAGTGCTTCGCTAACTTCTCCGCGGTAGTTGAAGGGTATAAAGAATGTTTTTTTCGGCATTTTGGGGCAACTATGTGACCCGCCATGACCAGAACTCGGTTTCATGTCGGACTTCTTTCGATCATTTAATCGCATGGTGGGTCAGAGTCAACGGGAAACACTGGATTACCGACCCCAGGCGAACGAAACCGCGGAAAGAGTGGTCTAAACTCTTACAAGATCTATCAAGGTGTTTGTCTCAGTTGTGGCGCAGCAAGATTGGGACGAATGCGCAGGACGGCTAACGCTCGTGCTGAACACAGAATACAATAGAGTGCGGGAAGAGACACCATTTCATTTGGCTTACGGGTGGGGCGCTAGAACCATCCTGGAAGCAATGTTGCCAGTGGTGAACACCATATGCAAAGGGTCGGGAGCTCGAAGATGGATGTATCATATCCAAAGTCACTTCCATCGTGCGAGGAAACATGTGAACGAGTCTCTGGGGTCGGCCTGTCAATCCCGGGTGCTAGTTTAACAAGTGGTCGGTCACAAGATTAGGGCAGGTATATAAGTATGGCTCTACCTAGATCGTGTGAAGGAATTGTACGCCGAAAAAAAAGATCACCTTTCGCATGGTCCATTTCATTTTTGGAGTTGGTCGGTGCATATGCTGGACGGGGGGAAGTAAGATATACGAATAGAAGATTATTCCCGATCGTTCACATCTCTAAGCCAAAAAGGGTCAGGGAACTACCCGAATGCCCAGGTGAAGACCTGAAAGTGGACGAAGCCGACCTTATAGACTTTGAAGAATGATTGTTGCCGGAGGTAGCTGGAAGTGCAGCCTGGAGGAAGACGAATACGAAGCGGAAGCAATTATAAATAGCCGTGCAAGCGAGAAGACGCCTTGCGGTCGGCAGCGGCATAATTTCTAAACGTTGGAAAGGTCATGCGGACCCCCCCCCCTTTATGGTTCGACGAAGTAAATTTTAATTTGTGGATCTTTACTACGTGAGGTTAATTATAACGTGACAAACTATAACCGCTTCGAGGTGATGCAGAGTTACAAAGACTACTCATCGGGAAGGAGACAGGTGACCTGCTGGTCGGTCCGGTCGCCCGTGGGTCGGTCATGACCTCCGTGAGCGATCTAAAGTTTTAAAGCCAGCCAAGGATATGTTGAAGTCAACTCCGAGTTAATCGAAGTGAATAAGTGTATCTAAAGGTAAATACGTTGCTAAGCTGGAGTCGGCCACAACTTCACAATTAACCAAATCGATACAACTCTGCTTGAAAAAGGAAAGAAGTGGCTAATGAGAAACGAGCGAACAATGTGAACGTAAAAGTGTTTAAAGTATGATGTGTTTAGCGATTATTTCTACGAAGGAGGAACTAACTTGTTCTGAAGGCGAGCGACCTTGGTTCTGGGTGGGGCTCAGAGGTATATCTGTACTAGAAGATCCTAGGCTACATAGAGTTCGAGGGACAAAGAGCGGCCATCAGTCGACCGGGTTTGACTCCTCTTGACACTCAGGTACCCAAAAAAACACGAGGGCGAGGCAAGTGCCGAAGGAAGGGGTCCAGGAAAATGTCGATGTTACATCGATGGGCGGCCGTCCCTGCGAAGATCCGACCGACGATCTTACGCCTCGCCAAATACGCCCTCCTTCGCCGTTTATACCGGGCTTTGTAATACGAGGCGAAAAAGGAGCTTGTGCGGGCTTGATCTTTCGAGATCCGGAGGCAGTGGGTAGCCTTCCAGAGCGTCTGAGCATGCTCAGTTAAAATTCGTGTAAGCTTTAACCAGGTCAGCAAACCAGCCGACCACCTTGAACGACACAAGAGGAAGAGGGACCATGGTATCCAACCAAGGTCTAGCGGCCATCAGGCTCCTGACAATGGGCAGAGTGAACAGCAAAGATTTCCCTTTTACTGACTGATCGAGATTATCATCCGGCGGACCGAATTAACCCCAAGGCAACTCCATTTGCTCGGCCAAGTCACCCGGCGTCATGGTCACGAGCAACCAGGATTTACCAGACCGACAGATCTAGGCGACACTTCTCTGGCGGTGTAGACCCTCGCCTGAGTTGTGCCTAGAATCATGGCCTCTTGCGGGAGCAGGTACTCGCTAGCTGAAGAAACAGGACTACGGGCCGCCGGGTGGTCACCCTCCTTCTGAGGTGGCAGCTCGGTCTCGAACCCGGAAGAGCCGAACGTGATTTTGGTGAGAGACTGAGGGGTCGAAGCTTTTGACATAGGATCCGCAGAAGAAGGCAAAGGCGCATTCATCAGCTGACGACGGGACGAACGAGATCTCGCCGTGGCAGCCAGAATCGGTTTGCTGTCGGAATTGATACTTACGTCAGGAGATTTCAAGACGATCGGCGACGCAGCTTCCTCAGAACGTGGATACCGTCTTCCCCAGCATCGGAACGTTCGGCGCACTCACCTTTACCCGCTAATCTGGTTGGGGTGAGAAACGGTCTGCAGAGACCGCATACCGGCGTCGGGAGCAGGAATTTGATTATAAGTTTTCGAGTCTTGTGGCGTTCTTTGAGAGACACCAGGGCAACCCTTTAAAGTTTCGCCCGCGAAATCAGAGTAACTGGGCTCTGCCATGAGCAGGGACATCCGACTATGTCGGAGGTCGACTTGCTGTCATCAGTGGTCGGTCATCGCTATCTCATGCTACAGCTTCTCGCGAAGCTGCGACACGAGAGCGCTCGAGTCATTTGACTCCGTTTTCAAGCGCTCACATTGGAGTGAACAGCAATGTGGTGACAAAGCACCCTCACAGGCCTCGACACGGCGAGACAACGCCACTACATCAGCGGGTGGTACGCTTACAGGAGGACGACCGCCGATGGGGTCCTTCAGTTGGGCCGAACCGACATCAGCGGGACCGGCACGGACAGCAGGCACGACAGGGGGCAACTCCACAACAATGGTGACTGGAACCGACTCCACCGGTGACGAAATCGACCGCATGGTCACGGCGGCCTCTATTTTGTTCACCAACGATTACGAATGTGAAAAATTAAAGATGACAGACGATGCTGTGACTGCGTCCTCCTGGGCAGAGACCTCTGCTAAGGGTGCAGGTGGTGGCGAAGGAGTCAAGGCCGGACCCTTAGAAGGTAATTTAAATCCCGGTGAAGATTTGACGTTAAGCACACAGGTAAGATGAGGACAAGATATCGGCCACAAGAGCAGGTGATAATGACGGAACTGGCGTGGTGACGACATGCTTGTACTTGAACCGTCGTACGGTCGAGCAAGTGCAAGTGACGGCTGTGGTGAAGCGACCTATCGGAAATGGTGGACTCAAGAGTCGAGGAGCCGGATGGACATGAGACCTCGCGGCCACGAAAGGGATCAGAGACCTAGAAGTTACAAGGAAAAAGTGGCCGATGGGTTCAATCGTGACGATTGGTTATGGTACCACTAACGGGTCCACACCGACCGACGCTATTAGTTAAACGGAACCGATATGGATCGTTCTCAACCACTCGTCAGAGCCTAATGCACCAGGCTATTTGGAGCTACCTGTTGAAACGTCGATTTGACTCTATTCTAGACGACGCGATTACACGCAAGAATACCAAACGGCTTGTGTAACTTCTACCATCAGGGCGACTACGTAATGGTCCGAAGACAGAAGCGGTTTTGTGCACACACCAAGGAAGTGTCATATTAATCCTACCCCACAAACACTGTGCACGAAAACACACCTGCCACTATTGAAGAATGAGCGACGACACAGCGGCTATCGATTCGTCGCATCTTTCCGTTCTAGTATTTACTGCTTTATGGGGGAGTACACTATATCTGCCACCTATACTAATTGATGTTCAGTGGAGTTAAGATCAATATAAGGAATGTACTGGTTAAGAGATGGAGCAAATGCAGCATTCAGTTAGGCACGGAATTGTAACAACTTCTTTAACGCGATCTACCTTTCCACAAGAACCTTTAAAGAAAGACTAGTCAACCAATTACCCCTACTTAAGCCAGGGGTGTGTCATTTTAATTTATCACTTGCATGGAAACGGAAAAAGCGCTTCGCCCAGGTACGTCTTCGGTTTTACGTGCACCTATCAAATTTTTACTGCAGCTGGTTGATATGAACGGCGAAGCGTTTATTGATACAAATCAATTACTTTGAAGAGCAAATTTGCGGCTCCCACGTGATTCCCAGATAGTTTAAGGATTTTAAGGGAAGTGGCCAACCGCATTCATCATCGTCTGCCGTTTTCCAATCGCTTACATTATCTTGAGTCGCTGCCGAAGATATTATTATGACGTATATGCGAGGAAGGAAGACTTCGTTTGTGGACCACCAAAATAGTATATTTATGATTGTGCAGAGGATGTGATTATGGGATTCGCCAAAAGCTCCTAGAAATTACAGTAACTTATAAATAACTCACGGTTGTGTTATACACCAACATCATTCACTGGCAACGGAAAAAAACAGGACTATCTTCGACTACAATATAGAAGCGCATATGAGTGAAGAAAAATTTCCTCTGCGATATAACTAAACGTAGTATAAATTAATCGAACATAGCATTTAAATCACACAATCACACTTAGATTTGAAGGTACGTGCCATAAAATAATAAAAAGGTGGCGCATTAGAGTGATTAGCACACTTCTCGATGTCTAGAAACCGTTGTTTTTAAAGCAGTTTCGAATGCATCAAAAGGGATGATTAGCAAGGCGATGTCAAAGCAGAGGCTGGAGAAATCCAAATTTGGAAAGGTGTTTCCAAGTTGCATCGGAGATAAAACATTGGGCTACGTTACGTACAATTTTCTGGGATACACAGCACCCCCCTGCGCCCACGTCACATGTAGACATAAGAACTTACAACAGCCCAATGCAGGTGGTGCATTAATGAAGTTATGGTAGCTGGAATTTTAAAGATGACCCGAACTGACCAGACTAACTTTTTTTTCATGCTGCAGCCCTATTGTAACAAAAGAAAGAGAGCTCGCAAACGGTCGCACCCCAAAAATCTTACGAGCATTAACCTATAAAATTTGATCGAATGGAGGGGCAGGTCAGTGTTAACATATGCAGTCGTTGTCGTGGAACTCGTCACTACAGGCGATGGAGTCACTCATCCGGTTTAAAAAATAGGCGGAATATATCGAAGATCTGTTTCCATGAGTATATGAAACACACCGGTGCCGTTGGGCGATTTGTTTTGTAACACGCTTCTGTCTTCGCGAGTACCACTTGTTAAAATGTGCGGAAAGCCCAAATCAGTGTTTGTATCCACGCCTCTTCATTTTTCCTTGCAGATCTGTCGGTCTGGTGAAGCCTCCTCCTGCCCTTTAGCCGAGAGACTTTCATCAGCGTCGTTGCCATTAAATTTCCTTTACGCGTTGCCGAAGTCGTTTTTTGGTATCATAAAGCTGCACGAAGGGCAGTCGTGAAGTTTTCTAAAATAAATTCACGTTCGACGAATGTGCAGCTGTGTTTGCTAGAAACACAACGGTTGGCACGTGTCGTCTTCTAATGCGATCGTGAGCGATCGTTTGCCCTCGGATACTGAAGACTTGCAATGTGGCAGAATTTCCTGAGTCGAGGCGGTATATGTCACCTACTTAGTCTAGCTAGCAATTTTTGTAAATTATTTCTCTTTAATGATTTTTTACAATCAATACTAACAAAAATGCATAATCTTAAGTTTTTGTAAAGACCTCCCCTTTACTCTTCTCGGATGCGTTTCTACAACAATGCAATGATAGTAAAGGCAAAAATAAGTGGATTTTTAAAATCTTTGCAGCAATATACTATTTCGAGTGCGTGCTGTCTTTACGTATTAACGAAAAACTCGGACATAAACTCTACATCTGATGCGGTCCCTTGTAGCAAAACGTAACCTGATTAAATGTGTGTTTTTCATCACATAGTGGAAGCCGTACGATTCCTTTTTCATTTTATGGCAACAAACGTAATCACGAAATTATTCCAAAATTAAAGCGCAACTAGGTTGAACAAAATCATTGCTGAACATATTTAACCTGGGTTTTACTTCATCCTTAAAAGTTAGCATTTTACCAAAAGTGAGTTTGATCGTTAAGATAAGGTACATGATTAAACTATTTGCAAGAATGAGGCTTACGAAAGCCGCATTAGAAATTTCGGATGCGAGTTATATGCTAGAGCGTAAAAGTCGGAACACTTAGCAGGGCCAGTTTGTACTAAAAAAGGTCAATATTGCGACATGGGATATTATAACACTCCTAATTAGAGTGTTTAAAGATTGAAGATGGTAAATGAAATGAATCTTTTTACTTAAAAAGATGGTTGAAAAGAAAGAGAAGACAGCACAATATTTTTAATGGTAGTATCTATATTTAATTCACGGAGTCAAATTAAGGTAAGAGCGTTTAGGGAGCTAGAGGCCGAGAAGCTTCATTTCAATACATGCTTTTTGCCATCCGTGTCGGTGTTGTACGATGTCTACAATTTTTCGGTGCGCAAGTGTTATATAAAGCGTAATGCCACAAATTTAGCTCAAATAATTATGCGATATGGTCTGAAGACAATGTGAAACGGGGTACCAACCTCTTGAACCTTTACATTACTAACGGCTTGTTGAAACGCAAATTAGAATAAATTCTCGTTTCTTCACGTCCACATACGTGCACCAGAAAATTCCACAAAAGCAAACGGGCTTAGTAAAGGTAAAGTAAAACATAATGTAATCTGGTAGAGAGGGTTGCCAAACCTGTGAGATTTCAATCCACTCACTATGCCGGACTTCCGACTTTTGGAGGGGGTACCCCGATGCCGCTTGTGGACCTTGACTCACCTCATGTATCCGTCGGCTTGCGGGTCTCACTCTTTGGAGGATTTAGTGATGATTGTAGACTTCGGCCTTGATGGAGGTCGATCTGGGGGGGGGCAGATCGCATTTGCTTCAGTCGGGGTCCAATCGAGGCGGCCACTCGATCGGCTTGGTCGAGAGTGGTCTTATAACCAGTTATCTCAGGTGCTGGTGGCGCCTGGCCTTTACTTGTCTCAAGGGCGTTAACCACCTGGCCTTTATGTGTCTTCTCCCTTACCACTAGGGTACGGAGACCGCTTCCTACAGCGGGCCTGAGTTGGGGGGTGCTACTCTACGAACCTACGGGCCAACGTACTCCCTGGGGTTCTACTTACGCTTGCGTCTTACTGACCACTGTCTATTCGACGGGTGAGCCAAACAGATCTCTGACCCGGAACAGGTCGGTAGACTTACAAGTTTCTTAGAGCACGACACGTCGTGCTAATTAAATCGCAAATTGAGTAGCATTTAATGTTACCCTATCCTTCGAACTCATTTACTTTATTTTTGCCTTGCACCTGGGTTCGCAATGATAATGGCTAGGAGCCACCAGACCTTGAGGGACCGAGTCGACCTACGAGTGACCAAATCGGCCGATGGGTGACCAGACCGACCGACGAGTGGCTAAGAACGATCCATATCGGTTCCGTTTAATTAATAGCGTCGGTCGGTGTGGCCCCGTTAGTGGTACCATAACCAATCGTCACGATTGAACCCATCGGCCACTTTTTCCTTGTAACTTCTAGGTCTCTGATCCCTTTCGTGGCCGCGAGGTCTCATGTCCATCCGGCTCCTCGACTCTTGAGTCCATCGTTACGAAAACTCGCTTCATACAGCAACATCGTGATCTTCTCGTAGTTAAATCCTGAATCAACTTCTTATAACTATGTCTCCAAACAAGCTCTAATCGTAATTTTCGTCACTTATCGCGTCTTCTGACGTGGCCCGTTGTTCTTGACTGGTATCTTATATCTGTATCAACACACGAGTAATGCACTACTATGAAAATGCTTTACTCCGGACCATATTTTGGGCCGACCCGGCAGACCCAGACATTTAACTCAAGGTCTCTCTTAAAAAAAATTAAAAATGCTAATGCCACCGGACCAATACTAACCTTTTTATTGCTCATGTGGGGTGCTACAGTATATTTCGTGTCCCAAATTTATCACACTCTTTGCAGTTTTAGAGGCTTGTGTCGGTCTCTCATGAGGACTGTTCATTATTTTAAAAGCATCTATACTTGCGGGAACATAAAATCACCTCATTCAACAAGAAAATATGTGAAGGATTTCCCAGATTATTGATAAATTTATATCCCATAATCAACTGTACCAAAATGATTTTAGTACACATTGAATAGTATCTTCATCCATTTACAAATGGGCATATTATTCTTACAGATGTGCTCAATTTTCGCCCTGCAGCTGGAGCAGTTAAGTTTTTTTTGTCACGGGCGTCCTGCGCTCGCAGACATCAGTTGCTGGTGCCGACAGCACATTAAATACATGTACGCTTCTTAATGTCGTCGACTACGGCTGTAAACATAGACATTCGGGGATAATGTAATTGTTTTCGATGGCGCTACTTTTCAAATTTCGTTTTTTCTCTAATTTTGCTTGTATTTTTGCTGTCAATGTTGCACCAATTGCTGCTGTTAAAATTTTGGTGTCAGTATTGCTGCTACTGCTGTTGCTGTACATGATTTTTCGGTGTAATTTGCTTGTGATGTTTGTGATGTTTCTGTTCGTTTTTATTACTTCTGCCGGATGAAATTGTTTCGGTGTAATTAATTTGTGATTTTTCGGTTCATTTTTGTTACTGCTGCTGCTAATGTTGGTGTTGTAGCTGTTTTGATTGTTGCATTTTGGCATCCACGCTACTGATGATGTTGTCGCTGCATTTGCGAATGTTGCTACTGGTATAGTTTTTTTCCGCTGCTACTGTTGCAGTTATTTTGATGCTGATGCTGTGCTACTGCTGTTAGTTACTACTGTTACTCATATTTTTATTACTGTCGTGCTGATGTTGTTATTTATCATTATAAAAGATCGAAAATCGAACCTGCTGGTTTGATATAAATATTTAAGCGTGTTTTGCCGAGGCAAAAGACTATCATAAGTGCATTCTACCTGTTTTTCTCTTGCATTACTTTTTCAAAAGCTAACATTTGTTTGTTAACACGCGTATTGTAAGCAAGCATGGTGCAATAATTCCTCAAAAATTTCTATCGAAGCTGTATGTCATATTTAGTAAAACCTTTTTTAATCGTCTTCTTCTAGATGACTAGCATTGACGTCGTAAACAGGTGTCTCTTACATGTCCATCCCTAAGAGCAAGATAGGATAGTACCATCTTATGTTTCCGCTAGCCCCCAATGTGTACAATATCAACCTACAATTGAAGGCAAGATAAAATTGGATTTTCAATTCTACCAAAGGTGATGGAGACGTTTTATTGATGTTATAGGAGTTCATTAGTGCTGTTAATGACTTCTAACTCCAAGTACAGAAAGCAGGACGTGGAGAGTTTTTGAGATTACAAAAACACACCGAAGACACTTATTTGGTCGAAGTGTAAATCATTCTAGCAATTAGTGTCATTGCTTAACAAAAGAAACAAACTATACAATAAAACTTACACTACAGACTCTAGCCAAAATCTGTTTCAATTTAGTCAAATGTATGCGTCAGCACTTGACATGCGGCGCTCTGATAGTCAAACCTGGTGCCACACCACAAGGCGCATTGTTACGATGTTCTACAGAACCCTTTAGCTTATCCATAAGAGGGCTATTGATTACAATTTAAATGGCGATATTGACGTTAAGGGCTTACGCAACAGCTGTATGCGACATAAGTTTATAAATGACACCGAACTTGCACCATTTTTTTCTTTGCCCGTATAGATTGGCGTAATTTAGCGTTAGCGCTTGAGTTAGCATAAGTCCGCCCTGTGCAGTGAATGTCCGCGTCACCTTAGTCAAACTCTTATGTTTTAGCAAGCCAGAATATTAGCTTGTTGCGTGGTATGGTGATTAACATAGATAAAGCCCACCATCAAAGCAATATGTCGGTATGCGGTTGCCACGTTAAGTTGGAAAATTAGGGCCCGCCTGTTTTCTGGAGCGTTTTAATACGTGATTGAAAGGAACTTTTTCTTTTTTGTAATTTAAACGAAGCATCTTTTTGTTTTCCCATATTTTAGCCAAATTATAATAAGTATCCCATAGAAATGGATACAGAACCAATGCAATTAAAACTACCACGGGAATAGCCAGTGCAGACGGTTTCAGCCATAAAGCAGAAGGGCTGCCAGCATCAAGGGTAGCAACATAACTATTTATATTTGGACGTACTTTGTAAAATGTATAGACGCAGAGTAAGCTGTGTTCACAGTACCCGAAGTTTCGTGGAGAATCATTAATTTGACGATCTATGTAAATATGTAAACTATCAGTGATCTATCATGATGAATTTTAGATAGCTTAAATACCAAAGTGAATATCACTTCTGTTTTTTGGACTTCTGATCATTATCCTTCCATTATAGAAGTGACCGCCCATGAATTGATGCCAATGATTTTTTTAATTCTATTCGATAGGCAGTGGAGATGAAATACGGTCACGGTTGACATAATCTTGAAAAATGTATCGGAAGAGTTTTGTATTCTATTTATGGTCTCGTGCATCCATAGACTTAGTGCTTCAACGACAGACACAATTACAACATTCCTAGAAAAAAAAGTGATGCATCAGTCCCGGAGTTACGTCAAGCGGTGACACGATTAGTTGTACGTATCATATGGCAGACCAGATACGTGAATTGTTTGATCCCCGCTTGTATCATAAATAACGGATACATCAATTTAACATCCACGGATGTGCTACTTGCATATTAGTATTGGCGGACTGAAGAAGGGGCAAATTTATTGCGTGTGTGGGCTTAACTTAGTGTGAGATCTAACGCGTCTATCTTTTTTATTGCTTCTTCAATCAGTGAGTACAATCTTATGTAAAGTTCGTGACTTCATAAATCACATTAACGGTTCGCCGCAGTGACTTCAAAAATTTGAAATACCTGCGAATTTGTTCGTATCGGATATTAGAGCCAATTAGTTGGTACAAGATGATTTGTGAGGTAATTTTCTACTTTGGCTATGTTAAAGCGTACAATTTCCCTACGCAAGTCATTGCAGCTAAATTGACGGCGACGTCGAGAATCAGAAATGTGTGCTTAGATAACATGAATGGATCACGATAAATAATTATTAAGGTACAAAAGTCATTGAAAGAGGTATTATAAAATCAATTAGTAGACACTTGTTTAGTCGAATCAGGTAATTTCTACTTTTTTTGCTTCTTTGCTTATGTCATTTTAAAGTATCCATCTATCAGCGTAGCTGTATCTGTATATTTCATGCTGTTGGAGAAAAATAAATGATCTCTGCGCGTACATGTAAGTGTATATTATATCACCAATCAAAGCCATGGTGAATTTTTTAGAGCATTCAAGGAGAAAGCTGATATGCTGGAACGTTAATTAACTTGCAACAAGGTTGTATTGTTATGCATAGTCAATTTCTTAAACAATACGAACGAGACCACTTGTTTTGTACGGAATCATCTTCAAAAGAAATCAACTTTACAGCGCACAAAAACATGTCACACCACATTTAATATGGGAGAGCAGCTTCAGCTCGTACGCTAGTCGACACGACAAGAAGCAGGAGACTCTTGATCTCGGTCACGAGATTGACCGTCATTCTGATGGTGAAGTAGAAGACTCCAAAACGAATCCACTGCTTTGGTGGAAATCGAAAGCTCTAACATTTCCAGTCTTGAAGGGGATGGCAAGGGCATATTTGTCGGTTTCGGTAGCAAGTGTACCAAGCGAAAGACCGTTTCTGCGGGCACAAGAATTATTATTTACTTATGCAGTTTTCTGAATGCCAATTTCTAAAGCGCTAATGTATTGGAGAATCGGCTAAAATTACAAATTGGTAGAGTTTATTTTGGACTGCTAAAATAAGCCATCAACTGAAGATGACGGCCAGATTGATCAACAAAAACGAAGAATCTCCTTAAGTGTTGCGTGAAAAACCCGAAAGCATAGAATTCACTGCTGCTACATTTTAAAGGGTGATAGACTTTAAACAGATCTTGTCAACTGTGTTTGGAATTTACGACGAATTGTTCATGTTTATGTAATTTGTCACCACTCATGCCTTTATAGCTAAAAGTTACAACGACAACTGCACCACTACAACAACAGTTTGTACTTTATCGACAAAGAACTGCAATAGCCCATGGCACATACCTCTACAACATACAGATTTCATGATGAGATTTGCAAGCGCTCCAAACTTGACAAGCGCTCCAGATATAACAAGCGCTCCGAATTCGACATAATCAGCCGCAAAAATCGCCGAAATCGTTTTTTTCCAATTAAGTAGCGTTCTCTTCCCGTGATCAGTCTGCTAATGGTTGCGCATGAGAATGTGCGCGTCTCGATACTCATTTGGCTATGATTGATACTGGTAAGCATACAAGTTCAATGCGAAGTCACACTTCGGAACGGCGGTAAGTATCAAATACTTATTTGAAAAGTTCACCAGTCGTTTTAGACTAAGCATTGCATGATCGTGCTCCTCAATAAGGGTGAAAACACGGCAAGCGTCGCACATAGTAAAGTCCTCTAGTCTTCACACGTATCAATTCAATGTCATTTTTGAATACTCCTTCGTCCTGCATATTTTTTCGTTTTCCATGGTGACGTTCGGATCGTGACACTCCTTATTCATATCTGCAGACTAATTATAGTCTAATAATTTTAAACGTCGGCTCATGTAGTGTCTTTGTTATCACGACAGCTGGCATGCGGTCCCCATCCTAATTCTCGGTGATGTGAATTATACGCTTGGCGTACGAGCCCACGTAATATATTCTCACATCAATGTGCTTTGCTGTTAGTAAAAACTTGACGACAAGATGCATAAGAACTGCAAAATTTTAACTTTTAGCAACATCGGCATCACATAGTTGATTTCCACGTCTCCTAGCATTTTTATGCCGATCAACGCTGCAATTACGACCGACGCTGCTGTAAAATCAGCTTTCATGGTCGTAATACAAACATCGCCTTGTATGCGTGTAAGTTATACAAATGGCATGCCCGCCACCTCAGCATATCCTCCTGTGACAAAATTGCAGTCGTCATTTGCAGCAAAGTCTGCATCATCAAATTTTAAAAAAGTAAGCGGAGCGTTTAAGTCAGTTTGTTCTTATGTTCGCACAGGAAAGTTTTGATGCCCTTTAGGGTATCTAATCATCTTCTTAGAAAATCTTTTACCGCCTCACGTCGAGCAGTATTTTCGTCTGGTCGCACGATTAGCTGTGAACGAGATGTAGGGACAAGCTCAGAGCGATTTCATGGCAGACTGCTTACCGGAGATAATATTTGCTCACGTAAATACCATCCGGTGTAGAATAAGCAACGGGCATGGTATTAACCAAGACAGCATAACATGTATTATTAATAGAAGTTTGCGTTCCACGAGCACTTCACAGACCTAGGTCCTTATGCATGTCCATTATTTGTCACTTCCTGGTCGAAATTGTTACCATTTTGATGATCAAGATTAAATTGCGTTCCTGGATAATTTTTTGGGCAACATCCAGATTCTTCACAGACAAATCATGCAAATGACCAAAAACATATCAATTAGTGATGATGCTGTACCTTTTACTAGAAGGTCTTCCACGTGTACACTTCAGATAATAAGCTGTGCATAATATCGCTTCCACTGTATGCACATGTCCGTGAGACGTTGTGTAAACTTTAGCGACGTAAACTTCTTACGCAGCAAATCAGACCAATACTTTTTATCTTGTCTAAATACACACAGCGCCTTTGGTAATCGAAACAACAAAAAAGCTTTTTTCTCGCCCTCAAACGACTTAAGTGTGGCGTGATCCCCGTCTACTCTTTGCGGATTTAGCATAGAAAATTCCGAGATCCAATTATTTTTCAACCTTGACATATTCGTTTAGGTTTTTTGTCGTGCTGCGCTATTATTTTCCTTCCTTAAACCAGAGCCAAATTAAGCTTTACGATCGACATACCATCACTGCTGCTAAATTGACGTAATAATCTCGACCAAGAATTTGATCATATCCAACCGCGACCAAGCGAGCTATCCAGATTCCCATCTGCGTCGCGCTTTGTCTTGTAGACCTATTTTGCATGTAGACAATGTACATTCAGTGGTCTCACTACCTTTTTCCAAGCGTCATTATTTTAAAACCTTATAATTATTTATGCATCGCGGCTTCCCATTAGGGTTTGTTAATGATTTAGATTAATTTGCAGTAGTTGGACGGGTCTGTATCCATCACGTTATACACCACTTTATGATCAACGCTTTAGCGGAGCTACTTAGCGCTTCTCAACAGAGGAAGTCTTAGACTCAAAGAGCCTCTTAGTTATAACAAACGCACAACGACGAACAGTCGTGCAAGCTTACAAGTCTAGCAACACCGGTTTTGGAAGGGATTACGATTCACAGAATCACACACTGATTAGTCACTACTACTTAAACAAGAGTAAACGCCTCGACAAGGCTACTGCTCTTACAGCACACTATGCCTTGACTAGGCACTTGTGTCCAACGATTTAAATGGGGAACTGAACTTCTTTAACTACGGTAACAAAAGCTTAAACCTTGTCGGACTGAGTTCTACATTGCGATCCCATGACAGAAGTCTTGTCCCCTTTCCCTACACGATTAGGTGCGGTCTTACCGTAAGTACGTGGTGCCAGAGCTATACCACTCAGATCCTCCAATCTTTACTCGGTGTGGACATCCAACATAACCGGCTCAATAATCGCGTAAAATCCCGGTACACCTTTCCCCACCGATCTGTCGACACCCTTGTGTTGACAATTTTTTTGCTGCTACTTGAGGTGTCAAGGGTCTGGTCCTTGACAATCGTGTCAACAGAACATCTTAAAATGACTAAGTCAAAGCCTTCGTCCAGCACCATTATAGATTCCTCGAAGAGAGTATGGTTGACTATGAGAGTATTACCGCCGCGTCAAATATCTACAACTATCCTCCAGCTACGCAACCGGCGCGTGACACCACGCGCATCGCGCCTAATCGATTTGTGGAACGAGAGGAGGTACCTCTACCCCTTGCACATCGTGCAGCCGTTGGTCCTGCGTTGCGTGTCCAGCACAACACTCTTGATAAAGATTAAAACTAAGCTTTTAGTCGTTTGATGACCACAGGCGTTAAGCACAATGTGTAACCACAGTGAATGCTTACAGTGATTACCGCTTCACGCAACCGATTTTAGATTAACGTATTCGTCCGACGGCCGGGCAGTCACTCGCAACATAGGTCACGGGACCTAAGGCTGCCGGACCCATAACACTAGCGGAAAGAGAGGCTCTTAGAGCGAGATACCTGAAATTCAATTGAATGAGCGTCCAAG
Source organism: Peronospora matthiolae (assembly GCA_921007115.2). Taxonomy (NCBI): domain Eukaryota; phylum Oomycota; class Peronosporomycetes; order Peronosporales; family Peronosporaceae; genus Peronospora; species Peronospora matthiolae. The sequence goes on along the minus strand of CAKLBY020000068.1, from coordinate 287,400 downwards.
ATTATCTCAAAAGGCTAAATTAGAAAGCACGAGGTACGTCAGTGTCCGCTATGCGGACAGTACCCGTCGTCCTCTTTCCTAGTGAGACGGAGGTGGAAAATGATGTAGATTAAGCTTGTCGGGCTGGCATAGCTTGCCGTCCACCAAGCCTGTGGGATCTCCAAGCAAACGCTTTACTTGCTGACGTTTGGCTTATGCATAACAGTTCCGCAAACGAAAGCTATAGGCCTACTGCAATCGTCTTGTCACACCCGCTATGCTGCATTAGCTACGGACCCGCACATTGGTGCACCTATTGCAGCTGCAGCCCCATCCACCCACGCACCGACTAGTGTGAAAATGTATGGGCCGAATGGCCCTAAAGACGATGATCAAAAACGTCACTTACTGATTGTAGCGAAGACGTCGTTGCAGAATTTGTATATCGTAATGATGTTGATCTCCTTGCTCGTCATCGAGAGCAGACAGTGGTCGGTAAATCTCGACGCATCGTCGACAAATTAGTGCACGAGGTGCATGGTCTTCGTGACCGAGTGGTGTATCTTTAAGGACACCTGGATCTAATCTTGAGGGTTCCTTGACTTGCTGCATCACCAAATAATTTAGCGCAAGTGCCTCGTGATTCCCCAGTGACATATCAAGTTACGTCTTAAGCAAGCCGACGTGAAGCACTGGGTGTGTTCGCATCTTGCGAATACGCTAGGCGTTAAGCGTATACGCCAGGACGTATTCTTTCCTCATCCGTAAACGGCTTAATGCAGCGAGGACGAATCTTGGTTCCGCAGACCGCTGACACCACCTTGGTACGTATATTCTTAGCGTAACTATGTCTCTAGATCATAACATTTAATACACTTTCTATCTTTGGTATCATCTTTTTCCTTGAATTTGTCCTGGTTATCAGCCATTGCATCACGTACATGTCGTAAGATAATTAATCGCGTAGCGAGAAATTCGCTCACCTGGTTCTCTATAGTAGTTAGGCTGACATCAGCAGGCCGATCGGCTATTCCTCCCCCACCACGCCCAGAACGTCGTAATGTAAGCGTTACCGGAACGCGTCGGGGAGTGAGACCATTCATGCAGAATGATGTAAATCCCGTAAAGGTATGAACAGCTTTGTTTAACGCAAATGCGACCACAGAAAGAATCGAGCTATAAGACCTAGGCGTTTCAGCACAAAAAATATTGCGCAAAATGTTACCAATGACACGGTTGACACGCTCAGTTTGTCGATCGGTCTGCGAATGATCCGCTATGGACACATCCGATCTGGTTCCCAGCACCTTACTGATAGTAGTACAAATCTTGCCAATGTGATCGTGCGTTAAGGCTTCGATGTAACTTCACCATCGACGGAATCAGGCACAACCGCCAAATGAGCCATCTTGCTCAAACCGTCAACAGAGACCTCAACACCAGTGTTTTCTTCCGAATCCTTCGGAGGCCAAACACAAAGTCCATACTCATAGACTCCTACCCCCAGTGGATACAGGCAAACTAGCAAGTGATACAACCACATGTGCTGAGGGTTTGAATCGTTGACAAGTTTCACGTGTCCGCACATATGTACTTGCCTATTTGTACAACTTGAGCCGCTAATACGTCTGACTAATTGAGCCATAGGTCTTCTTACGACCGAGATGACCTCTCAAAGTTGAACTATGTACCTCAAAGAGTAAACGATACTTCATGTCCTCATCATGGAGTAGAACGATGCGAGGCACATCCTCAACACCCGTAAAATAGCACAGGAACCCATCATTGTTGACAAATAGATCCAAGATCCCACATAAACGTGCCGGAATTATTATGTCCGAATCTTAAAACCCCTCTCTTCCAAGAGCATGTAGCAATGCTAACATTACTTATCAGGTGCATCTGCCGCAAGAATTAGATACACAGTAGATGACCACAGACTCGCAACGTGAGCAAGCTCATCATTAGGTCTGCGTGAAAACGCATCAGCAAAAGCATTTTGCTAGTCCGGATTATACTTTACCTCGAAGTTACATTCAGCAAAGATTGAAAGCCAACAATTTGTTAGCCTTAAGAGTTGAGGCGAAGGTGTAGCAGTTCGCATTGACGCATGATCTGTGAAGATCACAAAAGGCTTTAAGCCAAGTAGATGGACTCTAATTTTAACGAGATGAATTTTCACTGCGAGTAATTCTTTGTCATTAGACATTTTCTCCTCAGCAGCCTTTAGCTAACGAGATTCATACGCAATGACGAGCTCAAGTCCATTGACATCTGTCTTCAATAATGCACAACTAATTCCAAATTGTACGCGTCACAGACGACACTAAAAGGTTACTCAGGGTCAGGTAAAACCATAATAGAGCAACAATGAGGCTGTCTTTTATAGCTTCATAATCTTCATCATGGACTTCATTAAAAACCAACCTGAATCCTTTTTAAAAAGGTTGGTTACTGGACTTGCATAGTCAGCGCATTTTTCACTGTACTTTGCAAGTAATTAGCAAGTCCGAGCCATTAGTGCAAGTACTTTTAATTCGACGGAACAGGCCTGTCAACAATTGATTTTGACTTTGCGGGGTCCGCTTGAAGGCCAAAAAATTTAAATGAAGCACCCGAGGAATAGAAACTCTTCTGCACCTAAAATGCATCTCGATGCATGTGCATGCGACTTATTCGTGCGTATGCACATAAGCACTGCTCGTGAATAGTCAATGCGATTGTCCACATCTGGTCTGCCATCTTCTGTATGGCTATGGAAAAAGATGTCATCGAAATAGCTTTGTGCGTATTCTCAGTGAGATCGGAGCAATTGCCTCACAAGACGATTAAACATAGCCGAGGCATTAGACAGACCTTCAGGCATAACAAGCCTCTCCCAAATCATACCGCTTGGTTGGAGTACTAAACACTGTGAACGATGTATCACTCGCTCGCATGAGCAACAGGTAATACACATTGACCAAGTCAAGTGTACTAAACATGGTACAACCTATCATAGCATTGTGAAGAACATCCTTTTTAGGAACAGGCGTCTGTTTCGGTACAGTGACTGCAGTAAGCTTATCTAAACTTTGCAGTAAACGCCACTTGCCATTTGGCTTTCGGAAAGAAAAGGTCAGTGTCGAGTGCGGAGACTTGCTCTCACGCACCATAACAGTCGCGTGCTTTGCTCGAAAGAACACGTCAAAGACGTCACACTGCTCCTTTAGTAGGGGTCATTGCCTTGTCAAACGGTACTTGGTTCCAGGAACCGGGTAAATTTCGTGACGTAAGTATCGATCAGGAGGCAAAGTGAGAGGTGGATCGTAACACACCACATTCTGAAACTCCTTAACGAAAGGATAAAATGGGTCCTTAAGATCTGTTCGGATCGATAAACCACTTCTACCACTCAGTGCCTCCTTTGTTTCTTCCAAGAGAGCGTCGTCAAGAAGTGATGACAAGCTCAGCTTACTTATATCTAATGACTACTACTTCAGATTAGCCACCCGACCCCAAGGTCAGACTAAACTCATCAACAGACATTTCTTCTAGCCTAAGTGAGTATTCAGCGAGGGTAGCGTCCAAAGACTCACTGACCCATCTACATCACTAGTCACTCAATCAAAGATTGTATACATAGGCTTGCTAATATCACTCGGTGAACAGACGTCTTGCGTTGCATAACAGATACTTGGCGTCGCTGTCGTCTCTATGAAGAGACTGAGAGTCTCTAAGAGGCTGGAATATCTCGTTCCCGAGGTTGATACCATTATAATACTATACTTGATCTGTAACAGAGCCGGTGCCATTACCGATGACCAGGACATCAACGTCCCCCAGACTAACACGCCCATTATCATTAAGTTGCTCATTAATGAAGCCGATGTCATTACCATCATACCAGACTATGACTCCCACAAGGCGACGAACTGCGACAAACTTACTTTGCCAACTACAAAGCCGATGCCATTCCAGACATCTGGGACTACACTAATCCCTAAGGTGACGATCTGTGTAAATCTATGTCAGATCCGATGTCTGCGCCAACATCTAGTGATGAGTCACTTCCAGTGAGATCACCACCCATTGGGCACATAAGTGCCACTTCACGCTCATCAAATGGGTGTCGACTTTGATAAAGTATTGTTTTATCTTCAATGTCTTGACTGAAATTTCATGAGTCACAATCACGGCCAACATCACTCAATACAATAGGTACTCACGTGCCACTCCACGCTCACCAGATAGATTAAACCCATGATGACTCGGCTCTAAGGAAACAATGCATTCAGCATTCAGCATTTCGTTATCACATCGATTGTCACTCGAAGGAGTACGATCCGTTTCACTAACAGTCAAAGATCTTGGCTCGTAGCTAAGTGTTTTGACATCGTCCAGATCAACGTGTTCAGCCACACCAATGTCCTGCACACTTCCTTTCTCAGTCCGTGGCTCGCGCCAATAGCACTTCTATTTTCTAGCAGAGGTGGGCTCATGCTTCTACAAACTTGCACTAGGAACAGTGCGCATTGCGCCGAAGGTCTTTGACCTCTAATCAATCCTTGGTTCCTGGCGTTCTAGCCAAGCCATACCAAGAATGTAAGCATGCCTCTCATTTGAGTCAAAGACTAGTAAGCGTTCAACACTGCCAAAGTCTAAAACTTACAGCCAAAGTTCACAGTAACTATAGGCACAGTGACTAATGCACATGTCGCCAAGCGAAAAGTGAAAGTCTCACTCTTTCGCGCTTTGAGCGCATCAGCACACAGCTAACTTCTTTTCAGAAAACGACATCGGACGTAATTTACCGATGCCGCGGAGTCGATCGATATCGATCGTGGCTTATCAAAGCCCTTTACTGTTGCATTCGCAACTGACAAGCCGGGCTTAAACTCGTGCTTTGTAAAATTGTGCACTAAGTCACGTGGAACTAAACCTGTTCTCCATCACCGCCCGAAGGTACAACAGAGCGTAAATCTTCCCTAGTAGGGCCCTCAGCGCCTATTATAACTCGACGTTGTCCCGCGCGTTACTGAATCGTTCGTTAGCGACGGGACGTCGGCTTGGATGAGCGTGCCCGGTCCTTCTCATAGGAGAATTGAGGCGGAACGTTTAATGCTTCCGCGCGTAAAACATCTACGAGCATTCGAACGCTGTTCGACAGCGTAAAGCTCAGCTTTATCGTCTCTATTAGTGAGACTAAGATCCATGCGTTCTGCCCTATCCTTGAGAAGAGCATTGCTTGTCGAGTTCGATTGGAATCATTGCGTTCATAACTGGTAGCTTTAAAATTGAACTTTTCTCTAAACGCTAGTCTACTGAACCCTTACATGTAAAAAATTGTTCACGAAACACTCCTGTTTTGGCAACGCCAGTGCTAATACTCTTCGTGAATACCGTTAACCAGGATCGTCTCAGGTAAAGGATCAAGAAAGCTGCAAAGGAGTAAAAGGAATTCGCAACTCCTGGACATAATCAATTAAGTCCTTTATACCCTGGCGGGTTGACAGGAAGCTTAATCCCACGCGATATGCCTGATTTGGCGGGCCAAGCACCCAAGACATTTAAAACTTTAGCATGTCCCAGGTGGAAAAAGCCTCTTATCTAAAAGTTTCAAAATGAAGGCCTAATCCCTGACTCTTGCATCTAACTTCGGTAGGGCCAGGTCCACCTTTTGCTGATCTAAGCACAGCAGGGCCGATTTGATGGCAACCTCTATCTCTTGAATCCACAAAAGTAGATTTTATTCCTATTTCCCTCAAACGTCTTGATACTTAAGACCAGAGGTCGAGTCATTGAATCAGTGTCAGGTACAGAGACATTCCAAATGGGCATAGCAGATGCCAAACGGTCATGGACCTGTACGATCAACGTGGACTTAACGTTTGAGAAGGCCTTGAGACGTCCGCGAAGCGCTTCTGGACCTTTTGCCGTTATAAAAGCCCCTTGCCTAGTGAAAGCCTTGATATTATCAAGCGTGATCTGCTGGGCTTCAGAGAGATTGACGGCCGTTTCCAACCTTTTGAATGCTTAATCTGTGATTACACAGGTGTGTATAGACTACAAGTGTTGCCAAGTGTGCGGAGCTACTTAGCGCTCCTCAACAGAGGAAGGCTTCGACTCAAAGAGCTTCTTAGTTATAATAAACGTGCAACGACGTACAGTCGTGCAAGCTTACAAGTCTAGCAACCCCGGTTTTGGAAGGGATTACGATTCACAGAATCATACACTGATTAGTCACTACTAGTTAAACAAGAGTAAACGCCTCGACAAGGCTACTGCTCTTACAGCACACTATGCCTTGACTAGGCACTTGTGTCCAACGATTTAAATGGGGAACTGAACTTCTTTAACTACGGTAACAAAAGCTTAAACCTTGTCGGACTGAGTTCTACAGTGCGATCCCATGACAGAAGTCTTGTCCCCTTTCCCTACACGATTAGGTGCGGTCTTACCGTAAGTACGTGGTGCCAGAGCTATACCACTCAGATCCTCCAATCTTTACTCGGTGTGGACATCCAACATAACCGGCTCAATAATCGCGTGTAAACTTGTTACAAAGGTCCACCTCCTGACTTAATTCCGAATTTTCATGTGACACAGCATGTATAGGTCTTTTCAGCCCACGGTCACTAACCAAACTGGTTCCTCTGAATGTCAGCGTATATCCGAGTTTTCTTATCGGCATCAGTGCAGGCAATACCTGTCGCAACCATGAGCGATGCTGAGATGCCAAAGTCATTTAATCCGCTCTGTATCGAGCGTCTATAGGTCGCTTATGTGTAGAGTTTTGATGACAATGCGATCCTTGGATAGTAACTGATAGCGTTTTGTGTCATCACCAGTTTCAATATTAAAACCACGTTGTGCTCGCTCCGCAAAATGTTCTTCTTTGAATTTAGATACATCGAGCATGGATGACTAAATGCTACAATCGCGTTTAAGTCTGGTGGAATTAATGTCAGTTTCTCGATTGGAGTTGCTTTATCAGTAAAAATAATGTTGGTGACATATTTAACACGTTTAAAGCGTATTGAACTTCATCCCCCAAAAACCTAAGCAGTAGACCGCTGAATAAATCGCGGATCTTGCCATACTCATAATGATACTGTGCATACATTTTGTCGACCCGTGGCTAGCTTGATTTCTTGCCTCACTACCCTGACGAGCCACACCAAACTGATGTAACAAAATAGATCGGCACTCGCGTATTCACTACTCGAGTCGTATGTAAAACATGAGCGCGAAAAAAGAAGCGCATCTCGAAGAACATAAAATTAATTTGGTTGACTTAGCCGCTTGATCGTTAATGCCGGCTAATAAAAAATAACACGTAGTTACTTTTGTGATCCCGGAGATCTTTATGTAGCAATTTCAAAGCCTGTCTTTTTAAGTCATGGGACATTAACATTTGAGCATATCTTTACCCATTAGGTCAATGGGAAACTTTGCCCTGTATTTCAATAAGGCTGTCAATTTTTGATCTGTTTGCTACATGCATATATCTTGCAGTTAACACGTGTGAGATAGGTAAAAAGAATTCCCGACACCAAATTTGAGCTCTTCTTTCGATGGCATCATTGTGCAGGTGGTTTTAGCGGAGAGAAATTTTTTTGTGGCGTCTTCCGTTGAGGTTCTTCGAAGGTTCCAGCATGTGAATCAATCTTTTGCACACTAACATTTAATAATAAATTACGAGGTTTTTGCCGTGTTTGTAACAATAGTAGCCTCAACTAAAATATATCTTTGCCTTTGATCCACGTTAAAAAACACACTTCTTATTAAACGTCTCGACTACACTTTGTGTACTACAACGACCTAGCACATACCCTTGAGCATTTATTTTTCCGTGCGAATTAAAATTTGCAATTAAGTCCGACCGCAGTGTAATTTCGGTAAGCTTCAATTTGTGTGTCTTGACATACGATTGTCACATTTCTCACTTTTCTGATCATCACTTGTTCTCCATTACGCCACATACAAATTAGTTAGCTTATTGAACGTGTTCGTACCACTCTTCATCACTGCATAAATAAGGCTTGATCAACAGTCCGATATCCAAATGTCATTAGGGGAAAACCCGTGCGCCAATATCGCCAGCGTAAAATTAACATTATCTTTTAGATTTAAACTGCTTCAATTTAGACACACCTTTCGTGAATGTTGAATTTTGCCACTTAAATGACACCTTAATTCCTGACGAAACGGTAAAAATTCGGGCAAAGCTCGCAAAACCTGTCGACACTTGTTTCCTAGTCACGAATTCCCAAGATTTGGCAAAAATGGGACAGGTCTACAGCTGACTGCGTCTAATTTTTCCTTTAGCCGTCTACCTTTCGTTACTAGCACAATATTCATGTCTTCTGATGCATGTCACACTATTTTGTTAAATTTCAGGTCTTCTACATCTCCTCTGGACACTTCCACCACATCCACCAGATCGACAGAATGTTTAATTCAAGTTTAATTTCGTCCATTCGGATTCATAAACATTGCATTAAATGCGTCAATGTAAATTGTGCTTTTAATGTATCGAGAAATTTCACCATTGCGTAATGAAGATTAAATATCTGGTCTCACCACGTTTCCAGTGTTTACAACACCAACGCTAGGCCATGCCTTGAAGATGGTGTCCAAGAAGACTAGCTTTGATGTAATACGGCCGTAGATATATATAGATTGATTGGCCCAATAACATGACTATCGAAACGACGTCCCCACTTTGAAACCCAGATTTAAGTTCTAGGACAATTTTGCTTCAACAATCGTACTAACTGCAAGCTTTTTCTGCCTTGCGCTAGGGTACCTTAAAGCTTGTTACATATGTTGTGCTAGTCTTCTGATGTTATTTGTGCGGTGCTGATACACTGGGAGAGCAACCTGTTCATCGGTCACGGCGGCAATGCTAAGTCTTTTTAAATGTGAGCATGATAATTCATGACAATGTTGCTGGTGTCCAATTGTATTCTGGCGGCTCTACAATCGTATCCGATTATTTCTCTGAGCTGACCTACTCAGCGCATTGATCTACATTCGTGGCCAACGTTCAGTCCCGATGTAACAAAATATCGTCTGGTGACATCTTAATACTTTCATAATATTGTTTACACGTGATCTTCCAAAAATTTGTCCTTAGATCTTGCTTAATGATTCTTCCAAGCGACTCAATAGTCCCATGAATTCATGCAAGAGCTATAACATCCACTTTCTGGGATACGATGGTACTATGATCCCATGACCACCGAATAAATTATCCGATGCTAGCAGCAACATACGCGATCTTTTCTCCTCTTCGTTACATTATCAATTCACCCGCGCCTCGGCGCAGAACATAGCGATCAACTAAACTTGGCGATAGTGCTAGTATAATTTAATCCTGCTGACCTTTTAATTTTGTAATAAATAAGCTTGACGCAGAGTCGGCCCTCGGATCGACGCAATTATCGAAAAAAGGTCAGTAAATATGATAAAAGTCTTAAAAAGGCCATAAACTGTTCAAGCCTATGCGCTTGCATGATCCTGCTCATCAATAGGTCGAACAGATGGCGCGCATCGCACTAAGGAAACATACTCTATTCTCTACACGGTAAAACATCTTTTTAATTTCAAACAGATCCCCGTACTGACCATCGATGAATAGTTACGCACTTAATCCTGCTTGAATTAGATTTTTTTGTGAGCATTTACAATCTGTTGTACGTTGTTAGCTCGCCCAATAGCAAAAAGATGGATGGTCTATCGCTGTTCGAAAGATGTGGCGGTAACGCGCTTGCAGAAGGCCTCATCTTCTTGCATGCTCTTAGATCACCTAAAGATGGAAATTGATACCATCGATCATCTGTATAGCATTGTAATCAGAATGATTGGATGATGAGCATGCGTCTAGACATTGCGAAGGTACAGCAATGTGTTTCCAATGAGCCAAAAAACACGCAGGATCAATTTGAATATCGTGCTTGATAAGCAGGGTCGTGGCATGTGAAAGGTTCCCATTATAAAGACACTAATGGCCAGCAACCACTGATGCCAAGCTAATCATTTTCTTGCATACTCAGACGAGTATGTTAGCCCGTTTGATGATTTCCTGAACTGCTTTACCACATGAACTATGGACTTGCGTACTCGATCTAAAACATGGTTCACCTGTAAAATCTCGGGGGGGGGGGCTGTCGCAAATTCAGATGGTGCAGTACACGCAAATCTTTTGTTCCAGGTCCATGGTTAAAGCTTACTTAGACCAATTACCCTAGCTAGGTACCTAAAGTATACTTGAAGGGAAACCTTAAGTGATAACGATAATCACTAAAAATGTCCGTTTTTCTGTTGCTAAATTCGCGCTTGACATTTAACTTTTGTACAATAATATGAACAAAATTACTTTGGTAGACCAACCGTTCACACCTTGACTATCAGTCACATATTATATACTTTATCAAGAGTGACTTCGTCCAGTCATCTTTTAGAACAAAAGCAAGTGTTAAAGCAATTCCTGAAATAATATCCTAACTGTAACGAGGTAGACAGTTCATGATGTTGACACCAAACGGTGTCAATAGGGATATTGTTAAGTATGACAATTTCCTACCAATATTATCCTAGATGGGTAATTTTGAAGGAATATAATCCCCTTTGGATGTATTCATGCGCTGCTCAAAGATTGGTTGACAAAAGAAACAACAACAAAAATTATTACTAACCGCTTCTAGACGTGCGCAATGAGTGGTGAGCAGGTTGTCGTCAAATGACGACGTATTTTATATAGTTAAAAAAAGATTAAAGTTATATTGATAGCTTAACTACAATAAATACAGTTCTATTTTTACTCTTTATTCAACATAGCTGTTAAGTAAATTAGCTTCCTCTGCACGTACTAGTGTACGTGAAGTTTCGTGGCATCCCGAACAAAACGTGCCCCTTTACTCCTGGTAGCACTTCGTAGTCCGTCCAACGACTACTTAGTGTCCGTCCAACATGAACATGTTGGACGTAGAAGACGACAGCTTTTACGTCACACGTGAAGGCTACTCCCATCTGAGTGACTCAGAATGGGAGGTAGTCGGCCGCATGAGTGTGCTCATGGGTGGAATGTTGGAGTCTCAAAGCAGAGCCTGACAAGATGCTGCTATCAACAAGTTCCTACTAGGGTAGCTTGCTGTCGAAAGACATAAGATAGCCTTGCTACAACAGGAAGGCTATCATCAGTCGATGGACGAGCAAACCCATACGCGTCGACCCAAAGCCTTGAAGATTGATAATTCCAGGTACAAGGGAACCTATGAAGATTCTCTTATGTGATGGTTGTCGAGTTAGACGATGCCATCAAGGCCCGTCATATCCAGGGTGACGAAATGCAAGTCACCTTCGCCCTGTCAAATTGAACGGGACGAGCAGTGTCTTAGGCCTTAGAGCTCAAGCATTACGACCCAAACGTGTTTTATTCGTTGGAGATTTTGAAGGCTCGGCTTAAAAAGACGTCTGAGCCGTCGAGAGCCGATTTCAGAGCAAGCTCTGCTCTCTTGAGGCTCAAGCAAGGTAAGTGTGACGTGCACGCTTACGCACAGCACCTTCCCTATATTGCGAGTAGCGTCACGGAAAACCCTGTTGATGAGCACAAGCTCATCAACGTGTTCATCTACGGCCTTGTAGATGAACCGGTGAAGACCTACATGTTCCGAGAGGACTTCCATACGCTGGAAAAGGCGGTAGTGTATATGGAACAAGAAGACTCCAGCCTGTAACGGTCTCAGGCTAACTCGTCAAACTATCGTCCGACGAGACGACAGGAAACAAAGGGTCCCGAACCACTGGACCTCTGTTACATCGAGAGCGAGAACTCTCGCTCTCTGAGTCACAAGCGAACGGCAAGATGCCATCGCTGTCAGAAGATTGGGCACTACGCTCATGAGTGTAGTGTCCCTAGCCCGCAACACGTCCAAAGACAGGACGTGATGACCACCGTTGGCCAAGGAAAGGTCCAAGGTGAGGGTCCGACCATGTTGCTAACCCTCGAAAGCAAGTCGGACCGTCAAAGAACGGACAGGGTCAGTAGGGGCGGATCACCCTGCTGATCCAGCAGCGTCAAGAGAATTTGCACGACTCTTGACGAAGATTGCTCCCAACACGCAGTCTCTGTGTGTTACTGCCCCTAGTGATGAGGAGTCTCTCATCACTTTGTAGACCAAAGTGACAAGTGGAATGTCACTTCGCGCCCTTGTTGACTGTGGGGCGTTGAACAATTTTATATGACGCCAGTCGCTAGAAAATAGTAGGCTCAACTATGTTGAGCGAGAGTTCCCTCCAACGAGGATGACGGTGTGCCTTGCTACAGGAGCATCCGTAACAGTGATCAAACGTGTAGTGGGAATCCACTACACGCTAGAAGGAAAGCAGTACGATGATGACTTCATCGCACGAGATTTGGATGACAAATTTGATGTCATCATCAGTCTGCCATGGCTTCGACAAAACCGGCCAAGGGTTAGCTGGCAGCATCAATCCGTGAAGATGCCTGCCGTTTGTTGATCAGATGGCGATTTGAAAAACATATTTAGAGCGTCCACCAGCGTGCGGACGTACTACGACTGAGCACGATGGACTCACTTGTGGTACTGTCATAATTGTGACTGCACAAGATCACAGTGTAGAAGGCCACTGAACTGTGGAACCAGCTTCCGGCACCTGTGTGGAGTCACGTGCTGCGCTGAAAGTTCAGTACTCAAAGAGATCGAATGGACTGCAACACGGATGCACACCAAGAAGGGTGCATCCGAGAAGAGAGATTAGGGTCGTTCAGGATGAACAACATGTTGAAGCGATATCGAATACCAGAGAGTCGATCGTAGAGCAAGCCCGCTCGACTGAAAGAGAGTCGATCGAAGACGACGTGAACGTGATAGTACACTTAACGGAGGAAAATTTTAGCGTTCCTGAGTACAATAAATCATGAAAGAATTATGCTGACGGTGTGTATCCCCAACCACCTGCAGATGTGTTTTCCCAGGAGATCACCGAGTGAGTGAATGTCTAGGTAATGACGGATAAAGTGTAGGCGCTTATACACTTGATCTGATTACACCTCCGAAGTTTACTTCGGAGGTAGTCAAGTTGCCCACGCTTGAATATAAAAGATTCTTGCGAGATCTGCGTAGTGACAAGATCAAGCAGATCTGCGTACTCGTCCCAGCGGATGAGTAGGTTGCTGATATTCGGTCGGCACAAGTGTTTGCTGAGAACGAACGAGTTCTAATTAGCTTATCGATGGACGAGAGTGTCCTTGATGAGAAGACCCGGATTGAGCGATACACGTCATAAAGTTGGGAGTCTTTGACGACAAATCCTTTCATGAAGGTGTTAGTCGAATGAAGAGCTGTTTTCCTTACCCCGTGCTTTGCGAGTTGCCTAGGGACAAAGGCACGTCGAATGAGATCGAACTCAAACCCGGTTCGAAATACTGTGTTATGAAGCAGTGGCCACTGCCTCGTAAACAGGTCACAGCGATCGACAAATTCTTTGCCGATCGTTTAGTGGCTGGTCATGTGAGGGAATCAACATTCCCACACAGATCTCTGACCTTCTTTGTACAAAAGTTCGTAGGAGGATGGCGGATAGTGCACGCGTTCAACAAATTGAACGCTGCAACGGTACCGGCTCAAACGCCGATCCCACGGAAGGACGTCATCACAGATGGAATGGCAAAAAGTACCATCTTTTCGTCCATGGATCTAAAGGATAATTTCTAATAGATCCTCATGCGTGAACGGGATATCCCTTACACAGCAGTGAGCACCCCCAGTGATATTCTCTGGGAGTGGCTAGCGATGCCACAGGGGCTAAGTAACGCCCCCGCAACGTTTAACAGATGTGTAACGAATCTCTTGCGATCGGTGCGCGATTTTGCACCGAGTTACTTCGAAGATGTCTTTGTCCATGGCCGGGCTATAAATGGAAAGACGGACGTGGAGGGTCGTAGAATCCACGTCCGGAAGGTTCTTACTCTAATGCGAGAGCAAAAGTTGTTTGCGAAGCTCAAAAAGTGACTATTCGCAGCGAACGAAATACCACTTCTTGGCTGCATCGTGGGTAAAAACGGTGTACACCCTGATCCGGAAGAGATCAAGGCGATTAGCGACTGGCCTGTGCCAGTCGACATCAAGGGACTTCGGAAGTTCCTTGGCTTGGCAGCGTTTTGGACAAATACTCGCGCAACACAAGATGACCTGAGAATCTCTCGTATACTGTAGATAAACGGGAGGATGACCTGAGAATCTCTCGTATACTGTAGATAAACAAGATGACCTGAGAATCTCTCGTATACTGTAGATAAACGGGAGGTGGTCATGGAGCGCTGAGTGTCAGCACTCTTTGAAGGCATCAAGAAATCTTGGTGCAATCGCCTGTGTTGGCGATTGCAGATCAGGATATGCTATTTCATGTGGTCTGTGACGCCAGCGATTTTGCAATCGGCTGCGCGTTAATGCAGTACGACTCAGACGGCGTGAACGCGTCGTCTGTTATCAATAGCGCCAGCTGCAAGCACCTGAGCGTAACTACACAGTGCATGACAAGGAATGCCTTGCCACAAAATATGCACTGGATAAGTTTCGGGTATGTCTCTCAGGAGATAGGCCCTTCATCGTTTTTACCGACCATGCGTCAATACGCACGGTCGTAAACAGTCCACACCTCTAGCAACAAATGGCGAGGTGGCTGCGTATCTTTGCGGAGAACAACTTCTCCGTCGATAATGTACCAGGAAGACTTACGGTTGTCGCTGATGCTATTTCGCGTCGGCCCGATTTCGAGCCGACTGCTCAACACAACAGTAGGGGGGATCCCACTGTAGCGACACTAACAGTGAGTGTTCCATCATCAAATCTGCTCGACGACGTGCGATAAGCATTCACAGAAGATGAGTCTCTTCTGCGATTGATAAATTACGTATCAAATTCGTGTAACCAAGCTTTGAAAAGCTTGTCGTCTTAATACCGCTCGTCAACTGAACGGTAATCGGTTTGTGATGGACTGCTGTACTATACAGCAGTCAACGGCGACACACCTCGTGTCGTCGTTCCGGATCATAAGAATTTTTGATTGTGCATCATGTATGAGTATCAAGATGCCCCAACAAGTGGGCACCAATGTAGAGAAAAGACTTAACTTACGGTAAGTCGTGACCTTTACTGGCCCCGCCAGTATGAGTTTATGCGCAAGAACATTCGCGCTTGCAAAGTTTATCAACCAGCGAATCATAGTTCTTCATCCCGGGCACCCTTACAGCCTCTTCCGATTCCGGCGGAGTGTTGGCAGTCCGTATCGATAAACTTCGTCTTCGGGTTTCCAAACACGTTCATAAGAATACTGGTATTCTTGAGTTCGTTGATCGGTTCAGCAAGATTTACAATGTTGCTGTGCCGGAGTCCATCACAGCCCAGTGCTGTGCGCGTGTCTTCATCGATACTATCTTCCGACTCCACGGGTTACCCCGTGAACTCATGTCTAATAGGGACCCACGCTCCACAGCGTAGTTCTGGCAATCCGTGATTCGTTCACGTAAAAACACGTTTAAAGGTTTTTTTTATTTTTTGACCATCCAGAAACAGATAATCAGACGGAACGCGTCAATCGCGTCCTCGAAGAGGTACTTTGCGGGTATGTCCACTCATTTACGAGTTGGAGTGAGTTCTTGCCGATGGCGGAATTCACACAACAACCCGGTACATGAGTCTACAACACGTACACCGTACTTCGTTAATGGCCTACGCCATCCACGTTTACCCGCCTTCTCAAAGTGTGACTCTAGTTTAAGGGGGGTGGACTCGCTCGAGCAAACCCGATCTGGTTCTTGCTCATCTCACGTCGACAATGGTGTCGACGTGATGGATGCCGATGCCGATGGGATCGATATCGATAATGATGATGACGACGAGGCTGGTACATTCAGCATCGCCAAAGACTGCCAAAGTGAGGACGATGACACCCTCACTGGTGAAGACAACGTTCTTTTGGCACTGCACATGAAGCGCACTGCTGTTGACAAGGATACATCAGCAAAGGAATTTCTGCAGACTCGCGAAGCGGTTTTCCGCTTCGTTCAAGACTCGATTGCAGATGCACCAGACATACAGAAAGAAACGCAGACGAAAATGGAAAAGCATACGTTTTTTCATTTGATAAAGGAGACCTAGTTTTACTGTCTACAGTAAACTACCCGAAACACGCGGTGACAAACGTGGGCAGAGTAAATTACTGTCCAAGATTATCGGTCCATCTCGTTTGTTGCGCCGAAAGGGCCACGCAAACACGAATGAACTGCCTCGGAGGATGCGTACGCATCCTACATTTTACGTCGTTGTTCTCGCCCCTACTATTAATACGAGCCCGTTTTGAGATGGGAAGAACACCTCCGCGGTCGAGAGCCGAGACCACCTTCGAGTGGTCCCGTTTCAACGACCCAGTCTGGTCGACTAACGAAGCGACCTGTTCACGCAGTTCAGCGATGGCTCGACGAGATACAGCCAGCTCGTCACGAAGAGAACTAGTCGAACGTTCGTTCTCAAGTTGTGCGAACGCAAACGCGGCACGCCGTCCAAGCGGTCGTGATTTGGGAAATTGGAATAATTCCTTACAAAATAATGGAGCTCAGAACGTCGAGTCCGTTCAGGAGCCAGGTCAGGTTGCAACTGTTCCGTTACACGGTTCAGCTCTTGAACATCAAGCTGATTCGACCCTCGAGCCGGATCAGGTGTTCCCGCCGCCACCACATCCTTTGGTGGGCTCAGGCGTTGGTTAAAGCTTTCTAGTGAAGCGTATTTTGAACCACTGCGATGTGAATGGCTTCCGGACGAGCTACCTCGTCCGCTAGCGTTGCTATCCACCGGCGTGGGACAGCTGGGAGCCTCGTGCTCCGCTAATTGTTAATGTCCTTGGTCTCTTCGAGCAGTACGAAGAGACCCACCCGCTACGTTCGAAAAAGGGCCGTATAGAAACGACCTCCCCGAACGCGAGTACAGGGATCGCAAGATTTTAATCCCATCAGCCATCTCAAAAGAGATGCGCGCCCTCAAGTAAGGACCTTTCGGGAAGTGGACCTCCCTAGGTACACGGTCCGATTTGTCCAGGCAACTTGGACAAGAATCACCCCACGAGAGACAGGAAAATCCTGCCTCTCTTGAAAGCCGGTTCAACTTGTATCGCAACCCGACTGGCTTGCGTTTCTCAAACCTGATGCGAGCTGCATCAAGTTTACCGAGCCAGGCCTCACAGCCAATGCACTCGATGTTATGGATTAAGGCATTCCATCCTTGCACCAAGGCCTTACCGTCTCGAACACGGTTGCCGTAGTACCACCGATGCTTTAAAATCACATCGGTTTAAAAATTTTCCTCAGCACGTATAGTTTCCGTGCTGGAATCAGGAGGACAGATCCTCCTACAGTCGAACAACGGGATTCGATCCCGTTGGAGGGTCACGACGGCCACTCAATATAACTCTTTGGATGACAGTATCCAAGAAGAGCTAACTTAAGGAGCCTGGCGTAGAACATTGCGGTCCTTGTCCTTTTTAGTGGTGTCAGCACGAGCACTGACACCAGTGGCAGCTCGATCTCTCGAGTTGCTCCTCTCTTGGTGATGCATTTGGACATTACCACAATCACCACGCGTCCTCGTTCATATGGAATTGCGTGAGACAAAGATTCGTCAGACTAATTACTCGATCAGAAGATATCAAGCATGATGCCGCCACGTTCCCCAGAGCGATCATACCTGGCTATTGCTGTGTCCGCCCTGGATGATCCGAAGGCGGGAGTTGCCGTCATCGATTCGAATGGATAATCCGACTCGTCAGTTAAGACGAACTCTAATTCCGACTCATCAGCATTGCGAGTTGCAGAACCCGCTGCAGAAGCAGCGAGATGTATCTGTCACACGTGGTAGCTCACCACGCGGACTAGTCGCAACAGTCACTGTCTATTGCTCACTTGCAACAGCGGGCGAAGCATCAGCTGCTGCTGATCAAGAGAAGAACATTCTTCGTCTGCACGCATGCGTGCAACCGCTTATCTTGCTGATTCGGCAGCACACTGCGTGATTTTGAAACCATGCGTCGGATTGACAAATGAATGAAATTTGACCAAAATATGGCTCCCTTTCCCAGAGTGATCCAGCGGTGGTCACCCTGTCCCAGTAAATTGTAATTTATTCAACATGTGATTGATGGTTGTATATGCAGGATCGCAAACTCACATGAAGGATGGAGACATCTTCGATCCTAGGCTTCAGTGAAACCATAAGTCCGAGTCAAGAATTAGAGTTTCTCCTCCCGATTCACTAGTACAGTCTGCTACATGGCCTTTAGAGAATCCACTAAAGAGTCACCTCTGGGATGGCAAAGATGAATTACTGGATGAATCTCTCTTGGAATGGCTCAGAAAGATGGCAAAAGGCGCTATGGACACGCGGGATTCACCATTGAAGTAGAAGAGCTGCTTCTCATACCTATTGAAGATGTGCTCGCTAGGGGACGTGACAGACCCGTCCTTGGCCACATCAGACACTGATGCATTAATGTAGGTGTACTCACCAGACACACGTTCACGTTCACGTGCCTTTATCAGGCGGAATCTCCTCGCGGCAGTATTCTCAACATAGTATTCGTACCTCGCCTCCGGTATGCACACGGCCACCACTGTCACACCGTACTCTGTTGCGAATATTCTCCATTTACTGTTGGGCCTCACCATTCTGCGGAGCTTCACAGCTCCTTAAATCTGAGGACGACTTAGCGCTAAACGAGCAACTTAGTTCTAAAGAACTAGACTCAATGAGCTAACAAGCTTAAATGTTATGGACCTTGTTCCAGGGGCCAAACTATTCAATGAATTGACGACACTTAGTATTCAAGAGTAACCAGCTACCTCAGGGAGGTGTTTCTAGCTCTTAGTGATCAGCGATCAACGAACAAAGATGCCTCACAAGGCACGTGTCTTTAAGATCAAAAGGAGAGCCGAAATTTATTTACATTTACACCTATAGAATATCTTAACCTAAGTTAGTACAACTAAGATCTATCCTATCTAGTGGCTGGCAAAAGTCAGCCCCTACAAACCTATAAGATATCCTATGTCTCTTTCAGTGGGATATCGTCCATGTGTCTAAGACACAGGTACCAGGTACCCAACTACATGTAACACTGTTACACATCGTCCTAAACGCACTATAGAGAACGGCGCGTCATATAATCGACGTAATTCTTGGTCGTATTATACATAACAGTTTTGATCAATAGACGTACAGGACTCTCTCTATTATTTTGCTTCAAAAACATCCACCACCGGTCGATAATGACTAAAAGAATTGGGTTGCAGCGGCTCATCTGAATACATTAAAGCGAGCATTAGCTCCGTTGCAGGTCTACCAAATCATGTTTCGCCGCTGCATAATTTGCCGCCTCTCCATTGGTTCCCACTCGCGCCGCTGCGGGAGTCGTCGTCTCGCAATTGAGAACTGCAGCCTGTTTGGAAAGCAGAAGGTCCCACTTATCTTAAAAATTTTTTTATCGAAGTCGAATAGAAAAATGCCTTTTCTAAACTTGTTCTGGAACATATCAGATTAAGCTCATGGATAGCCTGAATGCAACCCCGATTCGAGATAATCTTGCAATCAGCTCCATCCTCGGTCAAAAGTCTAATATTCCGCATTAGCCCCAAAAGGAGCAACTGTCACTGATCAATTTAATGTAGATCACATTAAATTACTTTATAAAGGGAGTCTGTGACTACTACTTTTTAAAGAAGTGCTAGATAGTTAGGAAATGCGCTTTGCGATTCGATGCAACGTGCGATGCGTGAGCGAGACATGCGTGACGCGACAGGAACATGTGTGGTTTGTTTCATGATTTTGCGCATGGTTCGGCTTGGAACTAACGCAGAGTCTATATGTGTGCTGTACTACCTCCGATGTCGGAATTACGTCAAAAGAGAAGGTAAGGCTTTGCCCAATGTACGAATTCGCAAAAGTATGAAGGCCATGAAGGCGCTTCCGGAGACTTGTTCATGCTGAAACTATTTATTATGCTGTTTCAATCCCATAGGACCGAATGGTGCGCTTCATACATTCAAGCTAGAATAACACACTCGAATGGCTCGCGGAATAAAGCAGGACTTAGTTTGTATGTCTGTAGACAAAAAAAATTGTTAAAGCAATAAGATCTTGTGGTTGAGGTAGCTCACATATCAAGTGACACTGCTTTTTACTTTGTACCTGATGAAATATGTAGGCAAGGACAAAGACGCGCGTCATTTGAATGTTTCTTTGGTGTGCTGAGTGCGCGAGATGTGGTCAAGGCCTTAACGTTTAACAAGTCAATTCAGGAAATTTATTTATATGCAAAGACGTGGGCGTATAGTATGAGCTAGGCTTACACATTGTATGTACAGTAATTTGTATTTGCCGTCATTGTAGAATTGTGAGTACGCTATGCCATTTCTGGACCAAATAGCGGGACGTACAAAAGTGGTCTCGATGAATTTGTACGTAGGCTATTGTGTATTTTGTGAGCTTTAAAAAGGATAAAACCACAAAACAGCACATATTCGCTTGAACAGAAGAGTGCAAAGCACCTAGAGTGCCAAGCATGTTTTACTGATTCTGTAACGGGGTGAACCGTTACATAACAATTTATCAGAAATTGTTAATAGAATATAACTACAAGAGTTATATTCACAGAATATTGTCATAAGGACAAATATTCTGCAGCACTTACGAGTAGTTCCTAATTGGTTGATATATGCCATTATATCAACCAACGAAGACGCGCCACGACAGACGCGCGCAATGAGTGGTGAGCAGATAGTTGATATCCACGTTTGTATTCAGACATAGTTAGATGAGGATAAATAGTGGTTTATTGCAGACATTAACTATTATAAATACAGTTCTACTTTTTACTTAAACCAAGTACTCGCTTCTCCTTACCGTCTTCCTCTGCACGTACCAGTGTACGTGAAGTTGCGCGGCACCGCCTTATTCCGTCATCGGAATAAGCAGCTTGTACGGTCATCAGTTCAAGCTTCAGGGTGACCCGTTACACCTGGTAGCCATTCGTCGTCCGTCAAAGGACCACGTTCACATCTAACAATAATATGTTAGATGATGAAGATGATCAAAGCTTTCACGCTACGCGTGACGGCTACTCCCATTTGAGTGATGTTGAATGGGATGCAGTTGAACGGATGGGTTCAACCACGGGCATCCATGCTGTTAGCGTCATGCTAGAGGCTCTCAATAGAGATGCCCAACATGATACTATCGCCAAGTTCATTCAAAATGAACTTGACGCTGAACGCGAGAAAGTAGCCTTGCTTCACCAACAAGGTTCTCAACAAGCAGAGTTGTTGAGAGAACAGGGTGCTCAACAGTTTGAACTGTTGAGACAGCAGCAGGCTGCTGCTGGTGGGTCGATGCACTCGCGTCGATCCGAGACCTTGGAGATTGAAATCTCTAAGTATAGGGGGTCGAAGAGGACTCCCTCTTGAGATGGTTTGTCGAATCAGACGTCGCCGTAAGGGCGCGTTGCATCGACGACGGGGATATGCAAGTTGCATTTGCCCAATCAAATCTGGCAGGACGTGCCAAGACTTGGGCTTTGGAGCTCAAGTTGCACGACCCATACGCGTTTGGGTCGTTGGAAGTCTTCAAGTTGCGGCTCAGACAAACGTTTGAACCGCCTAGAGCTGAGTTCAGAGCTCGAACCGAACTCTTGAAGCTCAAACAGGGTAAGCGTGATGTGCACGCTTACGCTCAACATATACGACATCTTACGAGTTGTATAAGTTCCAATCCGGTGGATGAACACACGTTGGTTTCGGTGTTCATGCAGGGTCTTGCGGATGGTCCCGTCAAGACTCACCTGTTCCGACTTGAACTAGATTCACTAGAACAAGCCATTTCCATTGCGGAACAGGAAGACTTCAGTCTGAGACAGGCTCGCGCCAGCTCGACATCATATCGTCCACCGAGACGATATGACAGCGGAGGTCCAGAGCCGATGGAACTCTGTTATGTAGAGAGCGAGAAGGCTCGCTCTACAGACTACAAGAAGTTGCAGAAATGCAACAGATGTCAAAAGACAGGACACTACACTTACGAGTGTAGTGCCCCTAGTCCAGTGTCTTGCAACACTGGGCGTTGTGACCGTCCACCCATGAGAAAGGGGCAGGGTCGCGGGTCCGCTGTTGGTGCAAAGACGCAACAACGGGATGGATCGTCAAAAAAACGGACAGGATCAGTAGGCGCGGAGCACCCTACTGGTCTAGCAACGTCAAGAGAATTTGTAGGCCTCTTGATGAAGGTTGCTCCCAACACGCAAACATTATGCGTTGCTGCTCTAGGTAATGAGATCTCACACATTACCTTGAAACTCGAAGTGACGAATAAGTTGTCCCTTCGAGCTCTAGTCGATTGTGGGGCGTCTAACAATTTTGTGCAACGCCAATCGCTAGAAGATGGTCACTTTAAATTCAGTAAATGTGACACACCTCCTACGAGGATGACGGTACGTCTTGCGACATGCGCATCCGTAACCGCCATAAAACGTATAGTGAAGATCCACTATACGCTAGAAGATACCCAATACGACGATGACTTTATCGTATTGGATTTGGATGACAAATTTGATGTCATCCTTGGAATACCGTGGCTCAGAAGGTACGAACCACGGGTAAACTGGCAACATCGGACAGTAACGATGCCTGCCGCTTGTTCATCAGATGGCCATCTGATGAACGTTTTGGAGCGTCCACAAGCGTGTGGATGTACTACGAGTGAGTGCGATGGCCTCACTTGTGGTACGGTCGTTAGTACGACTGCACGAAACCTTAGTGTACCAAACGGTTACACTTCGGAGCAAAGTTCCGGCGGCTGTGAGGAAACACAGGCTGCGCCGAAGGTCCACCACTCGAATAAGTCGAGTGGACCGGGAAAAAGATGTATCCCTGGCGGGGAACATCTAGAAGAGAAACAATCGATCGCTCAGGTTAAGCGAAACGATAATCCTAGATCGACTGGAGAGTCTTTCGTAGAGGATCTCGCTGTGGTTGCGCAACCCCAGCAAGAGGAAGTAAAGGGAATAAGTCCCAAGATTACAAATACGGCGGAAATAATTTCCCCGAAACCCGCGGGAATAAGTCCCCGGGAAGCCGAAGGAATAAGTCCTTCGAAGCCTGAGGGAATAAGTCCCCAGGAAATGACAGATACATTGAATGTCATAGTCAATGATGGATCAAGTGTAGGCGCTTATACACTTGATCTGATTGCGCCTCCGAAGTTAACTTCGGAGATCACTCAGTTGCCAACGCTCGAACATAAAAGGTTCTTGCGTGATCTGCGTAGTGGCAAAGTCAAGCAGATCTGCGTACACGTCCCTGACGACGAGTGTGTAGCCGACATAAGGTCAGCAACAGTGTTCACTGAGAGCGAGAGAGTGCTCAGTAGTTCATCTACGGACGAGAGTGTCCTTGATGAAAAGACACGAGTTGAGCGATATGACTCCCAATCGTGGGAATCGCTCAAGACAAATTCTCTCTATGAAGGTTTGGTTGAATTCAAGGATGTATTCCCTGAAACAGTTCCGTGCGAATTACCGAAGGATAAAGGTATTCGACACGAGGTCGAGCTTAAACCAGGCTCAAAGTACTGTGTCATGAAGCAGTGGCCACTTCCTCGTGAGCAAGTACTTGCGATCGACAAGTTCTTTGCCGATCGTTCAGCTGCGGGCCATGTGAGGGAATCAACTTCCCCACATAGCTCTCCGACCTTCTGTGTGCGAAAAGCAACAGTAGGGTGGCGGATAGTGCATGCATTTAACAAGTTGAATGCTGCAACGGTACCGGCTCAGACGCCGATACCGAGGAAGGACGTAATCATTGATGGTATGTCAAAGAGTACCATCTTTTTGTCCATGGATTTAATGGATTGATTCTATCAAATCCTTATGCGAGAACGGGATATACCCTGTACCGCAGTGAGCACGCCTAGCGGCATGCTCTGGGAATGGCTAGTAATGCCACAAGGGATTAGTAATGCCCCTGCCACGTTCAACAGATGTGTATCACATCTGTTGAGACCAGTACGAGAATTCGCGCCGAGTTATTTCGATGGCGTAGTCATCCATAGTCGGGCTAAGAATTGAAAGTCGGACGTTGATGTTCACAGATACCACGTCCGACAGGTTCTTAAAATCATGCGAAAGCATCAATTGTATGCTAACCTCAAGAAGTGTATATTTGCAGCAAGCGAAATACCACTTCTTGGGTGCATCGTTGGTAAGAACGGTGTACGTCCTGATCCCGAAAAGACACAAGGCGATCACCGACTGGCCTGTGCCAGTTGATGTCAAAGGTCTTCGAAAATTCCTCGGGCTAGCGGCGTATTTGCATAAGTATTCACGCAATTACGCCGAGATGAATGTACACCTCTCTCGTTTGTTGAAAAAGAACGAGAGGTGGTTATGGAACGCTGAATGTCAGCGCTCCTTTGATGGTATCAAGCAGAGCTTGATACAATCCCCAGTCCTAGCAATAGCCGATCAGGACCTGCCATTTCATGTAGTCTGTGATGCCAGCGATTTCGCAATCGGCTGTGCATTTATGCAGTACGACCTAGAAGGCGTTGAACGTGTCGTCTGCTATCAGTCGCGTCAGCTGCAACCAGCTGAGCGGAACTATCCAGTGCATGACAAGGAACTCCTTGCCATGAAGTATGCACTCGCGAAGTTCAGAGTCTATCAATTAGGAGATAGACCCTTCATTGTTTACACTGACCATGCGTCATCACGCACGGCAGTAAACAGCCCGCACCTTTCACAACGAATGGCGCGGTGGTTGTCATTCTTTGCAGAATACAACTTTACGGTCGAGTACAAACCAGGACGACTTAATGTCATCGCTGGTACACTCTCATGCGGCCCGACTTTGAACCAGTCGTGAAACCCAACAGTGAGACAGCCACAGTTGCGGTTGTGACGTCCACAATACCATCTTCAACGTTACATGATGATGTGAGGCGGGCATACGCCCAAGATGGTGAGATTGTGAAGTTGTTGACACATCTCTCACAACCAACTCGAGAATCGTTGAAGCGATTATCGTCTGCGTATCGATCTGCATCAGATCGATACACTACTCGTAACGGTTTACTGTATTATACAGCCGTTTCTGGTCACACACCACGTGTTTTCATTCCAGATGATACTGATCTGCGTTTGCGGATCATGTTCGAGTATCACGATGCTCCTATAGGAGGACATCCTGGTCGTGAGAAAACACATCTCACGGTGAGTCGAAACTTTTACTGGCCCCGCCAGTATCAGTTTGTGCGAAAGTACGTTCGCGCATGCGAAGTCTGTCAGCGAGTTAAGTCAAGTCCTTCACTGCGTGCACCTTTACAACCTCTTCCAGTTCCGGCAGAGTGCTGGGAATCCATCTCAATGGATTTCGTCTTCGGGTTACCCAAAGACGCACGCGGTAATACGGGTATTCTCGTATTTGTTGACAGATTCAGCAAAATGGTACACCTCGTGGCTGTACCAGAGACAATCACGGCAAATGGCTGTGCTTGTGTCTTTATTGACACCATCTTCCGACTTCACGGGTTGCCCCGTGAACTCGTATCAGACAGAGATCCACGATTCACTGCTGATTTCTGGCGTTCCGTGTTCAAATCACTCGGAACGCGCTTGAAGATGTCTACATCTGATCATCCTGAGTCAGATGGTGAGACGGAACGTGCCTATCGTGTCCTTGAAGAGATACTTCGAGGATACGTACACTCCTTTAAGAGTTGGAGTGAGTTCTTGCCCATAGTATAGTTTGCCATTAACAACTCGGTGCATGCGTCCACGACACATACACCGTTTTACGTGAATGGATTACGCCATCCGCGTGTACCCACCTTACTAGAGTGTAACTCTGGTTTAAGGGGGGAGGGAATCGCACGAGCAAAAGCCGATTTGGTTCACGCTCATCACGCTCTGACGAAGAGGTCATTGCGTTTGATGCCGATATCGATAACATCGATATTGAAGAAGATGATGCCAGTGAGAGCGAGGAAGCCCTCACTGAAGAAAAGATTGATGTTGCTGCAGTGCGCTCACAGCGCACTGAAGCTAACGAGTCATCAGATAAAATCGTACTGGCTCGTGAAACGGTAGTCCGTTTTGTGCAAGACTCCATCGCCGAAGCGGTGGATAAGCAAAAGCAAAACGCTGACAAGAATGGAAGGGCAAACACTCTTTTATTTAACAAAGGTGACTTAGTCCTACTGTCTACGGTTAATCTTCCAAAGCATGTAGTGACTAACTTGGGTAGTAGTAAACTTCTACCCAAGTACATTGGCCCATTTCGTGTATTGCATCGCCTAGGCAACGCATACACGATCGAGTTGCCACATAAGATGCGAACGCATCCCACGTTTTACGTTGGCCGGCTTAAGCCGTACCATCAGTACGCTGCTTCTTCCGATGAAGAACGCCCTTGCGCCCAAGTATCTCGCAGAGAGCCTTGTGCTCCCGATGGTGGGCATCAACAAGGGTCTGAAGAGCAGCTGTCTCATCTCGAGACCGATCTACAATCCCACGAGCTACCCTTAGCTCGTCACGAAGAGATGTCAGAGATCTCTCGTTCTCAAGCTGAGCAAAGGCAAACTCAGCTCGATGCTTCGAGACAGTGTCCGCCATTTGGAGACGTCTGTCCCGCTCATGTTGATCGTTGCGTAACCCTTGCGTTACGCGATCAAAGAAGCTCTCGGGAACACACCGGTCCACATGATCGTGTGGAGAGCGTCTTTCCTCCTCCTCCACCTCCATTGAAGGACTCTCGCGGTGGTCAGCGCTATCTGGTTGAGCGGCTGTTGAACCACCGCGACGTGAACGGACGTCGGATGAGTTATCTCGTCCGGTGGCGCGGCTATCCCCCGTCCTGGGATTCTTGGGAGCCCCGCTCCCAACTGATGATTGACGTACTTGGTCTGGTTGAGCAGTACGACGCGGCACATCCTGTGCCTCAGAAGGACCGCCGGAGAAAGTCTTCCCGGCACGGTCACAAAGGGATTTCAGGTTGTTAATCCCTTCGTACATCTCACTAGAGATACGTACGCGCCACCACGGGCTAGTAAGGAGGTAAGCCTCCTTAGGTGCGCGCGCAGAGTTGTTCACACAACATGGGCACGAGTCTCCCCAGGAGGGACATGGTAACCCATTCTCCCTAGACAGACGATGCAGCTTGTAGCGTGCACCTGTCGGGGTTCGCTTTTCAAACTTATCACGAGCTTTGATAAGTTTGTCGTTCCAAACGTCACGACCTACATCCTCAAGGTTATAGATGTAGGCTTTCCACGCTTGAAGCAGTGAGGGACCATCACGTTTGTGATTCCCACTGTACCATCGATGTCTAAAGAAAGCATCGATGAAGAAATCATTCTCAGCGCGATAGTCTTTCGCACTGGGGTCAAGGTGATGGATCCTTGACGAATCGAACAACCGTGTTCGATAAAGATCACTCTTCATCGCCGACCAGTGATCCTTGACGGATTTTGGAGGCATCCATGCCTTCTTGTCGGGAGCGAGACGCAACGCACTGCGGTCCCGCTCTTCTTGCGACGTGCCGATAGAAGGAATGGGACCTCGTTGCGAAGTGGTGTCAATAGGAGAACCGACACCACTGTGAGCGTCCAAGTCTTGCGATTTCGAGCGCCTTCGCTTTAGCGATATTTCACCTGATTCTTCAGATGAACCAAAGATGCTACGACGCGTAGCATCTTCCCTGCCACGCTTGGCAGGCGGCTTGGTTTTAATCGCCTTCGATACGGATCCCTCTTCCGTATCAGGAGAGTATGAGACACCGAGCTCGTACTCTGTAAAGACATGAGTGTCTTCATGACGAGCGCCTGCAGTAACAGGTGATACAGGCTAAGACGATTTAGCAACCGATGACACATCGGTTGCAGCGGTTTCTGCTTCGGCGTCTGCACAGAGACGTGCAGACGCGCTCTCATCGGCCTTGGTCGCGCACCGCTTGGACTTGCTAACCTTGCGATGAAAATGATGGACTGTGGACTTGGACCAACAAGTGCTAACCCTGTCCCAAATGATTTGGGACGAGTATCCATTTAGTCAATCAGTCACTGAATTGACTGATGGTTAAGGGGGGGTGATGTAACGGGGTGAACCGTTACATAACAATTTATCAGAAATTGTTAATAGAATATAACTACAAGAGTTATGTTCTCGGAATATTGTCATAAGGACAAATATTCTGTAGCACTTACGAGTAGTTCCTAATTGGTTGATATAGGCCATTATATCAACCAACGAAGACGCGCCACGACAGACGCACGCAATGAGCGGTGAGCAGATAGTTGATATCCACATTTGTATTTAGACATAGTTAGATGAGGATAAATAGTGGTTTATTACAGACATTAACTATTATAAATACAGTTCTACTTTTTACTTAAACCAAGTACTCGCTTCTCCTTACCGTCTTCCTCTGCACGTACCAGTGTACGTGAAGTTGCGCGGCACCGCCTTATTCTGTCATCGGAATAAGTAGCTTGTATTGTCATCAGTTCAAGCTTAAGGGGCCCCATTACAGATTCTGTATTCGAGAAATCGGAGAGGAGCTGCTGTACGTAACAGTTTTTATTAGTTGCACGCTAAGCATTTAACGCTGCATATGTTGTGGTGTGTATTGTGTGTAATGTAGGTTCATGTGTGAACTGAAGAAGGGACAGCGGACTCAAGGTCATGGTCTAATGCTTCCTCTATATTGCTGGACTGTGTGGTGCGCTAAGAGCACGGAACGACTGATCGTTGCGAAGTATTGTGCGTAAAGCTGCTTAGGCACGCGAATTCTTTGCGTTCGACGAAAATAGCCATCATTTACCCAGCGATAGCGCTAACAACAAGGACTAGGATTACAAAATTTAACTTCAGTCAGGATGTTCGTTTCAGCTTGTTAGATACATGTGTGCTAAATCTATTATCTTGCTTAATGTAGTTAATATCGTTTCACTCTTACTCTTCAGGGTCGCAAAAAACCCTGCTGTATCGTATGAACATAGATGTGAAGCCATCTTATTTGCCGAGAAATTGGCTTGGCTATGCCAGGCACACGTCGGCGTAAATGTCATTTAGGGTGGAAATGTAGTGCTCTGAAGCTGCACCCATCCGATTTCTCTTCGTCAAACGAACCTACCATAGGCATCGATCTTGTAGGCACACATGCATTTTGCTGTTGCCACCACTTTTTAGCCGTAGACTGCCAATTCTGATTAAAACATTAGTTGTTCTAAAACCTAGTTGCAGCTACACCGGACTAAAAAATAAATCCATGAGCCAATTGAGGGGCTCCATAACTTGCAGCTAAATCAACCGCCACCCTTTATTGTGACATCTTGATAAATCTTGCTTTTACTGAGCGCTTAAACTCATAGCGCTTATATCACTATATAGTTCTCATGATTGGGAGCACCAAGTAGTGTTATCTACACCAAATTAGTTATTGGCTGGATGCTGCTTTTGGGACTGGTGCTGATAATGAGACTTATGACCTAGGATGGTGCTGACAGTAAGATTTACTCCCCCAGTTTTTGGGCGTGCTCCGATGTTTTTTCCGGTTCATCTGAATACACCTTAAGCTTCGGTAGAGGCCGACTATTTATAAAATGACAGCTGCATAGTATCAGTAGGTCTATCAGGGGAGCAGGACGAGTTTAGGGCGTTAGACTAGTTGAGCATGTTTGACGGCTGTCATAAGCCTTCTGGCACCAATCAAACACGATTATCTAGCCTAACTCTTTCGCACGCTTTAACGTTGTATATGTTGTAGGCATCGGGGTCTTGTCATTCTGCAGCAGTGCTCGGTTGGGCACAGTACGCGCTCACTCAAGTTTTATCTGTCTCGAAGCTAAGAAGTGGCAAGTATGTCGAACATTTGACACGTTACTATTATATCCGAGATCGATTTCGACATGTACATTAGTTGCTTGCACGCTATCGAAGAGACATGCATGCAGCTGCCACGAGTTCTTATTATGTGCAGTAAGGACTTTATAATATAGCATTATCGTACAAGATAATCCGAAGAGCGATCGCGCCCAGTCGGTGGCTATGGAGTAGGTTTCGTCGGCTCGCTGTACTGCTGTGTAGAATGCATTCTCCATCGAGCGCAACTTCAACATGCGTGTGTGTCCTTTTGCATCAGCGTTCCAACAATTTCATGTTTACTGCTACCAGAAGAGAAAACGACGGATATAGCACGAACTAACGACGACCATGAATGCTCGACACTCTTAATTACAGGTAAAAGATCACTGATCTTGAAGAGTGCGTCCACCCCTTGAACTCTGTGCATCATTGTGTTGCTGCCTTAATTCAGCTTGACGCTTCTGCTTTGCTCCACTGGAGTCGGAACCCTTGCAAGGTCACTCTTACGCTGGCGTGGCAGCCGCGTCCTGCTGAGCGGGGGCCGGCACACCGTTGTACGCGTCATCGGTGCCGAAATAGGAGTTTGCGGACTCAACCGCCACCTTCATGTCGAATGCAGGCATTTTGGCCATGCATGACTTGTCCAAGTGTGCAAGGTCACCGTTGCTGGAAACGAATGAGATCAGCAGATCCAACCCGCAGGTCTTTTCATCTTCGCCATACATTGTCGAAGTGACCACCGAATGCGGCACGTAGTCGAATAGAACGAGCTCCTTCTTGGTAGTATCGAGCGCCTCAAACAGAAACTTGGCGTACTTGGAAGGCGTCACCGCGTCCAATCCTCCACTTATCAATAGCACGCTAGCTTGGCTGGAGATGGTAGGAACAGCATTCGAGTACTGGTCGTGCGGGTATATGATGCCGTTGGCTTCGTAGCTCTTGACTCCAGTTTCAGCGCATTGTAGCGACTGCTCTTTCGAAAAGGCGCAGTACTGGGGAAGGACATCGTAAACGGGTTTGATCAACATGCCCGCGGTCGCGAGACGAGCTTGCAATTCGGCTTGAGAAGGTGTAGGAGTCTCCCAAAATTCAGAGAACAACACCAAATCGCCAAGCAGATCTGAAGCAATAGCTTCGTTTTCGTTCGGCATCGAGGTATAGTCCGTGTTGACCTGGAGGAACATCTTCAAGACTTCGACATCATTGGCATCGCAGCGATGGAGTCGGTACACGATCGGTGGGATTAAGGACCGCAAGATTGGTTTATTCAAAAGGCCACCCAGTTGCTTCCGAAGGCCATCTGATGGTGTCGTCATTGTGAATTCCGCCACCATAGCAGCACAGGTCGAGTTGGGATTGCTGTCAAACTTTGAAAGCACATCATGAAGCGTAGCAGACAAGCTGGTGTCCTTGAAATGCGCGCTGCATTCGCTGTTTTGCGCGCATAGCTCCATAAAATGCTCGGCCACCTCGCCAAACGCAGCATCCCGCGATGGGTAGTATGACCTCTGGTCGGGTGCGAGTGAAGAGGTCATGACGCTGTCCAAAATGTAACCGGTCACGGTTGTCGGATTCAACTGCATCAGACGCTGAGCAACCACCGTTCCATAGCCCGCTCCGTATACAAAAGTTCTCGAGCCATTGATGTACTTGGCGATGAAGTCCAAAATGTCCATTGCAGCGCTCGTGGTCGAGAACGCAGCGAGATTCCCGTATGTGTTCTGCAGATCCAGAGCACAAGCAGGAACCTCTGAAGGCTCGACTTTTCCGCCTGATGGAGACCCGGAGGTCATGCTTTGTGCTGCCGTGCAATCTAGGCGCGTACTGTGTCCAGTACCGCGGCGTTCAATCAAGTACACATTGACATCCCCTCCCATTCCCTCGTGTACATCCTGTAACACCCAATCCCCTATGACAAACAAGAGCTCCTGATTAGTTTCATTCACTAGAAATTACGCCATGCATTTACTTACAGGTGGAGGAGGAGAGACCAGGACCACCTGGAACCAGAATCACGTTTGGTGCGCTTGCTGCGTTGTTCCCAACAGCAGCCACCCGCTTTACGAAAACGTCGACAGTCGGGCTTGCACTCGCCGGTGCCTCACAAACTCCGGGGTAGCACAACGGAGCCGAGAAGATCATGCACTCGGCATCGAAATTTGTGAATCCTCTATCATAAGTGAACCCTGCGCAGTGGCCCCAGTTTAATAGCCTCGTGATTCGAAGTGTTGGCAGGAGCAGCCAAGGTTTTTCCGATCACTCCAGCCGAGAGAATACTCAGCACGCAATGAAGCTGCATCGTCACTACCGCCGATGTTGTCGAGGACCAGGAAATTGGTAAATGTTCTTGTCCTCGCACGCCGAATGAAACTACCGTTCATTCGCAATTATACCTGGCGGGGCTACCTAGCGCCTAATTGTGACAAACGTTTCATCGTGGAACGATCAACGATTCCGCGGAGGGCACATTACTGCATCCACAAGATTCACCATCGTCACGTACGGTGCGACAAGATTCACCATCGTCACGTACGGTGCATGCTTAGACGATACCGCTATTGTAGCAGCGTCAGGTCTACACTTTTACATTCATGTACGTTCGGTACAGCCGTATGGGTTCGTGGAATCAACGAGTTCAAAAAGAGCTGTTCGAGCTTGATCAGACGAGGCATTAAGATTCAGCGGGAAACGATCTGACTTCTTTAACGCACACACCACGGATCTGAAGTTCTCCCCGTTGTCAGATGTTTTCTTGCACACGACGGACGTAGACATTTTTCGTAGGATCTGTTGGGAGTGTAATCGATCAAATCAAAAAGGGCAGCAATAGTCTTGCACTGTGCATTTCGACGGTGCCTACGATCGTACACATTCTTAGCGTAGTTCAGACAGGTACATATTCGGGTCAGTTGGTGGAGGTCAATTTGGTATTGTGCACTCTTGTCTGCTTGTGAGGTTGCACCATCAACACACGAAGTGGCGACGAGCATCAAATGGCAAGGCACGTAAGGCAAGTAATGGTAGAGAGTGGTACACTACTAGTGAGCAAGCAAGACCCGTTGCGCTGGGTGAACCCAACAATTCGATCGGCAGAACCACCGCTGCATCGACATATCGTAGCGTACTTTTTCAGTGTCCAACGGAGTCCTTCTAGCGCAAATACTCAATTGACCGCCCCCCCATCTCGAAGGGAGGTGTTGGACATGTGACATTTCTTACAAGCAATCGGTATGCGATGTGACAATGACACTTTTGTACAAGCTACAGACACGGCAGCTTTTGTATCGTCATACGGATTGCAACGGGGTGAGCCTGTTGCATGTAATCGACTGTGACACTTTTTAGTTAGAAAATTTTCATAAAGGTTGATAATGTTCGTGAATATTACCATCAGGGGTAAAATTCCGAAGCATTCACCGATTTCCTGGTACAAGGCATCATATCAGCCATCTCTAGCTGTCCAAGCAACGATGGACGCGGCCAATGAGTAATGAGCAAGTCTCAAGCACATATTTATGTAGACAGAAATTATTGAGCTAAGACTAAACATAGGTACGTAAAATCAGGACTTATGTTTTTGTCACAATTTACTTTCTACACCTATTGAAGACTTCGTTCACTAGCTAGCCTTCCTCTACACGTACGGTGTAGGTAACGCCGCGCGTCACTTCACGTGTACCGTATGTGCAGAGGAAGGATAGCTAGTAAACAAAGTCTTCAATAGGATTAAAAAGTAAATCTGTATTAACTATAATTAAGTCGAGATTACATGTACCTATGTTTAGTCTTCACATATAATGTTTTACAAAATTGTAGCGGAGCTACACAGCTCTTTAAGTCAAAGAAAGACTTATTTAACAAGCCAACGGCTTACGGCTGACATCCTATTAGTTCTACGGATCTAATATATAAAGTTAAAGAGTCACCCAGTTCTACGGAACTCGGGTGGACTCTACGAGCTAACAGCTCAACTACTGTATAGTTCTAGAGAAGCACAAGCACAATGAGCAGGGGAGTAAGAGTCTGAGGACTATCTAAACTTCGGCAGTTCTAAGGAACTGCAGGGCACAATGTGCGAAAGGGGAGTGGGGTTCTGCTCAAAATGAGAACTGAACTTAAATAGATTCTATATCAAGAAAAATCCTACTTTTTTGTACCCTGTATTATACTGAACTAGAACTAATACAAATACTAGTATTCGAGCTAAACGGATGGTTGGCACACCACTCAGTCATTAAATGATGACGGTACAAAGTACGCACACGGTAAGTACCGAAAGCGTAACGGGGTGAACCGTTACATAACAATTTATCAGAAATTGTTAATAGAATAGTACTATAAGAGTTATATTCTCGGAATATTGTCATAAGGACAAATATTCTGCAGCACTTACGAGTAGTTTCTAATTGGTTGATATAGGCCATTACATCAACCAACGAAGACGCGCCGCGACAGACGCATGCAATGAGTGGTGAGCAGATAGTTGATATCCACATTTGTATTTAGACATAGTTAGATGAGGATAAATAGTGGTTTATTACAGACATTAACTATTATAAATACAGTTCTACTTTTTACTTAAACTAAGTACTCGCTTCTTCTTACCGTCTTCCTCTGCACGTACCAGTGTACGTGAAGTTACGCGGCACCGCCTTATTCTGTCATCGGAATAAGTAGCTTGTACTGTCACCAGTACAAGCTTCAGGGTGCCCCGTTACACCTGGTAGCACTTCGTAGTCCGTCCAAGGACTACGTTCACATCTAACATGAATACTTTAGATGATAAATATGATCAAAGCTTTCACGCTACACGTGACGGCTACTCCCATTTGAGCGATGTCGGATGAATTGCGATCATACGAATGATTTTTATTGTTAAAAAAGGTGCTGAATAGTCGCTGCTTTCCATAAGAAATAGGGACCAGCAGTATTACGTAATCGCCAAGTTCTGGCAATGAGAACTTGACGAGTCGCAAGCTAAATTAAAACTGCTGCACGAGCAAGGTGACCGGCAAACTGAGCTTCTGAGACAGTAGCAGTCTCAGTCTGCTTCTGCAGTGTTGACGCGTGACTGTCGAGGCGAGACTCTTAAGATAGTGATCTCTCAAAACTGGGGAGTCGAGATAGACTCTCTTTTGAACTAATTCAATGGAGTGAACGATGCCATACAGACTTTTCACAGTAACGATCAGGAAATGCAAGTTGCATTTGCCAAATCAATTTTGTAAGGGCGTGCCATAACTTAGGCCCCATACATTCTTTTTTCACAATACAAACGTGTTTGGATCTTTGCTGGTATTTAAGACTCTGCTCAGCCGAAATTTGAACCGCCAAGACCTAAGGACAGGACTCTTTAGGATAACCTGAAGATCATAAAAGGAAAGCGTGGCGTTCACGCTTACGCTCAACACGTTTGTAACCTTGCAAGTTGCATGGTAGCGCACAATGTAAGTGAGTTCGTGTTGATCACGATATCCTTACAAGGCCTTATAGATGGTCACGACAGGGACCACCTGTTCTGTATCGAGTTGTAGTAATTTTAGAAAACGATTACAACTGCGGTGTGTGGTGAAGTGGTCAAAGGAAATCCTGACCAATCGCCTTGATCACCTCGTAAGTGCATGTGGGACCGGTCATGCCGGTCTTGGGACTGACCGCTACAGAAATACCCAACAATAAGCTGGGTGGTTTGCAAGTCATCAGTGGCGGTCACAGATTATGACCACCAGTAAGGGTCAAGACGAATGACTGACCGGTCATGGTCACGATGGGTGACCAGTGGTCACGGTCACGATGGGTGATCAGAGGTCATTGTTACGATAAGTGACCAGTGGTCATGGTTACTGTAAGATGATCAGCGGTCATGTTGGCAGTTAAGGTGGTTTACTTCAAGCACAGGGAATGGGTGGTGGCAGGCGAACAACGTGGCAGAAAACTTAGATAAAGAGAATTGTGAACGTAGTTCTAGCCCCTAAAAGGTTATTAACGACTAGTATTGTTTTTCCTACAAAAGAAACGCGTCAGCATTCCTCCGGGCTGGAATACTAGTGGCCATCCGACGTACAAGGTTTACTGTCTACGTTTTGCTCAAGGGTTGTCCCTAGATTGCTTGGCTAGGGACAGGTACACTTATTCAAGTTAGCCTGCGATCGGACGCGGCAAGCATACAAGGCAAGGTCTTCAGACGGCTCAAGTGATCAGATAGACAAGGTGATCAAGTGGTCGGAAGAACAAGGGGAATTAATAATAAACATTTAGGCAAGGCGACCTCAAGGAAGGTCAGGCAACCCTAGGAGAGTGCCACCAGTAACCGGTCGTGTGAAGCATCACTACGCGACCACACCCCACCTATCCTCAACTCGGTCAAGACAAGACAACGAACGCAAGACACCTAGAAGAGTGCAACCGCCCGCCGACAGGTACACAAGGTAAGAGGAATCAAGAAAAGACAAGACACACGGTCCGGAGTACCCCCTTCGTTCGTCGGTCGTCCGGGTGCAAGTGGGGAGTCAGGATCGCTACGTAAATGAGCGAATCTCACTTCACCACAGGTGCAAGAGGACTCTAGTGTAAAACAGGCTTACACTACCTTGACCCCATATTGTCCTTCGAGATGAGTAGAGGTGAGAAATCTAGAACCAATAGACCATGCAGTGTTAAGAGCGAGAGATCACGCATTTTAATTTGCAGCAATTGCACAGGTGCAAATGCTGCAATAGTTATGACATTACGTCTACATTTTTAGTGCTTCTTGCCCAGTGCCTCGCCATACTAAGCAAAGTGATCGACTGTCTGCAAAGAAGGGCAATGGACGATTGTCCGACGCTGTTGCAAAATCACAACGGCGTGACGGACCGTCAAAACGGTCAGGGTCAGAATGGGTGGAGAGCCCTGCTGATCCAGCAACCTCATGCAATTTGTTTTTTAATAATTACTCCAGACCCACTATCACAGCGTATCTCCTTTTTAAGTAATAAAGAACTTTTCATTTTACTTAAGTTAGAAGTGACAAAAGATAAGTCACTTTGTGCCCTAGTAGACTATGTGGCGTCGAACAACTTTGTTCGTCACCAGTTGCTAGATGATCGTAGGCTCAAGTTCGCTGAATGCGATACCCTTCCGAAGAAATTGACGGTGCGCTCTGCAACAGGCGCATCGATAACATTGAGTTAAACTGTAGTGGGACTTTACAACACGCTAGAAGGAAAGCACAACGATGATGACTTCACTGTGCTGGATCTGGATGACAAATTTGATGTCATCCTTGGTCTGCCATGGCTCATAAAGTACCAGACATGGATCAGGTGGCAGCATCGATCCATGAAGATGTCTACACTTTGCATATCAGAAGAATACATGATATACGTCTTGGAGCGTCCACAAGCGTGTGGATGTACTGCAAGTGGGTGTGATGGCCTTACTTGTGGTACGTTCGTTAGTAGGACTGCAATTGATCGCAGTGGAACAACCGACCACACTGTAGAGGGAGCTACCGGCTGCTGTGCGGATGTACAAGCAGCGCCGAAATTCCACCATTCGAAGAAGTTCAGAAGATAGAAATATGGGCATCCGCCTAGCGGGCGACATCCAAGGAAGAATAAACTAGTTTTTCACTCTGAGCAACACGAATATCCTGGATCGGCTGGAGATTCGATTGCAAGAAAAACCTAGCTGTGATGGCGCAACCATAGCTAGAAAACGTTGGAGGAATCAGTCTATACGTACTTGACGCAGAAATCCCTCAAGAATTTTTGATGAGGTTGTATAACTTGATTAACCTGATGGAATAAGAACTCATAAACCTTAGTGAACAAGTCCCCAGCATCCTGATTGAAGATTCCCGGGAAGAAACTGAGACATTAAGGTTTTAGGATAATGATCGATCGAGTGAAGGCACTCATACACTTGATCTGATCGCGCCGACAAAGTTGACTTCGCAGATCATACTATTGCTAACGCTAGAATCTGAACGATTCTTGCGAGATCTGCATAGTGGCAAGGTCAAGCATATCTGCGTACTAGTCACAAGGACGAGTACGTGACCAACATAGCTCGTAAATGTATTTGCCGAGAACATACAGACTCTCAGCAGATCGTCGATGGATAAAATCTTCCTTGATGAGAAGACTCGAGACGAGCGAATTACGTATCTGTAGTCACAGTCGCCTCAAAAAACAATATGCAAGGATTACACGAACATCAAGAACGTGTTTAGTCAATTCGTGCCATGCGTTTTGCCTAAAAATTATGCAAGCAACAATAAATCGATCTGAAATCGGGCTGAAGCACTGCGTCATGAATCGGAATATCTGTCTCGTGAACGAGTACTTGCTATCGACACTTTTTTTACTAATCGCTTATTTGCGAGCCTTGTAAGGAATTCTGATTCCCTCCCAACTTTCTAAATTCTGTATGCGCAAGGCCATAACGTAACGGCGTGTAAAGCACGCGTTCAACAAGATGTATGGTATAATAGTACTGGAGCATGCCCCGCTGCCGAATAAGGACTTGATTATAGGTAGTATATAAAATAGTACCATGTTCTGTCCATGGGTCTGATGGATGGTTTTTATCAGATTCCCATGCATGAGCGGGACACCCCGTACACGACAGTGAACACCACCAGCGGGGAGCTGTGGGAGTGTCCAGTATATCCTCTCGGGCTGAGTAACGCCTCTGCAACCTTTAACAAATGTGGTTCGATCCTGTTAAGACCGATGCAAGTTTTGCACCGGGCTACTTTAACGATGTGTTCGTCGATACGTGCTATGGGAAGAAAGACGGACGTAGAGATCACACATTTTTCAGGTCCTTAACGTTTGCGAAAGTATAATTCTAGACTAATCTGAAGAAGGATACACTCGACGCTAGCAAATACCGCTTCTTGGGTGCATCTTTAAAAAAAATTGAGCTCCTTGGCCTAGCGGGGTACTTGCACGAGTACTCGCGCAACTACGCCACGACAATCTTAAATCTCTCTTGTCTAGTAAAGAAAAGCGAGAGTTGGTCATGGATTGCTGAGTGTCAGAACTCCTTCAAAGGAATCAAGAACAGCTTGATACAATCGCCTGTGTCGGCGATTACAGAACAGGATAGACCATTCCACGTGGTCTGTGACGCCAGAGATTTTGCGATCGGCTGCACGTTTATGCATTACGATGCAGACGGCCTAAAGAACGTCCTCTGTTATCAATGGCTTCAGTTACAAGCAGCTGAGCGAAATTACCCAGTTCAAACAGGTAAAGATATGCCACAAAGTATGCACTAGTAAAAATTCGCGTCTATCTCCTTGAGTATAGGCCGCTCGTAGCCTTTAAGGATCATTTATCACTACGCACGACAGTATCAACCCTCGCAAAAGATGATGAGGTGGATCTCCTACTTTCGGAATACAACCCTTCCGTGGAGTACAAACCAGACGACTTGATATCTTCACGGACGCGTAGTCGTGCCAATCCAGTTTCGAGTCGGCTACGCAGTCCAACGGCGAGGTCGAAATTTCTGTTGTCACAATAGTCATAGAGCTCCGAATTTAATATTACTTGACAGCATAGGAACGACCAATTCTGGCGATACAGTTGAATTGCGACTAACGGACGACCGAATCCGAGTCTTCTCATCGGAGACACTCTCGACCATCGATGAGATACTGCGAACCCGTTCGTTCTCACCAAACACTTGTGACGACCGAACATCGGCGACGTACTCGGCCTCTGTGACAAGTGCGCAGATCTGCTTAATCTTGTCACTACGCAGATCTCGCAAGAATCTTTTAGATTCTAGCGTTGGCAACTTGACCACCTCCGAAAGTGACTTCGGGGGCGTCACGAGATCAAGTGTATAATCGCCTACACTTGATCCGTCATTCACCAAGACATTCA
Organism: Peronospora matthiolae; assembly: GCA_921007115.2. NCBI lineage: Eukaryota > Oomycota > Peronosporomycetes > Peronosporales > Peronosporaceae > Peronospora > Peronospora matthiolae. Next base: position 247,576 of record CAKLBY020000068.1, on the reverse strand, counting down.
CTGACTCGGTGATTTCCTGGGAAAACACATCCGCAGGTGATTGGGGATCCACACCCTCAGCATAACTCTCTCGGGAGTTATCACTCACATGATCGCTGGAACTTTCTTCCAATACGTGATCGGAATCTGGGTGTACTACCACAGTAACTTTATCTTCGATCGACTCTCTTTCAGTCGATCGGGCTTGCTCTACGATCGACTCTCTGGTATTCGATATCGCTTCAACATGTGGTTCATCCTGAACAACACTTATCTCTCTTCTCGAATGCAACCTTCCTGGTGTGCATCCGTGTTCCGGTCCACTCGATCTCTTCGAAGTGGTGAACCTTCGTCGCAGCCTGTGTCTCTACACAGGTGCCGGAAGCTGGTTCCACAGTGTAGTGGCCTTCTCACTATGATCTTGTGCAATCGTACTAACTACCGTACCACAAGTGAGGCCATCGCACTCACTCGTAGTACATCCACACGCTTGTGGACGCTCCAAGAGGTCATTAGATGGCCATCTGATGTACAAATGGCAGGCATCTTCACGGATTAATGCCGCTAGCTAACGAATGGCTAGTACTTTCTAAGCCATGACCTACCGAGGATGACATCAAATTTTTCATTCAAATCTAGCACGGTGGAGTCATCATCGTACTGCTTTTCTTCTAGCGTGTAGTGGATTCCCACTGCACGTTTATTCACTGTTACGGATGCGCCTGTAGCAATGCACACCGTCATTCTCGTTAGAGGGCACTCTCGATCCACAAAGTTTAGCCTACTATCCCCAAGCGACTGGCGTCGACTAAAACTGTTCGACGCTCCACAGTCAACTAGGGCGCGAAGTGACATTTCACTTGTCACTCTGATCTTCAAAGCGATGAGGGATTCCTCATCACTAGGGCAGTAACACACAGAGACTGTGTGTTGGGAGCAACCTTCGTCAAGAGTCCTGCAAATTATCTTGACGTTGCTGGATCAGCAGGGTGCTCCGCCCCTACTGACCCTGTCCGTTTATTGACGGTCCGACTTGCTGTCGCGGCTTAGCGACATGGTCGGACCCACGCCTCGGACCTTTCCTTAATTAGCGGTGTTCATCACGTCCTGGCTTTGGGCGTGTTGAAGTGCTCGGGAAACTACATTCATGAGCGTAGTTTCCAATCTTCTGACAGCGATGGCATCTTGCCGTTCGCTCTATTGTGACTCAGAGAGCGAGGGTTCTCGCTCTAGATGTAACAGAGGTCCATTGGTTCGGGACCCTTTGTTTCCTGTCGTCTCGTCGGACGATAGTTTGACGAGTTAGCCTGAGACTGTCTCAGACTGAATTCTTCTTGTTCCACATACGCTATCGTTCTTTCCAGCGCATGATAGTCATCTCGGAACATGTAGGTCTTCACCAGCCCACCCACAAGGCTGTAGATGAACACGTTGATGAGCGTGTGCTCATCAACAGTTTTTTCCTTAATGCTTCCGTAACGCTAATCGCAAGAGAGCGCAGGTGCTGTGCGTAAGCGTGCACGTCACGCTTACCTTGCTTGAGCCTCAAGAGAGCAGAGGTTGCTCTGAAATCGGCTCTCGACGGCTCAAACGTCTTTTTAAGCCGAACCTTCTAGATCTCCAACGACTCAAAAACGTTTGGGTCGTGAAGCTTGAGCCCTAAGGCCTAAGTCTTTGCTCGTCCCGTAAAATTTGACAGGGCGAAAGTGACTTGCATCTCGTCACCGTCGATGTGACGGGCCCTGATGGCTACGTCTAACTCGACGAACCATCTCAAAAAGAAAATCTACACGGTTCCCTTGTACCTTGAGATGTCTATCTTTATGGTTTCGGGTCGACGCATGTGCGTCGGCCCGCCTATCGACTGATGAGAGCCTTGCTGCTGTAGCAAGGCTATCTTCTATCTTTCGACGTCAAGTTTACCGTGTAGGAACTTGTTGACAGCAGCACACTCATGCGGCCGAATACCTTCCACTCTGAATCACTCAGATGGTAGTAGCCTTCACGTGTGACGTGAAAGCTGTCATCTTTTACGTCCAATGTGTTTATGTTGGACGGACAATAAGGTTTAGTTAAACGGATTACGAAGTGCCACCAGGCGTATCTGGGAACCCTTTGTTCGGGTGCCACAAAACTTCACGTACACTATAACGTGCAGAGAAAGCTAAGCTGATGGGGTAAAAAGAGAACTGTATTCAACATGGTTAAGCTATCAATATAACTCTAATCTTTATCTAACGATTTTAGATATTAGACTACGTCTTCGTATGACGACAACCTGCTCACCACTTATTGCGCGCGTCTATCCAGCTATTGGTGTTAATCTATGGTTGATATGTCTTATATCAACCAATGGATGAGCAGCGCATGAATCGTTTTAGAGGAGGATAGTATTCCTTCAATATTATCCATCTTGGACAATATTGGTAGAATATTGTCATGCTAAAACATTCCTATTGACACTGTTCGGTGTCCATATAATGTAACAGACTACCCCGTCCCACGCATGGCCAAAATGCCTGCATTCGACGTGAAGGTGGCGGTTGAGTCCGCAAACTCCTATTTCGGCACCGATGACGCGTACAACGGTGTACCGGCCCCCGCTCAGCAGGACGCAGCTGCCACGCCAGCGTAAGAGTGACCTTGCAAGGGTTCCGACTCCAGTGGAGCAAAGCAGAAGCGTCAAGCTGAATTAAGACAGCAACACAATGATGCACAGAGTTCAAGGGGTGGACGCACTCTTCAAGATCAGTGATCTTTTACCTGTAATTAAGAGTGTCGAGCATTCATGGTCGTCGTTAGTTCGTGCTATATCCGTCGTTTTCTCTTCTGGTAGCAGTAAACATGAAATTGTTGGAACGCTGATGCAAAAGGACACACAGGCACGTCGGAGTTGCGCTCAATGGAGAATGAAGTCTACATAGCAGTACAGCGAGCCGACGAAACCTACTCCATCGCCACTGACTGGGCGAGATCACTCTTAGTTTTTTTGTACGATAATGCAGTGTCACCAAAGTCCTTACTGCAGACAATAAGAACTCGTGGCAGCTGCATGCATGTCTCTTCGATAGCGTGCAAGCAACTAATGTACATGTCGTAGTCTGAATTGGGCTCACACGACGGTTACCGCCTGACATGAATACACATAGTATATGTGATATAAAGCCCTCAGATCAGTTGATCCGTGACCACTGGTGTGGCTCATAATCTGATTCTTCCATTGATGACAGATTGGTGAACCATCCATCCATATTTTAGGACACTTAGTTTTACAATCTGAATTAATTCTGCCTTAGAAATAAAGAGTTGTATGAGGCTTTTAAAAATACAATTGGCAGTTCCCTTTGAAATGATTGGCAGTTCCCCCTTTGATCCAGTGTATATACGTAACTTGTTTGGACGTCAACTGGTCGCAAAGAGTAAGAGCCTTGTTGTGGTGCGTACTCTAAAAACTTTGTGTGAAAGATCAACGAAGATCGTTTCAAGAAGTGCCATGGACCAGGAATTGAAGCCTTACGAGCCTGAGGACTCTCTGAGAGTCTTCGTCAATTAATTTTAATAACTAGAGAGCTTCTACAAGTTTGGAGACCCTCTCTAAACATATGGGAACTTACATTTCGTAGCACTGATAAACTTTAAGAGTCGCAAGTCTTTGTCTGACCAAGAGCTGTAGAGCCCCGCTGCAAAATCGGTCTCGCCTTACAAATATAAGTAGATAATTTTGTGACATATTTATCACTTTCTTCAGAGCGGACACTGTTTAAAATCAGCTAAATAAGTACTTTTGAAAGGCGAATTTAAAGAGGCCGTCGAAAAAGCGTCCTGTGGGCCACAGAACCTTTGATTCCTGTTGGAAATCTATGGGCTCATCCAAATGACGAAAAAATGATCGAAACGTTATTTATGAAAGAACATTCTCGATCATAGGAATATGTGCTTGATGAAGGAAATGATGCTCACTATCCATTTCCCTTCTTACAGCGCGCCGGTTCGAAATCTACTGCGCTTAACAGAGACATTCTGCAGTATGAAAAGACCCTTGATGCGAGAAAGGAATACAAAGTAAGTTTCAAAAACTGGAATGCTAGATAAACCCGTTTATTTGCTGTGAGACGTCTTACATGATTTGTCGATCTAAAACGCTTTCTGCGCAGGACAGTTTAAATTTTCTCCTGGGATGTTAGCAATTACTCTCTTGTAACCCCCCGTACACAATTGTACATAAAAAGGACTTTTGTCGTGCTCTGCTATCCCACTTACCGCCTGAACACGAATTTTCGTGTAAGCGTGAGGTAATTGTTGCGCATCTTGGTACACTATTTATATTAGAGGTTTACTATTCGTGGATAGCAATTTGGCAGTGAGAGATTAACTGTCTAGTTTGGAATGTGATGTCCTGAGTGTGAGTTTTGTCTTCATTTAAGACAAAATGTATCAAGGTGTTGGAAAGGCTATCGGTAACCTTCTTAAATGCGTGTCGTAAGCCTCATGGAAAGAGGAGCCTGAAATATTTAGCTTTAATAAACAAGAGAAATCACTGAAGAATCCTGAACAGATCTCAAGAAGGTAGTTCCAATCAGTCAACAAAACAATATGAGCTCGATTTAATCTTTAACCTATGCAGCAGAACTTGGATTACAACAGAAAATGATGTTAACTGCTAAGAAATTTCTCGTTAGAGTAACAACGTAAAACTGGACTTTTTGAGCCTATTTCACGTATATAGAGTAGCGGGAAAGAGTTGTAAACTTGCGATCCCATTACCAACGATTGTGTCACCATACGTTGCTACTGCAGAAGAAAAACGCAAGGATCGACAGCCTCGAGGAACAGACATCGTCCGGCGCTTTTACAGTCCCAAGTGATTCTCAATCCTTCGTTCAGGTGATTTTAGAATCACCACCGTATCATCGTAGTGCGATCTTTATCGAAACTACCTCGACTCCTCAGTCAGGGGAAGACTTCTTGACTCGTAGACTCTCTTCGCAAACTAAATCGGACATGTGTAGATTCAGAGAGTCTCAAATTGTTGCAGACTTAATGAGACTCAGATCTTGAGTGTCCAAACGAGCTCGTAGAGCTTTTAGTCTTGGTTCAACGTAAAAACGTCCTGATAGGACAAAGTGGCACTAATGCGCAAGAGTGCTTGTCCTGATGGAAGCTTACACCTCCTTACGATCAGCTAAGTCTCAAGAAGGCACATGTCAGCTATTAAGTAAGAGGTGAAATGCGTGTGTTTGCTATTTTATGGCGACAGGAAAACCTACCGACGTGTTTAACTTATAGACTCTGCTAACCATTCCAGTAATCTTAATACATGTTTTTTGAATAATACCGTATCAGAAACTATGACTTACTTGTAATGCACATTACGATAGGTAGTATCCAACTGTAATTCGATGAGGTGCAGTGTATCAATATCGTACGAAACACAAGAATACGACAATCAAAATCACTGATCTTCGTTATGTGCCGCACGACACAAAAATTGATATACCAGTCGTCATGTGACCCCATTACACCCCCCCTCACCAAACTACCCATAATCGACATTTTTACCTTTTCGTCAAAATAGCGTGGTGTGTTGTGTTCCCAAAACCTACACTCGGACAATGATGTCATATTCATCTGAATCTTAATAAAACTTATCAAGAGAAGACAGCAAAGTCGACTACGACACCCTGACACGGTCGTGTCTGAGGGTGATGGGCCCGATACTGATACATCGGTGTCTAGCGAGTTCTCGTGCTTAGTGCCTAATTTTTCCCCTTATAAAGGCACAGTCCATTAGGTAGCAGCGCTTTAATCAGGTTGTGCACTTGAGGCAGGTATGATCACCATCATTCTTTATAAATACCAGCGACGGTGTTGTGACGCTAATCAGTTGCAGTAAAATATATTTATAAGCTGATACTTGTTGCAGAACACACCCAGCAATTTACAGGACAACTATTATCCATTCAGGCCACATGATCCTAGAACATTACGGTGGTCGACATTTTTAAACGGGATGGTCCCCGAAAGAGGTGCCAAACACCAGAAATGAAGCCATCTCAAGAATACTAGACCTAGTTGCTGGGCCAAGCACGAGGTGTATCTGTGCCTGTACAGACGACAGTTCCGATTGTTTTACACCTCGATGAGAGTCAAGCAAAGACCGACACCATGTTTATTTGTTCGCTCATATAGCACGTCGCTTACCTACCATGAGATTAATACTCAAAGGCGGAAGCTCATTTGAAAGAGAACTGAGACATGAATTCGCGAAACTCAAAGCCTGAAGCAAACTTCGATCGATCTACAAAACTCGATACGTGCAATGCGCAGGTAATCAACTCTATTTAGGAATTCCGACACATATGCACCTACTAGGGGAAAAGAATTTGAGCATTAAGCTGACCATCAGCACGACGCTTGATACGTCAACGGCGTATGCGCAGACTTGCCGAAGTGGCACCTCAAACTCCTATGAGTTTTCAGATGCAGGGTAGCCACGCCACTTTACCAGATACTGGTGTTAATTTTTGAGACGACCCGCTTCACGAGATTATCCTTGATGTGATCGTTACATCGGTACATGCCTATGAAGAGCTCGTGTCAGGAGCAACTTGCCTCCATGAGTTCCTCGCTCGCATGCAGAGTGCCCTGGTTCATCCTGAGGATGAGGGAACCTACTTTGGTAAATCCAGTGCAAAGCGCTCACTATTCCAAAGCGCTCACGTCACGTTATCGACTACGTTGGCCCTTTTTCTTTAAGCAAATAAACCGTTTTTCTTGATCTTCTCGGCCGATAAACGACTTGAAAGGTGAAGTGCAACCTGTATGTTTGTATATAGGGTAGAACCATGGACGGAGATTCAACTATCCAGGAGCTCTAGTTTTCAGACCAAGATGCTTCCTGTCCACGATAGAGAATCTTGACAAGGCTAGACTATTTCAGCATAGAACACTGGGTTTGTGCGCAGCTTGCGCGGAGGGGGGGGGGTAGTGTAAAGGCGAGGTACTCTTTGGTAGAGAATGTGAAAGGTTAAATGAAGCCCGTACCCAAATTTGTATCAAAGACTACGGATCTTTTACCTGTTTGTAGGTTTCGAGCTTGTGTAGAACCTGATTTACAGCAATACATCCTCTGCCCTTAGCATCTACTTGTTCCTTTTGTTTGTCTTTACTATCATCTATTCTTACACACACGTGTCACAAGATACTAAATCGAAATACGGAAAACGCGCTTACCATTTTGGTACTGGTTAGACTTACATCAGCAAGCTTGTTGGCAAAATTTTCCCATCTAAGAAAAGAAGCATGCAGTAGAATTGCTAGCGGAACAAGAGGGTACAGCAAATTTTATTTACGTAGAATAAGCAAGTACTGGTAGCTGAATGAACGGCGTTCTTTGATGTAAACTCCATAGCAACGAGCATTAAGCTACTCGTTTTCGAAGAATTGTCACAAAAATCTGAAAGATCATCTCTGATGGCGTGATTAACCCGCTCAGGTTGACCATAGGTCTTCGAGTGATCCTCTGTGGACATGTTCTATAGAGTGCCAGGCACACTATAGATAATATTTAGAATTTCATGGATTCTTGCAAAGACATTGCCGCCGAAAACGTGCTGACAAATGACCAATCTGTAGACAGCTTGTGTATATCTTCGTCATCAATAAAGTCCGGCATCGCCGTTAAGCTAGCCATTTGCTCAAATGATCCCGAAAACTACAATTAGTGTGTCGTGGCTGTGCAGCGGAAGATCAAACAAAAATTCTAAAATGATGGAATCCTAATTTCTAGCAAGTATGGGTAAAACGACGAGCAGAGCCTCCAGTTATGTCTAGGTTTAACCTTTTGAAACGTTTTTCTAATGCACACACGTGTGTTCACATAATTTTAAGCTTAAGTAATCAGAAGTGCTACCTCACAGAGACGAATGTTTTGTCGAATCGGGTGTTCACTAAAAGCGCTATTGCGGGCCACAAAGAAAATTCGATACTATCAAATCCTTATCTTGAGGTACGACGATGCGAGAGTTATCTGTTTTGACGTGTAATCACACAATAGGCCCGGTCCATGATTATCTATGTTAGCGAGCATGTGACCGTGACGACAGCGTAATGTTCGAGGATTTTTACGTGTCGCTTCGTGATGAATCCGCGCGCTTCGGAGGAAAGCTGAAGTGTGTCGATCAAAACAATATGCACGATATTCGCTTTGGTGCCCCAGTGTGTCTCCTATGTTATTAAATGCGCAACCATTGTAGCTCTTGGGTAGTGGGCGTTTCGTAACCCCCGGCGCATGAAGAGGTGTGTGTTTCGAAACTTACGAAGCTAGAGTATAAAAAATGTGAGACGTAATAATTCACTTCACGATCCAAATAACTTTGGAAATAATTCGTAATGAATTTTGTGTGAATATGCCGCACGGACTAAAACAACAGCGAGTGATACACCTGTCGCAATAGAGCAAGATCATATTAATGCCAATGAAACAGCGCAGGAGCCATAACATTATGTAATTCCGGCTTGTACTACACAATGAAGTTATATCCTCAAAGTCGGGAGGCCAACTATCCATTTTATAAAAGAGGTGAGGTGACTGTGCAGACGGTGGTAAGGGCGAGTGGTAAGGATTAATGACGAACGTCTCAGAGGTGAGATCAGAATTTGTCTGGAGCAGGCTTGATAGCAGTAGCTATTTGTGATGAAAGGAGAAAATTGTTTCATCAGCTTAAGATGACGAAAGTGAAAGCGATAATACGTTCAAGACTCTTAGCATATTTCTGGTATAGCCCTACCTAAGTCGAAACCCGACACGTCCAAGACGACATAGAAAGTATACACAGAGTTCAACACCGCTAAAAATGGGAGCACGTAGTAGCCCCTCCTACACGCTCGGAAAGATATATAGTGTACGATACTCCAACACGCTCCCTAGTTTTTTAAGGAGGTTGGTCAAAGACTAAATTATATTAACATACGTTCCGCTATATTTTAGTGAACAATTATCAAGAACATGACATTTACGTAAGCTCTTATGGTTCGTAAGAATCAGGCAAATAAGAATAGATGACACCTCAGCGGGATTCTCTTTCAGGCTTTTCGTTTACAAATTTCATCTCAGAAAGAAATTACCATCCGCAACAAAGTGCATTTAAATGCTTTGGTATGCAACTTAAAAGCGCGCAGACACTCAATTGCACTTCCGAAAATAAAAAATGTGATCTTCCACATCCAACCGTTCCTGTTCTGCTTGACTAAAGACAGAAATAAATTTATAATATGTGTGCATGACACCGATGGGGACGGAAAACTAGACGCATTAGGAGTATCTAATGGCTGTAGTGGCACTATTATCCACTCGCAGAACATACCGCTTGGTGTGAAATGCTCTTAATCTAATAACATTCGGGTCCCTTTTGTGATTGGTACTACCCGTCGACCAAGTTAATAGGGCACTATTCCTCGTACAACCAACCGTGTTGTTCTAGAGAACAACCTTTCAAAAGAATTAGTGTCTTTGAAGGAATAGTGTCTGCAAAGTACTTGTTATAAGCATTTACAATACTTAACAAATCACTCGTCTTTTGACTTTAACAGTCGGCTATGAGTGCGGATATTTCTATCGCGAATGACTCGTGCTTTGCCAAAAAAAGTCGTTGATGAAATCAAACGGTTCCTTTCAGTTTGGCGAATATCGTATAACACAATATTCGGTTCCAGGAACCGAGTCATTATCATGAAGTACGCTTCTATCTGGAAATAAGACGGGTGGATTGTCAAGCATCACTTCATGAGATTCCTCACCCAGAAGACATAAAGTTATGTGGTTGTTTTCAATACTCAAGATAAATCACCCGTACTAAGGTTGGTCTTGGTTTAGTCGAGGAAAGATCCATTCAGAAGCGAAGATAAATTTTTAGTGCTAGTTCTAGTATACACCACTTCAGGTAGGCATTAAATTCAATAGAGCAACTGAACTATTCTACCGACACTCGCTAAATTCTCATAGATCTCCTAACGATCGTACACATTCTATAATAACCTTACCATCAGTGTTACAGTCACTACATTGATGTGTGTGTACAGCTGGTCGCCATCATAAACGTGTGATGACTGTACTCTTTGTGTCTCACAATAGTCACCTCGATTGGGTTCACACTCCTCGAAAGGGTCATTATGTCACTGTTTTTAAGGTTGATAGGTTTATCAGCATAGATATGATCTGTACAAGAGCCGCTGTGAACATCGACATTCGATGGCATGTAACTTGACTCGAGTTACTATTCTCGTGAAGTACGTGGAAACTGACGTGCATCCGTAAAGCTGAGCTCTTGCTGCCTTGTTGTCCCGCCAAAGGTATTTGATTTGATATTCAGCGCATCTCAATCACAACCAACTTTATGCATTAAGTACCACATTTCCGTCCATGCTCATAAGATGAGTCCAACCCTCGCCGACTCAATGCAAGATCAAAATATATTTCGGCATTAAGTAAGCCGTTATCACAACGATGATTCATTCAGTAGGTTACTATATAAATATCTTTTCTCCATGCTCGCATCCTTGATATCGTTATAGCAATGGTTTCAGATATTTTATTATTTGGCACACTAATAGACTCAGCCAATGGATGTCTACAAAAGCTCTTAATATCCCTAACAGAGTTTTGTTCATTAATCTTCATAGCTCGTTTAAAGAAATCCTGCATTGCGACAAAGGTCTCATGTCGTTAGTCGATATACGGTTCGTGGTTATCAAGCCAGACCATATCAAGGATGAGATCATACCTCGTGTCCAAATTTGGTGCTTAACAGCATTCAATGCCCTACACTCGGAAACCTTTACTCTTGAACTCAGATAATGATCAAGCATAGTGACTGGGTCTCTGTAGTCGCACGAAAACGGATCAGATTACCCTGTTGCTCATGAATTGTCTTAGAATACTTATCACTCTTTCCGAAAGAACAAGATTTGTGATAATACCGGACGCTCCGAAGTCGATCAAAATCGTCCAAAGGTTATCATATTCTTTGACAATCTCTTCGCGACCAAACGTATTGCTATTTATTCCTTCACCGTGTTAAAATGTACGGAGCTCTTTTAGGCAAAGCTCTGTTCACCACTAACTTCCTAGTATGTACACATGAGCCAATTCTTTCCCATCAGGACGCCCCACCCCTAACCGTGCTGTTCCCGACCGCAGATAAGTGACAAAATTTCGGCTTGAGGAAGCGTAAAGTTCCATAATAAATAATGGAAAATGGAGACATTGATACTTCGTGCTTACACACGGTGAATGTTGCTATGCTGATCCAAAAAACGAATATCCTCTTCTTTGTCAACTTCGGCTATTCTAATAGCTTTATTCTCGCCTAATTAGATTAAATGGATGTTTTCGAAGAGCTTGGATCACGAGCTACCTTCAAGTTAGACTCAGCGCTTAATACAACACCCACAGTCGCATCGAAGAAGATGAGAGGACCCAAAATTCTTTCTTTTTGGCTGTGTTTAAGCGTATTCACGTGATTAAAAAACTGCCAGACGCATCGTAGAGAAAGTGGTGATCTGGTGACGCGAACAGAGGTTTGAACTTGTAAGGATAGCTCTAACAGTCTTTCTTGCTTGATTCCAGATACGAAGCGAGAACAAATGAAAAACCGTTTTCACGGTGCATTGAGCCGGAATAATTATTATCTGAGCAGGCCTTATGCCACAGCCTTGTCGGCAGACTTGTACACGTTAAAACGCATTGCATCAATTAAGAACTAAGCTTTTAAGTGACCAGACCAGCTCGCAGTTGCTCCACTCGGGAGAAAGCCAGGTTCATGGGCATTTTCACTTTGCGAATGCATTGAATAAAATTTTGGGGTGAAGCTCCTACAGAAAGTGGTGGATCTAGGGCGCAGTAAACTGAAGGAATAATCGACAGCATACCTGGGATTGGATACTGGAGAGGAAGCATTCACAGATAGACGACGACCTTCTGACGAGGATAATATGCGAGATGCACAAAGAACTTTTATCAGAATACTTTAAAAGGTACTGAGCAAATCCGACCACGGATTCAAATTAGATAAGCCCGGTCCCTCGGGGCTAGGTCTTGATACTTCGGGGTCAACCGGAGCGCATTCATGGTATGCCTGGTCCCAGATAGTACACATAGGCTCAATTTAGCCGCTTCAATCGAAAAAAACAATTTTTTTAAAGATGGTTTTATATTTAGGGCACCCCAGCCCCTATTCGGCAGATATCAGCCTTTCAAAGTCAAGCTACGCTTGGCCAGTCAAAAAGTTGACCAAGGCATAGGCAAGGATAGATTAACGAGCTTAAGAGGATAGGATGGTTTTAAAATGCTACTCAATTCGCGATCCACGTGGCATTACTTCGTCATGCTTATAGGGAATCGTTAAGTCTGCCCTTCCCTCCTGCTACAGCCAGGGGATTAAAATTGCCTCTACGTTAGATTGAGTTGTGTAGCAAGGCTCAAGTGAAGGATAGGATACTAGAAAAGTTTATGACATGTTGGTGCGCCTAGAAGCTGCAAAAATCTGCTATCGGAGGCGGTCTATCCTCCTGGTGGTACAAAGGCAATTTAAAAACAGGGAACAAGCACTTCTTTAACAACCGAAGAAAGGCCAGGTGCGAAAAGCTCCCTGAGGATTTAATTAAAAAGCTCACACTCGGCTAGGTCGTTTGAGTTGCCACCTACTGGACCAAAGAGTTAAGCATATCTACCCGGGGCCTCCAAGTCAACTTCTGTCAGGGCCAACTTTTACATCCTCACCCAATCTTCCAAACAGTGCGGCACGACTGCCGACGGGTACACAAGGTGGGGGGGGTGTCAATGCGCAACTTCGCAGTACTACCTATGTAATCAAATCCCGGAACAGTGAGCGGTTTGGGGACATCACGCAGGTTTATAATTCTATTACAACACATTCGACCCTTGTTTGCCTAGAACTTCTTTAGAATAGATACTAAGGAGCATTGGACTCTTTGTCTACCGTTAAGAGATTATTAATTAGGCATGGCAGATGTCAAATAATTACAAACTCTCTAAATTAGAAAAGGCTTAAAATGCATATGGGCATCGACGAGCATAAATTGCGTCTGGTCCTTATAAAGAAGAATACATTCTTGATTCTTTTCCGACTAAGAATTTAAGTTCTTCGACGGCTAATAACATGACCTTGGACCCATCGACCTTTGTTTTCAATATTACACAAACACAGTCTTTAAAGACTCAGGTGTGGTCTAACTACTACTGCTACTGAGTGTGTGGATCTACCTCAACTCCTCAGTCAGGGGAAGACTTCTTGACTCGTAGAGTCGCTTAGCAAATTAAACTGGACATGTGTATGCTCAGAGAGTCTCAAAATATTACAGACTTAACGATACTCAAATCTTGAGTGTCCAAACGAGCTCGTAGAGCTTTTAGTCTTGGTTCAACGTAAAAACGTCCTGATAGGATAAAGTGGCACTAATGCGCAAGAGTGCTTGTCCTGATGGAAGCTTACACCTCCTTACGATCAGCTAAGTCTCAAGAAGGCACATGTCAGCTATTAAGTAAGAGGTGAAATGCAAATATTTTTGCAGATTTGTAACAATGGGAAACCTTAATTCCGTACTCATCTTAAAAAACTCTGCCAACTAATCTATAATTATTGCGAGTGCAAGGGGCGAAGATACGAGTGATTGTGCGCAAGTTAAATGTCGAACGAATTATATAGTGCTGGTCCGTATGTCTGTCTGTCCGTCTGTCTGTCTGTCTGTCCGTCCGTCCGTCTGTAAGCAATGTGAATAGGTGTACTTTACACCCAAAAGTGCGATCTCTGCATATCCCTTTCTCATAAATATGTAGGCCTTTTTGATGTCACTTTTTGACTAGGTCACTTTTGTGACGTCTCAAAGTCAATTGAAGGTGACAATATCATATTAGCAAATGCTGGACGCCCATAAGAAAAGGCTGGTCGCGTTTCTTGACTATGCTTAACGGTTATATACAAACATTACCAGTATCACACTCATTCCTTAGCAACTATTGTTGTATACTGTGTTGCAACTTAATTTAGCTTTATGGCCTGGTCAATTAAACCAAAGGGCGAGCTCCAGAGCTCCCCCCTGTCTTCATTTGATTTTTCTGAGGTTGCAACTTCAGAAAATATCACGTACTTAGGATACCCTTTACCATATTTACCATCCAACAGGTATTTGATAAGTTACAGTATTAACGCAACGTCTTTAGTACAGAAATACGCCTATCGAATTCGCGTACCTTCTGTGTGGACCACGCGACACAGTAATGGTCATACTAGCCGTCGCGTGTGACCCCATTACACATCGAATGGTACTTAAGGGATGCTTAAGTAACTCACGACTTGTTTACGAAGACCTAGTTTTCAATGACACTTCGCTCATGGTAGTCAACTTGTGCAATGTCATTCGTGACCTGAATATAAGGATACAATCAGTGAACAAAAGTCAGATGACATTAATGCGTCGTTTTAGCTTGACCAAACCGGCATTTATTCCACTTCCAGATTAAACTCTCAATCAAAAGAGGCCAAATCACGAAGACCTCCAAAAACTGGTTATTAGGCTCCCAAACTGGGTAGTAACTTTACATAGTTAAAAGCTTGACGTTAGTCTCTGTTTACAGCCTATACCAGTAGAGGAAGACCAGCAACATCAAAGGAAAGCAATAGGCAAGACATCTGCAAGCAGACAGAAGAGACGCTTTTTTTTCTCTTGTACATCCTTATTCTAGTCGCCAACTAGTTCGTTTAGCATGATGTCCGGTCCTACGAAGGTGAACTCGCGCATGTGATGCTGTCCGGTCGATCACCACCGGATGGCATGACAGAGTAGAGTCAAGGTAGCTCATCGGGACTTGAAATGTCATGTATGTAACGGGGTGAATCGTTACATAACAATTTATAAGAAATTGTTAATAGAATATAACTATAAGAGTTATATTCTCAGAATATTGTCATAAGGACAATATTCTGTAGCACTTCCAAGTAGTTCCTGATTGGTTGATATAGGCCATTATATCAACCAACGAAGACGCGCCACGACAGACGCACGCAATGAGTGGTGAGCAGATAACTGATTTACACATTTGTATTTAGACATAGTTAGATGAAGATAAATAGTGATTTATTGCAGACATTAACTATTATAAATACAGTTCTACTTTTTACTCTAACCAAGTACTCGCTTCTTCTTACCGTCTTCCTCTGCACGTACGAGTGTACGTGAAGTTACGAGGCACCGCCTTATTCTGTTATCAGAATAAGTAGCTTGTACTGTCACCAGTACAAGCTTCAGGGTGCCCCGTTACACCTGGTAGCCATTCGTCGTCCGTCCAAGGACCACGTTCACATCTAACAATAATATGTTGGATGATGAAGATGACCAAAGCTTTCACGCTACGCGTGACGGCTACTCCCATTTGAGCGATGTCGAATGGGATGCGGTTGAACGAATGGGTTCGACCATGGGCATCCATGCTGTTAGCGTCATGCTAGAGGCTCTCAATAGAGACGCCCAACATGCTACTATCGCCAAGTTCATTCAAAATGAACTTGACGCAGAACGCGAGAAAGTAGCCTTGCTTCACCAACAAGGTTCTCAACAAGCAGAGTTGTTGAGAGAACAAGGTGCTCAACAGTTTGAACTGTTGAGACAGCAGCAGGCTGCTGCTGGCGGGTCGATGCACTCGCGTCGGCCCGAGACTTTGAAGATTGACATCTCAAAGTATAGGGGGTCGAAGAAGACTCCCTCTTGAGATGGTTCGTCGAATTGGATGACGCCATAAGGGCGCGTCGCATCGACGACGGGGATATGCAAGTTGCATTTGCCCAGTCAAATCTGGCAGGACGTGCCAAGACTTGGGCACTGGGGCTCAAGCTGCACGACCCATATGCGTTTGGGTCGTTGGAAGTCTTCAAGTCGCGGCTCAGACAAACGTTTGAACCGCCTAGAGCTGAGTTCAGAGCTCGAACCGAACTCTTGAAGCTCAAGCAGGGTAAGCGTGATGTGCACGCTTACGCTCAACATATACGACATCTCACGAGTTGTATAAGTTCCAATCCGGTGGATGAACACACGTTGGTTTCGGTGTTCATGCAGGGTCTTGCGGATGGTCCCGTCAAGACTCACCTGTTCCGGCTTGAACTAGATTCACTAGAACAAGCCATTTCAATTGCGGAGCAGGAAGACTTCAGTCTGAGACAGGCTCGCGCCAGCTCGACATCATATCGTCAACCGAGACGATATGACAACGGAGGTCCAGAGCCGATGGAACTCTGTTATGTAGAGAGCGAGAAGGCTCGCTCTACAGGCTACAAGAAGTTGCAGAGATGCAACAGATGTCAAAAGACAGGACACTACGCTTACGAGTGTAGTGCCCCTCGTCCAGTGTCTCGCGACACTGGGCGTAGTGACCGTCCACCCATGAGAAAGGGGCAGGGACGAGGGTCCGCAGTTGGTGCAAAGACGCAACAACGGGATGGACCGTCAAAAAAACGGACAGGATCAGTAGGTGCGGAGCACCCTACTGATCCAGCAACGTCAAGAGAATTTGTAGGCCTCTTGATGAAGGTTGCTCCCAACACACAGACATTGTGCGTTGCTGCTCTAGGTAATGAGGTCTCACTCATTACCTTGAAACTCGAAGTGACGAATAAGTTGTCCCTTCGAGCTCTAGTCGATTGTGGGGCGTCCAACAATTTTGTGCGACGCCAATCGCTAGAAGATGGTCACTTTAAATTCAGTGAATGTGACACACCTCCTACGAGGATGACGGTACGTCTTGCGACAGGCGCATCCGTAACCGTCATGAAGCGTATAGTGAAGATTCACTATACGCTAGAAGATACCCAATACGACGATGACTTTATCGTATTGGATTTGGATGACAAATTTGATGTCATCCTTGGAATACCGTGGCTCAGAAGGTACGAACCACGGGTAAACTGGCAACATCGGACAGTAACGATGCCTGCCGCTTGTTCATCAGATGGCCATCTGATGAACGTTTTGGAGCGTCCACAAGCGTGTGGATGTACTACGAGTGAGTGCGATGGCCTCACTTGTGGTACGGTCGTTAGTACGACTGCACAAAACCTTAGTGTACCAAACGGTTACACTTCGGAGCAAAGTTCCGGCGGCTGTGAGGAGACACAGGCTGCGCCGAAGGTCCACCACTCGAATAAGTCGGGTGGACTGGGACAAAGATGTATCCCTAGAGGGGAACATCTAGAAGAGAAACAATCGATCGCTCAGGTTAAGCGAAACGATAATCCTAGATCGACTGGGGAGTCTTTCGTAGAGGATCTCGCTGTGGTTGCGCAACCCCAGCTAGAGGAAGTAAAGGGAATAAGTCCCAAGATTACAAATACGGCGGAAATAAGTTCCCAGAAACCCGCGGGAATAAGTCCCCGGGAAGACGAAGGAATAAGTCCTTCGAAGCCTGAGGGAATAAGTCCCCAGGAAATGACAGAGACATTGAATGTCATAGTCAATAACGGATCATGTGTAGGCGCTTATACACTTGATCTGATTGCGCCTCCGAAGTTAACTTCGGAGATCACTCAGTTGCCAACGCTCGAACATAAAAGATTCTTGCGTGATCTGCGTAGTGGCAAAGTCAAGCAGATCTGCATACTCGTCGCTGACGACGAGTATGTAACCGACATAAGGTCAGCAACAGTGTTTACTGAGAACGAGAGAGTTCTCAGTAGTTCATCTATGGACGAGAGTGTCCTAGATGAAAAGACACGAATTGAGCGATATGAGTCCCAATCATGGGAATCGCTCAAGGAAAATCCTCTCTATGAAGATTTGGTTGAATTCAAGGATGTATTCCCTGAAACAGTTCCGTACGAATTACCGAAGGATAAAGGTATTCGACACGAAGTCGAGCTTAAACCAGGCTCGAAGTACTGTGTCATGAAGCAGTGGCCACTGCCTCGTGAACAAGTACTTGCGATCGACAAGTTCTTTGCCGATCGTTTAGCAGCGGGCCATGTGAGGGAATCAACTTCCCCACATAGCTCTCCGACCTTCTGTGTGCGAAAAGCAACAGGAGGGTGGCGGATAGTGCACGCGTTTAACAAATTGAACGCTGCAACGGTACCGGCTCAGACGCCGATACCGAGGAAGGACGTAATCATTGATGGTATGTCAAAGAGTACCATCTTTTCGTCCATGGATTTGATGGATGGCTTCTATCAAATCCTAATGCGGAACAGGATATACCCTATACCGCAGTTAGCACGCCTAGCGGCATGCTCTGGGAATGGCTAGTAATGCCACAAGGGCTCAGTAATGCCCCTGCCACGTTCAACAGATGTGTATCACATCTGTTGAGGCCAATACGAGAATTCGCGCCGAGTTATTTCGATGACGTATTCATCCATAGTCGAGCTATGGATGGAAAGTCGGACGTTGAGGTTCACAAGTACCACGTCCGACAAGTTCTTACAATCATGCGAAAGCATCAATTGTATGCAAACCTCAAGAAGTGTATATTTGCAGCAAGCGAAATACCACTTCTTGGGTGCATCGTTGGTAAGAACGGTGTACGTCCTGATCCCGAAAAGATCAAGGCGATCACCGACTGGCCCGTGCCGGTCGATGTCAAAGGTCTTCGAAAATTCCTCGGGCTAGCGGCGTATTTGCATAAGTATTCACGCAATTACGCCGAGATGACTGTACACCTCTCTCGTTTGTTGAAAAAGAACGAGAGGTGGTTATGGAACGCTGAATGTCAACGCTCCTTTGAGGGTATCAAGCAGAGCTTGATACAATCCCCAGTCCTAGCAATAGCCGATCAGGACAGGCCATTTCATGTGGTCTGTGATGCCAGCGATTTCGCAATCGGCTGTGCATTAATGCAGTACGACCTTGAAGGCGTTGAACGCGTCGTCTGCTATCAGTCGCGTCAGCTGCAACCAGCTGAGCGGAACTATCCAGTGCATGACAAGGAACTCCTTGCCATGAAGTATGCACTCGCGAAGTTCAGAGTCTATCTATTAGGAGATAGACCCTTCGTTGTTTACACTGACCATGCGTCCTTACGCACGGCAGTGAACAGCCCGCACCTTTCACAACGAATGGCGCGGTGGTTGTCATTCTTTGCAGAATACAACTTTACGGTCGAGTACAAACCAGGACGACTTAATGTCGTCGCTGATGCACTCTCACGTCGTCCCGACTTTGAAACAGTCGCGAAACCCAACAGTGAGACAGTCACTGTTGCGGTTATGACGTCCTCAGTTCCATCTACAACGTTGTATGATGATGTGAGGCGGGCATACGCCCAAGATGGTGAGATAGTGAAGTTGTTGTCACATCTCTCCCAACCATCTCGAGAATCGTTGAAACGATTGTCGTCTGCGTATCGATCTGCATCAGATCGATACACTACTCGTAACGGTTTACTGTACTATACAGCCGTTTCTGGTGACACACCACGTGTTGTCATTCCAGATGATACTGATCTGCGTTTGCGGATCATGTTCGAGTATCACGATGCTCCTATAGGAGGACATCGTGGCCGAGAGAAAACATATCTCACGGTAAGTCGAGACTTTTACTGGCCCCGCCAGTATCAGTTTGTGCGAAAGTATGTTCGCGCATGCGAAGTCTGCCAACGAGTGAAGTCAAGTCCTTCACTGCGTGCACCTTTACAGCCTCTACCGGTTCCGGCTGAGTGCTGGGAATCCATCTCAATGGATTTCGTCTTCAGGTTACCCAAAGACGCACGCGGGAATACAGGTATTCTCGTATTTGTTGACAGATTCAGCAAAATGGTACACCTTGTGGCTGTACCAGAGACAATCACGGCAAGTGGCTGTGCTTGTGTCTTTATTGACACCATCTTCCGACTTCATGGGTTGCCTCGTGAACTCGTATCAGACAGAGATCCACGATTCACTGCTGATTTCTGGCGTTCCGTGTTCAAATCACTCGGAACGCGCTTGAAGATGTCAACATCTGATCATCCAGAGTCAGATGGTCAGACGGAACGTGCCAATCGTGTCCTTGAAGAGATACTTCGAGGATACGTCCACTCCTTTAAGAGTTGGAGTGAGTTTTTGCCGATGGTAGAGTTTGCCATCAACAACTCGGTGCATGCGTCCACGACACATACACCGTTTTACGTGAATGGCTTGCGCCATCCGCGTGTACCCACCTTACTAGAGTGTAACTCTGGTTTAAGGGGGAGGGACTCGCGCGAGCAAAAACCGATTTGGTTCACGCTCATCACGCTCTGACGAAGAAGTCATTGCGTTTGATGCCGATATCGATAACATCAATATCGAAGAAGATGATGCCAGTGAGAGTGCGGAAGCCCTCACTGAAGACAATGATCCCAGTGAGAGTGCGGAAGCCCTCACTGAAGAAAAGGTTGTTGTCGCTGCAGTGCGCTCACAGCACACTGAAGCTAACGAGTCATCAGATGAGTTCATACTGGCTCGTGAAACGGTAGTCCGTTTTGTGCAAGACTCCATCGCCGAAGCGGTGGATAAGCAAAAGCAAAACGCTGACAAGAATGGAAGGGCAAACACTCTTTTATTTAATAAAGGTGACTTAGTCCTACTGTCTACGGTTAATCTACCAAAACATGTAGTGACTAACTTGGGTAGCAGTAAACTACTACCCAAGTACATTGGCCCATTTCGTGTATTGCACCGCCTAGGCAATGCATACACGATCGAGTTACCACGTAAGATGCGAACGCATCCCACGTTTTACGTTGGTCGGCTTAAGCCGTACCATCAGTACGCTGCTTCTTCCGATGAAGAACGCCCTTGCGCTCAAGCATCTCGCAGAGAGCCTTGTGCTCCCGATGGTGGGCATCAACAAGGGTCTGAAGAGCAGTTATCTCAGCCCGAGACCGATCAACAATCCCACGAGCTACCCTTAGCTCGTCACGAAGAGATGTCAGAGATCTCTCGTTCTCAAGCTGAGCAAAGGCAAACTCAGCTCGATGCTTCGAGACAGTGTCCACCATCTGGAGACGCCTATTCCGCTCATGCTCGAGATCGTCGCGTAACCCTTGCGTTACGCGATCAAAGAAGCTCTCGGGAACACACCGATCCACATGATCGTGTGGAGAGCGTCTTAGCTCCTCCTCCACCTCCATTAGAGGACTCTCGCGGTGGCCAGCGCTATCTAGTAGAGCAGCTGTTGAACCACCGCGACGTGAACGGACGTCGGACGAGTTACCTCGTCCGGTGGCGCGGCTATCCCCCGTCCTGGGATTCTTGGGAGCCCCGCTCCCAATTGATGGTTGACGTACTGGGTCTGGTCGAGCAGTACGACGCGACACATCCTGTGCCGCAGAAGGACCGCCGGAGAAAGTCTTCCCGGCACGGTCGTAAAGGGATTTCAGGTTGTCAATCCCTTCGTACATCTCAGTAGAGACACGTACGCGCCACCACGGGCTGGTAAGGAGGTAAGCCTCCTTAGGTGCTCGTGCAGAGTTGTTCACACAACATGGGCACGAGTCTCCCCAAGAGAGGCAGGGTAATCCTTTCTCCCTTGACAGACGATGCAGCTTATAGCGTGCACCTGTCGGGGTTCGCTTTTCAAACTTATCACGAGCTTTGATAAGTTTGTCGTTCCAAGCGTCACGACCTACATCCTCGAGATTATGGATGTAGGCGTTCCACGCCTGAAGTAGTGAGGGACCATCACGTTTGTGATTCCCACTGTACCATCGATGTCTGAAGAAAGCATCGATGAAGAACTCATGTTCAGCGCGATAGTCTTTCGCGCTGGGGTCAAGGTGATGAATCCTCGACGAATCGAACAATCGTGTTCGATAACGATCACTCGTCGTCGCCGACAAGTGATCCATGACAGATTTAGGAGGCATCCATGCCTTCTTTTCTGGAGCGAGACGCAACACATTGCGGTCCCGCTCTTCCTGCGACGTGCCGACAGAAGTACTGGCACCTCGCTGTGAAGTGGTGTCCATTGGAGAAACGACACCACTATTAGCGCCCGAGTCTCGCGACCTCGAGCGCCTTCGCTTCGGCGATGGTTCATCTGACTCATCAGATGAACCAAAGATGCTGCGACGCAAAGCATCGTCCATGCCACGCTTGGCAGGCGGCTTGGATTCAATTGCCGTCGATACGGATCCGTCATCCGTATCAGGAGAGTACGAGACACCAAGCTCGTACTCTGTGAAGACACGAGTGTCTTCATGACCAGCGCCTGCATCACCAGGTGATACAGGCTGAGTCGATTCAGCAACCGATGGGACATCAGTTGCTGTAGTTTCTGCTTCGGCGTCCGCACAGAGACGTGCAGACGCGCTCTCGGCGGCCTTGCTCGCGCATCGCATGGGCTTGTTTACCATGCGATGAGATGTTGGAAAGTGGACGCGGACCAACAAGTGCAAACCCCGTCCCAAATGATTTGGGACGAGTATCCATTTAGTCAATCAGTCACTAAAGTGACTGATGGTTAAGGGGGTGATGTAACGGGGTGAATCGTTACATAACAATTTATAAGAAATTGTTAATAGAATATAACTATAAGAGTTATATTCTCAGAATATTGTCATAAGGACAATATTCTGTAGCACTTCCAAGTAGTTCCTAATTGGTTGATATAGGCCATTATATCAACCAACGAAGACGCGCCACGACAGACGCACGCAATGAGTGGTGAGCAGATAACTGATTTACACATTTGTATTTAGACATAGTTAGATGAAGATAAATAGTGATTTATTGCAGACATTAACTATTATAAATACAGTTCTACTTTTTACTCTAACCAAGTACTCGCTTCTTCTTACCGTCTTCCTCTGCACGTACGAGTGTACGTGAAGTTACGAGGCACCGCCTTATTCTGTTATCAGAATAAGTAGCTTGTACTGTCACCAGTACAAGCTTCAGGGTGCCCCGTTACAATGTAGCCTCCTCTTCGAGTACTTTCTGCATTTCCTATGCACGTCGGCGTTGTCGAGTGGCCACAACTGTCCTTTCGTAGCGTCGTCTTTTCGCGAAGCCAGAATTTTTGAGTCATCAGAACGGTATTGTCCGGAAAAATCATACACAGGCAATATACATCAGATACAAGTACTCAAATTGATAGTTCGGTCGTAACTCGCTGTAGGCGCATAGAAGTAACGATACGGAGCTGACGATTTTAAAATAGAGTGCCCGTCACCACATCTGCCTAGGTAGAATGTTTACTTTTGTGGATAAGAATCGAGCTATTCGCGGCCTAATATATTGTACCTCGATGAGACGTTTGTGACATTATGGCACCAGATATCTCATCAAGGATGGTTGCGAAAGATGGTAGATCTATAAAGCGGCGAGAAGAGTACGTTTTTTTTCGATTTTTGACTATTGAAAAGTACCGTACTGTAACAATGTTACACGCGTTTTTCGAACCGGTCATGTAGTGTGTTTACACCATAGTAAAGATCGGTGGATCTCAGTGGTACAGTATTGATACCACGTACTTACGGTAATACCGCTCCTTATTTGGTAAGGACAAGGGATCAGAATTCCGTCATAAGATCGTAATTTAGAAGCCAGTCAGCCTAGCTTTTAGGGTTTGATTATCCTAGCTTATGAATACATAAAGTTTAGTTCCCTTTTTGAATCTTTTGATGTCAGTGCCTAGTCAAGGTATAGCGTGTCGTAGGATTGTTAACCTTTTGAAGGCGTTAACTCTTGTTTAAATAGTAGTGAATAGTAAGTGTGTGATTCTGCGAATCGTAATCCCTTTGTAACCGGGATTGTTAAGCTTCTGCTCTCGAACGACTGTACGTCGTTGTTAGTTTGTCATGTCTAAGTGAATCTTTGAGTCTAATACTTCCTATTTTAAAGAGCGCTATGTAGCTTCGCTAAACTTGGTAACACTTGTAGTCAATCTACACCTGAGTCTCCACCGACTGGATCCACTGCGAGGATGGAGACGGCCATGAACCTCTCTTAGGCTCAGC
Organism: Peronospora matthiolae; assembly: GCA_921007115.2. Taxonomy (NCBI): domain Eukaryota; phylum Oomycota; class Peronosporomycetes; order Peronosporales; family Peronosporaceae; genus Peronospora; species Peronospora matthiolae. Next base: position 223,617 of record CAKLBY020000068.1, on the reverse strand, counting down.
CAATTATGCTCGAAAAGCTTACGGCGCTGATTGGGCGTAACGAAATGGCTCTTATAGTGTCGCAAGGACCAGACGCACTTTCGTGCACGTCTCGAAGCCTTTTCGAATTTTGAGGCCCTGTGATCGGACAGGCCCATGACCATTTTGCATATGCCATACCCAATCGATATGTTCTTATACCGGACACTGAGTAAAGGACTAGTCCTTTGATCTTATGTGTCAAGACTTATAAGGTAAAAGAGGGAGGAAACCTCGATTTTTGGGTTCGCGAGATGGAGGTTGCCATCAAATCGGCCCTGCTCCGACTAGAGCAGAAATAGGTGGACCTGGCCCTTTTGAAGCTAGTTGAACAAGCCAAAGAGTGGGCGTTTACTTCTGGCGCCTTGATAGAAAAAGCTTTTTCCACCTGGGACAAGTTTAAGTAGCAGCTATATCGGGTGTTTGCCCCGCCTAATCAGGCATTTCACGTGCGATCACGCTTCTTGTCAACCCTCCAGAGTAAAAAAGGACTTAGTCGAGTATATTCAGGAGTTGCGAAATCTCATTGCTGCAACGCAGCTCGAACCTTTACCACCATACGTTTTAAAAACTAATTTTATTGGATGGTCTTTGCACTGAGGTTGCCAGAATAGAAGTGTTCCGTGCACAACCCTGGACATGTGACGGTGCAGTAGACATAGCTTTGAACGCAGAGTTCAACATTGTGGCTGCCCGTTATGGAATACATGGGTTCCAATCGAACTCGTCGAGCATTGCTCATCTTATGGATCGAGCAGAACCCATGGATCTTAGCCTCGCTAGTAAAAAAGAAGAAGCTAAGCTTTACGCTGTCGAACAGCGTTCGAACATCCGTAGATATCTTACGTGCGGGAGCATCAAACATCTTCGACCCAGTTGTCCTCTGGAGAGGACCAGACAGCCTCATTCAATTTGACCTCCCGTCGCTGAACAACGAGTTGGTAAGGCGCGAGATAACGTCTAGTCCCAGTACGCGCGGGGCCCCCTGCTGGGGAGGATTTAGGCTCTGTCGTACCTCTGGGAGGTGATGGAGAGCAGGGCCTAGCCACAAGTAATTTAGTGATCAATGGCACGAAGCATGAGTAAAAGCCAATCTTGTTACTTGCTAAATCAACAGTAAGGGGCTTTGATAAGCCATGGTCGATATTGACTGTTTCCGGGACGTCGAGAAATTACGTCCGACGTTGTTCCCTGGAAGGTAGTCAGCAGTATGCTGAGACGCTAAAAGCGCAAAAGAATGAGAATATCACTGTTCGCTTGCAGATAGGTGCATTAGGCACTCTGCAAAAAGCTACTATGAGCTTAGGCGTGAAGCTTTTGGACTTTGACAGTATCGAACGCTGTCTAGTCTTGACCTAGATGAGAGGTATGATTTCATCCTTAGTAAAACATAGCTAGAACACCATGATCCATGAATTGATTGGAGATCAAAGACCTTAGGCGCAACCCGCACCGTTTCTGGAAGAGCTTCGTAGAAGTAAGCACTTACCCCTGCTAGGAGACAGAAACTCTATTGACGCGAGCCACGGACTGAGACAGAAAGTGTGCTGGACATCGGTATGGCTATAATTTTTGAGCCAAGTGATGTCAAAAACTTTAGTTCTGAGCCAAGCTCGTTGACTGTTAGTGAAACGGCACCTACGCCGTCGAGTGATAGTCGATGTGAGAACGAATCACTGAATACTGAATGCATTTTTGTTCTAGAGCCACGTCATCGTGGGTTGAACCTATCTAGTAAGCGTTGAGTGATACGTAATTAATACTGAGTGATGCTGGACGTGACTGCAACACACAGATCTTCAGTCAAGACATTGTTCGTGAACACCAAGTCATCAAGGGCAACACCCATTTTGATGAGCGTAAATTTTTAGGAAGCACTCAGTGGGTGATGATCTCACTGGAAGTGACTCATCACCAGATGTCCGTAATGACATCGGGTCTGACATAGATCAAATTTCGGTTGACGTAGTCCCTTATCTTGGTGATAGCGAAGTTCCAGATGTCGGTAATGACACCGGCTTTGTATTGGAAAAGTTAATGTTGACGCGGTTTATCGCCTTGTGGTCGTTAAAGTCTGGTATGATGGTGATGACATCTTCTCTGGTAATGAGCAACTTAAAGCTGATGGGCTTGTTAATCGTGAGGACGTTGATGTCCGGGGTGTCAATAATTACACCGGCTCTCGTAAAGAGTAATTAAATGATAACAACGATATCAACTTTGCAAACGAGAAAGTTTCAGCCTCTTTGATATTCTCAGTACCTTCACAGAGATCAAAGCGACGCCAGATCTCTGTCATGCAACACACGACTTTTGTTTTGTCTACGATCAATACCAGCGAGCAGCTACATACTTAAGACTATCTCTCACTGAATAATTCGTTAGAGCTAGACGATATGTCTGTCGGTGAGATTGGCCTGACCTTAACGTCAGGTGACTTATTTGAAGTGGTAGTCATTAGATCCAATTGTGAGTTGAGCCTGTCTTCACTTCTTGATGAAGCTATCTTGCAAGACACAAAGGCGGCACTGAGTGCTCGAAGTGGGTCATCGATCTTGAAAGATCGTATAGACCCTTTTATTCTTTGTTTAAAATTTAAGGATGTGGTATGTCACGATTCACCTTCCACTATACCTCTTGATCAAGGCATACGTCATGAAATTACCCTAGTTTTTGGGAGTAAGTACTGTGTGACGCGGCAATGACCGTTGCCTAAGGAACATTGTGACGTCATTGACGAGTTCTTTCGTGCAAGGAACGCGGCTGGCATGGTGCGTATAGGAAATTTCCGCACCCGACACCTACATATGGTGTCAGGAAGCCAAATGACAAGTGGTTTATTGTGCATGCTTAAGATAAGCTTAATGCAGCCACTGCACCGGCCCGGACGCACTCGACTTGGTCTATGGGTTTACCATTTGCTCATGTGAGAGAATGATATTCCACTTACAGCGTTCAGTTCTCAATGATGCTCTTGAAGTGGCTTGTTAGGCCTCAACGGATGTCTAATGCCTCGGCTATGTTTAATCGTATTGTGACGCAACTGTTCCAACCTCACCGAGGATATGCACAAATATATTCTGATGACATCTTTGTTTATAGCCGTGTAGATTGTGGTGTGTCAAATGTGTACAATCGCATTGACTAATTACTAGCAGTGCTCGAGTGCATGCGCACGAACAAGTTGTATGCACATGCATCGGAACATGTTTTCGGTGCAGAAGAAATAATCTTTCTCGGGTGCTTCATTATGAAGCGTGGCCTTCAAGCAGATCCCGCTAGAGTAACGTCTTTTGCTGAGTGGCCGGTTTCGTCGAACCAAAAGGACATGCATAAATGGCTCGGCTTTGCGAATTACTTGCACTAGTACAGTGCAAACTATGCTTACATGGCAAGGCCATTGACCAACCTCCTTAAAAAGGACGCGATTTGGTGTTGGGACTCGGTTCAGGCACACGCTTTTCGCGCTGTAACGGAGAGTCCCCTTCATGCTCTAATTTTGGCTTTACCTGACCCTATCTTTAATTTAGATCGTATAGGGTACTCTATTTCCTTCAGTATTATTTAATCTGTTTTATGTTCTTCGTTAAATGATTCAGTTTCAGGATAAATCAAATTTTTATATACGAATTGCAACCTGTTAATTCTAATTTTTTATAAATCAGAATAAATTAAAAAATGTTTCATAATTTTATTATAATATTCTGTCTATTTAGGATTATTTTTTAAAAATTTTGTGTGATGTATTTGATTAATTTGAATTTCTTTTCATTGTTTTCTTAAATAAATTTTTTATTTTATTTTTTATTTGTTCTCATTTCTTTAGGTTGAATCTCTCCTACAAAACTATTCGAACCTGGAACTAATTTTCAATTTTATTTAAAATAGATTGGATTAGTCAATTTAAAATTAATTTACTTTCCTTTTTTTATTGTTGGAGCGGTTATAATAGTTGAAATTTTTGCAGTCAGTATATTAATTCATGAGCGAGTCCTTGTGTATGAATCTCTTGAGCTCAAGGCTGCAGAGAAGTATCCAGCTCATGACAAGGAGTTACTAGCACAGAAATTTGCTCTTGTCAAACTCAGACTCGACCTACTTTATCGAAGCCTTTTGTGATCTGCACAGATTGCGTCGTTACGCACTGCGACACAGTCGCCTTACCTCTCACTGCGTATAGACCATTAATTTTCATTCTTTTCTGAATACCACTCCGAGGTGAATTATGAGCTGGGCAAGCAAAACATTTTGTCTGATGAACTGTCATGCAGACCTAATTATGATCTTGCGCATGTTACGACTCTGACGTCATTTATTGTGGGTCTAACATGTGCGGCTGATGCACGTAATGAGTAATGTGTAGCATTGCTACGTGTTCTTGGAAGCGAGAAGTTTTGAGGCTCGAAAATAAAGCTGTTGTCACCTTTACGTGCGAGCCTACATCTTTATGTCATCATTGGTGAGGTGTTGTGCTATTGCACTGATATTGAGGTTGTGCCTCGCATCGTTGTACCTCATGATGGGGACTTAAAGCATCGTATCCTGTTTAAGGATACGATGCTTCAAGTGACACTTCTATGGCGATCATCCCGGTCGTGAGAGGACATATGGCTCGGTAAGCCAAAAAAATTGGTGGCCTAAATTGTAAAAAAGGGTGAGCACATATGTGCGTACATGTGAAACGTGTCAGCGGGTCAAACCTTCAGCTCCTGCGGCTGCGCCTTTAGCGAGATTACCTGTTCACACTAGGTGCTGGGAGTCTATCAGTAAGAACTTTGTGTTTGACCTACTGAAGGATTCGGACGGCAACACAGATACTGTGGTCTTTGCATTTACCGTTTGAGCAGGATGGCTCCTTTAGCTGTTGTGCCTAATTACATCGTTGGTGAAAGTACAGCAAAGCATTTTATCGACCGTGTGTTTCGTCAACACGGTTTGCCTGTAAAATTGTCTCTGATCGTGATCCACGTTTCACTGGCAAGCTTTGAACTTTCATCTTCAAGGTGCTAAGCAACAGGTTGAAAATGTTCATTGAGGATCATCCGTAGACCAATGGTCTAACTGAGCGTGTCACCCGTTTCATTGGTAAAATGTCCCGCGATGCTTGTAGTTATTCGACTAGGTGTTGGACTTCGATTCTCCCTGTGGTCAAATTTGTGCTAAACAATGCTGCTCATGCCTCTCGTGCCTTACTACATTTTGTAGTGTAGTGTTAACGGAACGCGTGGGTGAGTGGGAACATGGATGGTCCCACTCACTCACGCGTTCCGTTAACGCTACTACTGCGTGGTTCTGGGCTTTGAAGAGGAGGAGCAGCCGATTGGCTTGCTAATGTCAAAGTAACAACTGTTGAGAAACAGGTGAGCGAGTTTCTCGCTATACGATTGCAATTCTTACGACATGTACGTGGCGTCATACCTGATAGCTAGGTCGAACAAAACGAACGACCTGATGGCAAAGGCAGAAAGTTTTGAGGATTATGAAGCTGAAGTCCTAGGCTTACTTAACGCTAAGAATCACCTACCAAGGTGGTGTCAGCGGTCTGCGGGACCAAGTTGCGTCCTGGATTTATTGATCCGTTTAAGATTGTGGCCAAAAAGGGCATAGCATACACGCTCAACGTCCCACGCAAGATGCGAACACATCCAGTGTTTGTGTTAGCTTGCTTAAGCCTTACCTGGATCCGTCGCTGGTGGATCACGAGGCGCTTGCGCCAAAAGAGTTGGCAATGCCACAAGTCGAGGGACTCTCAAGAGAAGATCCGATTGTTTCTTAAGACGCGCCACTCGGTCACGCAGACCGTGCACCGCGTGCACTAGCTCGTCGACAACGCGTCGAGATTCACCTACCACCCCCTGCTCTCGTTGACGAGCACGGGGATCAAGAGTGCCACGTTGAACGAATCCTGCAGCGACTTTCGTTGCGACAATCAGTACCAGTACTTGGTACATTGTCGGAAGTACCCGGAGTCGGAGAATACATAAGATAACGAACTTCCACTGCGGCAGGATTGACCCTACTCCGTTGAAGTTTTCTATCGTCTATAGGGTCAGCATTCCCATACCGCTACCCTTTAGTCTGTGTGGATGTGGAGGAGGCTAAAGCTGCAGCAGGTGCAAGTGCACTGAGGCGCGGGTTCGTGGCTGCTGCAGCATAGCGTGTGCAATAAAAACGGTCGCAAATAGACTTATTTCTTTTGTATGGATAAAGCTAAACGCATCTTTCTATCTAGCCGAACGTCAGCACGTGAAGCGACCTCATGGAGATACAACAGAATTGGTAGATGGCGAGCTCTGTGATCCCAACGCGTGAAGACGATGCCATTATCTGCCTCTGTTTCGCCAGGTAAGAGAACAATGGGTATTTTCCACATGGCGGACACCGACGCACCTTGTGCTTGCAGATTCAGCCTGTCAACGTATCCTTAAGCGTTTCTAAACTAGACCCCCAAGCATCTCGCTCTGAGATCCTTCCTCTCCGCCAGTGCTATGGCTGTGACAGACTTAGGTCATGTGGCAAAGCGGTCACAAGGAAATTTTTATTGGGACTTGAATTGGCGATCACACGGGTCGCACGCTTTAGTTAAGCCAAGAATGCTATGATTGGTGGATACAGGCCGGGACGGGTAGCTGGCAATAGCGTACCCAATCTCCAAGTGGACAAAATCGTACATACTGGGACGAGGCTGTAGGTTTGTCACACCCGTTTTGTTTACGTAATCCGTCGTGAGACAGGGCAAGACAAGATCCGCGATCTCACTGGAAGGCCGCGATCGTAACCCAGGATCGCAAGTCCGATCTCAGTTGCGATCCGCTAGTAGGATCACGATCCACTAGTAGGATCACGAATCGCTAGCAGGATCATGGGGATATCTTGGTTGGGCCACAGGAAGATACAACTGCTGATATACTGGGTGTGGACCACACAAATGCGAGGGGACGATCTTACTGGAAAGCAGACGCATGGCATCTGGCTAGGATATACGGACAGGCATAGGGGTAGGGTTTAGGTTGGTTGGTTAACATTAAGCAGAGTTCAGATTACTTCAAAAGGCACACGTTATCTCTTCCGAATAGGATCTTTTGCCCTTCGTCGAACAAAGAGTCGCGCTACACGTCTACGCAAGTGTCACACCAGGATTGTTTTTGCCAGGTGTGTTCTAGAGCTCTCAAGCGACATCAACTGCGATCGGACGCAGCAAGACACGTAAAGGCCAGGCGTAAGATCGCGAGACGGCTCAAGTGGTCAGAAGGCTCGCGGATCAAGCAACCACATAGTGGACAAGGCGATCTCGTTGAGATCAGGGTAACTTATATCAGTACCCACAAGTACCCCGTGATCGCGTGAAGATTTTCGCACGATCACAACCCCATCCCCAACACGGTCAAGTTTTTCCTTCGACACGAGTCCACCTGGAAGAGTGCAACCCGCCCTACCGACGGGTACAAAAGGTGAAGAAGGCAACACACACGGAATCGGAGCACCCCCTCAGTTAGTCGGTCGTCCGGGCGCCAGTGGAGAGTTGGGATCGACTCATAAAATGAGCGATCGCCACTCCACCACAATGGTGCGCGTGCTCGGATCTTCTGGTGACTCAGGAGTTCACCGTGAGTCCCTAAGTGAAGCAGTGAAAGTCAAGACTGAACCTGGGATGGAAGCGTTAGAGGCAAAGGGATCGCCTCCGACGCGTGGTTTTAAAGGATCCCCGGGTTACGAGAGTTTCGGGAGGGGCTCTGATGACAAGAAAATCATTAAGGAAGATCGATCAATCGATCTGGAAGATAAACCTCGACCCCCTCCTATGTCCCCTTTAAAGACCACCGCGTACCGTGCTGCAAAACACGATCCGCTGGGTGAAGACCCTTTAGCGAAAACTGAACAAAAACTACACAAGATCACTCAGGCAATGTCAAACAAGACGATTTTAAAGACAGATCGAGTAAGTAAAGAAGAGCCCAGATCGTATCGACACGATCGCGGCGTGAAAGCTATCGTGAAACCGATCAAGTTCGTGGACGATGCTTTGGATTTGAAGATGGAAGGCTGGCAGTTGGATCGACTGGCGCAGGGATTCCATTGGAAGGCGCTCAAGAATATGCTATCGAGCGACCCCGTGCTACAGATACTAAATCCTAAGCTAATCGGAGAGATACAAGGCCCGATATCCCGGCCGAAGGTGGCGACTAACGCAGTAGAAGGGATCGGCGCGATCATCCAGCTGCTGCAAGATGCTGGATACGTCGCTGGGGCGTTCGATGCGAACGAACTGCGGGAATGCGATCAGGATCAGGTGATCCATACGTGTCGATCGCTGTATGACAAGCGAATTCCTCTGACGGGATAGTGCAAATCCGCGGATCAAGCGGTTGCCACGGTCACCGATGCCCCGAGGGGATATCGTACCGGATCGTCACAATATGACTCGGTGGAATCAGAGATGGAGTCGTACGATTCCGTCGGCATATAGCGAATGTCTCTAGACCCAAGTGGTGCAACACATCTACGCGATCGAGTCGAGTCAGTGAAGCTAAATTGGCGATCGAAAGCCACAGGCGCTAAAGAGCAGATGACGACTACTACGCAAGGACGCCTGCAGACATACCTCGGTGAGGCCATGGAAAGTACTCACCAAGATCAACGGGGACGAGCGTATCACGCGATCTACCCTGGCCAAATGATCAAGCCTGCTTGATCCCATGAGAGATATATTCCCGATGTGGAGATGGAACTGGTGCAGTCGCGCATCAGTCAACCGGAGGTTTTCGACCCTGACGACATCGATCCCGATAATTCGGGACAAGAAGATCGTAGACACGCTATGGTTTTTACGAACGAGACGTTGCAAGATGGTGGTAGCATACTTCAACGCATTAGAGTGTCGGCGATGACCGAGCTGAAAGAATTCAGTCGCAAGGATCGAGATGAAGATCGGGCCAGAAGCTGGATCAGCAAGGTCAAATCGGCCTTCTTGCGCGATCAAACACCCGATGAGGAGAAATGTTTGGTGCTTGGAGATCTGCTTACAGGACCCCTCGAAACTGTTATAACCAATTAGGTCGATTCACGAGAAAGAAATGGAAGAGATTGCTGGATGAGTTTTTGTACAGTATGGAGGGCAAGGTGTATCTCTGGCCAGACAATACTATCTTGCACGAAAACGATCGCATAAAAATTTAAAGGATCCTCAAAACCGCCTAAATGTAACGGCTAAGCATGCCAAGATCGCGATCAGAGACGAGAGGATGGCCACATCGGACACACGTCGTGAACATGTGGAACGTTTCATTGCTACGTTGGACGATCGTGATCTGCCCAAGCAGCTGACCCTACTACGATTGGCCAATGTCAACGAGTTGCATGAGACGTTACGTGCATACCAAAGGATGGAGAGTCGTCAGTTGAAGATGTCTACAGGATCGAACAAGTTTTACCAGCGAGCGAATGCCTCCTTAAATCCTACGTCATCGAAGGCTGCTCGGGCAGTGAGGGCAATCCGTGAGCGGATCGAAAAATGTGGATCGGAATCGGACTCGTTTGGATCGGATGAAAACAAATATCGCCGCCGAGTTTGTGTGACAACTACATGTGGTCAAGAGATATCGGATCAAGATCATCGTACCTGGCAGAAGAATAGTGGTGAAGAAGATGGACGTGATCGAGGTGGAAAACCGAAGGCATGCACCCACTGCGGATCGACGCGACGTGATGATCGTGGATGCTGGCGTAGACTAACGTGCCAGAAGCGCGGTCGCAAAGGGAATCCGTTGGATAAATGTTTCTATGTGTAGCAGCATGTGAAGAGGTACATTCGAATGGCAAATACCCCATGGAAGAGTTCTTTAACTTAATCCACCAGTGGTATGTGCCTAATAAGCATGCGGGTATGTTTCCTCCAAAGGTCGAATAGATGTTTGACTAGAGCGCTCGCCAGGTTGGAATCTGGCACGAGCCGAGCGCTCTGGACTGTGCATAGATTCATTTGTTGATAAGAAGTCGGATGACCAAGGAGTTAAGGATCGGCGCGATCCGCTCTCTAATATGCGTGATCGTTCAAAACACACCTCTATAATATCAAGTGTGATGCAAGTGGACTATTTTTTTCGATCCCCGATGGAGATGGAGATCGATCTCACCCCAGGTGAGTCGAGGGGATACTGGAAGTATCACACTCCGCAAATTTGGTTCAAACAAGCGAAAGAAGTGGGCGAGATCAACAATGAGATGGCCACTTTTCTGTTTGACTCTAGTGCGGCAATCTCGAATATCGACACAACCTCTGCTCGTAAGGTTGGGTGTGTGATAGACGAGAACCAAACACAAGAATGGGTTGGGATCAAAGAGATTACTTATATGACGGTGGGACGGACCAAGATCAAGATCACACTGAATGGATCACTAGTGTATTATTTTAATGTCTGGGTTGGGTTCAAGTCGGTCAAGAAGCTATACTAGGCATGGACTTCATGGTTCCTGCGTTTGGATTTGGCCGACGGAACCCTTTGCCTGCCCAACGAAGTTCAAATCTGCCTGGTTGAAAAAAGACCACCGTACCGATCAAAAAAATCGGCGGTCAACATTATAGATCAACATATAGCCATTGCGGCCGGCAAATCGGCAGAAGTCAGGATCGGCGTCAACCCTCCTAAATCTAAGCTTTGGGTGCGACGGCATGTGGCGTGGATTCCTACCGTGAAGGATGGCCCCGGAAGTTTAAAATTCCTGCAGCTTACAAATGTAAGCGATCGTGACTTGATCTTAAACTGCGGGGCCCCTTTAGCGTTGTGGATGACAGAAAACATGATCCCGCGATCTAAAGATAAGTATCTGTAGCATCGCGGCGGTATATGGAATGGCAGACATTGGCTTTTAAAGCACAACTGATCGAGGAGAAGAAGAAGCCGAAGCCTGCACGGGCCCGTTGGTGGATCATCCTACGAATGAGATACCTACCCAAATTTTGACACGCTTAAAACGGAGATCAGACGACATCAAGGATTCTGCAGATATCGCCTCACTATCCAACTCTAATGGTGACTCTAATGAGGAGTTGCAGGACGAATGTACGAGTAAAAGAATAATGAAGACAAGAAAGATAGATCGACAATGAGATTATGTGCGGTCAACGCAGTGCGGAAGACGCCAGAACATTCGGGTGAAGAGAACATGGTTGCAGAGGAAGCTATGACACCGAAAGACAACCATGAGACAACTGATCCGCTACAAGTACAGTCCAACTGTCACCCAGACGGGATCAAGTTTGATGATCGGGAGGTGTATGGCTAGTCTACACGACTGGATGTGAATGTGAAAGCTGTTACGATCGACGGCGAAGTGATGAAATATGATGTACCGGATAGATCAACATACTACCGCGAGGGAGGTGAACTGTTCGCGAAAGATGTAGAACAACACATGGCTGTGCTGCCGGAGGTAATTATATCCACGACCGAGAGGACAATAGACGATGTCCAGGTTGGCGATTCTGGAATACCATTGACAGATGATCAAGAGGGTTTGCGACGACTGATATGGAGGAGTCGTCACCTGTTAATCGGGAAAGGAAACGCATTACCCCCTGTAGCATGCGGGGCCGTTTGTGATTTTGATGTGGAAGAGACGAGGCCGATCGCTCGCCGTGTACGACCTGTTGCGCCAACGTTTCGTGAGAAGGTGGCCGATCTGATTTAATCCCTGTTGACAGCCAATATTATCCGACCTTCGACATCGCCGTGGGCATCACCAAATGAAGAAGATATCCGATTGTGTAACGACTATCCACGAATTGATCAGTTAACACAGTTGATGGTGTACCCTATGCCACTTATTACGTGAATCGTTGCAGGACATGGACACGACAATGTGATATTGTTCGCTGGACATGGCGAGTGGAGTTTGGGTGGTAAAGACGACTGAACGAGGAAGATCGATCTCTGCATTTATCACGCTGTCAGGCTTGTTTAAATGATTGCGGATGCCTTTTGAATTGTAGAACGCCCCACAGATCTAACAGCGTTTGATTGATAATGCTCTACATGGTTATCTCAAGATCGGCACAGATAAGGATGAAAATGCAATGTTTCATCCTAAGTTAACTGATGTCTTTACTGAGGGAGAGCCGGAAACGGATTAAGCGCCGTCAGTGCTGGGTAGGCGACCATGTATTCACGATATATTGATCCCGGCTACGGCATAGACATCGTTTTACGACAAGTTCGAGAATAAATTGACAGCATGCGATCGATGGAATTTGTCGATCAGTCTGACAAAGCGTTTTTAAGGACGGCGTAAGGTGGATTACTTAGGTCTTCAGGTACCTTTGGCTGGGTTGGAGGCCAATCCTAACGATCAAGAATCGCTGGTCAACATTTCTTTTTCCACAACTTTGCGATCCATGCAATCGTTCCTGGGTAGCTTGAACTATTACTGTCGTTTTTAGAAGATTTTGTAGCACATGCATCTGTGTCGTACGAGTTACGAGAGGCGGATTTTTTTGGTGAGCCATATGGGAGATCATGATGCGATGTCGGAAAGTTGCGATAATACATTACAAGGGGTGAGCATAATCCAAATGAGTGATCTCGGTGGGAAAGGGCCGCCATTGCAAACACTTTGCTGAAGGAAAAGATCGCTACAACCCCGATCCTTAAACATTTCGATCCAGATCGACTTCCAGTGATCGTGGTGTATGCTAGTAAATGGGCAGTATCGGCATCTCTGTTGAAGGAATATGACGGCGTGTACTGGCCGGTGATATTCACGAGTCGCACACTGAATCCTAATGAAGTTGATTAAGGTATGGTGGAGAAAAAAGTTATAGCCCTACCTCGAATATTGGAAGTGTGCTACACCATGCTTGTATCTCGAGAGATCAGGGTGTTCACTCGATATTCGACATTAGCTTGGCTTGTTCAATCTTCTGACATCTATGGGAGACTGGGAAGATGGGATGCGCTGCGATCGAATTGGACACTGGAGGTCAAGAGATGTAACAAAGGAGAAGATGAAATGCTAGGCGCTCTCGCAGCTAGTATAATTCCGCGAGATGAGGTAGGTGATGTGTTTATTGCGATCGATCCACAGAAAAAACCGAAACAATCGTTGTCTATGCTACCTCCAACGGTAGGTACGGATGAATTCCTGTTGGTGATCAGTTTCGACGGATCGGCACGGACTAAACGAAGGAGCGAGGAATATTGTGCAATCGTGTGGAGGTTACCAGAATGGACCATCGTCTCAGCCGCTTCGGAATACGCGGCAGATCTGACGGTAAAAGGCTGCAGAATATCGTGGCATTTTGTCAGGTCTCGATCTGCTGGACAACAAAACCAGGGGACGAATCATTACATGTGGTGACTCGAATTTAGTGATCAGGCAAATGCTGGGAAAGATGGATTGTAAAGCGCCCGGGCTACAATTATTGCGTCACTAAGCAATGCAGAAACTTCGAACTTGGCCAAAACACGAGTTCCTACACATGAAGAGGGAGTGGATCCAAAGTGAGGATCGACTAGCCAGCGCAGCTATGCAGCAAGATGAAAGTGTCATTGTGAATTTAGATCAATAATTGCAAGATTTGCTTTCACTAAACAGACTACACGAGTTATTTCTACCGGAAAGGACGGATCGCGTAGTGAAAATGTTAGCAATCACACGATTCGCGCGGCGAAGGCGTCAACAACCCGAAGTTTAACAAGAAGAAATAGTGCAGCAAATGCGGATCGAGCGGATAAAACAAGCGCAAGAGGAAGAGAGCTGGATCGCCAACCTGGAGATATATTTTGTGGGCGACCTGACCCAATTAAACGCAGAGGATGCAAAAGTATGCACTCGGATCGCTCCAGACTACGAAGTGGGCGAAAACGGATTGCTGTTATTCAGCCCCCGATCCGCTAAGGGATCGGACGACTGAATAGAGATGGTCTGTCTGATTGTACCACAATTGTTGCAGCAAGTTTTTATGCACCATTACCACACAAGCTTGGAGGGTGGTCAACAGGGGATCGGGAGGACTTATCAGCGGATCAGATCCAATTTTCACTGGAGAGGATTAGATTGACGTGTACAACGTTATGTTGGCGAATGCGTGGACTGTACAACCGGGAAGGGTCTACCCGCAATCCGCGGCGGATCCCCGGGAAACGTACAGGCTACACTCCCATTTCAGGTGATCGCGATGGATCATATCCTATCATTGCCGCGTTCATTAAAAGGAATTACAGAACTGCTGCTGTTGGTAGATCTTTTCTCAGGATATGTTATCGCGAGAGCAAGTTCGTCGAGGACCGCGCAAACGATCGCCGAAGAATATGAAGAATGTGTGTTTCGAAGATTTGGAGCCAGTGAAGTTATGCGTCGCGAAAAGGAGCCTGGATTAATGTCCGACTTTTTCCGAGCAATTACTCGGAACGCAGGGCAAAAGCAATGTGCAACCATGGCGTACCGACCGCAAGCGAACGGAACTGCGGAGTGTATGGTACAGAAGTTGACTCGGTCGATTAAGTTGTACGTCACGGACGAAGAACAGAAATACTGGGATGAATATGAAGAAATATTGACATTCGCTATGAATACGGCACAAGATCGGATCCGTGGAGACACTCCATTCTATTTGATCCATGGCTGGGATCCAAGATCGACATTGGAAGCAACATTAGCGTTGGGGAGCACTAAAACACGCGATGCTGACCCTAGAAGGTGGCGATATATCGTCCAACGTCAAGATCAGAGGGCAAGAGCAGTGGTAAACGAACCTCCCAAGATCGCGATCCAAGATCGAGCGGCTCGACACAATGACAATAATGCAGTGTGTAATATTAAGTGCGGATCGCAAGTTTGGCTCTACTTGGACCGAGTCAAAGACGACTGTGTTTGAAAGTTGGCATATTTGTGGCATGGACCGTTCCAAGTGGCGGAGTTATGTGGGGAATATGCTGTTCGGGTGGAGATTTCAGGAACTCCATACCGATTGTTCCCGATAGTGTACGTCTCCAAGTTTAAGCCACTGGTACAGTTTCCTGATATCCCAGGCAGTGTGCTAGCGACTAACTGTGAGGATCGTGTGGATTTCGATGAGTCGTTGTTGCCGGAAGATAGTTGGGAAACCGAGTTGGCTGCTGACGAATGCGAAGTGAATTTTTTTTGGATGTACGATCAGGACGTTAAACTTGTAATGGCCGAGTGCAGCGACAGTTTCTGGTTCAATAGAACCAACACGACGCTACGACCTGGATAGACGAAGCGGACCTGAACTGTGACGCGTTAATGCAAGATTTCGAGCGCAACCGTGCAAGTCAAAACCGGTTTGAAGTTATGCAGTTCTATGAGGAGGAAACCGAGGATTAACGGGTAATCGAAGCAATGAGCGGTTGGCGCATGCTAATAGGTGGACGTGAAATGGTGGATATGCAAATGTACAAGGAGGCTTTATGAGATGATGGATGGGGCTCTATGTAAAATGAGTGGCGATAGCGAATCGAAGAGATCCGATCGCGGTTGAAAAGCCGAAGAAAAGAAGTTGATCTCAGGATGGTGAACAAGATGAAGGATCGAGAGAGATATTTGTGAATTATGGAACTATCTGAATTAAAATCCTATAGATCAAGCAGGAAAAACTTACCTGGCAATCGTACGATCGATGATAAGGGGTGGTCATCTATAGAGGATCGATACTGAGAACGCCAAGGTTCAGCGGCATCCAGCAACGGGAGAGCAGCGATCAAATTGGGAATGCCCCTCGGTTTGCAGCCCAGGCAAGGATTCAAAGGGAAAGCCTCTTTAAAGATGGGAAGTGCAGAAAAGAAGGGATCCAACAGAATGTCCAGATCACAATGACCTGCGATCATACCTAGCAAGATGAATCGAAGGATCGCCTTCCACCGAGGCATAGCTCGCGACCGACGCTGCTTCCGCTGTTCTCTTAACCGGTCAAGCTCAGGATCGCTGACCCGCTGTTCACTGGAAAGGAAGATCGCGTGCGTCGACTCCTATAAAGCCTGTCGGTTTCGATCCTCGAACTCCAAGTATAGAGAGGCGAGCTGGTCGTACCATCCGGTACAAGGGAAGGCGATCGGCGCAATCCGACGTGCGGCTGTCTCCCAAGGCTCTTGGGCGTGTAAGGCTGCGATCTGGGCCGAACACGCCAGCCGAGGTGTCCACTCAGATGTGGGAGATGGACACTTAAGCGCCATAATTGTCGCAAAGATACAGCCTTTGGGACGAGATAAGTGGCGGTACAGGAAGTCAATGTCCATCTCCGCGACGCTCGTCCAACTGGCCTTGTGTGCCAACCAGGGAGAAATTTGAGTGAACGATCGCGGTACGCGGTCTCGATATCCAGGGATACACTGGCTGCGAGAGAACTTGGTAGGGTGCAAGCTATTATGATCCGCCAGGGATAACATCGGATTGACGTGATAACAAGGCAAATCAGAGAGGCTGATGGCACTATCCGAGTCGCTGGACGCTTTTCCAAAAAGGTCTGCGCGAGAAACCTTTGTCACGGTGGGAATAACAGGATCAATTGGAGGTGGAGGATCGCGCGAAGGGATCAGCGTGTCTATGACGATCGGATCCGGAGAAGGCCCAGCCGAAGGTTGTGCCGCCGAATTGGACTATGGATGACGACTGGAGGACCGCGAACCAGATAAAGCCGCTAAATCTCATCCTCACCTGCCGATGTATCCTCCCCCTCAGACGAGGTTGAACCCGGACCACGGCGCTTCTGCTTGCCTAGTCTCGGGGTAGCTGCACGCTTCGCTGGAACATGGCAATTCTTGAGATCGCGACGACCCTTAGGATCGCGGGTTCTCTTGGGAGCGGAAGAAGGCTTGGGATCGCAAACTGGGGATGGCTTAGCTTTAGCAGTAGCGGATCGTGCCACCTTGGGATCGCAAACTGGAGACGGCTTAACTTTGGACGCAGTGGATCAAGTCACTTTATTTAAAGGCGGCAAAGTTGAGGATGGTAGGGAATCGCGAGATTGCTTGCGACACGATCCTGAAATGTTCGACATCAACTGAGGAGTCGCCGGAACGGGCGTGTGTGTAGACGATCTTATCTTCGTAGGTGTGTCTGAAGTATCCCCAGACACTAGCGAAGCCATGCGATCCCGAAGATCGTGTGATCTCGTACTGCGCGATCTCGTTCGGCAGCCACGTCCGCGATCTGAACTTGAATCTGGTCCAATGTAACGTCACGATCCGATTCGATGCGATGCAATTGATCACAATCAGCGGATCGGGCGGATAGATAATCCTGCGCCTCGCCTAGTTCGCCTGAAGCCCCGATACCTGCTTAAGCGTGCGACACAGCTTTTCCTGGTCCGCCTGGAGCCCCGCTACTTGTCTGAGTGCACGACACAGCTTCTCTTAACCTTGGAGGCCGGTTTTTTTGTACTTCGACTTCTTGCTGTTGGCCTTGTCGAGGATGTGGGACAACTTGTCGCATTTAGCCACCAACCGTTCCCCGCCTCGTCCATCTGCTTGCGTATCTCGGCGATCTCACGATCGGCTTTCTCCTGTGCGGCATGACGTGCTAGCACAGTCCGGAATATTTTCAGATTTTAAGTGCTCGATCAAGATGGCCAAATAGACCCGGTCGGCCAACGCCTCCCGAAAGGCTTCGGACCGCTTGATCTCGTCTTCATAGCGAACGCGCAAGCGGTCGTACTTCGATTAAACGAACTGAACGAAAGGGGACGCGGAGGTGCGGAGCTCGTGAAAGTCCTTATTCAGCTGGCGATTCTGGATCATCTGCTGGTCTAAAGCAGTCCCCATACTCTAGTACCAATCTACGACAGTCTGTTGGAGGTACAGGCGAAGGTAAAGAGAATCAATCGCTGCGTTTAGCGCGGCTCGATCGACCGAACCCGAGGCTTCGATCCGAGTACTTGAAAGCAAGATGGGCTCACTCGAATCCGGAGTTGGGACGTTTTGGCCGGCGGAGGTCCTGTCCGGAGCGGGGTTCGAAGAGGATCGTGACAGAGGGATCGTGATGGAAAATTAACCAGAGCCTTTTCCCATCTGGGCCGACGTCACCACAGCAGAGCGATCACACTCGGTCACCGGCACGGTGGAGGCGTCGAAGATCACAGGCCTGGTAGGCTTCGAGGTTCCGACATCTAAAGTGAATATCGCAGAGGGCGATCCGAGGGGCACCGATCCTGAAGCAAAAGCGGATACCTGATCCGGATGGGCTGGATCGGACATCGTGTCAAAGGATGCGAAAGTGCGTGAGAAGTAAAAACGCACACAAAGTTGCACAGCCAGATCAACCAAATATGATGAATGAGGGTGCAGGGGACAATTGTGGCAAAGGGGTCACAAGGAAATTTCTATTGGGACTTGAATTGGCGATCACACGGGTCGCACGCTTTAGTTAATCCAAGAATGCTATGATTGGTGGATACAGGCCGGGACGGGTAGCTGGCAATAGCGTACCCAATCTCTAAGTGGACAAAATCGTACATACCGGGACGAGGCTGTAGGGTGGTCACACCCGTTTTGTTTACGTAATCCGTCATGAGACGTGGCAAGACAAGATCCGCGATCTCACTGGAAGACCGCGATCGTAACCCAGGATCGCAAGTCCGATCTCAGTTGCGATCCGCTAGTAGGATCACGATCCGCTAGTAGGATCACGATCCACTAGTAGGATCACGAATCGCTAGCAGGATCATGGGGATATCTTGGGCGGGCCACAAGAAGATACAACTGCTGATATACTGGGTGTGGACCACACAAATGCGAGGGGACGATCTTACTGGAAAGCAGACGCATGGCATCTGGCTAGGATATACGGACAGGCATAGGGGTAGGGTTTAGGTTGGTTGGTTAACATTAAGCAGAGTTCAGATTACTTCAAAAGGCACACGTTATCTCTTCCGAATAGGATCTTTTGCCCTTCGTCGAACAAAGAGTCGCGCTACACGTCTACGCAAGTGTCACACCAGGATTGTTTTTGCCAGGTGTGTTCTAGAGCTCTCAAGCGACATCAACTGCGATCGGACGCAGCAAGACACGTAAAGGCCAGGCGTAAGATCGCGAGACGGCTCAAGTGGTCAGAAGGCTCGCGGATCAAGCAACCACATAGTGGACAAGGCGATCTCGTTGAGATCAGGGTAACTTATATCAGTACCCACAAGTACCCCGTGATCGCGTGAAGATTTTCGCACGATCACAACCCCATCCCCAACACGGTCAAGTTTTTCCTTCAACACGAGTCCACCTGGAAGAGTGCAACCCGCCATACCGACGGGTACAAAAGGTGAAGAAGGCAACACACACGGAATCGGAGCACCCCCTCAGTTAGTCGGTCGTCCGGGCGCCAGTGGAGAGCTGGGATCGACTCATAAAATGAGCGATCGCCACTCCACCACAGTCCCGTGATACTTGTTGCGAGTGAATGCCCGGCAGGCGAACAAATACCTGCATCCACAGCCGGTGGAGTGAAGCTCTAGACACTGTGAGCATTAGTTGTGGCTTCAATTTGTCCTTGGCGCATGTAGTTATCGACCGAGTAAATGTGTTAGGCTTAATCTATTACAGGAGTGTTGTGCAGGACACGCAACGCAGGGTCGAAGGCTGCACGATGAGCAAGGGGTAAAGGTACCTCCTCTCGTTCCACGAATGGATTAGGCGCGATGCGCGTGCTGTTACGCTCCGGTAGCGTACCAGAACGATGGTCGTAGATGCTTGAGGTAGCGGTGTCACTCTCGTAGTCCACCATACTCTCTTTAAAAAAAATTCAAAGTGTTGGACAGATGATGAGACTCAGTCATTTTTTGAGATGCTCTGTGAACACGATGATCATTAAAAAGGGCTTTGACAGCCCTCAAAGCGCAGTAGAGAAATTGTCGACATAAGAGTGTCGCCAGTTTGGTGGGGGGGGTGTAGCAGGGTTACACGCGTTTTTCGAACCGGTCATGTAGTGTGTTTACACCATAGTAAAGATCGGTGGATCTCAGTGGTACAGGATTGATACCACGTACTGACGGTAATACCGCTCCTTATTTGGTAAGGACAAGGGATCAGAATTCTGTCGTAAGATCGTAATATAGAAATCAGTCAGCCAAGCTTTTAGGGTTTGATTATCCTTGCTAAAGAATAAATAAAGTTCAGTTCCCTTTTTGAATCTTTTGATGTCAATGCCTAGTCAAGGTATAGCGTGTCGTAGGAGTGTCAACCTTGTGAAGGCGTTTACTCTTGTTTAACTAGTAGTGAATAGTTAGTGTGTGATTCTGCGAATCGTAATCCCTTTGTAACCTGAATTGTTAAGCTTGTGCGCTCGAACGACTGCACGTCGTTGTAGGTTTGTCATGTCTAAGAGAATCTTTGAGTCTAATACTTCCTCTTCAAAGGAGCGCTAAGTAGCTCCGCTACACGTACGAAAGGATGGTGCATAACCCTTGCTATCTGAACGTAATTCGGGGTTCCTCTCTAGTGCCTTGGGTAAGTACCGCCGTTCTAATCAAAAGATTGCCTTTTTAGTTTCCTATCGACCACCTTTAAGTCGTTATGATATGTGTGGCACATAAGTCTCGGTTTTACCATCCGAGAACCCCGGAACCAGTGAGCCCGGCCTCTCTTAAAAGCAAATAACCCCGACATCGAATAGTCGAGGGTAATGGAATGGCTGGAACAAAGATAATACAGTTTTAGTGACTATCCGGTTGGAAATGTGCAGGCCCCGCCGAAGAGGGCAGGCACCGGTCGTTAAACATTATAAATGAACTCACTATATCTAAAATCAAAAAAACAAAAATTGAATACTGATAAAAATGTCGAATGTAGTTCGAATATTTACAGGATCTACATAAGTTGTGAATTTCTAACGACCTGGAGTGATTATATACGAAGGCTTACTTTCTTTCGTAAAAACGATGGATATTATCTATCGGTTGTATTATCACTGTGCTGTATAATTAAGTGTGCTTCGCTACCGTTTACTATTTGGAGTTCATTGACCTGCACATGATTTACCTATTACTGTGAACAGATTTAAAGCTCACTCAATCAAAGTTTTCACCTTATCTGTATTCCGTGCACGCTGTTTTTTTAATTTTTTGTGCTCAATCTTGTAGCTTGTTAGCGCACCTTTGCTAAAAATACGAGCTCATACATGACACATCGCCAGATAGCGCATAGATCGGCTTTATGACACTGAATAGTGTTAAAAAACCTTCTCAAAGCCAATTTTTTTTGTACGTTAATACGATTCAAAAATAAAACGGTCGCTAGTTAAGAAAGATGGCTAATCTTGCGTCGATCACGAATGCGTATGCTTCTGATTCTGAACGTTTGCAGGAGACAGGCGTGTAGAAATAGCAGGTCACGAATCGGGTGATTTAATAATTTGGAGGTTCCGTGTAAAAAACGGTAATTTTGAAGGATCTGTAAAGAGTAGGAAAGAAATGTTGACATGCTCAATTCTAATGGTGATTGAAAGCACGTTGTCTACACTTTTTAGTGCTCACTGGTATGGCTCCCATGAGATACATCAAACCAAAGGAATTTTTCATCTTTAGATAGATGCAAATGAAGGTTCCGTTTTACTTGTCAGATTGACGGTTTTAAATCGAGTTAGTGAAGAGGGACGGAATCTCTGGTGTGATTACACCTCATTGTCGTTGCTCTGATTAAGGAAACCTTGATAGCCGTAGATATTCAAAGAAACTTTTGTCGTAGAAAATTTACCTATGCTTACTGAACTGTAGGCAAAAAGCAGAAATTAGAAGCTACGTGGACGTAGAATTACCATTGAGTCAATAGCGGCCTACTCTTATCATGCATGCTTTGGTTTTCAGCCGAATTCAACTCAAGACAGCCTACACCCGACCAGATTTGGAGAATGTTTTGATGATAATGTACACGGATTAGGCCCACGACAAACTATTGAAGTCATCAAACTCAGGTTCGGCAACATGTGCTGGCTGATCGAAAAAGATATTGCCAACTTGAAGTAGAAGGATTAGAAGCGCTTACCTTGTGGAGCAGGATGAAATGTTGGCTTTTTAATTATGTAGCTGTAAAGAAAGTGAAGTCGAATATCATGTCAGGCAAAAATATAAAGGAATACCAAAGTTTCTGCTTCTACTTCCAGAGACTTCTTACTCCGTCCAAAAGATCTTGTAAAAAATGATGGTGTGCATTTGGGCAAAATGCGCTGTATCAACAAACACAAAATAGGATTGCTGTATACTTTCCGATCGTCCAGCACCAACATCACCCACACACAAGTATGCTTTCTTCATGCAGTCTACAAAAGATGTGATCTTGACGTATGATCTTAAAACTTAACCTTTATGCACGTGATTGTCGAATTTAGGCCGTTGCTACAGAAGCAGACCGAGCGATGACAAGAGCGTTCGCGCGTGTATATCGCTATGATAAACCAGTTAGTGTTCCCGGAATAGTCGAGCCAAGATTAATGCCCAGCAAGCAAAATATTTTCCTCGTTGGAAATTTAGAGAAGTTTTTAGCGCCACGCCTTATTGCTTTGGAGCTGGTAGGACCTCCAATATCAATTTCCTGTATTTCATATGTGCACCTTTTGTAAATTCTGTTTCGACAATATATATACAGGGATGACGTTTCTAATTTCTAAAGATAGCCCAGACTACACACTGGACATATGTTCCCTTTCCAGCAAATATCATCGCTGCATGATGAGATAATGTTTTCTTTCAAAACAAATCACACAATTCAGGTGTGAAGGTTCCCGTGCGCACTTAAATCAAAAGCTGGGTTTGTCTTAAAAATCACAATTCTAGGTTTATCTGGCAAGTAATAAATTATGAAACCGCCAACTGTTTTAATTTTATCAAGCTTGAGAAAGATCGCAAGCTTTATGCCTACTGATAATCCATCAATTCCGGGGACCTTGTATAAAAATGCATTTAGCGCAGCATTGCGCGGATCGAGCAAGGACAAAATACTCTTGATTTTGACGCTTGAGGAGGAAAAACAAAATTTTAACCTCAGAGGTGATCATAGCGACCGAAAGCATATGTTCAATTTAGTTTTAGCTGGCCAATGCACGATTTGAGACCTGATCAGCAAACAACACGTAATTTGCGTCTAGATCCCGGCCTCGTTCATGCTCACTTGTTCATACCAAGAATTAGCATTAGGAAAGCTAGAGCATCTCTCGCGCTATAAGACCACACATTAGTAATTAGTCCCGGATACGTGTTCTTAATTGCTACAAATAATACCGTCAATGAGGTCACAACATAAGTTGTTCTATGAAAGCGGGTAGGCTCGGCGTGACGTTACTATTTTATCGTCGAACACCTTGAACGAGCTGTGCCGGGGTCATCATCAGCAACCGCCATATTTCTATATGTCCCTAGCAAAATCTCTTAGGTTTTATTTTCTTCTAACGAACACTTTAAATGGATCGTCAATAATTTATAGACTTGAGTCTTATACCCGAGGGGGAGCATATTAGCCATTCGTTCCTGTTGTAGTGGCGACCGATCTTCCTTCGGTCGTAAAATCTGCCAATCGGTATTCTTATAACCACTTATTACGGACCAGCTTACTTTAATAGGATCCAAGCAAAATCATGTTGTTTTACGTGCATACATCTTGCCGCCTTCCAGACCATTAAAGATTTACAATGCGCTGACGAAAGTAATTGGGTCCTCACTTTGCCCCATTATCCCTCCACCCTCGAAACATATCTTCTGTTTTAAAAAACGCACCTCCGAACGTCAACTATAATCTGGCCTGATACTAATTTTCCAGTTCCCTCTCGAACAACATCATCGCTGATTCAAAAATACTACACTCCTTCTGAGATCAGTTCTTCTCTCGAGGTGAGAAGAGCTTTTTTATCGTTGTATTCCTTTTATGTATATCCATGTTTAAATACTGCTATTTATTTTGACATATTCTAGCGTGTTGTATAACGTATTCCTACTTGTTTTCCCTATTCCTTTATCACTTTTGTGTGCTCCGAATATTAGAAAATAGTTATTTGAGTACGGTGCAGATTTTAATTGGTTGCAATCTGGACACACCAATGTGCTGTCACAAGATCAACGATGCTGACGCATCATTTTGGTACGAGGCACTAGTTTGTACATCTGTTCATGCTTTTACTATTTCGAATCGTGTAATACATGCCCTTCTGATAAACATTGCGGTGTGACAAACAAAATCCGTTGATTCGCTTACAATGATCACAAAAAAGTTCAAATCGTTGCAGCATACTCAACTACTACATTTTCACTTTATGCGTAGATGAAGATTTACCCTCGCATTTCGATCACGACGATGCTGCTAAAATTACCAATATTTGTAGACGTCGTTGAGATGAACTCGAAGGTGCTGTGTACGGTCGTTTATGCTACCTAAATTGCCTAATCAGTAGGAACCTTTATTAATTTGTAAGCGATCTTGAAAAAAGTTTCGCCTGTTGTACGCGTCGGTTGGACTGCCGTTATCTCATTTTGAGGTCCTAAAAGGTATACTGATTTCGTTAGGAGTTGAGAATGAATGAGCCACACTACAAGAAATCTTTCGCATTGATTCATTTTTTGCTGACACTGATATACGCTCGCTTCTTTTAAGAAAAATTGATATGCGTTGTGCGAAATGACATCCATCACTCCTGTAGATCACCCTAAATCTTTTCTTAAATTCATATATTACGTAATCATCTCAATAATCTCCATGAAAATATGGTAGCCACATTAGTCGTCTTGAAGGCCCATTTCAACAGACCTCTCCTTATTGCAATATCCAATCTTAGTCAAAAGCGTCAATCCGAGCCTTATATCCACGTTTCAATATTTACTCGGATCCGGTCACCATTACATTCATAGTCTTTAAAGGTTAATTTAATGTTTGCAAGTATTAGAAATGTGGATTTTGTCACAAAACTTTTCTTAATTCACCTTTTTGTAACTGTCTAGGCTAATTTTTGACCTTTGATTCGGCATTTTTACAGTACACAACACGAGCGAGTATCGTAGATTGCGATAATTTTTCTTTAATGGATCAAAATGTTTTTTAGAACAAGTGTCGTAACACCATTGTTTGCGCATAAAAATGGTTAATGTCCTCATTGATCGTGACTAATCGGATATTGTACTTGTCCATATTTAACGCCGGAAGTATAATAAAAGCTTTAATGTCATATGACTTGCCACAGTGTCATATACTCTATTAAATGATCGAGACTTTTTTTTAATGTTTCCATAACTTGGCAGCACTAACACTTAAACCTTCATCTGGAATTCCCAACCTAAAACATTAAGGAATTTATCCAGGATTGCGCTTAAAGCATGTTCACAAGTACAAGACAGTCCGTCACGGGCACATACGTTGAAGTGAAAGATGATAATGATCTGGCGCGACAACATCAGCAACTGAAGTGGCTATAAGACGCTTACAATTTGCCACCTACATATCGAAGTGAAGCAACCTATACTTGCGCTTAATTCAGTTCATTCAAAGTAATTATGTCTTTAATTCGATATCCAGGCCGGGCGAAGTCACCTTCGCCCTGTCAAATTTGACGGGCCGAGCAATGCCTTGGGCCTTAGGGCTCAAGCTTTACGACTCAAACGTGTTTGAGTCGATGTAGATCTTATAGTCTCGGCATAAAGAGACGTTTGAGCCGCCGAGAGCCGAGCACAGAGCAAGCTCTGCACTCTTGAAAAAAAAGCAAGGTAAGCGTGGCGTGCACGCTTACGCACAGCACCTACGCTACCTTGCGCGTAGCGTTACGGAAAAACCTTTTGATGAGCACTCGCTCATCAACGTGTTCATCTACGGTCCTGTAGATGAACCGGTGAAGACCGACATGTTCCGAGAGGATTTCCATACGCTAAAAGAGGCGATAGCGTCTGGGGAACATGAAGACGTCAGCCTGAGATAGTCTCAGGCTAACTCGTCAAAATATCGTCCGACGAAAAGACGGGAGACAGGATGTCCTGAACCAATGGACCTCTGTTACGTCGAGGGCGAGAACCCTCACTCTCTGAGTCACATTCGAACGGCAAGATGCCATCGCTGTTAGAAGATAGGACGCTACGCTCATGAGTGTAGCGTCCCAAGCACCGCATCACGTCCAAAAAGGGACGTGATGACCGCCATTGGCCAAGGAAAGGTCCAAGGTGAGGGTCCGACCATGTTGCTAACCCTCGAAAGCAAGTCGGACCGTCAAAGAACGGACAGGGTCAGTAGGGGCGGAGCACCCTGCTGATCCAGCAACGTCAAGAGAACTTGCAGGACTCTTGACGAAGATTGACCCGAACACGCAGTCGCTGCGTATAGTTGTTGCCCCTAGTGATGAGGAGTCTCTCATCACTTTGAGGATCGAAGTGACAAGTGGAATGTCACTTCGCGCCCTTGTGGACTGTGGGGCGTCGAACAGTTTTATCCGACGTCAGTCGCTAAGGGATAGTAGGCTCAACTATGTTGAGCGAGAGTTCCCTCCTACGAGGATGACGGTGTGCCTTGCTACAGGAGCATCCGTAACAGTGGACAAACGTGTAGTGGGAATCCACTACACGCTAGAAGGAAAGCAGTACGATGATGACTTCATCTTACTAGATTTGGGTGAAAAATTTGATGTCATCCTCGTTAGGCCATGGCTTCGACAAAACCGGCCATGGGTTAGCTGGCAGCATTGATACGTGAAGATGCCTGCCGTTTGTTCATCGGATGGCCATCTGATGAACGTCTGGAGCGTCCCCAAGTGTGTGGATGTTCGACGAGTGAGTGCGATGGTCTCACTTGTGGTACGGTCGTTAGTACGATTGCACAAGATCATAGTGTAGAAGGCCACTACACTGTGGAACCAGCTTCCGGCACCTGTGTAGAGACACAGGCTGCGACGAAGGTTCACCACTTCGAAGAGATCGAGTGGACCGGAACACGGATGCACACCAGGAAGGTTGCATTCGAGAAGAGAGATAAGTGTTATTCAGGATGAACCACATGTTGAAGCGATATCGAATACCAGAGAGTCGATCGTAGAGCAAGCCCGATCGACTGAAAGAGAGTCTATCGAAGATAAAGTCACTGTGGTAGTACAACCATAGTCCGATCAAGTATTGGAAGAAAGTTCCAGCGATCATGTGAGTGATAACTCCCGAGAGAATTATGCTGAGGGTGTGGATCCCAATCACCTGCGGATGTGTTTTCCTAGGAAATCACCGAGTCAGTGAATGTCTTGGTGAATGACGGATCAAGTGTAGGCGCTTATACACTTGATCTGATTACACCTCCGAAGTCAACTTCGGAGGTAGTCAAGTTGCCAACGCTAGAATCTAAAATATTCTTGCGAGATCTGCGTAGTGACAAGATTAAGCAGATCTGCGTACTCGTCACAGAGGCCGAGTACGTCGCTGATATTCGGTCGGCACCAGTGTTTGCTGAGAACGAACGGGTTCGCAGTATCTCATCGATGGACAAGAGTGTCCTTGATGAGAAGACACGGATTGAACGATACACGTCTCAATCTTGGGAGTCTTTAGAGACAAATCCTTTAAATAAGAATTTGGTCGAATTCAGGGATGTATTACCTGAATCCGTGCCACGCGAGATGTCCAAGGACAAATGTACTCGGCATGAGATTGAATTGAAACCCAATTTGAAATACTGTGTCATGAGGCAGTGGCCACTGCCTCATGAACAGGTCACAGCGATCGACAATTCTTTGCCCATCGCTTAGCGGCTGGTCATGCGAGGGAATCAACATTCCCACACAGCTCTACGACCTTTTGTGAACGAATGCTCACAGGAGGATGGCGGATAGTGTACGCGTTCGAAAAATTGAACGCTGCAACGGTACCGGCTCAGAAGCCGATATCGAGGAAGGACGTCATCATAAATAGTATGGCAAAAAGTACCATCTTTTCGTCCATGGATCTGATGAATAATTTCTATCAGATCCTCATGCGTGAACAAGACACCTCTTTCACAGCCGTGAGCACCACCAGTGGTATGCTCTGGGAGTGGCTAGTGATGCCACAGGGGAAATATACGCCCCTAAAACGCTCAACAGATGTTTTGCGGATCTGTTGCGATCGGTGCGAGACTTTGCACCGAGTTACTTTGATACTGTCCTCGTCCGTAGCCGGGCTATGGATGAAAAGACGGGCGTGGAGGTTCATAGAATTCACGTCCGGAAGGTCCTTACACTTAGTCGAAAGCATAAGTTGTTCGCGAACCTCAAGAAGTGTACATTGGCAAAGAACGAATGCCACTTCTTGGCGACATCGTGGGTGAAAATGGCGTACGCTCTGACCTGAAAGAGAATAAGGCAATTTGCGACTGGCCCGTGCCAGTCGACGTCAAGAGACTTCGAAATTTATTTGGCTTGGCGGCGTACTTGCACAAGTACTCGCGCAACTTCGCCGAGATGATCGTACATCTCTCTCGTCTACTAAAGAAAAACCAAAGGTGGTCATGGAGTGCTGAGTGCCAGCACTCCTTCGAAGGTTTCCAAGAAAGCTTCATACAA
Organism: Peronospora matthiolae; assembly: GCA_921007115.2. Taxonomy (NCBI): domain Eukaryota; phylum Oomycota; class Peronosporomycetes; order Peronosporales; family Peronosporaceae; genus Peronospora; species Peronospora matthiolae. The sequence continues at coordinate 195,120 of CAKLBY020000068.1, read as the reverse complement.
TCTCCAATGTTGGCGACAGCAGACCCGGATAGACCATTCCATGTGGTCTGTGACCCCAGTGATTTCGCAATCGGCTGAGCGTTAATTCAGTACGACTAAGACGGCGTTGAGCGCGTCGTCTGTTATTTATCGCGTCAGCTACAAGCAGCTGAGCGAAATTATCCGTTTCATGATAAGGAACTCCTTGCCATGAAATATGCACTGGCTAAGTTTCGGTTACATCTCTCAGTAGATAGGCCCTTCATCGTTCATACCGACCATGCGTCATTACGCACGGCTGTAAACAGTCCGCAACTCTCTCAACGAATGGCGAGGTGGCTGACTTTCTTCGTGTAGTACAACTTCTCCGTCGAGTAAGAACCAGGACGACTTAATGTCGTCGCTGATGCTCTTTCGCGTCGGCCCGATTTCGAGCCGACTGCTCAACCCAACAGTAGGGGTGATCCCACGGTAGCGACACTAACCGTGAGTGTTCCGTCGTAGAATCTGCTTGACGACGTGCGGAAAGCATACGCAGAAGATGAGTCTCTTCTGCGATTATAGGATTACGCATCCAATCCGTGCAGTCAAGCTTTGAAAAGCTTGTCTTCTCAATACCGCTCCTCAACCGAACGGTATTCAGGTCGTGATGGACTACTGTACTGTACATCAGTCAACGGCGAAACACCTCGTGTCGTCGTTCCGGCTCATAAGGATTTTCGATTGCGCATCATGTATGAGTGTCACGATGCCCCAACAAGTGGGCATCGTGGTAGAGAAAATACTTGCCTCACTGTAAGTCGTGACTTTTACAGATCCCGCTAGTATGAGTTTGTGCGGAAATACATTCGCGCTTGCAAAGTTTGTCAACGGGTGAAGCCTAATCCTTCTTCCCGTGCACCCTTGCATCCTCTACCTATTCCGGCAGAGTGCTAACAGTCCGTATCGATGGACTTCGTCTTCGGGTTTCCCGAAGACGTCCACAAGAATACCATTTTTCTTGTGTTTGTTGATCGGTTCAGCAAGATGTTTATTCTTGTTGCTGCACCGGAGTCAATCACAGCCCAGGGCTGTACTCGTTTCTTCATCGATACGATCATCCGACTCCACGGGTTACCCCGTGAACCCGTGTCTGATATGGACCCCCGATTTACAGCGAAGTTCTGACAATCCGCGCTCCTTTCACTCGGAACACGTTTGACGATGTCAACTCATGACTATCCCGAAACAGATGGTCCAACGGAACGCGTCAACTGCGTCCTCGAAGAGATACTTCGAGGGTTTTCCCACTCGTTTACGAGTTGGAGTGAGTTCTGGCCGATGGTGGAATTCATCATCAACAACTCGGTGCATGCGCCGACAACGCGTACAACGTTTTTCGTGAATGGCCTACGTCATATACGTTTTCCAGCCTTCTTAGAGTGTGACTCTAGTCTAAGAGGAATGGACTCGCTCGAACAAGACCGATCTGTTTCTTGCTCATCACATGTCGACAATGACGTCGACATGAAGGATTCCGATGTCGTTAGCATTGACACCGATGACGATGATGACGACGATGCTGGCATAATAAGCATCGCTAACGACTGCTACAGTAGGGACGACGACGCCCTCACTGGTGAAGACGACGTTCTTTTAGCAGTGCACACGAAGTGCACTGTTGTTGACAAGGATGAAACAGCAGAGGAATTTCTGCTGACTCGCGAAGCTGTTGTCCGCTTCGCTTAAAAGTTAATTGCCGCTGCAATAGACAAGCAGAAGATAAACGCGGACAAACATGAAAGAGCAAATTTTCTTTCATTTGATGAAGGAGACCTAGTTTTACCGTCTATAGTAAACCTACCGAAATTTATAGTGACAAACGTGGGCAGCAGTAAATTACTGTCCAAGATTATCGGTCCATTTCGTGTGTTGCGCCGAATGGGCAACGCAAACACAATTATAAAATGCCCCGTAAGATGCTTACGCATCTTAAGTTTTGCGATGGACGTATCCGCCAGTACTATCAGTTCGAGCCCGTTTCGAGATGCGAAGATCACCTCCGCGGTCGAGAGCCGAGACCACCTTCGAGTAGTCCTGTTTCAACGAGCCAGTCTTGTCGACTAGCGAAGCGACCTACTCACGCAGACAAGGGATGTCTTGACGAGCTGCAGCCAGCTCGTCACGAACAGAACGAGTCGAACGTTCGTTTTCAAGTTGCGTAAACGCAAAAGCGGCACAATCGTCCGAACGATCGTGCGTTAGGGAATTATAATTATCCCTCACAAGATCTTAAAGCTCATAACGCCGAGTCCGTTCATGAGCCAGGTCAATTTGCAACTGTTATGTTTGACGGTTCAGCTCTTGAACATCAAGCTGATCCAACCCTCGAGCCGGCTCAGTTGTTCCCACCGCCACCACATCCTTTGGTGGATTCTGGCGGTGGTCAACGCTTCCTGGTGGAGCGTATTTTGAACTACCGCGACGTGAATGGCGTCCGGACGAGTTACCTCGTCCACTGGCGTGGCTATCCACCGGCGCGTGACAGCTGGGAGCCTCGTGCCTAGCTGATTGTTGATGTCCTAAATCTCGTTGAGCAGTACGACGATACCCACCCGCTGCGTTGAAGAAGGGCCGTCGGAAAATGACCTCCCCGAACGCGAGTACAGGGATTGCAAGGTGTCATTCCCTTCGTTTATCTTATAAGAGATGCGCGCCCTCCAGTAGGGAACAATAGGGAGGTATGCCTCCCTAGGGGCACGGTTCGAGTTTCAAGGCAACCTGGACACGAATCACCCCACGAGAGGCAGGATCACATTGTCTCTCGTGGGTTGCGTTTCTCAAATCTGATGCGAGCTGCATCAGAGTTTGGCGAGCCTGGCCTCAAGGCCAATGCACTCGATGTTGTGGATGAGTACATAAAATCCTTTCACCAAGGCCTTATCGCCTTGAACACGGCTGCCATTGTACCACCGATGCTTGAAAAATGCATCGGTAAATGTTCTTTCTCAGTACGGATAGTTTCCGTGCTGAAATTAGGGGGGAAGATATTTCTATAGTCGAGCAAAGGATTCCGATCATCAGTCATGCCGGCCACTCTATCTAACTCTTTAGATGACGGCATCCAAGGAGACTCTACTTTAGGAGAGCGGCGCAGGACATTTCGGTCCCTGGCCTTTTGATTGGCGTCAGCATGAACACTGACACCAGTGTTACCCCGATCCCTCAAATTACTTCTCTCGTGGTGATGTATAGATGCATTACCATCATCCCCACGATTACTATCGTTGGATGGACTCGCGTGAGGCGAGAATTCGTCGAGACAATCGCTCGATCCGAAGATCTCGATCATGATGCCGCCACTTTTACCAGATCCAGTCAACCTGGCTCTTGCAGTGTCCGCCTCGGGTGTTCCGGAGACGTAAGGTAACGCGTTTGAGTCGGATGCATCATCCGAATCACCAAAATAAATGAACTCTATTTCACACTCATCTTGATCACGACTCGAGGTACCCGCTGCAGACGCAGCGGATGTACCTTACGCATGTGGTGACTCGTCACGTGGACTGATAACAGCAGCAAACGACAAATTACCCTCTGCAGAGGTGTGAAAGGCACTTTCCGCGTCTGCACGCATGCGTGCAGCCTCTCTTCTGTCTGCTGCAGTAGCAACTTACGTGGTTTTCGAAACCATACGCTGGATTGGTAAATGAATGGGATTTGACCAACAAGTGCTCCCTTTCCCAGAGTGATCCAACAATGGTCACCCTTTTCCAATCAATTCTAATTTAATCGGCAGGTAGATGATGGTCAATGGGTGGGGTGATGTAACGGGGTAGCCCGTCACATGAAATTGACACCAAACGGTGTCAGTAGGGAGATTGTCTTAGATGACAATTTTCTACCAATATTACCGAGACGGATAACAATAAAGGAATAATATTCCTTTTTAGATACTATTCATGCGCTGCTCAAAAATTGGTTAACATTAGACATATCAATCATAGATTGCCACCAATCGCTGGTTGACGCGCGCAATGAGTGGTGAGCGAATTTATGTCACACGACGACGTAGTTTATTACAGTCAAAAAAAGGTTAAAGTTACATTGATAGCTTAACTACGTTAAATAGAGTTCTCTTTTTGTTTTAACTTAAACGAGTCGTTTAAGTAGACTAGCTTCCTCTGCACGAACTAAGTGTACGTGCCATTTCGTGGCCTTAAAACAAAGAATGCCCCGTTACATAGCTGGCATCAAGCAAGAAAGATTTTTAGGACTATCTTACAAGTTCAAACCTCTGCTCGTGCCTCCAAATTGCCACTTTATCTTTAAAAATGAGTGGGACAGTTACTTAATCACTTGATTACGCTCAAAGACAGCAAAAAAATAAACAATTTTGGGTCCTCCCAGCTTCTTCGATACGACTGTGGGTGTTGTGTTAAGCCCTGAGTCTAACTTGAAGGTAGCTCGTTAAGGTACCCGTTGGCTTGATCAAAAAGATATCGTAAGCATCTAGTTTATATAACAAGTCAGGCCTAAAAGCCTCAGAATCGCGGAAGTTGACAACGAAGAGATAATTTTGATTCGTGGTTTAGCATAGCAACATCCGCCGTGTATAAGCACGAAGTACCAATGTCTCTATTTTCCATTATTTATTATGGAACTTTACGCTTCCTCAAGCCGAAATTTTGTCACTTATCTGCGGTCGGGAACAGCACGGTTAGGGGTGGGGCGTCCTGATGGGAAAGACTTGGCTCATGTGTACATACTAGGAAGTTAGTGGTGAACAGAGCTTTGCCTAAAAGAGCTCCGTGTATTTTAACACGGTGAAGGAATAAATAGCAATACGTTTGGTCGCGAAGAGATTGTCAAAGAATATGATAACCTTTGGACGATTTTGATCGACTTCGGAGCGTCCGGTATTATCACAAATCTTGTTCTTTCGGAAAGAGTGATAAGTATTCTAAGACAATTCATGAGCAACAGGGTAATCTGATCCGTTTTCGTGCGACTACAGAGACCCAGTCACTATGCTTGATCATTATCTGAGTTCAAGAGTAAAGGTTTCCGAGTGTAGGGCATTGAATGCTGTTAAGCACCAAATTTGGACACGAGGTATGATCTCATCCTTGATATGGTCTGGCTTGATAACCACGAACCGTATATCGACTAACGACATGAGACCTTTGTCGCAATGCAGGATTTCTTTAAACGAGCTATGAAGATTAATGAACAAAACTCTGTTAGGGATATTAAGAGCTTTTGTAGACATCCATTGGCTGAGTCTATTAGTGTGCCAAATAATAAAATATCTGAAACCATTGCTCTAACGATATCAAGGATGCGAGCATGAAGAAAAGATATTTATATAGTAACCTACTGAATGAATCATCGTTGTGATAACGGCTTACTTAATGCCGAAATATATTTTGATCTTGCATTGAGTCGGCGAGGGTTGGACTCATCTTATGAGCATGGACGGAAATGTGGTACTTAATGCATAAAGTTGGTTGTGATTGAGATGCGCTGAATATCAAATCAAATACCTTTGGCGGGACAACAAGGCAGCAAGAGCTCAGCTTTACGGATGCACGTCAGTTTCCACGTACTTCACGAGAATAGTAACTCGAGTCAAGTTACATGCCATCGAATGTCGATGTTCACAGCGGCTCTTGTACAGATCATATCTATGCTGATAAACCTATCAACCTTAAAAACAGTGACATAATGACCCTTTCGAGGAGTGTGAACCCAATCGAGGTGACTATTGTGAGACACAAAGAGTACAGTCATCGCACGTTTATGATGGCGATCAGCTGTACACACATCAATGTAGTGACTGTAACACTGATGGTAAGGTTATTATAGAATGTGTACGATCGTTAGGAGATCTATTAGAATTTAGCGAGTGTCGGTAGAATAGTTCAGTTGCTCTATTGAATTTAATGCCTACCTGAAGTGGTGTATACTAGAACTAGCACTAAAAATTTATCTTCGCTTCTGAATGGATCTTTCCTCGACTAAACCAAGACCAACCTTAGTACGGGTGATTTATCTTGAGTATTGAAAACAACCACATAACTTTATGTCTTCTGGGTGAGGAATCTCATGAAGTGATGCTTGACAATCCACCCGTCTTATTTCCAGATAGAAGCGTACTTCATGATAATGACTCGGTTCCTGGAACCGAATATTGTGTTATACGATATTCGCCAAACTGAAAGGAACCGTTTGATTTCATCAACGACTTTTTTTGGCAAAGCACGAGTCATTCGCGATAGAAATATCCGCACTCATAGCCGACTGTTAAAGTCAAAAGACGAGTGATTTGTTAAGTATTGTAAATGCTTATAACAAATACTTTGCAGACACTATTCCTTCAAAGACACTAATTCTTTTGAAAGGTTGTTCTCTAGAACAACACGGTTGGTTGTACGAGGAATAGTGCCCTATTAACTTGGTCGACGGGTAGTACCAATCACAAAAGGGACCCGAATGTTATTAGATTAAGAGCATTTCACACCAAGCGGTATGTTCTGCGAGTGGATAATAGTGCCACTACAGCCATTAGATACTCCTAATGCGTCTAGTTTTCCGTCCCCATCGGTGTCATGCACACATATTATAAATTTATTTCTGTCTTTAGTCAAGCAGAACAGGAACGGTTGGATGTGGAAGATCACATTTTTTATTTTCGGAAGTGCAATTGAGTGTCTGCGCGCTTTTAAGTTGCATACCAAAGCATTTAAATGCACTTTGTTGCGGATGGTAATTTCTTTCTGAGATGAAATTTGTAAACGAAAAGCCTGAAAGAGAATCCCGCTGAGGTGTCATCTATTCTTATTTGCCTGATTCTTACGAACCATAAGAGCTTACGTAAATGTCATGTTCTTGATAATTGTTCACTAAAATATAGCGGAACGTATGTTAATATAATTTAGTCTTTGACCAACCTCCTTAAAAAACTAGGGAGCGTGTTGGAGTATCGTACACTATATCTCTTTCCGAGCGTGTAGGAGGGGCTACTACGTGCTCCCATTTTTAGCGGTGTTGAACTCTGTGTATACTTTCTATGTCGTCTTGGACGTGTCGGGTTTCGACTTAGGTAGGGCTATACCAGAAATATGCTAAGAGTCTTGAACGTATTATCGCTTTCACTTTCGTCATCTTAAGCTGATGAAACAATTTTCTCCTTTCATCACAAATAGCTACTGCTATTAAGCCTGCTCCAGACAAATTCTGATCTCACCTCTGAGACGTTCGTCATTAATCCTTACCACTCGCCCTTACCACCGTCTGCACAGTCACCTCACCTCTTTTATAAAATGGATAGTTGGCCTCCCGACTTTGAGGATATAACTTCATTGTGTAGTACAAGCCGGAATTACATAATGTTATGGCTTCTGCGCTGTTTCATTGGCATTAATATGATCTTGCTCTATTGCGACAGGTGTATCACTCGCTGTTGTTTTAGTCCGTGCGGCATATTCACACAAAATTCATTACGAATTATTTCCAAAGTTATTTGGATCGTGAAGTGAATTATTACGTCTCACATTTTTTATACTCCAGCTTCGTAAGTTTCGAAACACACACCTCTTCATGCGCCGGGGGTTACGAAACGCCCACTACCCAAGAGCTACAATGGTTGCGCATTTAATAACATAGGAGACACACTGGGGCACCAAAGCGAATATCGTGCATATTGTTTTGATCGACACACTTCAGCTTTCCTCCGAAGCGCGCGGATTCATCACGAAGCGACACGTAAAAATCCTCGAACATTACGCTGTCGTCACGGTCACATGCTCGCTAACATAGATAATCATGGACCGGGCCTATTGTGTGATTACACGTCAAAACAGATAACTCTCGCATCGTCGTACCTCAAGATAAGGATTTGATAGTATCGAATTTTCTTTGTGGCCCGCAATAGCGCTTTTAGTGAACACCCGATTCGACAAAACATTCGTCTCTGTGAGGTAGCACTTCTGATTACTTAAGCTTAAAATTATGTGAACACACGTGTGTGCATTAGAAAAACGTTTCAAAAGGTTAAACCTAGACATAACTGGAGGCTCTGCTCGTCGTTTTACCCATACTTGCTAGAAATTAGGATTCCATCATTTTAGAATTTTTGTTTGATCTTCCGCTGCACAGCCACGACACACTAATTGTAGTTTTCGGGATCATTTGAGCAAATGGCTAGCTTAACGGCGATGCCGGACTTTATTGATGACGAAGATATACACAAGCTGTCTACAGATTGGTCATTTGTCAGCACGTTTTCGGCGGCAATGTCTTTGCAAGAATCCATGAAATTCTAAATATTATCTATAGTGTGCCTGGCACTCTATAGAACATGTCCACAGAGGATCACTCGAAGACCTATGGTCAACCTGAGCGGGTTAATCACGCCATCAGAGATGATCTTTCAGATTTTTGTGACAATTCTTCGAAAACGAGTAGCTTAATGCTCGTTGCTATGGAGTTTACATCAAAGAACGCCGTTCATTCAGCTACCAGTTATTGCTTATTCTACGTAAATAAAATTTGCTGTACCCTCTTGTTCCGCTAGCAATTCTACTGCATGCTTCTTTTCTTAGATGGGAAAATTTTGCCAACAAGCTTGCTGATGTAAGTCTAACCAGTACCAAAATGGTAAGCGCGTTTTCCGTATTTCGATTTAGTATCTTGTGACACGTGTGTGTAAGAATAGATGATAGTAAAGACAAACAAAAGGAACAAGTAGATGCTAAGGGCAGAGGATGTATTGCTGTAAATCAGGTTCTACACAAGCTCGAAACCTACAAACAGGTAAAAGATCCGTAGTCTTTGATACAAATTTGGGTACGGGCTTCATTTAACCTTTCACATTCTCTACCAAAGAGTACCTCGCCTTTACACTACCCCCCCCCCTCCGCGCAAGCTGCGCACAAACCCAGTGTTCTATGCTGAAATAGTCTAGCCTTGTCAAGATTCTCTATCGTGGACAGGAAGCATCTTGGTCTGAAAACTAGAGCTCCTGGATAGTTGAATCTCCGTCCATGGTTCTACCCTATATACAAACATACAGGTTGCACTTCACCTTTCAAGTCGTTTATCGGCCGAGAAGATCAAGAAAAACGGTTTATTTGTTTAAAGAAAAAGGGCCAACGTAGTCGATAACGTGACGTGAGCGCTTTGGAATAGTGAGCGCTTTGCACTGGATTTACCATAGTTGGTTCCCTCATCCTCAGGATGATCCAAGGCACTCTGCATGCGAGCGAGGAAATTATTGAGCCACGTTACTCCTGACACGAGCTCTTCATAGGCATGTACCGATGTAACGATCACATCAAGGATAATCTCGTGAAGCGGGTCGTCTCAAAAATTAACACCAGTATCTGGTAAAGTGGCGCGGCTACCCTGCATCTGAAAACTCATAGGAGTTTGAGGTGCCACTTCGGCAAGTCTGCGCATACGCCGTTGACGTATCAAGCGTCGTGCTGATGGTCAGCTTAATGCTCAAATTCTTTTCCCCTAGTAGGTGCATATGTGTCGGAATTCCTAAATAGAGTTGATTACCTGCGCATTGCACGTATCGAGTTTTGTAGATCGATCGAAGTTTGCTTCAGGCTTTGAGCTTCGCGAATTCATATCTCAGTTCTCTTTCAAATGAGCTTCCGCCTTTGAGTATTAATCTCATGGTAGGTAAGCGACGTGCTATATGAGCGAACAAATAAACATGGTGTCGGTCTTTGCTTGACTCTCATCGAGGTGTAAAACAATCGGAACTGTCGTCTGTACAGGCACAGATACACCTCGTGCTTGGCCCAGCAACTAGGTCTAGTATTCTTGAGATGGCTTCATTTCTGGTGTTTGGCACCTCTTTCGGGGACCATCCCGTTTAAAAATGTCGACCACCGTAATGTTCTAGGATCATGTGGCCTGAATGGATAATAGTTGTCCTGTAAATTGCTGGGTGTGTTCTGCAACAAGTATCAGCTTATAAATATATTTTACTGCAACTGATTAGCGTCACAACACCGTCGCTGGTATTTATAAAGAATGATGGTGATCATACCTGCCTCAAGTGCACAACCTGATTAAAGCGCTGCTACCTAATGGACTGTGCCTTTATAAGGGGAAAAATTAGGCACTAAGCACGAGAACTCGCTAGACACCGATGTATCAGTATCGGGCCCATCACCCTCAGACACGACCGTGTCAGGGTGTCGTAGTCGACTTTGTTGTCTTCTCTTGATAAGTTTTATTAAGATTCAGATGAATATGACATCATTGTCCGAGTGTAGGTTTTGGGAACACAACACACCACGCTATTTTGACGAAAAGGTAAAAATGTCGATTATGGGTAGTTTGGTGAGGGGGGTGTAATGGGGTCACATGACGACTGGTATATCAATTTTTGTGTCGTGCGGCACATAACGAAGATCAGTGATTTTGATTGTCGTATTCTTGTGTTTCGTACGATATTGATACACTGCACCTCATCGAATTACAGTTGGATACTACCTATCGTAATGTGCATTACAAGTAAGTCATAGTTTCTGATACGGTATTATTCAAAAAACATGTACTAAGATTACTGGAATGGTTAGCAGAGTCTATAGGTTAAACACGTCGGTAGGCTTTCCTGTCGCCATAAAATAGCAAACACACGCATTTCACCTCTTACTTAATAGCTGACATGTGCCTTCTTGAGACTTAGCTGATCGTAAGGAGGTGTAAGCCTTTATAAGGACGGGACTCTTGCGCAGTAGTGCCACTTTTTTCTGTTAGGTGGTTTGTATCTTGAACCAAGACGATTAGCTCTACGAGCTTGTTTGGACACTCAAGATTTGGGTCTCATTAAGTCTGTAATGATTTGAGACTCTCTGAGTCTACACATGTCCGATTCAATTTGCGAAGAGAGTCTACGTGTAACGGGGTTGCACGAAATTATGGTACGTTGTACCAGAGGTGTTACACACCTGAGGTTACCCCTTTGTGAAGGTGATATCGAATATCTTATTGGTTTGTAGGGGCTGACGAGTGTCAGCCATTAGGTACGAAAGATCTTTGAGTAGGATTAAGATATTCTATAGGCTTAAACAAAAATAAAATCAGTTCCCATTTTGATCGGAAGGACACGTGGCTTGCGAGCCGTCTTGATCGTTACTCACTGATCACTAAGAGCTATCGACACCTCCTCGAGGTAGCTACTCTTGAGCACTGAGTGCTGTAGATTCACTGAATCGTTAGGTCCCCCTGGAACAGGGATCTGAAGCTGTAAAGCTTGTTGACTCGTAAAGTCATTAGCTCTTTGGAACTAAGTTTCTCGTAGAGCGTTAAGTCTTCCTCTGACTTAAGGAGCTCTGTAGCTCCGATACACTTGGTAGCACTTGTAGTCAATCTACGCCTGAGTCTTTAAGACTGATCCTCTGTGGGGATGGAAAACTCCACTCCCCTATCTGAGGCCCAAAAGGTCGCGCTTGATAAGCTGACCGCATCTTTGGGTTCAGAGTACGTGGAGTTCCTTGTTTCACAAGGTCCTTAAGTGCTTAATGCACGTGTTGAAAGCTGTATGCAGTATGAAGCGACCCTTTTAGGGCAGGTCCAAGACCAAATAGCGTCGGCTATGCCTACACGCTACGTGTCTGTACCAGACGAAGAGGCTAAGCCTCGTCCACTGAGAGTGGAAGTAAAAAACTACTCCGGTAAGGAGGGTTAGAACCTCATCCTCTGGATCCGTGAGATTGAGATGGCCATGAGATCAGGTCTGATCACGCTTGATCATCAACAGGTCTCGCTGGCTATCTCGAAGCTCGATGGTAGAGCTAGAGAATGGGCCTTGACGTGTAGCACGTCGGTGGACATAGCGTTTCCCAAATGGGAGTCGCTCAAGTCACAATTGGTACAGGTGTTTTCTCCACCTAACCAGGATTACCGCGTGCGTTCACGCTTTCTTTCTACCCGCCAGGGTAAGAATGAACTATCGGACTATGTCCAAGAGCTGCGAACGCTCATGGCTGCAATGCAGTCTGACCCTCTGCCTGAAGCAGTCCATGTGACTATCTTCATGGAAGGTCTACGTACTGGCATTGCCAGAACCGAGGTTTTTCGTGTTCACCCCTCTACGTTTGAAGAGGCTGTGAGAATTGCTCTTAATGATGACCATAACTTTAAGTCGGCCAGACTTGGTTGGAATGGATTCAATCCTCGCTCTGTGAGAGCAAACTTTTCGGGTCCCACTGCCTATAATAGGCCGGAACCGATGGATCTAAGCTATGCTGAAGATGGAGGTGAAGCTGAGCTTCAAGCTGCGACGATGCTTTACGTGCGGAAGCACTTAACCTTTGCGGCCTGGTTGCCCTTTGCGTAAGCAACGCCAGGCTACAAGCCAACACTCGACCCCGAGTCAAAAGTCTGGCATGGCACGGGGAAATGCCGACACCCAGTAGGCGCGAGGCGCCCTACTGGGGAAGAACTATGTTCTGTTACACCTTTAGAAGGTTAAGGAATGCAGGGCTTAGCCCCAAATAGTACCATACCTACAGGTATGGTGCGTGGATACAAGTCTGGCTTGTTGGTCGCCGAGGCGAAAATTAAGGGCTTTGAGAAGCCTTGGTCAATATTGATCGATTCTGGAGCGTCTTGCAATTATGCTCGACGCCGTTCCCTTGAGGGAAGTCAGCGTTATGCTGAGGCGCTTACAGCGCATGAGGGTGATTCTATCACGGTTCGTTTAGCGACTGAAAGTCGCGTAACTGTGCCTAAAGTTCCATTGGACTTAGGTATAAAGTTTTAAACTTTGACAGTATTGAGCGCTGTCTTGTCCTGGATTTGGACTCGAGATATGATCTCATCCTAGGTATGGCTTGGCTTGAGAGCCATGAGCCCTGGATTGATTGGAGATCCAAGACCTTAGGCGCTACGCGCAATGTTCCTAGCGAAGCTTTGGAGAGTCATGAACCCACCTTCGCTAGGCAACAAAAGCGCTATTTGCGAGAGCCTTTGACAGAAGATGTCAATGCGCTGGATATTGGAATGTCTGAGTTATCTAACTCCAATGTTACAAACATAAGTTTCGAGCCTAGCTCGTCTGAAACTAGTGAAACGGCACGTACTCCGTTGGGTGTTACTCGTTGTGATAACGAGTCACTGCATGCTTAAAGCATGGTTGGCCTAGGGCCGACTGATCAAGGATGTGATTCCTTTGATGTGTGCATGGTGGCACGTGAAACTACACCGAGTGCGGTCGGCCGTGAGAGCACCGCACTGAATGTCGGTAATGACATTTTCGGCGATACTCCATTTAGTGTGGGCGGCCGTGAAGGCACCACGCTTAACGTCGGTAATGGCGTTGTTGGCGATTCGCCATATAGTGTGGGCGGCCGTGAGGGCACCACACCTAATGTCAATAATGATATTTTTGGCGATACGCCGTATAGTGTGGACGGCCGTGAGGGCACCACGCTTAACGCCGGTAATGGCGTTGTTGGCGATACGCCGTATAGTGTGGGCGGTCGTGAGGGCACCACACCTAATGTCAGTAATGATACTGTTGGCGATACGCCGTTTAGTGTGGACGGCCGTGAGGGCACCACACCTAATGTCAGTAATGATACTGTTGGCGATACGCCGTTTAGTGTGGACGGCCGTGAGGGCACCACACCTAATGTCAGTAATGATACTGTTGGCGATACGCCGTATAGTGTGGACGGCCGTGAGGGCACCACACCTAATGTCGGTAATGACTTTATTGGCGAGGTGCCGTTAAATTTGGGGCTAGGCCCGCATAATACACGTGGAGTGGCACGTTGTAATCCACTGGGTGAAGTGTTCGAGTTATGTAACACTTCACCGAATGTCGGTCAAGACAAAAGCTCTCGTATAGAGCGTACTATGGTTGGTAGTAACCATGGGGACAATATTGTCCCGACCTCTAAGGGGTGTGAGGTCTCGAAGAGACGATCGAGACGCCGGGTAGCTACTTTAAAGCGCCAGGCGTCCTCACAGTCACATAGTGATAATAGTAATACACTATATACACTTGTTAATGGAGTGACTGGTCAGGTTGATGGCAGTGTTTGCCTTAAAACCCTTCCATCCGTGGACGCTCTTTGTGAGCTACACGAAATGTCTGATGGCGAGTTTAGCCAGGCCTTGAAGGCAGGAGAGTTATCCTAGTTAGCGGTCATTAGACCTGATACTGAGTTGAATTCTTTCTCGTTAATGGATGATTCTGTCCTAGAGGATACAAAGTCGGCACTTAGTGCAAGAAGTTGATCTTCGATTCTTAAAGATCCTTTGGATCCGTTCTATCATTTAGTTTAGGAATTTCAAGATGTGGTGTGTCACAACCCACCTTCTGCCTTACCTCCCGATAGAGGTGTATGTCATGAGATTGACTGAGTTCCTGGAACAAAATACTGTGTAACACGGCAGTGGCCTTTGCCTAAAGAGCAGTGTGACGTCATTGACGAATTCTTTCGTGCTAAGCGCGGCTGGAATGGTTTGTATGAGCAAGTCTCCCCATTTAACACCGACATTTTGTGTCAAAAAGCCAAATGGCAAGTGGCGTATTGTGCATGCTTATAATAAGCTCAATGCATCTACTATACCGGCGCAGACGCCTATTCCTAGAAAGGATGTGCTTTAGAACAATGTGGCAGGATGTACATTGTACAGTGCACTCGACTTAGTCGATGGTTACTACCAACTGCTTATGCGAGCAAGCGATATTCCGCTAACAGCGGTGAGTACTCCGAGCGGTATGCTCTGGGAGTGGCTTGTTATGCCACAAGGGCTATCTAACGCCCCGGCTACGTTTAACCGGCTGGTAACGCAGCTATTCAGACCAAGTCGAGGCTATGCACAAACGTACTTTGATGACATTTTTGTCCATAGTCGTGCAATGAATGGGCGATCAGATGTGGATAACCACATTGATCATTTACGAGCTGTGCTCGAGTGTATGCGGACGAATAAGTTGTATGCTAACGCATCGAAGTGAATCTTTGGTGCAGAAGAGTTCCCTTTTTAAGGTGCTTCATTGGAAAGCGAGGCCTTCGAGCAGATCCCGCTAAGGTGAAATCAATAATCGATTGGCCGATTCCCAAGAACCAAAAGGACCTGCGTGAGTGGCTTGGCCTTGCCAATTACTTACATAAGTACAGTGCAAATTACGCAATTATGGCTCGGCCTTTGTCCAATCTATTTAAAAAGGATGTGGATTAGTTTTGGGGTAATACCGAACATTATGATTTTGAAGCAGGTAAGGAGAGTCTCCTTCATGCGCCAATTTTGGCTTTGCCCGATTCTGGTCGGCCTTTCAGTGTCGTCTGTGACGCATCTGACTTTGCCATAGGCAGTGCTCTGTTACAAACCGATGTCGACGGACGCGAACGCGTCATCGCAATTGAGTCTCGGCAGCTGAAAGCTGCTGAAAAGAACTATCCTGTTCATGACAAAGAGCTTCTTGCTATGAAGTACGCTCTTGTCAAATACAGAGTCCACCTGCTTGGCTCTAAGCCGTTTGTGATCTATACAGATCATGCGTCATTACGCACTGCGACACAGTCGCCTCATCTCTCACAGAGAATGGCTCGTTGGCTTTCCTTCTTTGCCAAATATGACTTCGAGGTGAAGTACAAGCCAGGTAAGCAAAACGATTTGGCTGATGCGCTATCGCGTCGACCTGACTATGAGCTTGCTCATGTTACGACTCTGTCGTCGTCAGTCCCTAACTTAATTCGTGCGGCATGTGCCAAGGACGATCAGTGTGTAGCTTTGCTACGTGCTCTTGGGAGCGATGAGTTTAAAGACTCGGACATAGAATTGTCGGCACGTTTACGCGCGAGGCTACATCGATATTCCATCGATAATGGCCTGTTGTGCTATCGCACGGATATTGAGGATAAGCCTCGTATCGCTGTACCTCATGATGAGGAATTAAAGTATCGAATCCTCTATGAGGCACATGATACTGCTTTAAGTGGTCATCTCGGTCGTGAGAAGACTTATAGCTCGGTGAGCCAAAGTTATTGGTGGCCCAAACTTTATAAGTGGGTGCGCACCTATGTGCGTACGTGCGAAACGTGTCAACGGCTTAAACCCTCGGCACATGCGGCGGCGCCACTGGCTATTTTGCCAGTACCCACTGGTTGTTGGGAGTCCATGAGCATTAATTTTGTGTTTGGCCTACCGAAAGATTTGGAAGGCAACACTGGTATTGTGATCTTTTTTGACCGATTAAGCAAAATGGCTCACTTAGCGGCGGTGCCGGATAGCATCGATGCTGAAGGTACAGCAAAGCTTTTTATCGACCGTGTGTTTTGCCAACATGGCTTGCCGGTGGCAATTATCTATGATAGAGACCCCCGCTTCACTGTAAAGTTTTGGAAGTCTATCTTCAAGGTGCTTGGCACTCGTTTGGACATTTCCACAGCGGATCATCCGCAGACCAACGGTCAGACTGAGCGTGTAAACCGCGTCATCAACGACATTTTGCGCAGTTTTTGCGCTGATACGCCTAGGCGTTAGAGCTCCATGCTCCCTGTTGTTGAGCTTGCGTTAAATAACTCTGTTCATGCCTCCACAGGCTTAACTCCGTTCTATATAAACGGCCTCACTCACCCTCGCGTTCCGTTAACGCTATCACTACGTGAATCAGGGCTTGGTGGGGGAGCGGTTGCCGATCGGCTTGCTGATATCAGCCCTGCTACTGTTCAAAAACAGGTAAGCGAGTTTCTCGCAACGCGATTAAATGTCTTAAGACATGTGCGTGACGCAATGGCTGATAGCCAAGATACCGAAAAACAACAAGATGATGCAAAAGGCAGAAATTGTATTGAACGTTATGAGGTCGGAGACCAAGTACTACTCAATGCTAAAAATCTACCTACAAATGTAGTGTCTGCTGTCTTTAAGACAAAGTTGCGTCCACGCTTTATTGGACCGTTTACGGTCACGGCCAAGAAGGGACTTGCGTATACGCTAAACCTCCCGCGCAAATTGCGCACACATTCAGTGTTCTACGTAGTCTTACTTAAGCCGTACCGGGATCCTTCCCTTGTGAACTTGGAGGTGCTTGCGCCGACGACAAGGGCACTGCCCCGGATTGCAGTAGACGAATCAGCAAGTCGAACTGAGCCTCGCTCCGAGTTTGAGCTTGCTCCATCGCCTGAAGGCGGCTTTGCATCGCATCCAGCATGCACTGGGACTTACCCAAGGCCTCTTGAAGACCCTTCACTTCGAGAACCAATTTCTCGTGGGCCTCCACCGGTCCACCGGCCGCCACCGACTTTGCTCGATGAGCATGGGTGTCGTCAATTTCATGTCGAGAGACTACTGAAACGACGTCGTCGTCGTTAGGGCCAATACCAGTATCTGGTAAAGTGGCGTGGGTACCCTGAGTCTAAAACTCATAAGAATTTGAGGTACCCCTTCGGCAAGACTACCCGTATGCTTTGGATGCTTTTGAGCATCGTGGCCATAATCATCTCGAGGCCGAGGCCGTTCCCCGCCACTAGTGGTGCGGGTTGGTGATTTGTTGGCCACAGACTGACCAGCACTCGCGGCTACCTTAGTAGCCGAAGCATAGCGCGTGCGCTTGCGCAATTGGCCTCTGGCCTTAAGCTCGGCATAATCATACTGAAGCTTGCGTTCAAGACGCACGTCAGCCACACTGGCACTAGCCCTTAGAGCAAAGATGTTGCTGATGAGACGCACATAGTGCACCCAGTGAACAAAGGCATTGTCTTCTTCGCTCACTGTTTCGCCTGCGAACAAGAGAATGGGTATACCCTTGATCGGTGGAACCGGTTTACCACGCGCTTGCATGTCAAGGCGTGCCTTGTATTGACTTTGAGTCGTAAGGTGCGGCTCCAGGTACCTCTCACGTAGTGCCTAGCATCTCACCACTTCCTCAGGAGTCTTAGGCCCATGGCCAATGACCCACGTTGCCAATGTATGGCCGGCCGCTTGACGCAGACGTTCCTCCACACTGGGTGGGGTGAACACATAGTCACGCTGGCGTTCAAGGATTACAGTCATTTGTACATGACGCTGAGCGTTTTCTTCTCTTTGAACAAGCAGTTGTTGTTGCTCATCGAGCGGGTTCGTGATGATAGTCTCATCAGACCCAGACGCTGCATACTGCGCTGGTGGCGCGCTCGCACCTCCACGTTCAGCAAACGGATTTGCGGTGTTCAAAGGTTGTGCCTCAGGCATCAGTGAGCCGGACATTGTCCCTGTATCACCGCGGACACTGGTATCGCTACCATAGTCCACCTCCTCCTCTATCCCGAGGTAGTCACACAGAGCCTTTGACTCGTTTGGTGATGAGGACATCGTGCTAGAACGTACGTTGCCGTGAGGTTTACCGTACGCGCACTGTTCTCGCTTAGGAGCACAAGTTCGATTGACGTTCTGGTAAACGTCAGTCTGGTGGGGGAGGGTGCAACGGGGTTGCACGAAATTATGGTACGTTTTACCTGAGGTTTTACACACCTGAGGTTATCCCTTTGTGAAGGTGATATCGAATATCTTATTGGTTTGTAGGGGCTGACGAGTGTCAGCCATTAGGTACGAAAGATCTTTGAGTAGGATTAAGATATTCTATAGGCTTAAACAAAAATAAAATCAGTTCCCATTTTGATCGGAAGGACACGTGGCTTGCGAGCCGTCTTGATCGTTACTCACTGATCACTAAGAGCTATCGACACCTCCTCGAGGTAGCTACTCTTGAGCACTGAGTGCTGTAGATTCACTGAATCGTTAGGTCCCCCTGGAACAGGGATCTGAAGCTGTAAAGCTTGTTGACTCGTAAAGTCATTAGCTCTTTGGAACTAAGTTTCTCGTAGAGCGTTAAGTCTTCCTCTGACTTAAGGAGCTCTGTAGCTCCGCTACACTAAGAGTCAAGAAGTCTTCCCCTGACTGAGGAGTTGAGGTAGATCCGATAAAGATCGCACTACGATGATACGGTGATGATTCTAAAATCACCTGAACGAAGGATTGAGAATCACTTGGGACTGTAAAAGCGCCGGACGATGTCTGTTCCTCGAGGCTGTCGATCCTTGCGTTTTTCTTCTGCAGTAGCAACGTATGGTGACACAATCGTTGGTAATGGGATCGCAAGTTTACAACTCTTTCCCGCTACTCTATATACGTGAAATAGGCTCAAAAAGTCCAGTTTTACGTTGTTACTCCAACCTGAAATTTCTTAGTAGTTGAGATCATTTTCTGTTGGAATGCAAGTTCTGCTTCATAGGTTAAAGATTAAATCGAGCTCATATTGTTTTGTTGACTGATTGGAACTACCTTCTTGAGATCTGTTCAGGATTCTTCAGTGATTTCTCTTGTTTATTAAAGCTAAATATTTCAGGCTCCTCTTTCCATGAGGCTTACGACACGCATTTAAGAAGGTTACCGATAGCCTTTCCAACACCTTGATACATTTTGTCTTAAATGAAGACAAAACTCACACTCAGGACATCACATTCCAAACTAGACAGTTAATCTCTCACTGCCAAATTGCTATCCACGAATAGTAAACCTCTAATATGAATAGTGTACCAAGATGCGCAACAATTACCTCACGCTTACACGAAAATTCGTGTTCAGGCGGTAAGTGGGATAGCAGAGCACGACAAAAGTCCTTTTTATGTACAATTGTGTACGGGGGGTTACAAGAGAGTAATTGCTAACATCCCAGGAGAAAATTTAAACTGTCCTGCACAGAAAGCGTTTTAGATCGACAAATCATGTAAGACGTCTCACAGCAAATAAACGGGTTTATCTAGCATTCCAGTTTTTGAAACTTACTTTGTATTCCTTTCTCGCATCAAGGGTCTTTTCATACTGCAGAATGTCTCTGTTAAGCGCAGTAGATTTCGAACCGGCGCGCTGTAAGAAGGGAAATGGATAGTGAGCATCATTTCCTTCATCAAGCACATATTCCTATGATCGAGAATGTTCTTTCATAAATAACGTTTCGATCATTTTTTCGTCATTTGGATGAGCCCATAGATTTCCAACAGGAATCAAAGGTTCTGTGGCCCACAGGACGCTTTTTCGACGGCCTCTTTAAATTCGCCTTTCAAAAGTACTTATTTAGCTGATTTTAAACAGTGTCCGCTCTGAAGAAAGTGATAAATATGTCACAAAATTATCTACTTATATTTGTAAGGCGAGACCGATTTTGCAGCGGGGCTCTACAGCTCTTGGTCAGACAAAGACTTGCGACTCTTAAAGTTTATCAGTGCTACGAAATGTAAGTTCCCATATGTTTAGAGAGGGTCTCCAAACTTGTAGAAGCTCTCTAGTTATTAAAATTAATTGACGAAGACTCTCAGAGAGTCCTCAGGCTCGTAAGGCTTCAATTCCTGGTCCATGGCACTTCTTGAAACGATCTTCGTTGATCTTTCACACAAAGTTTTTAGAGTACGCGCCACAACAAGGCTCTTACTCTTTGCGACCAGTTGACGTCCAAACAAGTTACGTATATACACTGGATCAAAGGGGGAACTGCCAATCATTTCAAAGGGAACTGCCAATTGTATTTTTAAAAGCCTCATACAACTCTTTATTTCTAAGGCAGAACCAGTTCAGATTGTAAAACTAAGTGTCCTAAAATATGGATGGATGGTTCACCAATCTGTCATCAATGGAAGAATCAGATTATGAACCACATCAGTGGTCACGGATCAACTGATCTGAGGGCTGTATATCACATATACTATGTGCATTCATATCGGGCGGTAACCGTCGTGTGAGCCCGATTCAGATTACGACATGTACATTAGTTGCTTGCACGCTATCGAAGAGACTGCATGCAGCTGCCACGAGTTCTTATTGTCTGCAGTAAGGACTTCGGTGACACTGCATTATCGTACAAGAAAATCCGAAGAGTGATCTCGCCCAGTCAGTGGCGATGGAGTAGGTTTCGTTGGCTCGCTGTACTGCTATGTAGAATGCATTCTCCACTGAGCGCAACTCCGACGTGCGTGTGTGTCCTTTTGCATCAGCGTTCCAACAATTTCATGTTTACTGCTACCAGAAGAGAAAACGACGGATATAGCACGAACTAACGACGACCATGAATGCTCGACACTCTTAATTACAGGTAAAAGCTCACTGATCTTGAAGAGTGCGTCCGTCCCTTGAACTCTATGCATCATTGTGTTGCTGCGTAGGTTCAGCTTGACACTTCTGCTTTGCTCCACTGGAGTCGGAACCCTTGCAAGGTCACTCTTACGCTGGCGTGGCACCTGCATCCTGCTGAGCGGGGGCCGGCACACCGTTGTACGCGTCATCGGTGCCGAAATAGGAGTTTGCGGACTCAACCGCCACCTTCATGTCGAATGCAGGCATTTTGGCCATGCATGACTTGTCCAAGTGTGCAAGGTCACCGTTGCTGGAAACGAATGAGATCAGCAGATCCAACCCGCAGTCCTTTTCATCTTCGCCATACATTGTCGAAGTGACCACCGAATGCGGCACGTAGTCGAATAGAACGAGCTCCTTCTTGGTTGTATCAAGCGCTTCAAACAGAAACTTGGCATACTTGGAAGGCGTCACCGGGTCCAATCCTCCACTCATAAGTAGCACGCTAGCTTGGCTGGAGATGGTAGGAACAGCGTTCGAGTACTGGTCGTGCGGGTATATGATGCCGTTGGCGTCGTAGCTCTTGACTCCAGTTTCAGCGCATTGTAGCGACTGCTCTTTCGAAAAGGCGCAATACTGGGGAAGGACGTCGTAAACGGGGGTTTCCAACATGCCCGCGGTTGCGAAACGAGCTTGCAATTCGGCTTGAGAAGGTGTAGGAGTCTCCCAAAATTCAGAGAACAACACCAAATCGCCAAGCAGATCTGAAGCAATAGCTTCGTTTTCGTTCGGCATCGAGGTATAGTCCGTGTTGACCTGGAGGAACATCTTCAAGACTTCGACATCATTGGCATCGCAGCGATGGAGTCGGTACACGATCGGTGGGATTAAGGACCGCAAGATTGGTTTATTCAAAAGGCCACCCAGTTGCTTCCGAAGGCCATCTGATGGTGTCGTCATTGTGAATTCCGCCACCATAGCAGCACAGGTCGAGTTGGGATTGCTGTCAAACTTTGAAAGCACATCATGAAGCGTAGCAGACAAGCTGGTGTCCTTGAAATGCGCGCTGCATTCGCTGTCTTGCGCGCATAGCTCCATAAAATGCTCGGCCACCTCGCCAAACGCAGCATCCCGCGATGGGTAGTATGACCTCTGGTCGGGTGCGAGTGAAGAGGTCATGACGCTGTCCAAAATGTAACCGGTCACGGTTGTCGGATTCAACTGCATCAGACGCTGAGCAACCACCGTTCCATAGTTCCTTCCGTACACAAAAGTACTCAAGCCATTTGTATACGTGGCCAGGAAGTCCAGAATGTCCATTGCAGCGCTCGTGGTCGAGAACGCAGCGAGATTCCCGTATGTGTTCTGCAGATCCAGAGCACAAGCAGGAACCTCTGAAGGCTCGACTTTTCCGCCTGATGGAGACCCGGAGGTCATGCTTTGTGCTGCCGTGCAATCCAGGCGCATACTGTGTCCAGTACCGCGGCGTTCAATCAAGTACACATTGACATTCCCTCCCATACCCTCGTGTACATCCTGCAATGCCCACTCCACTATGACAAGCAAGAGCTCCTGATTAGTTTCATTCACTGGAAGTTATGTCAAACATTTTCTTACAGGTGGAGGAGGAGAGACCAGGACCACCTGAAACCACTATCACGTTCGGTGCGCTTGCTGCGTTGTTCCCAACAGCAACCACCCGCTTTACGAAAACGTCGACAGTCGGGCTTGCACTCGCCGGTGCCTCACAAACTCCTGGGTAGCACAACGGAGCCGCGATGATCATGCACTCGGCATCGAAATTTGTGAATCCTCTATCAAAAGTGAACCCTGCGCAATGATCCCATTTGATAGCCTCGTGATTCGAAGTGTTGGCAGGAGCAGCCAAGGTTTTTCCGATCACTCCAGCCGAGAGAATACTCAGCACGCAATGAAGCTGCATCGTCACTACCGCCGATGTTGTCGAGAACCAGGAAATTGGTAAATGTTCTTGTCCTCGCACGCCGAATGAAACTACCGTTCATTCGCAATTATACCTGGCGGGGCTACCTAGCGCCTAATTGTGACAAATGTTTCATCGTGGAACGATCAACGATTCCGCGGAGGGCACATTACTGCATCCACAAGATTCACCATCGTCACGTACGGTGCGACAAGATTCACCATCGTCACGTACGGTGCGACAAGATTCACCATCGTCACGTACGGTGCATGCTTGGACGATATTGCTATTGTAGCAACGTCAGGTCTACACTTTTACATTCATGTACGTTCGGTACAGCCGTATGGGTTCGTGGAATCAACGAGTTCAAAAAGAGCTGTTCGAGCTTGATCAGACGAGGCATTAAGATTCAGCGGGAAACGATCTGACTTCTTTAACGCACACACCACGGATCTGAAGTTCTCCCCGTTGTCAGATGTTTTCTTGCACACGACGGACGTAGACATTTTTCGTAGGATCTGTTGGGAGTGTAATCGATCAAATCAAAAAGGGCAGCAAGAGTCTTGCACTGTGCATTTCGACGGTGCCTACGATCGTACACATTCTTAGCGTAGTTCAGACAGGTATATATTCGGGTCAGTTGGTGGAGGTCAATTTGGTATTGTGCACTCTTGTCTGCTTGTGAGGTTGCACCATCAACACACGAAGTGGCGACGAGCATCAAATGGCAAGGCACGTAATGGCAAGTAATGGTAGAGAGTGGTACACTACTAGTGAGCAAGCAAGACCCGTTGCGCTGGGTGAACCCAACAATTCGATCGGCAGAACCACCGCTGCATCGACATATCGTAGCGTACTTTTTCAGTGTCCAACGGAGTCCTTCTAGCGCAAATACTCAATTGACCGCCCCCCCATCTCGAAGGGAGGTGTTGGACATGTGACATTTCTTACAAGCAATCGGTATGCGATGTGACAATGACACCTTTGTACAAGCTACAGACACGGCAGCTTTTGTATCGTCATACGGATTGTAACGGGGTGAGCCTGCTGCATGTAATTGACTGTGATACTTTTTAGTTAGAATATTTTCATAAAGGTTGATACTGTTCGTGAATATTACCATTAGGGGTAATATTCCGAAGAACTTACCGATTGCCTGATACGGGCCATCATATCAGCCATCTCTAGCGGTCCCGTCATCACCGAGTGGGGAGCAAGACTTAAGCATAAATTTTGATTATAGACATTATAAAGTTATGGCTAAACACAGGTACATGTAACAAGGACTTACTCATATTTGTTACAGTTTACTTTCTACACCTATTGAAGACTTTGTTCACTAACTAGCCTCTCTCTGCGCGTTCGGTGCTAGTAATGCCGCGCGTCAAATCAGGTATCCTGTACGTGTAACGGGATAGCCCGTTTCATGAAATCGACACCAAACGGTGTCAATTGGAATCTTGTCTAGTATGACAATTCCCTACCAATATTATCCGAGATGGATATTGTTAAAGAAATACTATCTTCTTGTGGATAACATTTATTCGCTGCTCCAAGATTGGTTAATACGACATATTAACCCTGGATCGCCATCAATCGCTGCTGGACGCGCGCAATAAGTGGTGAGCAGGTTGTCGTCATACGACGGCGTAGTTCGATACAGTTCGATAAAGATTAAATTTAGAGTGATAGCTTAAATATGTTAAATACAGTTCTCATTTTACCTTTACTTAAACGAGTCATTCAAGTAGATTAGCTACCTCTGCACGTACTAGTGTACGTGAAGTTTTGTGGAACCCAAACAAAGGGTGCCCCGTCACACCTGGTAGCACTTTGTAGTCTGTCCAAAGAATACTTAGTGTCCGTCCAACATGAACACGTTGGACGTAGAAGACGACAGCTTTCACGTCACACGTGAATGATACTCCCATCTGAGTGACTTAGAATGGGAGGTAGTCGGCCGCACGAGTGTGCTCATGGCCGAACACACCATAAGTGGTATGTTGGAGTCGTTAAGCAGAGACCAGCAACATGCTGCTATCAACAAGTTACCACAAGGGGAACTTGTCCTCGAAAGACAGAAGATAGCCTTGCTACAGCATCAAGACCCCCATCAGTCAATGGGCGGGCCGACGCACATGCGTCGACCCGAAACCTTGAAGATTGACATCTTAAGGTACCAGGGAACCATTGAAGATTACCTTTTAAGATGAATCGTCGAGTTAGACGACGCCATCAGGGCCCGTCACATCGAGGGTGACGAGATGCTAGTCACCTTCGCCCTGTTAAATTTGACAGCACGAGCGAAGGTTTGGGCCTTAGGGTCAAGCTTCACGACCCAACCGTTTTTGAGTCGCTGCAGATATTGAAGTCTCGGCTTAAAGAGACGTTTGAGCCGCCGAGAGCCAATTTTTAGAGCACGCTCTGCACTCTTAAGGCTAAAGAAAGGTAAGCGTGGCGTGCACGCTTACGCACAGCACCTACGCTACCTTGCGCGTAGCGTTACGGAAAATCCTTTTGATAAGCACACCCTCATCAACGTGTTCATCTACGGTCCTGTAGATGGTCCGGTGAAGACCTACATGTTTCGAGAGGATTTCCATGCGCTAAAAGAGGCGATAGCGTCTGGGGAACAAGAAGACGTCAGCCTGAGACAGTCTCAGGATAATTCGTCAAACTATCGTACGACGAGACGACAGGAAACAGGAAGTCCCGAACCGTTGGACCTATGTTAAATCGAGAGCGAGAACCCTCACTCTCTGAGTCACATTCGAACGGCAAGATGCCATTGCTGTCAGAAGATTGGACACTTCGCTCATGAGTGTAGCGTCCCAAGCACCGCATCACGTCCAAAAAGGGACGTGATGACCGCCATTGGCCAAGGAAAGGTCCAAGGTGAGGGTCCGACCATGTTGCTAACCCTCGAAAGCAAGTCGGACCGTCAAAGAACGAACAGGGTCAGTAGGGGCGGAGCACCCTGCTGATCCAGCAACGTCAAGAGAACTTGCAGGACTCTTGACGAAGATTGACCCGAACACGCAGTCGCTGCGTATAGTTGTTGCCCCTAGTGATGAGGAGTCTCTCATCACTTTGAGGATCGAAGTGACAAGTGGAATGTCACTTCGCGCCCTTGTGGACTGTGGGGCGTCGAACAATTTTATTCGACGTCAGTAGCTAAGGGATAGTAGTCTCAACTATCTTGAGCGAGAGTTCCCTCCTACGAGGATGACGGTGTGCCTTGCTACAGGCGCATCCGTAACAGTGGACAAACGTGTAGTGGGAATCCACTACACGCTAGAAGGAAAGCGGTACAATGATGACTTCATCTTACTAGATTTGGGTGAAAAATTTGATGTCATCCTCGTTAGGCCATGGCTTCGACAAAACCGGCCATGAGTTATCTGGCAGCATTGATCCGTGATGATGCCTGCCGTTTGTTCCGTCGGATGGCCATCAAATGAACGTCTTGAAGCGTCCACAAGCGTGTGGATGTACTACAAGTGAGTGCAATGGCCTCACTTGTGGTACGGTAGTTAGTATGACTGCACAAGATCACAGTGTAGAAGGCCACTGCACTGTAAAACCAGCTTCCGGCACCTGTGTAGAGACACAGGCTGCGCCAAAGGTTCACCACTCGAAGCGACCGAGTGGACTGGAACACGGATGCACACCAAAAATGATACATCCAAGAAGAGAGATAAGTGTTGTTCAGGATAAACAACACGCTGAAGCGAGATCGACTATCAGAGAGTCGATCGAAGAGGACGTGACCGTGAAAGTACACGTAATGTAAGAAAAATCCAGCGTTACTGAGAGCAATAACTCCCAAGAGAGTTATGTTGAGGGTGTTGATCCCCAACCACCTGCGGATGTGTTTTACCAGGAAATCGACAAGTCTGTGAATGTCTTGGTGAATGATGGATCAAGTGTAGACTTTTATACATTTGATCTGGTTACGCCTTCGAAGTCAGCTTCGGAGGTGGTCAAGCTGCCAACGCTAGAATCTTAAAAATTTGTGCGAGATCTGCGCAGTGACAGGATCGAACAGATCTGCGTACTCGTCACAGAGGACGAGTACTTTGTGGTGGAGTGGCGATCGCTCATTTTATGAGTCGATCCCAACTCTCCACTGGCGCCCGGACGACCGACTAACGGAAGGGTACTCCGATTCCGTGTGTGTTGCCTTCCTCACCTTGTGTACCCGTCGGTAGGGCGGGTTGCTCTCTTCCAGGTGGACTCGTGTTGAAGGAAAAACTTGACCGTGTTGGGGATGGGGTTGTGATCGTGCGAAAATCTTCACGCGATCACGGGGTACTTGTGGGTACTGATATAGTTGCCCTAATCTCAACGAGACCGCCTTGTCCACTATGTGGTTGCTTGATCCGCGAGCCTTCTGACCACTTGAGCCGTCTCGCGATCTTGCGCCTTGCCTTTACGTGTCTTGCTGCGTCCAACAGTAGTCGATGTTGATTGAGAGTTCTTGAACTCACCGGGCCAAAACAATCCAGGTGCGATACTTGCGTAGACGTGTAGCGCGACTCTTTATTCGACGGGGGGGGCAAAAGATCCTACCCGGAAGAGATAACGTGTGCCTTGTGAAGTAAATTGAACTCTGTTTAATGTTAACCAACCAACCTAAACCCTACCCCTATGCCTATCCGCATATCCGAACCAGATGCCACGCGTCGTCTTTCCAGGAAGATCGTCCCCTCGCATTTGTGTGGTCCACACCCAGTATATCAGCAGTTGTATCTTCTTGTGGCCCACCAAGATATCCCCATGATCCTGCTAGTGGATCGTGATCCTACTAGCACATCGTGATCTTTACTAGCGGATCGTGATCCTGCTAGCGGATCGTGATCCTACTCGTGGATCGTGATCCTACCAGTGGATCGTGATCCTACTAGCACATCGTGATCCTACTAGCACATCGTGATCTTTACTAGCGGATCGTGATCCTTCCAGTAGATCGTGATCCTACTAGCGGATCGCAGCTGAGATCGGACTTGCGATCCCGGGTTAGGATCGCGGTCTTCCAGTGAGATCGCGGATCTTGTCTTGCCACGTCTCATGACGGATTGTGCAATCAAAACAGATGTGACTACCCTATAGTCTCTGCCCAGGCTGTACGATCCTGTTCACTCGGGGTTTGGGTACGATATTGTCAGCCACCCGTCCTGGCCTGTATCCACCAATCATAGCATTCTTGGCTTAACTGGGGCGTGCGATCCGTGCGATCACCGATCCAAGTCCCAAAAGAAACTTTATCGTGACAGCTTTGCCACAACGTCCCCTGCACCGTCAGTCATTGCACGGTGTTAATCTGGCTGTGCACCCTTGTGTGATTTATTCCACTTCAAGTACTTTCGCATCTTCTGACACGATGTCCAATCCAGCCCACCCGGATCAGGTATACCCTCCTGCTTCAGGATCAGGGACACTCGGATCGCCCTCTGCAATCTCAACTTCAGATGTCGGAACCTCGACGCCTATTAGTCCTGCGATCTAAGACGTATCCACCGTGCCGGTGACCGAGTGTGAACGCTCGGCTGTGGTAACGTCGGCCCAGATGGGTAAAGGCTCTGGGTAATTTTTCATCGCAATCCCTCTGTCGCGATCCTCTTCGAACCCCGCTCCGGACAGGACCTCGCCGGCCAAAACGTCCCAACTCCGGATCCAAGTGAGCCCATCTTGCTCCCAAAAACTCGGATCGAAGCCTCGGGTTCGGTCGATCGAGCCGCGCTAAACGCAGCGATTGATTCTCTTTACCTTCGCCTGTACCTCCAACAGACTGTCGTAGATTGGTACTAGAGTATGGGGACTGCTTTAGACCAGCAGATGATCCAGAATCGCCAGCTGAATAAGGACTTTCACGAGCTCCGCACCTCCGCGTCCCCTTTCGTTCAGTTCGTTTAATCGAAGTACGACCGCTTGCGCGTTCGCTATGAAGACGAGATCAAGCGGTCCGAAGCCTTTCGGGAGGCGTTGGCCGACCGGGTCTATTTGGCCATCTTGATCGAGCACTTAAAATCTGAAAATATTCCGGACTGTGCTAGCACGTCATGCCGCACAGGAGAAAGCCGATCGTGAGATCGCCGAGATACGCAAGCAGATGGACGAGGCGGGGAACGGTTGGTGGCTAAATGCGACAAGTTGTCCCACATCCTCGACAAGGCCAACAGCAAGAAGTCGAAGTACAAAAAAACCGGCCTCCAAGGTTAAGAGAAGCTGTGTCGTGCACTCAGACAAGTAGCGGGGCTCCAGGCGGACCAGGAAAAGCTGTGTCGCACGCTTAAGCAGGTATCGGGGCTTCAGGCGAACTAGGCGAGGCGCAGGATTATCTATCCGCCCGATCCGCTGATTGTGATCAATTGCATCGCATCGAATCGGATCGTGACGTTACATTGGACCAGATTCAAGTTCAGATCGCGGACGTGGCTGCCGAACGAGATCGCGCAGTACGAGATCACACGATCTTCGGGATCGCATGGCTTCGCTAGTGTCTGGGGATACTTCAGACACACCTACGAAGATAAGATCGTCTACACACACGCCCGTTCCGGCGACTCCTCAGTTGATGTCGAACATTTCAGGATCGTGTCGCAAGCAATCTCGCGATTCCCTACCATCCTCAACTTTGCCGCCTTTAAATAAAGTGACTTGATCCACTGCGTCCAAAGTTAAGCCGTCTCCAGTTTGCGATCCCAAGGTGGCACGATCCGCTACTGCTAAAGCCAAGCCGTCCCTAGTTTGCGATTCCAAGCCTTCTTCCGCTCCCAAGAGAACCCGCGATCCTAAGGGTCGTCGCGATCTCAAGAATTGCCATGTTCCAGCGAAGCGTGCAGCTACCCCGAGACTAGGCAAGCAGAAGCGCCGTGGTCCGGGTTCAACCTCGTCTGAGAGGGAGGATACATCGGCAGGTGAGGATGAGATTTAGCGGCTTTATCTGGTTCGCGGTCCTCCAGTCGTCATCCATCGTCCAATTCGGCGGCACAACCTTCGGCTGGGCCTTCTCCGGATCCGATCGTCATAGACACGCTGATCCCTTCGCGCGATCCTCCACCTCCAATTGATCCTGTTATTCCCACCGTGACAAAGGTTTCTCGCGCAGACCTTTTTGGAAAAGCGTCCAGCGACTCGGATAGTGCCATCAGCCTCTCTGATTTGCCTTGTTATCACGTCAATCCGATCTTATCCCTGGCGGATCATAATAGCTTGCACCCTACCAAGTTCTCTCGCAGCCAGTGTATCCCTGGATATCGAGACCGCGTACCGCGATCGTTCACTCAAATTTCTCCCTGGTTGGCACACAAGGCCAGTTGGACGAGCGTCGCGGAGATGGACATTGACTTCCTGTACCGCCACTTATCTCGTCCCAAAGGCTGTATCTTTGCGACAATTATGGCGCTTAAGTGTCCATCTCCCACATCTGAGTGGACACCTCGGCTGGCGTGTTCGGCCCAGATCGCAGCCTTACACGCCCAAGAGCCTTGGGAGACAGCCGCACGTCGGATTGCGCCGATCGCCTTCCCTTGTACCGGATGGTACGACCAGCTCGCCTCTCTATACTTGGAGTTCGAGGATCGAAACCGACAGGCTTTATAGGAGTCGACGCACGCGATCTTCCTTTCCAGTGAACAGCGGGTCAGCGATCCTGAGCTTGACCGGTTAAGAGAACAGCGGAAGCAGCGTCGGTCGCGAGCTATGCCTCGGTGGAAGGCGATCCTTCGATTCATCTTGCTAGGTATGATCGCAGGTCATTGTGATCTGGACATTCTGTTGGATCCCTTCTTTTCTGCACTTCCCATCTTTAAAGAGGCTTTCCCTTTGAATCCTTGCCTGGGCTGCAAACCGAGGGGCATTCCCAATTTGATCGCTGCTCTCCCGTTGCTGGATGCCGCTGAACCTTGGCGTTCTCAGTATCGATCCTCTATAGATGACCACCCCTTATCATCGATCGTACGATTGCCAGGTAAGTTTTTCCTGCTTGATCTATAGGATTTTAATTCAGATAGTTCCATAATTCACAAATATCTCTCTCGATCCTTCATCTTGTTCACCATCCTGAGATCAACTTCTTTTCTTCGGCTTTTCAACCGCGATCGGATCTCTTCGATTCGCTATCGCCACTCATTTTACATAGAGCCCCATCCATCATCTCATAAAGCCTCCTTGTACATTTGCATATCCACCATTTCACGTCCACCTATTAGCATGCGCCAACCGCTCATTGCTTCGATTACCCGTTAATCCTCGGTTTCCTCCTCATAGAACTGCATAACTTCAAACCGGTTTTGACTTGCACGGTTGCGCTCGAAATCTTGCATTAACGCGTCACAGTTCAGGTCCGCTTCGTCTATCCAGGTCGTAGCGTCGTGTTGGTTCTATTGAACCAGAAACTGTCGCTGCACTCGGCCATTACAAGTTTAACGTCCTGATCGTACATCCAAAAAAAATTCACTTCGCATTCGTCAGCAGCCAACTCGGTTTCCCAACTATCTTCCGGCAACAACGACTCATCGAAATCCACACGATCCTCACAGTTAGTCGCTAGCACACTGCCTGGGATATCAGGAAACTGTACCAGTGGCTTAAACTTGGAGACGTGCACTATCGGGAACAATCGGTATGGAGTTCCTGAAATCTCCACCCGAACAGCATGCTCTCCACATGAATCCGTTACTCGGAACGGTCCATGCCACATATGTGCTAACTTTCGAGCGTAGCCGTCTTTGACTCGGTCCAAATAGAGCAAACTTGAGATCCGCACTTAATATTACACACTGCATTATTGTCATTGTGTCGAGCCGCTCGATCTTGGATCGCGATCTTGAGACGTTCATTTACCACTGCTCTTGCCCTCTGATCTTGACGTTGGACGATATATCGCCACCTTCTAGGGTCAGCATCGCGTGTTTTAGTGCTCCCCAACGGTAATATAGCTATCAATGTCGATCTTGGATCCCAACCATGGATCAAATAGAATGCAGTGTCTCCATGGGTCCGATCTGGTGCCGTGTTCATAGCGAATGTCAATCTTTCGGCATATTCATACCGGTATTTATGTTCTACGTCCGTGACGTACATCTTAATCGACCAGGTCAACGTCTGTATCATACGCTCCACAATTACGTTTGCTTGCGGTCGGTACGCCATGGTTGCACATTGCTTTTGCCTTGCGATCCGATTAATTGCTCGAGAAAAAGTCGGACATTAATTCAGGCTCCCTGTCGTGACGTATAACTTCACTGGCTCCAAATCTTCGAAACACACATTCTTCATATCCTTCGGCGATCGTTTGCACGGTCCTCGACGAACTTGCTCTCGCGATAACATATCCTGAGAAACGATCTACCAACAGCAGCAGTTCTGTAATTCCTTTTAATGAACGCGGCAATGATGGGATATGATCCATTGCGATCACTTGAAATGGGTATGTAGCCTGTACGTTTCCCGGGGATCCGCCGCGGATTGCGGGTAGACCCTTCCCGGTTGTACAGTCCACGCATTCGCCAACATAACGTTGTACACGTCAATACAATCCTCTCCAGTGAAAATTGGATCTGATCCGCTGATAAGTCCTCCCGATCCCCTGTTGACCACCCTCCAAGCTTGTGTGGTAATGGTGCATAAAAACTTGCTGCAACAATTGTGGTACAATCAGACAGACCATCTCTATTCAGTCGTCCGATCCCTTAGCGGATCGGGGGCTGAATAACAGCAATCCGTTTTCGTCCACTTCGTAGCCTGGAGCAATCCGAGCGCATAATTTTGCATCCTCTTCGTTTAACTGGGTCAGGTCGCCCACGAGATATTCCTTCAGGTTAGCGATCCAGCTCTCTTCCTCTTGCACTTGTTTTTTCTGCTCGATTCGCATCCGCTGCACTCTATCTTCTTGTAAAAATTCGGGCTGTTGACGCCTTCGCCGCGCGGATCGTGTGATCGCTATCATTTTCACCACGCGATCCGTCCTTTCCGGCAGAAGCAACTCGTGCAGCCTGCTTAGTAATATCAATTATTTTAATTCTTGATCTAATTTACAATGACACCTTCCTTTTGCTGCAAAGCTGCACTGGCTAGTCGATCCGCGCTTTGGTTCCACTCCCTCATGTGTAGGAACTCGTGTTTTGGCCAAGTTCGAAGTTTCTGCATTGCTTAGTGACGCAATAATTGTAGCCCGGGCGCTTTACAATCCAGATTTCCCAGCATTTGCCTGATCACTAAATTCGAGTCACCACATGTAATGACTCGTCCCTTAATTTGGTTACCAGCAGATCAAGACCCAACAACATGCCACGATATTCTGCTGCATTCACCGTCAGCTCTGCCGCGTATTCCGAAGTGGCTGAGACGATGGTCCATTCTTTAACCTCCACACGATTGCACAATATTCCCCGCTCCTTCGTTTAGTCCGTGCCGATCCGTCGAAACTGATCACCAACAGGAATTCATCCGTACCTACCGTTGGAGGTAGCATAGACAACGATTGTTTCGGTTTTTTCTGTGGATCGATCGCAATAAACACATCACCTACCTCATCTCGCGGAATTATACTAGCTGCGAGAGCGCCTAGCATTTCATCTTCTCCTTTGTTACATCTCTTGACCTCCAGTGTCCAATTTGATAGCAGCGCATCCCATCTTCCCAGTCTCCCATAGATGTCAAGATTGAACAAGCCAAGCTAATGTCGAATATCGAGTGAACACCCTGATCTCTCGGGATACAAGCATGGTGTAGCACACTTCCAATATTCGAGGTAGGGCTAAAATTATTTCTCCACCATACCTTAATCAACTTCATTAGGATTCAGTGTGCGACTCGTGAATGTCACCGGCCAGTACACGCCGTCATATTCCTTCAACAGAGATGCCGATACTGCCCATTTACTAGCATACACCACGATCACTGGAAGTCGATCTGGATCGAAATGTTTAAGGATCGGGGTTGTAGCGATCTTGTACTTCAGCAAAGTGTTTGCAATGGTGGCCCTTTCCCACCGAGATCACTCATTTGGATTATGCTCACCCCTTGTAATGTATTATCGCAACTTTCCGACATCGCATCATGATCTCCCATATGGCTCACCAAAAAAAATCCGCCTCTCGTAACTCGTACGACACAGATGCATGTGCTGCAAAATCTTCTAAAAACGACAGTAATAGTTCAATCTACCCAGGAACGATTGCATGGATCGCAAAGTTGTGGAAAAAGAAATGTTGACCAGCGATTCTTGATCGTTAGGATTGGCCTCCAACCCAGCCAAAGGTACCTGAAGACCTAAGTAATCCACCTTACGCCGTCCTTAAAAACGCTTTGTCAGACTGATCGACAAATTCCATCGATCGCATGCTGTCAATTTATTCTCGAACTTGTCGTAAAACGATGTCTATGCCGTAGCCGGGATCAATATATCGTCAATACATGGTCGCCTACCCAGCACTGACGGCGCTTAATCCGTTTCCGGCTCTCCCTCAGTAAAGACATCAGTTAACTTAGGATGAACCATTGCATTTTCATCCTTATCTGTGCCGATCTTGAGATAACCATGTAGAGCATTATCAATCAAACGCTGTTAGATCTGTGGGGCGTTCTACAATTCAAAAGGCATCCGCAATCATTTAAACAAGCCTGACAGCGTGATAAATGCAGAGATCGATCTTCCTCGTTCAGTCGTCTTTACCACCCAAACTCCACTCGCCATGTCCAGCGAACAATATCACATTGTCGTGTCCATGTCCTGCAACGATTCACGTAATAAGTGGCATAGGGTACACCATCAACTGTGTTAACTGATCAATTCGTGGATAGTCGTTACACAATCGGATATCTTCTTCATTTGGTGATGCCCACGGCGATGTCGAAGGTCGGATAATATTGGCTGTCAACAGGGATTAAATCAGATCGGCCACCTTCTCACGAAACGTTGGCGCAACAGGTCGTACACGGCGAACGATCGGCCTCGTCTCTTCCACATCAAAATCACAAACGGCCCCGCATGCTACAGGGGGTAATGCGTTTCCTTTCCCGATTAACAGGTGACGACTCCTCCATATCAGTCGTCGCAAACCCTCTTGATCATCTGTCAATGGTATTCCAGAATCGCCAACCTGGACATCGTCTATTGTCCTCTCGGTCGTGGATATAATTACCTCCGGCAGCACAGCCATGTGTTGTTCTACATCTTTCGCGAACAGTTCACCTCCCTCGCGGTAGTATGTTGATCTATCCGGTACATCATATTTCATCACTTCGCCGTCGATCGTAACAGCTTTCACATTCACATCCAGTCGTGTAGACTAGCCATACACCTCCCGATCATCAAACTTGATCTCGTCTGGGTGACAGTTGGACTGTACTTATAACGGATCAGTTGTCTCATGGTTGTCTTTCGGTGTCATAGCTTCCTCTGCAACCATGTTCTCTTCACCCGAATGTTCTGGCGTCTTCCGCACTGCGTTGACCGCACATAATCTCATTGTCGATCTATCTTTCTTGTCTTCATTATTCTTTCCGCTCGTGCATTCGTCCTGCAACTCCTCATTAGAGTCACTATTAGAGTTGGATAGTGAGGCGATATCTGCAGAAACCTTGATGTCGTCTGATCTCCGTTTTAAGCGTGTCAAAATTTGGGTAGGTATCTCATTCGTAGGATGATCCACCAACGGGCCCGTGCAGGCTTCGGCTTTTAATTCTTCTCGATCAGTTGTGCTTTAAAAGCCAATGTCTGCCATTCCATATACCGCCGCGATGCTACAGATACTTATCTTTAGATCGCGGGATCATGTTTTCTGTCATCCACAACGCTAAAGGGGCCCCGCAGTTTAAGATCAAGTCACGATCGCTTACATTTGTAAGCTGCAGGAATTTTAAACTTCCGGGGCCATCCTTCACGGTAGGAATCCACGCCACATGCCGTCGCACCCAAAGCTTAGATTTAGGAGGTTGACGCCGATCCTGACTTCTGCCGATTTGCCGGCCGCAATGGCTATATGTTGATCTATAATGTTGACCGCCGATTTTTTTGATCAGTACGGTGGTCTTTTTTCAGCCAGGCAGAACTTCGTAGGGCAGGCAAAGGGTTCCGTCGGCCAAATCCAAACGCAGGAACCATGAAGTCCATGCCTAGTATAGCTTCTTGACCGACTTGAACCCAACCCAGACATTAAAATAATACACTAGTGATCCATTCAGTGTGATCTTGATCTTGGTCCGTCCCACCGTCATATAAGTAATCTCTTTGATCCCAACCCATTCTTGTGTTTGGTTCTCGTCTATCACACACCCAACCTTACGAGCAGAGGTTGTGTCGATATTCGAGATTGCCGCACTAGAGTCAAACAGAAAAGTGGCCATCTCATTGTTGATCTCGCCCACTTCTTTCGCTTGTTTGAACCAAATTTGCGGAGTGTGATACTTCCAGTATCCCCTCGACTCACCTGGGGTGAGATCGATCTCCATCTCCATCGGGGATCGAAAAAAATAGTCCACTTGCATCACACTTGATATTATAGAGGTGTGTTTTGAACGATCACGCATATTAGAGAGCGGATCGCGCCGATCCTTAACTCCTTGGTCATCCGACTTCTTATCAACAAATGAATCTATGCACAGTCCAGAGCGCTCGGCTCGTGCCAGATTCCAACCTGGCGAGCGCTCTAGTCAAACATCTATTCGACCTTTGGAGGAAACATACCCGCATGCTTATTAGGCACATACCACTGGTGGATTAAGTTAAAGAACTCTTCCATGGGGTATTTGCCATTCGAATGTACCTCTTCACATGCTGCTACACATAGAAACATTTATCCAACGGATTCCCTTTGCGACCGCGCTTCTGGCACGTTAGTCTACGCCAGCATCCACGATCATCACGTCGCGTCGATCCGCAGTGGGTGCATGCCTTCGGTTTTCCACCTCGATCACGTCCATCTTCTTCACCACTATTCTTCTGCCAGGTACGATGATCTTGATCCGATATCTCTTGACCACATGTAGTTGTCACACAAACTCGGCGGCGATATTTGTTTTCATCCGATCCAAACGAGTCCGATTCCGATCCACATTTTTCGATCCGCTCACGGATTGCCCTCACTGCCCGAGCAGTCTTCGATGACGTAGGATTTAAGGAGGCATTCGCTCGCTGGTAAAACTTGTTCGATCCTGTAGACATCTTCAACTGACGACTCTCCATCCTTTGGTATGCACGTAACGTCTCATGCAACTCGTTGACATTGGCCAATCGTAGTAGGGTCAGCTGCTTGGGCAGATCACGATCGTCCAACGTAGCAATGAAACGTTCCACATGTTCACGACGTGTGTCCGATGTGGCCATCCTCTCGTCTCTGATCGCGATCTTGGCATGCTTAGCCGCGACATTTAGGCAGTGTTGAGGATCCTTTAAATATTTATGCGATCGTTTTCGTGCAAGACAGTATTGTCTGACCAGAGATACACCTTGCCCTCCATACTGTACAAAAACTCATCCAGCAATCTCTTCCATTTCTTTCTCGTGAATCGACCTAATTGGTTATAACAGTTTCGAGGGGTCCTGTAAGCAGATCTCCAAGCACCAAACATTTCTCCTCATCGGGTGTTTGATCGCGCAAGAAGGCCGATTTGACCTTGCTGATCCAGCTTCTGGCCCGATCTTCATCTCGATCCTTGCGACTGAATTCTTTCAGCTCGGTCATCGCCGACACTCTAATGCGTTGAGGTATGCTACCACCATCTTGCAACGTCTCGTTCGTAAAATCCATAGCGTGTCTACGATCTTCTTGTCCCGAATTATCGGGATCGATGTCGTCAGGGTCGAAAATCTCCGATTGACTGATGCGCGACTGCACCAGTTCCATCTCCACATCGGGAATATATCTCTCATGGGATCAAGCAGGCTTGATCATTTGGCCAGGGTAGATCGCGTGATACGCTCGTCCCCGTTGATCTTGGTGAGTACTTTCCATGGCCTCACCGAGGTATGTCTGCAGGCGTCCTTGCGTAGTAGTCGTCATCTGCTCTTTAGCGCCTGTGGCTTTCGATCGCCAATTTAGCTTCACTGACTCGACTCGATCGCGTAGATGTGTTGCACCACTTGGGTCTAGAGACATTCGCTCTATGCCGACGGAATCGTACGACTCCATCTCTGATTCCACCGAGTCATATTGTGACGATCCGGTACGATGCCCCCTCGGGGCATCGGTGACCGTGGCAACCGCTTGATCCGCGGATTTGCACTATCCCGTCAGAGGAATTTGCTTGTCATACAGCGATCGACACGTATGGATCACCTGATCCTGATCGCATTCCCGCTGTTCGTTCGCATAGAACGCCTTAGCGACGTATCCAGCATCTTGCAGCAGCTGGATGATCGCGCCGATCCCTTCTACTGCGTTAGTCGCCACCTTCGGCCGGGATATCGGGCCTTGTATCTCTCCGATTAGCTTAGGATTAAGTATCCGTAGCACGGGGTCGCTCGATAGCATATTCTTGAGCGCCTTCCAATGGAATCCCTGCGCCAGTCGATCCAACTGCCAGCCTTCCATCTTCAAATCCAGAGCATCGTCCACGAACTTGATCGGTTTCACGATAGCTTTCACGCCGCGATCGTGTCGATACGATCTGGGCTCTTCTTTACTTACTCGATCTGTCTTTAAAATCGTCTTGTTTGACATTGCCTGAGTGATCTTGTGTAGTTTTTGTTCAGTTTTCGCTAAAGGGTCTTCACCCAGCGGATCGTGTTTTGCAGCACGGTACGCGGTGGTCTTTAAAGGGGACATAGGAGGGGGTCGAGGTTTATCTTCCAGATCGATTGATCGATCTTCCTTAATGATTTTCTTGTCATCAGAGCCCCTCCCGAAACTCTCGTAACCCGGGGATCCTTTAAAACCACGCGTCGGAGGCGATCCCTTTGCCTCTAACGCTTCCATCCCAGGTTCAGTCTTGACTTTTACTGCTTCACTTAGGGACTCACGGTGAACTCCTGAGTCACCAGAAGATCCGAGCACGCGCACCATTGCGGTGGAGTGGCGATCGCTCATTTTATGAGTCGATCCCAACTCTCCACTGGCGCCCGGACGACCGACTAACTGAGGGGGTGCTCCGATTCCGTGTGTGTTGCCTTCTTCACCTTTTGTACCCGTCGGTAGGGCGGGTTGCACTCTTCCAGGTGGACTCGTGTTGAAGGAAAAACTTGACCGTGTTGGGGATGGGGTTGTGATCGTGCGAAAATCTTCACGCGATCACGGGGTACTTGTGGGTACTGATATAGTTGCCCTAATCTCAACGAGATCGCCTTGTCCACTATGTGGTTGCTTGATCCGCGAGCCTTCTGACCACTTGAGCCGTCTCGCGATCTTACGCCTGGCCTTTACGTGTCTTGCTGCGTCCGATCGCAGTTGATGTCGCTTGAGAGCTCTAGAACACACCTGGCAAAAACAATCCTGGTGTGACACTTGCGTAGACGTGTAGCGCGACTCTTTGTTCGGCGAAGGGCAAAATATTCTACCCGGAAGAGCTAACGTGTGCCTTTTGAAGTAATCTGAACTCTGCTTAATGTTAACCAACCAACCTAAACCCTACCCCTATGCCTGTCCGTATATCCTAGCCAGATGTCATGCGTCTGCTTTCCAGTAAGATCGTCCCCTCGCATTTGTGTGGTCCACACCCAGTATATCAGCAGTTGTATCTTCTTGTGGCCCACCAAGATATCCCCATGATCCTGCTAGTGGATCATGATCCTACTAGCGGATCGTGATCTTATTAGCGGATCGTGATCTTACCAGTGGATCGTGATCCTGCTAGCGGATCGTGATCCTAATCGTGGATCGTGATCCTACCAGTGGATCGTGATCCTACTAGCGGATCGTGATCCTACTAGCACATCGTGATCCTTCCAGTAGATCGTGATCCTACTAGCGGATCGCAGCTGAGATCGGACTTGCGATCCTCGGTTAGGATCGTGGTCTTCCAGTGAGATCGCGTATCTTGTCTTGCCACGTCTCATGACGGATTGTGCAATCAAAACAGATGTGACTACCTTATAGTCTCTGCCCAGGCTGTACGATCCTGTTCACTCGGGGTTTGGGTACGATATTGTCAGCCACCCGTACTGGCCTATATCCACCAATCATAGCATTCTTGGCTTAACTGGAGCGTGCGATCCGTGCGATCGCCGACCCAAGTCCCAATAGAA
The DNA here is from genome assembly GCA_921007115.2 of Peronospora matthiolae. Classification (NCBI taxonomy): domain Eukaryota; phylum Oomycota; class Peronosporomycetes; order Peronosporales; family Peronosporaceae; genus Peronospora; species Peronospora matthiolae. The sequence goes on along the minus strand of CAKLBY020000068.1, from coordinate 154,942 downwards.
ACCTAATTGTGACCGCTTCGCCACATCATCGCCGATATTCGGTCCGCACATGTGTTTGATGAGAACGAACGGGTTCTCAGTAGCTCATCGATGGACGAGAGTGTCCTCGATGAGAACTTCCGGATTGAGCAATACACGTTTCAATCTTGTAGTCTTTTAGGACAAATCCTTTGTCTGAGGATTTGGTTAAATTGAGGGATGTTTTCCCAGAATCCGTGCCATGCGAGCTGCCCATAGACAAAGGCACTCGGCATGAGATCGAACTGAAACCCGCTTCGAAATACTGTGCATGAAGCAGTGGCCACTGCCTCGTGAACAAGTCACGGCGATCGACATTTATTTGCCTATCGCTTAGCGGCTGGTCATGTGAGGGAATCAACATCCTTCATAGCTCTCCTACCCTCTGTGTGCGAAAGGCCACAGGAGGGTGGCGCATAGTGCACGCGTTCAACAAATTGAATGCTGCAAAGGTACCAACTTAAACGCCGATCCCAAGGAAGGACACCATGGTATGGCAAATACTAACATCTTTTCGTCCATGGATTTGATGGATAGATTTAATCAGATCTCCATGCGTGAACAAGATATCCCTTGCACAGCAGTGAGCACCCCCAGTGGTATTCTCTAAGAGTGGCTAGTGATGCCACAGGGGCTAAGTAACGCCCCCGCCACGTTTAACTGATGTGCTACAAATTTGTTGCGGTCGGTGCGCGACTTCGCACCGAGCTACTTAAACGATAATTTCGTCCATAGCCGAGCTATGGATGGAAAGACGGACGTGGAGGTTCATAAAATCCACGTCCGGAAGATTCTTACACTTATGCGAGAGCAGGATATGTTCGCGAACCACAAGAAGTGCATATACGCAGCGAACAAAATACTACTTCTTGTCTGCACGTGGGTAAAACGGCGTACGTCGTGATCCGGAAAAGATCAAGGCGATGAGCGACTGGCCTGTGCCAGTCGACGTCAAGGGACTTCGAAAGCTCCTTGGCTTGGTGGCGTACTTGCACAAGTACTCGTGCAACTATGCCGAGATGAACTTACATCTCTCTCGTCTACTAAAGAAAAACAAGAGGTGGTCATGGAGAGCTGAGTGTCAGCACTCTTTTGAAGGCATCAAGAAAAGCTTAGTAGAATCGCCTGTTTTGGCGATTGCTGATCACGATAGACCATATCATGTGGTCTGTGACGCCAGCGATTTTGCAATCGGCTGGGCGTTAATGCAGTACAATGCAGACGCCGGTGAGCGCATCGTCGGTTATCAATCGCATCAGCTGCAAGCAGATGCGCGTAATTACCCAGTGCATGACAAGGAACTCCTTGCCATGAAATATGCACTGGTCAAGTTTCGGGCATATCTCATAGGAGATAGGGCCTTCATCGATTATACCGACCATGCGTCTTTACGCACGGCCGTAAACAGTCCACAACTCTCGCAACGAATGGCGAGGCGGCTGTCTTTCTTCGCGGAGTGCAACTTCTCCGTCGAGCATAGAACAGGACGACTAAATGTCGCCGATGATGCTCTTTCGTGTCGGCCCGATTTCAAGCCGACTGCTCATCCCAACAGTAGGGGTGATCCCACTGTCACGACACTAACAGTGAGTGTTTCGTCGTCGAATCTGCTTGACGACGTGCGGAAGGCATACGCAGAAATTGAGTCTCTTTTGAGATTGGAGGATTACGCATCCAATCCGTGCAGTCAAACTTGAAAAGCTTGTCTTCTCAATACCGCTCTTTAACCGAACGGTATCCTGATCGTGATGGACTGATGTACTGTACATCAGTCAACGGCAAAACACCTCGTGTCGTCGTTCCGGCTCATAAGGATTTTCGATTGCGCATCATGTATGAGTGTCACGATGCCCCAACAAGTGGGCATCGCGGTAGAGAAAAGACTTACCTCACTGTGAGTCGTGACTTTTACAGATCCCGCTAGTATGAGTTTGTGCGGAAATACATTCGCGCTTGCAAAGTTTGTCAACGGGTGAAGCCTAATCCTTCTTCCCGTGCACCCTTGCATCCTCTACCTATTCCGGCAGAGTGCTAACAGTCCGTATCGATGGACTTCGTCTTCGGGTTTCCCGAAGACGTCCACAAGAATACCATTTTTCTTGTGTTTGTTGATCGGTTCAGCAAGATGTTTATTCTTGTTGCTGCACCGGAGTCAATCACAGCCCAGGGCTGTACTCGTTTCTTCATCGATACGATCATCCGACTTCACGGGTTACCCCGTGAACCCGTGTCTGATAGGGACCCCCGAATTGCAGCGAAGTTCTGGCAATCCGTGCTCCTTTCACTTGGAACACGTTTGACGATGTCAACTCATGACTATCCCGAAACAGATGGTCCGACGGAACGCGTCAACTGCGTCCTCGAAGAGATACTTCGAGGGTTTTCCCACTCGTTTACGAGTTGGAGTGAGTTCTGGCCGATGGTGGAATTCATCATCAACAAATCGGTGCATGCGTCGACAACGCGTACAACGTTTTTCGTGAATGGCCTACGTCATATACGTTTTCCAGCCTTCTTAGAGTGTGACTCTAGTCTAAGAGGAATGGACTCGCTCGAACAAGACCGATCTGTTTCTTGCTCATCACATGTCGACAATGACGTCGACATGAAGGATTCCGATGTCGTTAGCATTGACACCGATGACGATGATGACGACGATGCTGGCATAATAAGCATCGCTAACGACTGCTACAGTAGGGACGACGACGCCCTCACTGGTGAAGACGACGTTCTTTTAGCAGTGCACACGAAGTGCACTGTTGTTGACAAGGATGAAACAGCAGAGGAATTTCTACTGACTCGCGAAGCTGTTGTCCGCTTCGCTTAAAAGTTAATTGCCGCTGCAATAGACAAGCAGAAGACAAACGCGGACAAACATGAAAGAGCAAATTTTCTTTCATTTGATGAAGGAGACCTAGTTTTACCGTCTATAGTAAACCTACCGAAATTTATAGTGACAAACGTGGGCAGCAGTAAATTACTGTCCAAGATTATCGGTCCATTTCGTGTGTTGCGCCGAATGGGCAACGCAAACACAATTATAAAATGCCCCGTAAGATGCTTACGCATCTTAAGTTTTGCGATGGACGTCTCCGCCAGTACTATCAGTTCGAGCCCGTTTCGAGATGCGAAGATCACCTCCGCGGTCGAGAGCCGAGACCACCTTCGAGTAGTCCTGTTTCAACGAGCCAGTCTTGTCGACTAGCGAAGCGACCTGTTCACGCAGTTGGGCGATGTCTCGACGAGCTGCAGCCAGCTCGTCACGAAGAGAACGAGTAGAACATTCGTTCTTCTGCCACGTGAACGCTAACGCGGCACGATTGATTGAACGATCGTGCGTTAGGGAATTTTAATTATCCCTCACGAGATCCTCAAGCCCATAACGCCGAGTCCGTTCGTGAGCCAGGTCATCTTGCAACTATTCCGATACACGGTTCAGCTCTTGAACGTCAAGCTGATGCGACTCTCGAGCCGGATCAGGTGTTCCCACCGCCACCACATCCATTGGTGGACTCAAGCGGTGGTCATTGCTTCCTAGTGGAGCGTATTTTGAACCACCGCGATGTGAATGGCGTCCGGACGAGTCACCTCGTCCGCTGGCGTGCCTATCCACCGGCGTGGGACAGCTGGGAGCCTCGTGCCCAGCTGATTGTTGATGTCCTTGGTCTCGTCGAGCAGTACGACGAGACCCACCCGCTGCGTTGAAGAAGGGCCGTCGGAAAATGACCTCCCCGAACGCGAGTACAGGGATTGCAAGGTGTCATTCCCTCCGTTTATCTTATAAGAGATGCGCGCCCTCCAGTAGAGAACAATAGGTAGGTAGGCCTCCCTAAGGGCACGGTTCTAGTTTCCAGGCAACCTGGACACGAATCACCCCACGAGAGGCAGAATCACATTGTCTCTCGTGGGTTGCGTTTCTCAAATCTGATGCGAGCTGCATCAGAGTTTGGCGAGCCTGGCCTCAAGGCCAATGCACTCGATGTTGTGGATGAGTACATAAAATCCTTTCACCAAGGCCTTATCGTCTTGAATACGGCTGCCATTGCACCACCGATGCTTGAAAAATGCATCGGTAAATGTTCTTTCTCAGTACGGATAATTTCCGTGCTGAAATTAGGGGGGAAGATATTTCTATAGTCGAGCAAAGGGATTCTATTCCGATCAATAGTCATGCCGTCCACTCTATCTAACTCTTTAGATGACGGCATCCACGGAGACTCCACTTAGGGAGCGTGGCGCAGGACATCTGGTCCCTGGACTCTTGATTGGTGCCAGCATGAGCACTGGCACAAGTGCAACCCCGATCCCTAAAATTACTTCTCTCGTGGTGATGTATAGATGCATTACCATCATCCCCACGATTACTATCGTTGGAGGGGCTCGCGCGAGGCGTAGATTCGTCGGGACAAACGGTCGATCCGAAGATCTCGAGCATAATGCCACCACGTTGAGCAGATCCAGTCAACCTGGATCTTGCAGTGCCCACCTCGGGTGCTTCGGAGGCGTGAGGTATCGCCTTCAAGTCGGATATATCATCCGACTCACCAGAATAAATGAGCTTTATTTCAAACTTTTCTCGATTACAACTCGTAGTACCTGCTGCAGACGCAGCGGATGTACCTGTTGCACGCGGCGACTCACCACGTGGACTGTTCACAGCAGCAGGTGACGAATCGCCTGCTGCTGAAGCGTGAGAGGCGCTTTCCGCGGCCGCACGCATGTGTGCATCCGACCCTCTTTCTGCTGCAGTAGCAACTCGCTTGTATTTCGAAACCATGGTTTGGATTGGCAAATGAATGGGATTTAACCAACAAGTGCTCTCTTTCCCAGAGTGATCCAATGGTGGTCACCCTGTCCCAATTAATTCTAATTCAGTCAACGCGTGATTGATGGTTAGGAGGTGATGTAACGGGGTAGCCGTTTACACGAATTGAAACCAAACGGTGTCAATAGAGATATGGTCTAGCATGACAATATTCTACCAATGTTATCCGAGATGGATAATGTTGAGGGAGCATTATCCCCTTTTGAATAATATTCATGAGCTGCTCCAAGATTGATTAAGATAAGACATATCAACCATAGATTTCCACCAACCGCTGCTAGAATTGCGCAAAAAAATGAGTACTGAGCAGGTTGTCGTCACGCGACGAGTTCGTTTGATACAGTTCGATAAAGATGAAGTTGTATTAATAGATTAAGTATATTAAATTTAGCTCTCTTTTTGACCTTACTTGAACGAGTTGTTTAAGTAGATTAGCTTTTTCACCGCACGTTCTAGTGTACGTGAAGTTTCGCGGCACCCCAAACAAAGTGTGCCTCAATACAGTACGTGCTGAGGTAGGCTAGCTAGTGAATGAAGTTATCTATAGGAGAAGCAAGTAAAACTGTACTTACTATAGATACGTCAAGATTACATGTTTCTATGTTTAGTCTTACATAATGATATCTTACAGAACGGTATGCTTATGTTATGATCTCTACTCATTGCACGCGTCCATCGCTGATTGGACCGGTAGATCTGGCTGATATGATGGCCTAAATTTGGCAATCGGTGAGTGCTTCGGAATATTTATTCGTCATATAAATATTCACGAACATTATCAGGCTTTATAAATTTATTTTACTTAACAAGTATCGAGGCTAATCACCTGTTCTAGGCTCACCCCGTTACATCACCCCGAGTAAAAATTTAGTCACTCAGTCACTATCAATTTGATGTTGTTGCCTAAGACAACATTAGGGACAGGGGGCACTTTTTGGGTTCTATCTACTCATTTCTGGATTTTCATCGCATGGTGAACAAACCATGCGTTTCACGGCGAAAGTTGCTAAGAAGGCAGCTTATTGTTTTAATACAGCTGCTCTTGAAGATGCCCAGCCTCTCGCGGCAGACGATGATTCGTCTGCTTCTGCTACAATTCTTCCTGCAGCACCAGTTACTGTAGAGGTACGCAGTGTGTCATTACGTTCTTGTGATAATAATAGCTGTAAATTGAACTAATCTATTCAGCGGAGGCGGGCAGTGGGTTTGACTTGAAAAAGACGCCAAGATCGCCCGAGTCTTAAAAGAGACCGAGTACAAGCCTATGGATAGGGCTCGAGCGGGTAGTCAGAATCATGAACACTACAAGAACCTGTTTAGCTCGGAGGAATGTAATTTGTATTCTCTTTTGCGTTCGCTACTGCGCTTTCACTTCCTGGCGAATGCAGTGATATGGTGGAACGTCGCAACGACGCTTTTAGTGATACCAAGGCTTCCGTTAGTACCCCGCAGAGGTTCTAGACAAAGAAGTACTGCGACTAGACCCCAAATGCAAGCCTTAAGTACTACCAGAAAGGCGTGTGTGGTAAAGTGAGTATTCGAAAGTGGTGGACTTAAGATCCGATGACCCGGACGGACATGGGACCTCGCGGCCGGGCAGTGGGACCGAAGAAGACTTGGGGATTACAGGCAAGGAGCGGCTGTACTGATATGGATCGTCCTCAACCACTCGTCGGTCGCCTTGATCGCCCAAGGTGGACCTCAGTTCCCCGAAGGCCGACCTGAAATTCTATCGGTCGGCCTGGTCACTTAAGGTGAGCCTCGGTCACCTGTAAGCCGACTAGACCGTCCATCGGCCTATTTGATCATTCATAGGGTGACTTGATCCCTCAATGTCTGTAGGCTCCTAGCCACTAACCACTGCGAACCCAGGCGCAAGGCATAAATCGAGTAAATGAGTTAAAAGGGTAGGATAACATTAAACGCTTCTCAATTTGCGATCTAAGTAGCACGACGTGTTGTGCGCTAAGGAAATTGTACGTCTACCGACCTGTTGCGGGCCAGGGATCTATTTGGATCACCCGTCGAAAAGACAGTTGTCATTTATACACAAGCGTAAGTAGGACCCCAGGAGGTATATGGGCTTATGGGTTTGTAAAATAGCCCCCCCCCACTCAAGCCCGCTATAGGTTACGGTCTCCATACCGTAGTGGTAAGCGAGAAGAAACGTAATGGCCAGGCGGTAAACACCCCTGATACAAGTAAAGGCCAGGCGCTACCAGTACCTGAGAAAACTAATTATATGACCACTCTCGACCAAGTAAATCGAGTGGCCGCCTACATTGGACCCCAACCGAAGCATATCCGCTCGAGGCCTCCCCCAGGTCAACCTCGGTCAGGTCGAAGTCTACATCATCACCAAGTCGTCCGAAGGGTAACCCGCCAGCCGATGAGTTCACAGGGTGCGTCAAGGTCCACAAGTGGCATCGATATACCCCGTCCGACAGTCGGCAGTCCGGAATAGTGAGTGTTTTAAGGTCTCGCCAAAACTTATTGCCAACCCACTCCACCACACTTGCATATGACTTGTCAGGCGCGGCTAGTCAACATCATCGAATCCCGTTATCCAAATCAGTGCTGTTGCACGGCCTCGACGTTAGCGCGAGCTTATTTGTGTTTAAGGGGGCTTCTATTTTGAAATTTTTTGTAAGCATCGTTGGTATAGAGGCAACAACAAACGAGACAAAGGCCTGTAATCGCAGGTGTGGAACGCCTTTAAATTTAATGTTGAGCACATTGGGCGCATAGCCTGGCTTTAGGAAATGTTTACAGCTCGTGCTAGAATTAAAAGGGAACCTTTGACCGTTGCAAAATCTGGGTTCCACTATCTTTCTCTAGAGACAGGAATTTTATGTCTAACGTGGGGCGACCCATGTCCGCTTTGTTTCGACAGCGCTAAACGCATTCTAATGAATGTATACTTAGGTTTCTACTTCCTCGGGTCAGGCGCACATTTCATTTTAACGCGTAATGCGATGCAAACTGCAATCTCTCTACCAGCGCCATGGGCGCGAGTTTTCCGATAGCACTTCGGAGTCATAGGATGTCGATCGTCGTGCTGGTCGACGAGACCCGCAACATCGAAATTCAGCTAGGTGCGAGGCACTTAGCTGTCATGCAACGGCGGATAGCCGCGTCAGCGAACAAGATAACGCGTTCGCTGTCACTTCTCGTCACAAGGGAGCAAGATACGCTCCACGTGAAAGCGTTGACCACCGTACGTGTCCAACAACGTCTGTGGTGGGGCGAAACGATCAATTCCAACCTATATGCTGTAGTTGCAGACAGTGATCGATCGGGTTCGGCAACAGATCATATCTGTGCGACCGCTCCGATCAAGAGAGATAGTAGCGTATCTTTTAATTTTTTTAGTTGTAATGCCTCCGCCTTTATCGATCTTAAGACCAGGCGAACTTCGTGTTTCTCTAATCGGAGAATGAGCTGAGGAAAAGAGACTTTCGCAATGAATTAAGTGACTTTCTTCGACGAAGTGCGGCACTACAGGGCCAGTTCGAGAAACTGGCTTAAGATAAAAAAATGTTTTGGAGGTTCTTGAGGGTGGCGGGTGCATTCGTCAGGGAATGAGACATCGAGCTGATGTTACGGTCCGAGACTGCCGACGTATAACTTAGGATGCGTGCGTATACAGCAAGGCAAATCGATCGTGTACGCATTGCATTTCCCGTGTAGTGCACGAAACGGTCGGGTGTACTTAGGGAGTTGTTTAATACTATTCACATGTGTTCCTACGTTTATACGTACATTTACCGTAAACATTAGAGCTAAGTCTGCAACTTTAAGAAGAAGAACGTTTGCTCTTCCATGTAATGTATGTCAACATTTCGTTCCTACCGGTTCTCCGCGTTGATGATAGAGTCTTGCAAAAAAATAGATCACTGCTTCTCGAGTCAGCACAACGTTTTTTACTAAATCTGTTGAATTCGTATCAGTGCGCTTGGTACGCATTGCTAAGAGCTGTATATCTTCTTCAGCGAAGTTGTCATCATCTTTGCTGGCACAGTCATTAGCGATGCTAAAAACTACCAGCATCGTCGTCCTCGTCTGGGTCAGCAATAGAGTCGTCACATTTGCTGATGTAATCTTGTTCGATGTCGATTTAATCGACATCGGCAAAGCTCGCATGGTCGAGTACTTCGACACGTGATAAGCAAGAGCCAAAAAATTTCGATCGAAAATTTTCCTTCTTACATCATTGTCACATTCTAAATAGGGTGGTAGGCGTGCATGGCGTAAACCGTTCACATAGAATGGTGCATGCGTTGTCGACACATGCACGGAGTTGTTAATGGCATAGCATACAATCTGCTAAAGGTCGCTATAATCTGTAAATGATTGGACGTATCATCAAAGTGTTTCTACGAGGACGCGGGCGACACGTTCCTTCTAACCATCAGTCTCGGGATGGTCATAAGTAGACTTGGCGAAACGAATTCCATGGGATCGGACCACAGATTGCCGAATGCCGCCATATAACGTAAACGTTAATCAGAAATTTATTTACGAGGTAGACCGTGGAGTCGGGATACCATGTCAATGTAGACAAGGGCACAAATTTGCGCTGCAAACGACTCATTAAACATAGCAAATCCACCGTCTTGCTGAATCGGTTAACGAACAGAATCATACCACTATTCTAGCGAAAGTCGTCGGTATCCCGACGACGACTCCATTGAAACGGACTGCTAGAACTCTGTCGGAATTTACAGATGCTATAGTGGTACAAGGGTAAGGGACTCGGCTTTAACTTTTTGAACTTTACAAGCAAGAATGTACTTGTGCATGGATTGATCGCGGCGAGGCCAGTAACAGTCGCTACTTACCGTGAGATATGTCTTATCATGCCCACGATGCCCACAACGTGGTTGATCCTGGCACTAATACATAATGCGCAAGTACCAATTGTAATGATTTGGGGACAACAAAACGAGGTTTGTCGCGTGCAGCGGATGTAGGGTAAAGCAAACCGTTTCTGTTTGCGTCGAAATGCGGGTGATCGACACAAGGTCAATGAATATTGGGATATTTACGAGATAAATTCACTAGGTGATCCGTTAGTCGCAAATAAATCATATCGCCAGCATTGGTCATTTTGATGATTTCAAATAATAATAACCACGGAGCTCTATGACTAGTTTAGCAACAGCGGTTTTGACCCCGCTGTTGGACTGCGTAGCCGACTCGAACTCCAATTGGCACGACACGCCCCCGTGAAGATAAACTTCGTCTGGTTTGTACTCCACGAAACAGCTGGATTCCAAAAGTAAGAGATCTACTTCATTATCTTTTGCGAGGGTTGGGGGCTGTTACTGCCGTGAGTAGCGACAAATGATCCTTAAAGGATACGAGCGGCCTGTCCTCAAGGAGATAGGCGCAAACTTTACTAGTGCATACTTTGTGGCAGCTCGTTCCCTGTATAGAACTGGGTAATTAATCTCAGCTGCTTGAAACTTAAGCGATTGATAACAGACGAAGAGCTCTGGGCCGTCTGCATCGGACTGCATTAACGCCCAGCCGATTGCAAAATCGCTGGCGTCACAGACCACATGGAATGGTTTGTCCTGATCGGCAATTGCTAGGACTGGGGATTGTATCAGGCTGTTCTTGATGCCTTCGAAAGAGTGCTGACACTCAGCACTTCATATACACCTCTCGTTTTTCTTTAGTAGACGAGAAATATGTAAGTTCATCTTGGCGTAGTTGCGCGAGTATTTGTGCTACACCGCCAAGCCAAGGAGCTTTCGAAGTCTCTCGACGTCGACTGAAACAGGCCAGTTGCTAATAGCCTTAATCTTTTATTGGTCAAGGTGTACGCCGTGTTTGATTAAGATGCACCCAAAAAGCGGTATTTTGCTAGCGGCAAAATTATACTCCTTAAGGTTAGTTTAGATTTAAGCCTTCCCGAAAGTGTAAGAACCTGACAAAAGTGTAATCTGTGAGCCTCTACAATCTTCTTTCTACCCACAGCCCGTATCGACGAATACACCGTCAAAGTAACCAGGTGCATAATCCTGCACCGGTCTTAACAGATCTGTAACACATTTGTTGAACTTTGCAGGATCGTTACCAAGCCCCTGAGGCACTACTAGCCACTCCCACAGCATGCCGCCGGTGGTGCTCACTGCTTGCTGAGTACAGGATGTCTCATTCACGTATGTGTTTTTTTATAGAAAATACATCTATCAGATTCATGGACGGAAAGATGGTGCATTTTGATGTACTACCTATGGCTAAGTCCTTCTTCGGCATCGGGGTATGCACCGGTACAATTAGAGCACATATGTTCTTGGACGCGTGCGTTATCCGCCATCTCCCTGTGGCCTTGCGCATACAGAATGTCGGAGAGCTGAGAGGGGATTAGATTTCTTTACAAGACTCGAAACTAAACTATAAGCAAAAGCATGCCGATCGCTAGTACTTTTCCACGAGGCGTTTGATACTGCTTTATGACGCAGTGCTTCAATCTTTAATTTGAGCTCGATTTTATCGCAAGTGCATTTAGCCTTAGGCAATTCGCATGGCACGGATTCTGTGAACGTGTCTTTGATATTAGGCATAAAAAATTCAAGAACTTGCCTGTAGCGACTCCCGAGATTTAGACGTGTCATGCTTAATTCAGGTCTTTCCAACGAAGACACTTTCACCCATCGATGAGCTGCTGAGAATTTGTACGTTCTCAGCAAATGCAATTGCCGACCGAATGTCGGTCACGTACTCGTCCTCTGTGACTTGTACACTGATCTGCTTGACCTTGTCACTACGCAGATCTAGCAAGAACGGTATTAATTTTAGTGATGGCAATAGTGTGATCTGCGAAGTCATCTTCGGATGCGCGATCAGATCAAGTGCGTGAGCGCATAAACTCGACCGATCATTTTCCCAAACTCTTTGTGCTTCTATTTCTTCCCAAAAACCTTTCCACAGGCTGCTAAGGACTTATTCCCTCAGGTTGATGAGTTCTTATTCCATCAGGTTGATCAGGTCTTGGATCCTCATCAATAAATACTTAAAAGGAGTTTCGACGCAAGTACGTGGGGAACAATTTTCTAGACGTCTTCTATCTATGATTGCAATTCCATATTTAGGTCTCTACAAGCGACTCTCCAAATGATCCAGAATTATCGTGTTGCCCAGCATGGAAACTAGTTTATTTTTTCTCGGATGTCGCCCGCTAGGCGTATACCCCTGTTTCAATCTACTATCCTTTTTTTCGAATAGGGGGCTTTTGGCGCTGCTTGTACATTTGCACAGCAGCCGGTAGCTTCCTCCACAGTGTGGTCGGTTGTTCCACTGCGATCAATTGCAGTCCTACTAACGAACGTACCACAAGTAAGGCCATCACACCCACTTGCAGTACATCCACACGCTTGTGGACGCTCCAAGACGTATATCATGTATTCTTCTGATATGCAAAGTGTAGACATCTTCATGGATCGATGCTGCCACCTGATCCATGTCTGGTACTTTATGAGCCATGGCAGACCAAGGATGACATCAAATTTGTCATCCAGATCCAGCACAGTGAAGTCATCATCGTTGTGCTTTCCTTCTAGCGTGTTGTAAAGTCCCACTACAGTTTAAATCAATGTTATCGATGCGCCTGTTGCAGAGCGCACCGTCAATTTCTTCGGAAGGGTATCGCATTCAGCGAACTTGAGCCTATGATCATCTAGCGACTGGTGACGAACAAATTTGTGCGGCACTCCATAGTCTAACAGGGCACAAAGTAATACATATTTTGTCATTCTTACTTCAAGAAGATGAAAAGTAATTCATTTTAAGAGCAGATATACGCAGTGATAGTGCGTCTGGAGTAACTAAATAAAAAAACAAATTGTTTGGGGTTGCTGGATCAGCAGGGCACTCCACCCATTCCGACTCCGACCGTTTTTTGACGGGGTGTCACGCCGTTGTGACTTTGCAACAGCGTCGGACAATCGTCCATTGCCCTTCTTTGCAGACAGTCGATCACTTTACTTAGTATGACGAGACACTGGGCAAGAAGCACTAAACAATTAGGTGTAATGTCATAAATATTGACGGCAATTGCACTTTTGCGATTACTTACAAGTTGGAATGCGAGATATCCCGCTCATAACACTGCATGGTCCATTGGTTCTGGATATCTCGCCTCTACTCACCTCGAAGGACAAAATGGGGTCAAGGTATTGTAAGCCTGTTTTACACTAAAGTCCTCTTGCACCGCAGTTGTAATCGTTTTATCAAGTTACTTCGACTTGATACAGAGCAGACGGTCCCTGTCAAGAACATCTGTAAGGCCTTGTAAGGACATCATGGGTAACACAAACTCGCTTACATTGTGCGCTACCATGCAACTTGCAAGGTAACAAACGTGTCGAGCGTAAGAGTGAACGTCACGCTTTCTTTTCTGATCTTCAGGTTATCTTTAAGAGTCCTGTCCTCAGCTCTTGGCGGCTAAAACTTCGGCTGAGCAGAGTCTTAAACACAATCAACGATCCAAACACGTTTGCATTGTGAAATTGAATTAATGGGGCCCAAGTTATGGCACGCCCTTACAAAATTGATTTGGCAAATGCAACTTGCATTTCCTGATCGTTACTGTGAAAAGTCTATATGCCATTCCCTCACTCCATGAAATTAGTTCAAAAGGGAGTCGATCTCGACTCCCCAGTACATAAAGATCTTTAACTTCAGAGTCTTGCGTCGAAACTCACGCGTCAACACTGCAGAAGCAGACTGAGACTGTTGCTGTCTCAATATCTCAGTTTGTTGGCGACCTTGCTAATGAAGCAAGATTTATTTAGCTTGCGACGCGTAATGTTCTCATTGCCAGAAGTTGGCGATTACGGAATACTGCTGGTCTTTATCCCTTAAGGAAAGCAGCGACTATTCAGCATTCTTTCCAACAATCGAAATCATTCGTTTGATCGCACTCCATTCGACATCACTTAAAATAGGAATAGCTTTAACGGGTGCCGGGAAATGTGTCGTTGCCTTCATCGTCCAACATGTTCATGTTGAACTGATTGTGTGGTCCTTGGACGGACTACACAGTGCTGCCGTGTCTGAAACCGGGCACACGACGAACATAGAATATCCAGTGTGGAGCTTCTATCACCGACAGAAGTGTGGGTGGAGCCTCGCTACTTCTGTTAACTAGGCAGAGGAAGGAAAAGCAACTAGGAACTGACTAGTTGTCGGTAAAATCTAAAGTTGTATCGAATGTTCATGAGCTCTATTACACGTATCTATGTTTAGTCTTAACTTTATAATGTCTACTTACAGAAATGTATGCTAAAGTCTTGCTCCCCACTCGGTGATGACTGGACCGCTAGAGATGGCTGATATGATGGCCCGTTTCAGGCAATCGGTAAGTTCTTCGGAATATTACCCCTAATGGTAATATTCACGAACAGTATCAACCTTTATGAAAATATTCTAACTAACAAGTATCACAGTCAATTACATGCAGCAGGCTCACCCCGTTACAATCCGTATGACGATACAAAAGCTGCCGTGTATGTAGCTTGTACAAAGGTGTCATTGTCACATCGCATACCGATTGCTTGTAAGAAATGTCACATGTCCAACACCTCCCTTCGAGTTGGGGGGGGGGCGGTCAATTGAGTATTTGCGCTAGAAGGACTCCGTTGGACACTGAAAAAGTACGCTACGATATGTCGATGCAGCGGTGGTTCTGCCGATCGAATTGTTGGGTTCACCCAGCGCAACGGGTCTTGCTTGCTCACTAGTAGTGTACCACTCTCTACCATTACTTGCCATTACGTGCCTTGCCATTTGATGCTCGTCGCCACTTCGTGTGTTGATGGTGCAACCTCACAAGCAGACAAGAGTGCACAATACCAAAAATAAAAAACAATTGTAACGGGGTGACTCGTTACATAACAATTTATAAGAATTGTTAATAGAATATAACTATAAGAGCTATATTCTCAGAATATTGTCATAAGGACAAATATTATGTAGCACTTACGAGTAGTTTCTAAATGGTTGATAGAGGCCATTATATCAACCGACGAAGACGCGCCACGACAGACGCACGCAATGAGTGGTGAGCAGATAACTGATTGACACATTTGTATTTAGACATAGTTAGATGAGGATAAATAGTGATTAATTAACATACATTAACTATTATAAATACAGTTCTACTTTTTACTCTAACAAATTACTCGCTTCTTCTTACCGTCTTCCTCTGCACGTACGAGTGTACGTGAAGTTACGAGGCACCGCCTTATTCTGTCATCAGAATAAGTAGCTTGTACTGTCACCAGTACAAGCTTCAGGGTGCCCCGTTACACCTGGTAGCACTTCTTAGTCCGTCCAAGGATCACGTTCACATCCAACATGAATATGTTGGATGATGAAGATGACCAAAGCTTTCACGCTACGCGTGACGGCTACTCCCATTTGAGCGATGTCGAATGGGATGCGGTTGAACGAATGGGTTCCACCATGGGCATTCATGCTGTTAGCGTCATGCTAGAGGCTCTCAATAGAGATGCCCAACATGCTACTATCGCCAAGTTCATTCAAAATGAACTTGACGCAGAACGCGAGAAAGTAGCCTTGCTTCACCAACAAGGTTCTCAACAAGCAGAGTTGTTGAGAGAACAGGGTGCTCAACAGTTTGAACTGTTGAGACAGCAGCAGGCTGCTGCTGGTGGGTCGATGCACTCGCGTCGACCCGAGACTTTGAAGATTGACATCTCCAAGTATAGGGGGTCGAAGAAGACTCCCTCTTGAGATGGTTCGTCGAATTGGATGACGCCATAAGGGCGCGTCGCATCGACGACGGGGATATGCAAGTTGCATTTGCCCAGTCAAATCTGGCAGGACGTGCCAAGACTTGGGCACTGGGGCTCAAGTTGCACGACCCATATGCGTTTGGGTCGTTGGAAGTCTTCAAGTCGCGGCTCAGACAAACGTTTGAACCGCCTAGAGCTGAGTTCAGGGCTCGAACCGAACTCTTGAAGCTCAAGCAGGGTAAGCGTGATGTGCACGCTTACGCTCAACATATACGACATCTCACGAGTTGTATAAGTTCCAATCCGGTGGATGAACACACGTTGGTTTCGGTGTTCATGCAGGGTCTTGCGGATGGT
This sequence comes from Peronospora matthiolae, assembly GCA_921007115.2. Classification (NCBI taxonomy): domain Eukaryota; phylum Oomycota; class Peronosporomycetes; order Peronosporales; family Peronosporaceae; genus Peronospora; species Peronospora matthiolae. Next base: position 138,973 of record CAKLBY020000068.1, on the reverse strand, counting down.
CCCGTCAAGACTCGCCTGTTCCGGCTTGAACTAGATTCACTAGAACAAGCCATTTCCATTGCGGAGCAGGAAGACTTCAGTCTGAGACAGGCTCGCGCCAGCTCGACATCATATCGTCAACCGAGACGATATGACAACGGAGGTCCAGAGCCGATGGAACTCTGTTATGTAGAGAGCGAGAAGGCTCGCTCTACAGGCTACAAGAAGTTGCAGAGATGCGACAGATGTCAAAAGACAGGACACTACGCTTACGAGTGTAGTGCCCCTCGTCCAGTGTCTCGCGACACTGGGTGTAGTGACCGTCCACCCATGAGAAAGGGGCAGGGACGAGGGTCCGCAGTTGGTGCAAAGACGCAACAACGGGATGGACCGTCAAAACACGGACAGGATCAGTAGGTGCGGAGCACCCTACTGGTCTAGCAACGTCAAGAGAATTTGTAGGCCTCTTGATGAAGGTTGCTCCCAACACACAAGCGTTGTGCGTTGCTGCTCTAGGTAATGAGGTCGCACTCATTACCTTGAAACTCGAAGTGACGAATAAGTTGTCCCTTCGAGCTCTAGTCGATTGTGGGGCGTCCAACAATTTTGTGCGACGCCAATCGCTAGAAGATGGTCACTTTAAATTCAGTGAATGTGACACACCTCCTACGAGGATGACGGTACGTCTTGCGACAGGCGCATCCGTAACCGTCATGAAGCGTATAGTGAAGATCCACAATACGCTAGAAGATACCCAATATGACGATGACTTTATCGTATTGGATTTGGATGACAAATTTGATGTCATCCTTGGAATACCGTGGCTCAGAAGGTACGAACCACGGGTAAACTGGCAACATCGAACAGTAACGATGCCTGCCGCTTGTTCATCAGATGGCCATCTGATGAACGTTTTGGAGCGTCCACAAGCGTGTGGATGTACTACGAGTGAGTGCGATGGCCTCACTTGTGGTACGGTCGTTAGTACGACTGCACAAAACCTTAGTGTACCAAACGGTTACACTTCGGAGCAAAGTTCCGGCGGCTGTGAGGAAACACAGGCTGCGCCGAAGGTCCACCACTCGAATAAGTCGGGTGGACTGGGACAAAGATGTATCCCTAGCGGGGAACATCTAGAAGAGAAACAATCGATCGCTCAGGTTAAGCGAAACGATAATCCTAGATCGACTGGAGAGTCTTTCGTAGAGGATCTCGCTGTGGTTGCGCAACCCCAGCAAGAGGAAGTAAAGGGAATAAGTCCCAAGATTACACATACGGCGGAAATAAGTTCCCCGAAACCCGCGGGAATAAGTCCCCGGGAAGCCGAAGGAATAAGTCCTTCGAAGCCTGAGGGAATAAGTCCCCAGGAAATGACAGAGACATTGAATGTCATAGTCAATAACGGATCAAGTGTAGGCGCTTATACACTTGATCTGATTGCGCCTCCGAAGTTGACTTCGGAGATCACTCAGTTGCCAACGCTCGAACATAAAAGGTTCTTGCGTGATATGCGTAGTGGCAAAGTCAAGCAGGTCTGCGTACTCGTCGCTGATGACGAGTGTGTAACCGACATAAGGTCAGCAACAGTGTTCACTGAGAACGAGATAGTTCTCAGTAGTTCATCTATGGACGAGAGTGTCCTAGATGAAAAGACACGAATTGAGCGATATGACTCCCAATCGTGGGAATCGCTCAAGAAAAATCCTCTCTATGAAGATTTGGTTGAATTCAAGGATGTATTCCCTGAAACTGTTCCGTGCGAATTACCGAAGGATAAAGGTATTCGACACGAGGTCGAGCTTAAACCAGGCTCGAAGTACTGTGTCATGAAGCAGTGGCCACTGCCTCGTGAACAAGTACTTGCGATCGACAAGTTCTTTGCCGATCGTTTAGCTGCGGGCCATGTGAGGGAATCAACTTCCCCACATAGCTCTCCGACCTTCTGTGTGCGAAAAGCAACAGGAGGGTGGCGGATAGTGCATGCATTTAACAAGTTGAATGCTGCAACGGTACCGGCTCAGACGCCGATACCGAGGAAGGACGTAATCATTGATGGTATGTCAAAGAGTACCATCTTTTCGTCCATGTATTTGATGGATGGCTTCTATCAAATCCTTATGCGGGAACGGGATATACCCTATACCGCAGTTAGCACGCCTAGCGGCATGCTCTGGGAATGGCTAGTAATACCACAAGGGCTTAGTAATGCCCCTGCCACGTTCAACAGATGTGTATCACATCTGTTGAGACCAGTACGAGAATTCGCGCCGAGTTATTTCGATGACGTATTCATCCATAGTCGAGCTATGGATGGAAAGTCGGACGTTGATGTTCACAGGTACCACGTCCGACAGGTTCTTACAATCATGCGAAAGCATCAATTGTGTGCTAATCTCAAGAAGTGTATATTTGCTGCAAGCGAAATACCACTTCTTGGGTGCATCGTTGGTAAGAACGGTGTACGTCCTGATCCCGAAAAGATCAAGGCGATCACCGACTGGCCTGTGCCGGTTGATGTCAAAGGTCTTCGAAAATTCCTTGGGCTAGCGGCGTATTTGTATAAGTATTCACGCAATTACGCCGAGATGACTGTGCACCTCTCTCGTTTGTTGAAAAAGAACGAGAGGTGGTTAGGGAACCTTTAATGTCAGCGCTCCTTTGAGGGTATCAAGCAGAGCTTGATACAATCCCCAGTCCTAGCAATAGCCGATCAGGACAGGCCATTTCATGTGGTCTGTGATGCCAGCGATTTCGCAATCGGCTGTGCATTAATGCAGTACGACCTAGAAGGCGTTGAACGCGTCGTCTGCTATCAGTCGCGTCAGCTGCAACCAGCTGAGCGGAACTATCCAATGCATGACAAGGAACGCCTTGCCATGAAGTATGCACTCGCGAAGTTCAGAGTCTATCTATTAGGAGATAGACCCTTCATTGTTTACCCTGACCATGCGTCATTACGCACGGCAGTGAACAGCCCGCACCTTTCACAACGAATGGCGCGGTGGTTGTCATTCTTTGCAGAATACAACTTTACGGTCGAGTACAAACCAGGACGACTTAATGTCGTCGCTGATGCACTCTAACGTCGGCCCGACTTTGAACCAGTCGTGAAACCCAACAGTGAGACAGCCACTGTTGCGGTTATGACGTCCTCAATACCATCTTCAACGTTATATGATGATGTGAGGCGGGCGTATGCCCAAGATGGTGAGGTTGTGAAGTTGTTGACACATCTCTCACAGCCATCTCGAGAATCGTTAAAACGATTATCGTCTGCGTATCGATCTGCATCAGATCGATACACTACTCGCGACGGTTTAGTGTATTATGCAGCCGTTTCTGGTGACACACCACGTGTTGTCATTCCAGATGATACTGATCTGCGTTTGCGGATCATGTTCGAGTATCACGATGCTCCTATAGTAGGACATCGTGTCCGGGAGAAAACATATCTCACGGTGAGTCGAGACTTTTACTGGCCCCGCCAGTATCAGTTTGTGCGCAAGTACGCTCCAGCATGCGAAGTCTGTCAACGAGTGAAGTCAAGTCCTTCACTGCGTGCACCTTTACAGCCTCTACCGGTTCCGACTGAGTGCTGGGAATCCATCTCAATGGATTTCGTGTTCGGGTTACCCAAAGACGCACGCGGGAATACGGGTATTCTCGTATTTGTTGACAGATTCAGCAAAATGGTACACCTTGTGGCTGTACCAGAGACAATCACGGCAAGTGGCTGTGCTTGTGTCTTTATCGACACCATCTTTCGACTTCATGGGTTGCCCCGTGAACTCGTATCAGACAGAGATCCACGATTCACTGCTGATTTCTGGCGTTCCGTGTTCAAATCACTCGGAACGCGCTTGAAGATGTCTACATATGATCATCCAGAGTCAGATGGTCAGACGGAACGTGCCAATCGTGTCCTTGAAGAGATACTTCGAGGATACGTACACTCCTTTAAGAGTTGGAGTGAGTTCTTGCCCATAGTAGAGTTTGCCATTAACATCTCGGTGCATGCGTCCACGACACATCCACCGTTTTGCGTAAATGGCGTACGCCATCCGCGTGTACCCACCTTACTAGAGTGTAACTATGGTTTAAGGGGGGGAGAGTCTCGCGCGAGCACAAACCGATTTGGTTCACGCTCATCACGCTCTGACGAAGAGGTCATTTCGTTTGATGCCGATACCGATAACATAGATATCGAAGAAGATGATGCCAGTGAGAGCGCGGAAGCCCTTACTAAAGAAAGGATTGATGTCGCTGCAGTGCACTCACAGCGCACTGAAGCTAACGAGTCATCAGATGAGTTCATACTGGCTCGTGAAACGGTAGTCCATTTTGTGCAAGACTCTATCGCCGAAGCGGTGGATGAGCAAAAGCAAAACGCTGACAAGAATGGAAGGGCAAACACTCTTTTATTTAATAAAGATGACTTAGTCCTACTGTCTACGGTCAATCTACCAAAGTATGTAGTGACTAACTTGGGTAGCAGTAAACTACTACCCAAGTGCATCGGCCCATTTCGTGTTTTGCACCGCCTAGGCAATGCATACACGATCGAGTTACCACGTAAGATGCGAACGCATCCCACGTTTTACGTTGGTCGGCTTAAGCCGTACCATCAGTACGCTGCTTCTTCCGATGAAGAACGCTCTTGCGCTCAAGCATCTCGCAGAGAGCCTTGTGCTCCCGATGGTGGGCATCAACAAGGGTCTGAAGAGCAGCTATCTCATCCCGAGACCGATCAACAATCCCACGAGCTACCCTTAGCTCGTCACGAAGAGATGTCAGAGATCTCTCGTTCTCAAGCTGAGCAAAGGCAAACTCAGCTCGATGCTTCAAGGCAGTGTCCGCCAGTTGGAGACGCCTGTCCCGCTCATGTTCGAGATCGTCGCGTAACCCTTGCGTTACGCGATAGAAGAAGCTCTCAGGAACACACCGATCCACATGATCGTGTGGAGAGCGTCTTTCCTCCTCCTCCACCTCCATCAGAGGACTCTAGCGGTGGCCAGCGCTATCTAGTTTAGCAGCTGTTGAACCACCGCGACGTGAACGGACGTCGGACGAGTTATCTCGTCCGGTGGCGCGGCTATCCCCCGTCCTGGGATTCTTGACAGCCCCGCTCCCAAGTGATGATCAATGTACTGGGTCTGGTTGCACAGTACGAAGCGGCACATCCTGTGCCGCAGAAGGACCGCCGGAGAAAGTCTTCCCGGCACGGTCGTAAAGGGATTTCAGATTGTCAATCCCTTCGTACATCTCAATAGAGATACGTACGCGCCACCACGGGCTATTAGGGAGGTAATCCTCCTTAGGTGCTCGTGCAGAGTTGTTCACACAACATGGGCACGAGTCTCCCCAAGAGAGGCAGGGTAATCCTTTCTCCCTTGACAGACGATGCAGCTTGTAGCGTGCACCTGTCGGGGTTCGCTTTTCAAACTTATCACGAGCTTTGATAAGTTTGTCGTTCCAAGCGTCACGACCTACATCCTCAAGGTTATGGATGTAGGCGTTCCACGCCTGAAGCAGTGAGGGACCATCACGCTTGTGATTCCCACTGTACCATCGATGTCTAAAGAAAGCATCAATGAAGAAATCGTTCTCAGCGCGATAGTTTTTCGCGCTGGGGTCAAGGTGATGGATCCTTGACGAATTGAACAATCGTGTTCGATAACGATCACTAGTCGTCGCCGACAAGTGATCCATGACAGATTTGGGAGACATCCATGCCTTCTTTTCTGGAGCGAGACGCAAGACATTGCGGTCACGCTCTTCCTGCGATGTGCCGACAGAAGTACTGGCACCTCGTTGCGAAGTGGTGTCCATAGGAGAACCGACACCACTGTTAGCGCCCGAGTCTCGCGACCTCGAGCGCCTTCGCTTCGGCGATGGTTCATCTGATTCATCAGATGAACCTAAGATGCTACGATGCAAAGCATCATCCATGCCACGCTTGGCAGGCGGCTTGGATTCGATCGCCGTCGATACGGATCCGTCTTCCGTATCAGGAGAGTACGAGACACCAAGCTTGTACTCTGTGAAGACATGAGTGTCTTCATGACCAGCGTCTGCATCACCAAGTGACACAGGCTGGGTCGCTTCAGCAACCGATGAGGCATCAGTTGCTGTGGTTTCTGCTTCGGCGTCCGCACAGAGACGTGCGGACGCGCTCTCGGCGGCCTTGCTCGCGCATCGCATGGGCTTGTTAACCATGCGATGAGATGTTGGAAAGTGGACGCGGACCAACAAGTGCAAACCCTGTCCCAAATGATTTGGGACGAGTATCCATTTAGTCAATCAGTCACTAAAGTGATTGATGGTTAAGGGGGGGGTGATGTAACGGGGTGAATCGTTTCATAACAATTAATAAGAAATTGTTAATAGAATATAACTATAAGAGTTATATTCTCAGAATATTGTCATAAGGACAAATATTCTGTAGCACTTACGAGTAGTTCCTAAATGGTTGATATAGGCCATTATATCAACCAACGAAGACGCGCCACGACAGACGCACGCAATGAGTGGTGAGCAGATAACTGATTGACACATTTGTATTTAGACATAGTTAGATGAGGATAAATAGTGATTAATTAACATACATTAACTATTATAAATACAGTTCTACTTTTTACTCTAACAAATTACTCGCTTCTTCTTACCGTCTTCCTCTGCACGTACGAGTGTACGTGAAGTTACGAGGCACCGCCTTATTCTGTCATCAGAATAAGTAGCTTGTACTGTCACCAGTACAAGCTTAGGGTGCCCCGTTACACCTGGTAGCACTTCGTAGTCCGTCCAAGGACCACGTTCACATCTAACATGAACATGTCGGATGATGAAGATGACCAAAGCTTTCACGCTACGCGTGACGGCTACTCCCATTTGAGCGATGTCGAATGGGATGCGGTTGAACGGATGGGTTCGACCATGGGCATTCATGCTGTTAGCGTCATGCTAGAGGCTCTCAATAGAGACGCCCAACATGCTACTATCGCCAAGTTCATTCAAAATGAACTTGACGCAGAACGCGAGAAAGTAGCCTTGCTTCACCAACAAGGTTCTCAACAAGCAGAGTTGTTGAGAGAACAGGGTGCTCAACAGTTTGAACTGTTGAGACAGCAGCAGGCTGCTGCTGGTGGGTCGATGCACTCGCGTCGACCCGAGACTTTGAAGATTGACATCTCCAAGTATAGGGGGGTCGAAGAAGACTCCCTCTTGAGATGGTTCGTCGAATTGGATGACGCCATAAGGGCGCGTCGCATCGACGACGGGGATATGCAAGTTGCATTTGCCCAGTCAAATCTGGCAGGACGTGCCAAGACTTGGGCACTGGGGCTCAAGCTGCACGACCCATACGCGTTTGGGTCGTTGGAAGTCTTCAAGTCGCGGCTCAGACAAACGTTTGAACCGCCTAGAGCTGAGTTCAGAGCTCGAACCAAAATCTTGAAGCTCAAGCAGGGTAAGTGTGATGTGCACGCTTACGCACAACATATACGACATCTCACGAGTTGTATAAGTTCCAATCCGGTGGATGAACACACGTTGGTTTCGGTGTTCATGCAGGGTCTTGCGGATGGTCCCGTCAAGACTCGCCTGTTCCGGCTTGAACTAGATTCACTAGAACAAGCCATTTCCATTGCGGAGCAGGAAGACTTCAGTCTGAGACAGGCTCGCGCCAGCTCGACATCATATCGTCAACCGAGACGATATGACAACGGAGGTCCAGAGCCGATGGAACTCTGTTATGTAGAGAGCGAGAAGGCTCGCTCTACAGGCTACAAGAAGTTGCAGAGATGCGACAGATGTCAAAAGACAGGACACTACGCTTACGAGTGTATTGCCCCTCGTCCAGTGTCTCGCGACACTGGGCGTAGTGACCGTCCACCCATGAGAAAGGGGCAGGGACGAGGGTCCGCAGTTGGTGCAAAGACGCAACAACGGGATGGACCGTCAAAACACGGACAGGATCAGTAGGTGCGGAGCACCCTACTGGTCTAGCAACGTCAAGAGAATTTGTAGGCCTCTTGATGAAGGTTGCTCCCAACACACAAGCGTTGTGCGTTGCTGCTCTAGGTAATGAGGTCTCACTCATTACCCTGAAACTCGAAGTGACGAATAAGTTGTCCCTTCGAGCTCTAGTCGATTGTGGGGCGTCCAACAATTTTGTGCGACGCCAATCGCTAGAAGATGGTCACTTTAAATTCAGTGAATGTGACACACCTCCTACGAGGATGACGGTACGTCTTGCGACAGGCGCATCCGTAACCGTCATGAAGCGTATAGTGAAGATCCACTAAACGCTAGAAGATACCCAATATGACGATGACTTTATCGTATTGGATTTGGATGACAAATTTGATGTCATCCTTGGAATAACGTGGATCAGAAGGTACGAACCACGGGTAAACTGGCAACATCGAACAGTAACGATGCCTGCCGCTTGTTCATCAGATGGCCATCTGATGAACGTTTTGGAGCGTCCACAAGCGTGTGGATGTACTACGAGTGAGTGCGATGGCCTCACTTGTGGTACGGTCGTTAGTACGACTGCACAAAACCTTAGTGTACCAAACAGTTACACTTCGGAGCAAAGTTCCGGCGGCTGTGAGGAAACACAGGCTGCGCCGAAGGTTCACCACTCGAATAAGTCGGGTGGACTGGGACAAAGATGTATCCCTAGCCGGGAACATCTAGAAGAGAAACAATCGATCGCTCAGGTTAAGCGAAACGATAATCCTAGATCGACTGGAGAGTATTTCGTAGAGGATCTCGCTGTGGTTGCGCAACCCCAGCAAGAGGAAGTAAAGGGAATAAGTCCCAAGATTACACATACGGCGGAAGTAAGTTCCCCGAAACCCGCGGGAATAAGTCCCCGGGAAGCCGAAGGAATAAGTCCTTCGAAGCCTGAGGGAATAAGTCCCCAGGAAATGACAGAGACATTGAATGTCATAGTCAATAACGGATCAAGTGTAGGCGCTTATACACTTGATCTGATTGCGCCTCCGAAGTTGACTTCGGAGATCACTCAGTTGCCAACGCTCGAACATAAAAGGTTCTTGCGTGATATGCGTAGTGGCAAAGTCAAGCAGATCTGCATACTCGTCGCTGACGACGAGTATGTAACCGACATAAGGTCAGCAACAGTGTTCACTGAGAACGAGATAGTTCTCAGTAGTTCATCTATGGACGAGAGTGTCCTAGATGAAAAGACACGAATTGAGCGATATGACTCCCAATCATGGGAATCGCTCAAGAAAAATCCTCTCTATGAAGATTTGGTTGAATTCAAGGATGTATTCCCTGAAACTGTTCCGTGCGAATTACCGAAGGATAAAGGTATTCGACACGAGGTCGAGCTTAAACCAGGCTCGAAGTACTGTGTCATGAAGCAGTGGCCACTGCCTCGTGAACAAGCACTTGCGATCGACAAGTTCTTTGCCGATCGTTTAGCTGCGGGCCATGTGAGGGAATCAACTTCCCCACATAGCTCTCCGACCTTCTGTGTGCGAAAAGCAACAGGAGGGTGGCGGATAGTGCATGCATTTAACAAGTTGAATGCTGCAACGGTACCGGCTCAGACGCCGATACCGAGGAAGGACGTAATCATTGATGGTATGTCAAAGAGTACCATCTTTTCGTCCATGTATTTGATGGATGGCTTCTATCAAATCCTTATGCGGGAACGGGATATACCCTATACCGCAGTTAGCACGCCTAGCGGCATGCTCTGGGAATGGCTAGTAATACCACAAGGGCTTAGTAATGCCCCTGCCACGTTCAACAGATGTGTATCACATCTGTTGAGACCAGTACGAGAATTCGCGCCGAGTTATTTCGATGACGTATTCATCCATAGTCGAGCTATGGATGGAAAGTCGGACGTTGATGTTCACAGATACCACGTCCGACAAGTTCTTACAATCATGCGAAAGCATCAATTGTATGCTAATCTCAAGAAGTGTATATTTGCTGCAAGCGAAATACCACTTCTTGGGTGCATCGTTGGTAAGAACGGTGTACGTCCTGATCCCGAAAAGATCAAGGCGATCACCGACTGGCCTGTGCCGGTTGATGTCAAAGGTCTTCGAAAATTCCTTGGGCTAGCGGCGTATTTGCATAAGTATTCACGCAATTACGCCGAGATGACTGTGCACCTCTCTCGTTTGTTGAAAAAGAACGAGAGGTGGTTAGGGAACCTTTAATGTCAGCGCTCCTTTGAGGGTATCAAGCAGAGCTTGATACAATCCCCAGTCCTAGCAATAGCCGATCAGGACAGGCCATTTCATGTGGTCTGTGATGCCAGCGATTTCGCAATCGGCTGTGCATTAATGCAGTACGACCTAGAAGGCGTTGAACGCGTCGTCTGCTATCAGTCGCGTCAGCTGCAACCAGCTGAGCGGAACTATCCAATGCATGACAAGGAACGCCTTGCCATGAAGTATGCACTCGCGAAGTTCAGAGTCTATCTATTAGGAGATAGACCCTTCATTGTTTACCCTGACCATGCGTCATTACGCACGGCAGTGAACAGCCCGCACCTTTCACAACGAATGGCGCGGTGGTTGTCATTCTTTGCGGAATACAACTTTACGGTCGAGTACAAACCAGGACGACTTAATGTCGTCGCTGATGCACTCTCACGTCGGCCCGACTTTGAAACAGTCGCGAAACCCAACAGTGAGACAGTCACAGTTGCGGTTATGACGTCCTCAGTACCATCTTTAACGTTGCATGATGATGTGAGGCGGGCGTATACCCAAGATGGTGAGATTTTGAAGTTTTTGACACGTCTCTCACATCCATCTTGAGAATCGTTGAAACGATTATCGTCTGCGTATCTATCTGGATCAGATCGATACACTACTCGCGACGGTTTAGTGTATTATGCAGCCGTTTCTGGTGACACACCACGTGTTGTCATTCCAGATGATACTGATCTGCGTTTGCGGATCATGTTCGAGTATCACGATGCTCCTATAGTAGGACATCGTGTCCGGGAGAAAACATATCTCACGGTGAGTCGAGACTTTTACTGGCCCCGCCAGTATCAGTTTGTGCGCAAGTACGCTCCAGCATGCGAAGTCTGTCAACGAGTGAAGTCAAGTCCTTCACTGCGTGCACCTTTACAGCCTCTACCGGTTCCGACTGAGTGCTGGGAATCCATCTCAATGGATTTCGTGTTCGGGTTACCCAAAGACGCACGCGGGAATACGGGTATTCTCGTATTTGTTGACAGATTCAGCAAAATGGTACACCTTGTGGCTGTACCAGAGACAATCACGGCAAGTGGCTGTGCTTGTGTCTTTATCGACACCATCTTTCGACTTCATGGGTTGCCCCGTGAACTCGTATCAGACAGAGATCCACGATTCACTGCTGATTTCTGGCGTTCCGTGTTCAAATCACTCGGAACGCGCTTGAAGATGTCTACATATGATCATCCAGAGTCAGATGGTCAGACGGAACGTGCCAATCGTGTCCTTGAAGAGATACTTCGAGGATACGTACACTCCTTTAAGAGTTGGAGTGAGTTCTTGCCCATAGTAGAGTTTGCCATTAACATCTCGGTGCATGCGTCCACGACACATCCACCGTTTTGCGTAAATGGCGTACGCCATCCGCGTGTACCCACCTTACTAGAGTGTAACTATGGTTTAAGGGGGGGAGAGTCTCGCGCGAGCACAAACCGATTTGGTTCACGCTCATCACGCTCTGACGAAGAGGTCATTTCGTTTGATGCCGATACCGATAACATAGATATCGAAGAAGATGATGCCAGTGAGAGCGCGGAAGCCCTTACTAAAGAAAGGATTGATGTCGCTGCAGTGCACTCACAGCGCACTGAAGCTAACGAGTCATCAGATGAGTTCATACTGGCTCGTGAAACGGTAGTCCATTTTGTGCAAGACTCTATCGCCGAAGCGGTGGATGAGCAAAAGCAAAACGCTGACAAGAATGGAAGGGCAAACACTCTTTTATTTAATAAAGATGACTTAGTCCTACTGTCTACGGTCAATCTACCAAAGTATGTAGTGACTAACTTGGGTAGCAGTAAACTACTACCCAAGTGCATCGGCCCATTTCGTGTTTTGCACCGCCTAGGCAATGCATACACGATCGAGTTACCACGTAAGATGCGAACGCATCCCACGTTTTACGTTGGTCGGCTTAAGCCGTACCATCAGTACGCTGCTTCTTCCGATGAAGAACGCTCTTGCGCTCAAGCATCTCGCAGAGAGCCTTGTGCTCCCGATGGTGGGCATCAACAAGGGTCTGAAGAGCAGCTATCTCATCCCGAGACCGATCAACAATCCCACGAGCTACCCTTAGCTCGTCACGAAGAGATGTCAGAGATCTCTCGTTCTCAAGCTGAGCAAAGGCAAACTCAGCTCGATGCTTCAAGGCAGTGTCCGCCAGTTGGAGACGCCTGTCCCGCTCATGTTCGAGATCGTCGCGTAACCCTTGCGTTACGCGATAGAAGAAGCTCTCAGGAACACACCGATCCACATGATCGTGTGGAGAGCGTCTTTCCTCCTCCTCCACCTCCATCAGAGGACTCTAGCGGTGGCCAGCGCTATCTAGTTTAGCAGCTGTTGAACCACCGCGACGTGAACGGACGTCGGACGAGTTATCTCGTCCGGTGGCGCGGCTATCCCCCGTCCTGGGATTCTTGACAGCCCCGCTCCCAAGTGATGATCAATGTACTGGGTCTGGTTGCACAGTACGAAGCGGCACATCCTGTGCCGCAGAAGGACCGCCGGAGAAAGTCTTCCCGGCACGGTCGTAAAGGGATTTCAGATTGTCAATCCCTTCGTACATCTCAATAGAGATACGTACGCGCCACCACGGGCTATTAGGGAGGTAATCCTCCTTAGGTGCTCGTGCAGAGTTGTTCACACAACATGGGCACGAGTCTCCCCAAGAGAGGCAGGGTAATCCTTTCTCCCTTGACAGACGATGCAGCTTGTAGCGTGCACCTGTCGGGGTTCGCTTTTCAAACTTATCACGAGCTTTGATAAGTTTGTCGTTCCAAGCGTCACGACCTACATCCTCAAGGTTATGGATGTAGGCGTTCCACGCCTGAAGCAGTGAGGGACCATCACGCTTGTGATTCCCACTGTACCATCGATGTCTAAAGAAAGCATCAATGAAGAAATCGTTCTCAGCGCGATAGTTTTTCGCGCTGGGGTCAAGGTGATGGATCCTTGACGAATTGAACAATCGTGTTCGATAACGATCACTAGTCGTCGCCGACAAGTGATCCATGACAGATTTGGGAGACATCCATGCCTTCTTTTCTGGAGCGAGACGCAAGACATTGCGGTCCCGCTCTTCCTGCGATGTGCCGACAGAAGTACTGGCACCTCGTTGCGAAGTGGTGTCCATAGGAGAACCGACACCACTGTTAGCGCCCGAGTCTCGCGACCTCGAGCGCCTTCGCTTCGGCGATGGTTCATCTGATTCATCAGATGAACCTAAGATGCTACGATGCAAAGCATCATCCATGCCACGCTTGGCAGGCGGCTTGGATTCGATCGCCGTCGATACGGATCCGTCTTCCGTATCAGGAGAGTACGAGACACCAAGCTCGTACTCTGTGAAGACATGAGTGTCTTCATGACCAGCGTCTGCATCACCAAGTGACACAGGCTGGGTCGCTTCAGCAACCGATGAGGCATCAGTTGCTGTGGTTTCTGCTTCGGCGTCCGCACAGAGACGTGCGGACGCGCTCTCGGCGGCCTTGCTCGCGCATCGCATGGGCTTGTTAACCATGCGATGAGATGTTGGAAAGTGGACGCGGACCAACAAGTGCAAACCCTGTCCCAAATGATTTGGGACGAGTATCCATTTAGTCAATCAGTCACTAAAGTGATTGATGGTTAAGGGGGGTGATGTAACGGGGTGAATCGTTTCATAACAATTAATAAGAAATTGTTAATAGAATATAACTATAAGAGTTATATTCTCAGAATATTGTCATAAGGACAAATATTCTGTAGCACTTACGAGTAGTTCCTAAATGGTTGATATAGGCCATTATATCAACCAACGAAGACGCGCCACGACAGACGCACGCAATGAGTGGTGAGCAGATAACTGATTGACACATTTGTATTTAGACATAGTTAGATGAGGATAAATAGTGATTTATTGCAGACATTAACTATTATAAATACAGTTCTACTTTTTACTCTAACCAAGTACTCGCTTCTTCTTACCGTCTTCCTCTGCACGTACGACTGTACGTGAAGTTACGAGGCACCGCCTTATTCTGTCATCAGAATAAGTAGCTTGTACTGTCACCAGTACAAGCTTCAGGGTGCCCCGTTACAAAATTGACCTCCACCAACTGACCCGAATATATACCTGTCCGAACTACGCTAAGAATGTGTACGATCGTAGGCACCGTCGAAATGCACAGTGCAAGACTCTTGCTGCCCTTTTTAATTTGATCGATTACACTTCCAACAGATTCTACGAAAAATGTCTACGTCCGTCGTGTGCAAGAAAACATCTGACAACGGGGAGAACTTCAGATCCGTGGTGTGTGCGTTAAAGAAGTCAGATCGTTTCCCGCTGAATCTTAATGCCTCGTCTGATCAAGCTCGAACAGCTCTTTTTGAACTCGTTGATTCCACGAACCCATACGGCTGTACCGAACGTACATGAATGTAAAAGTGTAGACCTGACGTTGCTACAATAGCGGTATCGTCTAAGCATGCACCGTACGTGACGATGGTGAATCTTGTCGCACCGTACGTGACGATGGTGAATCTTGTGGATGCAGTAATGTGCCCTCCGCGGAATCGTTGATCGTTCCACGATGAAACGTTTGTCACAATTAGGCGCTAGGTAGCCCCGCCAGGTATAATTGCGAATGAACGGTAGTTTCATTCGGCGTGCGAGGACAAGAACATTTACCAATTTCCTGGTTCTCGACAACATCGGAGGTAGTGACGATGCAGCTTCATTGCGTGCTGAGTATTCTCTCGGCTGGAGTGATCGGAAAAACCTTGGCTGCTCCTGCCAACACTTCGAATCACGAGGCTATCAAATGGGATCATTGCGCAGGGTTCACTTTTGATAGAGGATTCACAAATTTCGATGCCGAGTGCATGATCTTCTCGGCTCCGTTGTGCTACCCCGGAGTTTGTGAGGCACCGGCGAGTGCAAGCCCGACTGTCAACGTTTTCGTAAAGCGGGTGGCTGCTGTTGGGAACAACGCAGCAAGCGCACCGAACGTGATACTGATTCCAGGTGGTCCTGGTCTCTCCTCCTCCACGTGTAAGTAAATGTTTGGCATAACTTCCAGTGAATGAAACTAATCAGGAGCTCTTGCTTGTCATAGTGGAGTGGGCGTTGCAGGATGTACACGAGGGTATGGGAGGGGATGTCAATGTGTACTTGATTGAACGCCGCGGTACTGGACGCAGTACGCGCCTAGATTGCACGGCAGCACAGAGTACGACCTCCGGGTCTCCATCAGGCGGAAAAGTCGAGCTTTCAGAGGTTCCTGCTTGTGCTCTGGACCTGCAGAACACATACGGGAATCTCGCTGCGTTCTCGACCACGAGCGCTGCAATGGACATTCTGGACTTCCTGGCCAAGTGTACAAATGGCTTGAGTACTTTTGTGTACGGAAGGAGCTACGGAACGGTGGTCGCTCAGCGTCTGATGCAGTTGAATCCGACAACCGTGACCGGTTACATTTTGGACAGCGTCATGACCTCTTCACTCGCACCCGACCAGAGGTCATACTACCCATCGCGGGATGCTGCGTTTGGCGAGGTGGCCGAGCATTTTATGGAGCTATGCGCGCAAGACAGCGAATGCAGCGCGCATTTCAAGGACACCAGCTTGTCTGCTACGCTTCATGATGTGCTTTCAAAGTTTGACAGCAATCCCAACTCGACCTGTGCTGCTATGGTGGCGGAATTCACAATGACGACACCATCAGTTGGCCTTCGGAAGCAACTGGGTGGCCTTTTGAACGAACCAGTTTTACGGTCCTTAATCCCACCGATCGTGTACCGACTCCATCGCTGCGATGCCAATGATGTCGAAGTCTTGAAGATGTTCCTCCAGGTCAACACGGACTATACCTCGATCCCGAACGAAAGCGAAGCTATTGCTTCAGATCTGCTTGGCGATTTGGTGTTGTTCTCTGAATTTTGGGAGACTCCTACACCTTCTCAAGCCGAATTGCAAGCTCGTTTCGCGACCGCGGGCATGTTGGAAACCCCCGTTTACGACGTCCTTCCCCAGTATTGCGCCTTTTCGAAAGAGCAGTCGCTACAATGCGCTGAAACTGGAGTCAAGAGCTACGACGCCAACGGCATCATATACCCGCACGACCAGTACTCGAACGCTGTTCCTACCATCTCCAGCCAAGCTAGCGTGCTACTGATGAGTGGAGGATCGGACCCGGTGACGCCCTCCAAGTATGCCAAGTTTCTGTTTGAAGCGCTTGATACAACCAAGAAGGAGCTCGTTGTATTCGACTACGTGCCGCATTCGGTGATGGGTGCGGCTGTGTATGGCGAAGATGAAAAGGACTGCGGATTGGAGCTGCTGATCTCATTCGTTTCCAGCAACGGTGACCTTGCACACTTGGACAAGTCATGCATGGCCAAAATGCCTGCATTCGACATGAAAGTACGGGTTAAGGAGGCGAACTCCTATTTCGGCACCGATGACGCGTACAACGGTGTATCGACCCCCGCTCAGCAGGATGCAGGTGCCACGCCAGCGTAAGAGTGACCTTGCAAGGGTTCCGACTCCAGTGGAGCAAAGCAGAAGTGTCAAGCTGAACCTACGCAGCAACACAATGATGCACAGAGTTCAAGGGGTGGACGCACTCTTCAAGATCAGTGAGCTTTTACCTGTAATTAAGAGTGTCGAGCATTCATCGTCGTCGTTAGTTCGTGCTATATCCGTCGTTTTCTCTTCTGGTAGCAGTAAACATGAAATTGTTGGAACGCTGATGCAAAAGGACACACACGCACGTCGGAGTTGCGCTCAATGGAGAATGCATTCTACACAGCAGTACAGCGAGCCAACGAAACCTACTCCATCGCCACTGACTGGGCGAGATCACTCTTCGGATTTTCTTGTACGATAATGCAGTGTCACCGAAGTCCTTACTGCAGACAATAAGAACTCGTGGCAGCTGCATGCAGTCTCTTCGATAGCGTGCAAGCAACTAATGTACATGTCGTAATCTGAATCGGGCTCACACGACGGTTACCGCCCGATATGAATGCACATAGTATATGTGATATACAGCCCTCAGATCAGTTGATCCGTGACCACTGATGTGGTTCATAATCTGATTCTTCCATTGATGACAGATTGGTGAACCATCCATCCATATTTTAGGACACTTAGTTTTACAATCTGAACTGGTTCTGCCTTAGAAATAAAGAGTTGTATGAGGCTTTTAAAAATACAATTGGCAGTTCCCTTTGAAATGATTGGCAGTTCCCCCTTTGATCCAGTGTATATACGTAACTTGTTTGGACGTCAACTGGTCGCAAAGAGTAAGAGCCTTGTTGTGGCGCGTACTCTAAAAACTTTGTGTGAAAGATCAACGAAGATCGTTTCAAGAAGTGCCATGGACCAGGAATTGAAGCCTTACGAGCCTGAGGACTCTCTGAGAGTCTTCGTCAATTAATTTTAATAACTAGAGAGCTTCTACAAGTTTGGAGACCCTCTCTAAACATATGGGAACTTACATTTCGTAGCACTGATAAACTTTAAGAGTCGCAAGTCTTTGTCTGACCAAGAGCTGTAGAGCCCCGCTGCAAAATCGGTCTCGCCTTACAAATATAAGTAGATAATTTTGTGACATATTTATCACTTTCTTCAGAGCGGACACTGTTTAAAATCAGCTAAATAAGTACTTTTGAAAGGCGAATTTAAAGAGGCCGTCGAAAAAGCGTCCTGTGGGCCACAGAACCTTTGATTCCTGTTGGAAATCTATGGGCTCATCCAAATGACGAAAAAATGATCGAAACGTTATTTATGAAAGAACATTCTCGATCATAGGAATATGTGCTTGATGAAGGAAATGATGCTCACTATCCATTTCCCTTCTTACAGCGCGCCGGTTCGAAATCTACTGCGCTTAACAGAGACATTCTGCAGTATGAAAAGACCCTTGATGCGAGAAAGGAATACAAAGTAAGTTTCAAAAACTGGAATGCTAGATAAACCCGTTTATTTGCTGTGAGACGTCTTACATGATTTGTCGATCTAAAACGCTTTCTGCGCAGGACAGTTTAAATTTTCTCCTGGGATGTTAGCAATTACTCTCTTGTAACCCCCCGTACACAATTGTACATGAAAAGGACTTTTGTCGTGCTCTGCTATCCCACTTACCGCCTGAACACGAATTTTCGTGTAAGCGTGAGGTAATTGTTGCGCATCTTGGTACACTATTCATATTAGAGGTTTACTATTCGTGGATAGCAATTTGGCAGTGAGAGATTAACTGTCTAGTTTGGAATGTGATGTCCTGAGTGTGAGTTTTGTCTTCATTTAAGACAAAATGTATCAAGGTGTTGGAAAGGCTATCGGTAACCTTCTTAAATGCGTGTCGTAAGCCTCATGGAAAGAGGAGCCTGAAATATTTAGCTTTGATAAACAAGAGAAATCACTGAAGAATCCTGAACAGATCTCAAGAAGGTAGTTCCAATCAGTCAACAACACAATATGAGCTCGATTTAATCTTTAACCTATGCAGCAGAACTTGGATTACAACAGAAAATGATGTTAACTGCTAAGAAATTTCTCGTTAGAGTAACCACGTACAACTGGACTTTTTGAGCCTATTTCGCGTATATAGAGCAGCGGGAAAGAGTTGTAAACTTCCGATCCCATTACCAACGATTATGTCACCATACGTTGCTACTGCAGAAGAGGAACGCAAGGATCGACAGCCTCGAGGAACAGACATCGTCCGGCGCTTTTACAGTCCCAAATGATTATCAATCCTTCGTTCAGGTGATTTTAGAATCATCACCGTATCATCGTAGTGCGATCTTTATCGAAACTACCTCAACTCCTCAGTCAGGGGAAGACTTCTTGACTCGTAGTGTAGCGGAGCTACAGAGCTCCATAAGTCAGAGGAAGACTTAACGCTCTACGAGCAACTTAGTTCCAAAGAACTAATGACTTTACGAGTCAACAAGCTTTACAGCTTCAGATCCCTGTTCCAGGGGGACCTAACGATTCAGTGAATCTACAGCACTCAGTGCTCAAGAGTAGCTACCTCGAGGAGGTGTCGCTAGCTCTTAGTGATCAGTGAGTAACGATCAAGACGGCTCGCAAGCCACGTGTCCTTCCGATCAAAATGGGAACTGATTTTATTTTTGTTTTAAGCCTATAGAATATCTTAATCCTACTCAAAGATCTTTCGTACCTAATGGCTGACACTCGTCAGCCCCTACAAACCAATAAGATATTCGATATCACCTTCACAAAGGGGTAACCTCAGGTGTGTAACACCTCTGGTACAACGTACCATAATTTCGTGCAACCCCGTTGCACCCTCCCCCACCAGACTGACGTTTACCAGAACGTCAATCGAACTTGTGCTCCTAAGCGAGAACAGTGCGCGTACGGTAAGCCTCACGGCAACGTACGTTCTAGCACGATGTCCTCATCACCAAACGAGTCAAAGGCTCTGTGTGACTACCTCGGGATAGAGGAGGAGGTGGACTATGGTAGCGATACCAGTGTCCGTGGTGATACAGGGACAATGTCCGGCTCACTGATGCCTGAGGCACAACCTTTGAACACCGCAAATCCGTTCGCTGAACGTGGAGGTGCGAGCGCGCCACCAGCGCAGTATGCAGCGTCTGGGTCTGATGAGACTATCATCACGAACCCGCTCGATGAGCAACAACAACTGCTTGTTCAAAGAGAAGAAAACGCTCAGCGTCATGTACAAATGACTGTAATCCTTGAACTCCAGCGTGACTATGTGTTCACCCCACCCAGTGTGGAGGAACGTCTACGTCAAGCGGCCGGCCATACATTGGCAACGTGGGTCATTGGCCATGGGCATAAGACTCCTGAGGAGGTGGTGAGCTGCCAGGCACTTCGCGAGAGGTACCTGGAGCCGCACCTAACGACTCAAAGTCAATACAGGGCACGCCTTGACATGCAAGCGCGTGGTAAACCGGTTCCACCGATCAAGGGTATACCCATTCTCTTGTTCGCAGGCGAAAAAGTGAGCGAAGAAGACAATGCCTTCGTTCACTGGGTGCACTATGTGCGTCGCATCAGCAACATCTTTGCTCAGAGGGCTAGTGCCAGTGTGGCTGACGTGGGTCTTGAACGCAAGCTTCGGTATGATTATGCCAAGCTTAAGTTCAGAGGCCAATTGCGCAAGCGCACGCGCTATGCTTCGGCTACTAAGGTAGCCGCGAGGGTGCTGGTCAGTCTGTGGCCAACAACCCGCCAACCCGCACCACTAGTGGCGGGGAACGGCCTCGGCCTCGGGTGATTATGGCCACGATGCTCAAAAGCCTCCAAAGCATATGGGCAGTCTTGCCGAAGGGGTACCTCAAATTCCCATGAGTTTTCAGACTCAGGGTACCCACGCCACTTTACCAGATACTGGTATTGGCCCTGACGACGACGTCGTTTCAGTAGTCTCTCGACATGAAATTGACGACACCCATGCTCATCGAGCAAAGTCGGTGGCGGCCGGTGTACCGGTGGAGGCCCACGAGAAATTGGTTCTAGAAGTGAAGGGTCTTCAAGAGGCCTTGGATAAGTCCCAGTGCATGCTGGAATCGATGCAAAGCCGCCTTCAGGAAATGGAGCAAGCTCAAACTCGGAGCGAGGCTTAGTTGGACTTGCTGATTCGTCTACAGCAATCCGGGGCAGTGCCCTTGTCGTCGGCGCAAGCACCTCCAAGTTCACAAGGGAAGGATCCCGGTACGGCTTAAGTAAGACTACGTAGAACACTGAATGTGTGCGCAATTTGCGCGGGAGGTTTAGCGTATACGCAAGTCCCTTCTTGGCCGTGACCGTAAACGGTCCAATAAAGCGTGGACGCAACTTTGTCTTAAAGACAGCAGACACTACATTTGTAGGTAGATTTTTAGCATTGAGTAGTACTTGGTCTCCGACCTCATAACGTTCAATACAATTTCTGCCTTTTGCATCATCTTGTTGTTTTTCGGTATCTTGGCTATCAGCCATTGCGTCACGCACATGTCTTAAGACATTTAATCGCGTTGCGAGAAACTCGCTTACCTGTTTTTGAACAGTAGCAGGGCTGATATCAGCAAGCCGATCGGCAACCGCTCCCCCCACCAAGCCCTGATTCACGTAGTGATAGCGTTAACGGAACGCGAGGGTGAGTGAGGCCGTTTATATAGAACGGAGTTAAGCCTGTGGAGGCATGAACAGAGTTATTTAACGCAAGCTCAACAACAGGGAGCATGGAGCTCTAACGCCTAGGCGTATCAGCGCAAAAACTGCGCAAAATGTCGTTGATGACGCGGTTTACACGCTCAGTCTGACCGTTGGTCTGCGGATGATCCGCTGTGGACATGTCCAAACGAGTGCCAAGCACCTTGAAGATAGACTTCCAAAACTTTACAGTGAAGCGGGGGTCTCTATCAGAGATAATTGCCACTGGCAAGCCATGTTGGCAAAACACACGGTCGATAAAAAGCTTTGCTGTACCTTCAGCATCGATGCTATCCGGCACCGCCGCTAAGTGAGCCATTTTGCTTAATCGGTCAAAAAAGATCACAATACCAGTGTTGCCTTCCAAATCTTTCGGTAGGCCAAACACAAAATTAATGCTCATGGACTCCCAACAACCAGTGGGTACTGGCAAAATAGCCAGTGGCGCCGCCGCATGTGCCGAGGGTTTAAGCCGTTGACACGTTTCGCACATACGCACATAGGTGCGCACCCACTTATAAAGTTTGGGCCACCAATAACTTTGGTTTACCGAGCTATAAGTCTTCTCACGACCGAGATGACCACTTAAAGCAGTATCATGTGCCTCATAGAGGATTCGATACTTTAATTCCTCATCATGAGGTACAGCGATACGAGGCTTATCCTCAATATCCGTGCGATAGCACAACAGGCCATTATCGATGGGATTTTGATTTAGCCTCGCACGTAAACGTGCCGACAATTCTGTGTCCGAGTCTTTAAACTCATCGCTCCCAAGAGCACGTAGCAAAGCTACACACTGATCGTCCTTGGCATATGCCGCACGAATTAAGTCAGGGACTGACGACGACAGAGTCGTAACATGAGCAAGCTCATAGTCAGGGTGACGCGATAGCGCATCAACCAAATCGTTTTGATTACCTGGCTTGTACTTCACCTCGAAGTTATATTCGGCAAAGAAGGAAAGCCAACGAGCCATTCTCTGTGAGAGATGAGGCGACTGTGTCGCAGTGCGTGATGACGCATGATCTGTATAGATCACAAACGGCTTGGAGCCAAGCAGATGTACTCTGAATTTGACAAGAGCGTACTTCATAGCAAGAAGCTCTTTGTCATGAACAGGATAGTTCTTTTCAGCAGCTTTCAGCTGCCGAGACTCGAATGCAATGACGCGTTCGCGTCCGTCGACATCTGTTTGTAACAGAGCACTGCCTATGGCAAAGTCAGATGCGTCACAGACGACACTGAAAGGCCGACCAGAACGGGCAAAGCCAAAATTGGCGCATGAAGGAGACTCCCCTTAAATGCTTCAAAAGCATTATGTTCGGTGTTACCCCAACACCAATCCACATCCTTTTTAAATAGATTGGAGCCATATCTGCGTAATTTGCACTGTACTTATGTAAGTAATTGGCAAGGCCAAGCCACTCACGCAGGTCCTTTTGGTTCTTGGGAACCGGCCAATCGAGTATGGATTTCACCTTAGCGGGATCCGCTCGAAGGCCTCGCTTCCCAATGAAGCACCTTAAAAAGGGAACTCTTCTGCACCAAAGATGCACTTCGATGCGTTAGCATACAACTTATTCGTCCGCATACACTCGAGCACAGCTCGTAAATGATCAATGTGGTTATCCACATCTGATCGCCCATTCATTGTACGACTATGGACAAAAATGTCATCAAAGTACGTTTGTGCATAGCCTCGATGAGGTCTGAATAGCTGCGTTACCAGCCGGTTAAACGTAGCCGGGGCGTTAGATAGCCCTTGTGGCATAACAAGCCACTCCCAGAGCATACCGCTCGGAGTACTCACCGCTGTTAGCGGAATATCGCTTGCTCGCATAAGCAGTTGGTAATAACCATCGACTAAGTCGAGTGCACTGTACAATGTACATCCTGCCATATTGTTCTAAAGCACATCCTTTCTAGGAATAGGCGTCTGCGCCGGTATAGTGGATGCATTGAGCTTATTATAAGCATGCACAATACGCCACTTGCCATTTGGCTTTTTGACACAAAATGTCGGTGTTAAATGGGGAGACTTGCTCATACGAACCATTCCAGCCGCGTGCTTAGCACGAAAGAATTCGTCAATGACGTCACACTGCTCTTTAGGCAAAGGCCACTGCCGTGTTACACAGTATTTTGTTCCAGGAACTCAGTCAATCTCATGACATACACCTCTATCGAGAGGTAAGGCAGAAGGTGGGTTGTGACACACCACATCTTAAAATTCCTTAACTAAAGGATAGAACGGATCCAAAGGATCTTTAAGGATAGAAGATCCACTTCGTGCACTAAGTGCCGACTTTGTAATCTCTAGGACAGACTCATCCATTAACGAGGAAAAATTCAACTCAGTATCAGGTCTAATGACCGCTAACTCGGATAACCCTCCTTCCTTCAAGGCCTGGCTAAACTCGCCATCAGACATTTCGTGTAGCTCACAAAGAGCGTCCACGGATGGAAGGGTTTTAAGGCAAACACTGCCATCAACCTGACCAGTCACTCCATTAACAAGTGTATATAGTGTATTACTATTATCACTATGTGACTGTGAGGACGCCTGGCACTTTAAAGTAGCTACCCGGCGTCTCGATGGTCTCTTCGAGACCTTACACCCCTTAGAGGTCGGGACAATATTGTCCCCATGGTTACTACCAACCATAGTACGCTCTATACGAGAGCTTTTGTCTTGACCGACATTCGGTGAAGTGTAACATGACTCGAACACTTCACCTAGTGGATCACAACGTGCCACTCCACGTGTATTATGCGGGCCTAGCCCCAAATTTAACGGCACCTCGCCAATAAAGTCATTACCGACATTAGGTGTGGTGCCCTCACGGCCGTCCATACTATACGGCGTATCGCCAACAGTGCCATTACTGACATTAGGTGTGATGCCCTCACGGCCCGCCCACACTATACGGCGTATCGCCAACGACGCCATTACCGGTGTTAAGCGTGGTGCCCTCACGGCCGTCCACACTATACGGCGTATCGCCAACAATATCATTATTGACATTAGGTGTGGTGCCCTCACGGCCGCCCACACTATTTGGCGAATCGCCAACAACGCCATTACCGACGTTAAGCGTGGTGCCTTCACGGCCGCCCACACTAAATGGAGTATCGCCGAAAATGTCATTACCGACATTCAGTGCGGTGCTCTCACGGCCGACCGCACTCGGTGTAGTTTCACGTGCCACCATGCACACATCAAAGGAATCACATCCTTGATCAGTCGGCCCTAGGCCAACCATGCTTTAAGCATGCAGTGACTCGTTATCACAACGAGTAACACCCAACGGAGTACGTGCCGTTTCACTAGTTTCAGACGAGCTAGGCTCGAAACTTATGTTTGTAACATTGGAGTTAGATAACTCAGACATTCCAATATCCAGCACATTGACATTTTCTGTCAAAGGCTCGCGCCAATAGCGCTTTTGTTGCCTAGCGAAGGTGGGTTCATGACTCTCCAAAGCTTCGCCAGGAACATTGCGCGTAGCGCCTAAGGTCTTGGATCTCCAATCAATCCAGGGCTCATGGCGCTCAAGCCAAGCCATACCTAGGATGAGATCATATCTCGAGTCCAAATCTAGGACAAGACAGCGCTCAATACTGTCAAAGTCTAAAACTTTATACCTAAGTTCAATGGAACTTTAGGCACAGTTACGCGACTTCCAGTCGCTAAACGAACCGTGATAGAATCACCCTCATGCGCTGTAAGCGCCTCAGCATAACGCTGACTTCCCTCAAGGGAACGGCGTCGAGCATAATTGCAAGACGCTCCAGAATCGATCAATATCGACCAAGGCTTCTCAAAGCCCTTAATTTACGCCTCGGCGACCAACAAGCCAGACTTGTATCCACGCACCATACCTGTAGGTATGGTACTCTTTGGGGATAAGCCCTGCATTCCTTTACCTTCTAAAGGTGTAACAGAACATAGTTCTTCCCCAGTAGTGCGCCCCGCGCCTACTGGGTGTCGGCATTTCCCCGTGCCATGCCAGACTTCTGACTCGGGGTCGAGTGTTGGCTCGTAGCCTGGCGTTGCTTACGCAAAGGGCAACCAGGCCGCAAGTGTTTAGTGCTGCCGCACGTAAAGCATCGTCGCAGCTTGAAGCTCAGCTTCACCTCCATCTTCAGCATAGCTTAGATCCATCGGTTCCGGCCTATTATAGGCAGTGGTACCCGAAAAGTTTGCTCTCACAGAGCGAGGATTGAATCCATTCCAACCAAGTCTGGCCGACTTGAATTTATGCTCATCATTAAGAGCAATTCTCACAGCCTCTTCAAACGTAGAGGGGTGAACCCGAAAAACCTCGGTTCTGGCAATGCCAGTACGTAGACCTTCCATGAAGATAGTCACATGGACTGCTTCAGGCAGAGGGTCAGACTGCATTGCAGCCATGAGCGTTCGCAGCTCTTGGACATAGTCCGATAGTTCATTCTTACCCTGGCGGGTAGAAAGAAAGCGTGAAAGCACGCGGTAATCCTGGTTAGGTGGAGAAAACACCTGTACCAATTGTGACTTGAGCGACTCCCATGTGGGAAACGCTATGTCCACCGACGTGCTACACGTCAAGGCCCATTCTCTAGCTTTACCATCGAGCTTCGAGATAGCCAGCGAGACCTGTTGATGGTCAAGCGTGATCAGACCTGATCTCATGGCCATCTCAATCTCACGGATCCAGAGGATGAGGTTCTCACCCTCCTTACCGGAGTAGTTTTTTACTTCCACTCTCAGTGGACGAGGCTTAGCCTCTTCGTCTGGTACAGACACGTAGCGTGTAGGCATAGTCGACGCTATTTGGTCTTGGACCTGCCCTAAAAGGGTCGCTTCATACTGCATACAGCTTTCAACACGTGCATTAAGCACTTCAGGACCTTGTGAAACAAGGAACTCCACGTACTCTGAACCCAAAGATGCGGTCAGCTTATCAAGCGCGACCTTTTGGGCCTCAGATAGGGGAGTGGAGTTTTCCATCCCCACAGAGGATCAGTCTTAAAGACTCAGGCGTAGATTGACTACAAGTGCTACCAAGTGTATCGGAGCTACAGAGCTCCATAAGTCAGAGGAAGACTTAACGCTCTACGAGAAACTTAGTTCCAAAGAACTAATGACTTTACGAGTCAACAAGCTTTACAGCTTCAGATCCCTGTTCCAGGGGGACCTAACGATTCAGTGAATCTACAGCACTCAGTGCTCAAGAGTAGCTACCTCGAGGAGGTGTCGCTAGCTCTTAGTGATCAGTGAGTAACGATCAAGACGGCTCGCGAGCCACGTGTCCTTCCGATCAAAATGGGAACTGATTTTATTTTTGTTTTAAGCCTATAGAATATCTTAATCCTACTCAAAGATCTTTCGTACCTAATGGCTGACACTCGTCAGCCCCTACAAACCAATAAGATATTCGATATCACCTTCACAAAGGGGTAACCTCAGGTGTGTAACACCTCTGGTACAACGTACCATAATTTCGTGCAACCCCGTTACACGTAGACTCTCTTCGCAAATTGAATCGGACATGTGTAGACTCAGAGAGTCTCAAATTATTACAGACTTAATGAGACCCAAATCTTGAGTGTCCAAACAAGCTCGTAGAGCTAATCGTCTTGGTTCAAGATACAAACCACCTAACAGAAAAAAGTGGCACTAATACGCAAGAATCCCGTCCTAATGAAGGCTTACACCTCCTTACGATCAGCTAAGTCTCAAGAAGGCACATGTCAGCTATTAAGTAAGAGGTGAAATGCGTGTGTTTGCTATTTTATGGCGACAGGAAAGCCTACCGACGCATTTAACCCATAGACTCTGCTAACCATTCCAGTAATCTTAGTACACGTTTTTCAATGTCACCATAGCAGAAACTATGACTTACTTGTAATGCACGTTACGATAGGTAGTATCCAACTGTAATTTGACAAGGCACAGTTTATCAATGTCGTACGAAAGACAAGAATACGACAATCAAAATCACTGATCTTCGTTATGTGCCGCACAAAACAAATACAAAAATTGATATACCAGTCGTCATGTGACCCCATTACACCCCCCTCACCAAACTACCCATAATCGACATTTTTACCTTTTCGTCAAAATAGCGTGGTGTGTTGTGTTCCCAAAACCTACACTCAGACAATGATGTCATATTCATCTAAATCTTAATAAAACTTATCAAGAGAAGACAACAAAGTCGACTACGACACCCTGACACGGTCGTGTCTGAGGGTGATGGGCCCGATACTGATACATCGGTGTCTAGCGAGTTCTCGTGCTTAGTGCCTAATTTTTCCCCTTATAAAGGCACAGTCCATTAGGTAGCAGCGCTTTAATCAGGTAGTGCACTTGAGGCAGGTATGATCACCATCATGCTTTATAAATACCAGCGACGGTGTTGTGACGCTAATCAGTTGCAGTAAAATATATTTATGAGCTGATACTTGTTGCAGAACACACCCAGCAATTTACAGGACAACTATTATCCATTCAGGCCACATGATCCTAGAACATTACGGTGGTCGACATTTTTAAACGGGATGGTCCCCGAAAGAGGTGCCAAACACCAGAAATGAAGCCATCTCAAGAATACTAGACCTAGTTGCTGGGCCAAGCACGAGGTGTATCTGTGCCTATACAGACGACAGTTCCGATTGTTTTACACCTCGATGAGAGTTAAGCAAAGACCGACACCATGTTTATTTGTTCGCTCATATAGCACGTCGCTTACCTACCATGAAATTTATACTCAAAGGCGGAGGCTCATTTGAAAGGATAGTGAGACATGAATTCGCGAAGCTCAAAGCCTGAAGCAAACTGCGATCAATCTACAAAACTCGATACGTGCAATCAGGTGCTGTGAAGCAAACTAATTCGTCTGCACGTTCATGCGCAGGTAGTCAACTCTATTTAGGAATTCCGACACATTTGCACCTACTAGTGGAAAGGAATTTGAGCATTAAGCTGACCATCAGCACGACGCTTGATAACGTCAACAGCGTATGCGCAGACTTGCCGAAGTGGTACCTTAAACTCTGTTGAGTTTTTAGATGCAGGGTAGCCGCGCCACTTTACCAGATACTGGTGTTAATTTTTGAGACGACCCGCTTCACGAGATTGTCCTTGATGTGGTCGTTGTATCGGTACATGCCTATGAAGAGCTCGTGTCAGGAGTAACGTGGCTCAATAATTTCCTCGCTCGCATGCAGAGTGCCTTGGATCATCCTGAGGATGAGGGAACCAACTATGGTAAATCCAGTGTAGAGCGCTCACGTCAAGTTATCGACTACGTTGGAACTTTTTCTTAAAGCAAATAAATAGTTTTGCTTGATCTTCTCGGCCGACAAACGACTTGAAAGGTGAAGTGCAACCTGTCTGTTTGTATATAGGGTAGAACCATGGACGGAGATTCAACTATCCAGGAGCTCTAGTTTTCAGACCAAGATGCTTCTTGTCCACGATAGAGAATCTTGACAAGGCTAGAATATTTCAGCATAGAACACTGGGTTTGTGCAGCTTGCGCGGAAAGGGGAGGGTAGTGTAAAGGCGAGGTCCTTTTTGGTAGAGAATGTGAAAAGTTAAATGAAGCCCGTACCCAAATTTGTATTAAAGACTACGGATCTTATAAATGTTTGTAGGCTTCTAGCTTCTGTAGGACCTGGTTTACAGCAATACATCCTCTGCCCTTAGCATTTACTTGTTCCTTTTGTGTGTCTTTAGTATCATCTTTTCTTACACGCACGTGTCACAAGATACTAAATCGAAATACGAAAAACGCGCTCACCATTTTGGTACTGGTTAGACTTACATCAGCAAGATTGTTGGCAGAATTTCCTCATCTAAGAAAAGAAGCATGCAGTAGAATTGCTAGCGGAACAAGAGAGTGTAGAAAATTTTATTTACGTAGAATAAGCAAGAACTGGTAGATGAATGAACGGCGTCCTTTGATGTAAACTCCATAGCAACGAGCATCAAGCTCTTCGTTCTCAAAGAATTATCACAAATTACTAAAAGGCATCTCTGATGGCATGACTAACCCGCTCAGATTGACCATAGGTCTGCGAGTGATCCTCTGTGGACATGTTCAATTGAGTGCCAAGCACACTATAGATAATTTTTAGAATTTCATGGATTCTTTCAAAGACATTGCCGCCGGAAATGTGCTGACAAATGACTGATCTGTAGAAAGCTTGTGTATATCTTCGTCATCAACAAATTCCGACATCGCCGTTAAGTTAGCCATTTGCTCAAATGATCACAAAAACTACAATATGTGTGTCGTTGCTGTGCAACGGAAGATCAAGCAAAATTCTATAATAATGGTATCCTAATTCCTAGTAATTATGGGCGAACTAACGAGAAGAGCCTCCAAATATGTTTAGATTTTAATTATTTTAAATTGTTTATTCTTGTATACACACGTGTGTTACATTACCTTATTTAAATTACCATGTGATGGAAGCACCCATTACATTCGAGAAAAATCTAGGTAAAAATATTTCTAGGATCGCAGAGACTTATTTATGACAAGTCAAGTCATAATGAGCTGGGAGCTTTGACTATAAAAACTAAGCGCATGACATTTATACGCTTTTGAGAAACAAAAGCGCGAAGTTTGTTGAAGCATAAGAAGTAAGCATTATTTTGGAAAATATAAGGATAGAACTTTGTGGTTCGAAGCGTGGTCAGATCATAACAATTCTCACAGCAGATCCGGATGCGTGTGCATCGCCCGTAGTGTTTTGGAAATTAATTTTAATTTTCACTTCAAATTGCACAGTCAGACGCAATAAGTGGCGGTTGGCAGGCCGACAGTTGATGTTGTTCATATCAAAACAAATGGTAGGCATCATAAAGTGTTTAGTGCGCGCGAAAGTATGCACAAGCATCAAATCCTGGCGAATCATCCCGAGATCTAGCCGCCCATTTCATTTTAATGGTCTTAACTATACATGCGATGTGTTGTCTGCTAAATTTAGTGAATAAGCTGGTATTGCTGTACTTGGTAGCACGTCGCGTGCTATTGTGCATCATATGAGTAGTAAAACTCTCGTCAGTGTGACTATAAAATGTGACTGAGTAGTAAGCACAATTCCAGAAAGTATATACCCTTTTGCCAAAAATTAAATTTCTTATATAGAAATTATACAAAACATGTATCGAGGGCTATCGATGTTTAAGAAAAAGGCCTTCATAGATATATTAAGGGAATTGCTAAAAGCACTTCTTTAAGTTTAAAATGTGCATCTTCATAAATGCACGTCTTTTTAGGCCAACGCAACCGACCGCACAATTTCCTTGCAGCCGAAGAAATAAAATTTATGGACTCCTTGTTCAATTAACGCCTATTATGGCTAACGTGTCCGACCACGGGCGCATAAAATGTACAGCAAGGATAGAGTGATATTTGTTGGTTGGATCATCTATATTATTTATGCAATTAAAGAGCTCTTTTGCTGAATTAGCACGCAACAAAAAGTGACGAGACATTGTCTGCGTACGACTACAATTTCCTTAAACTTTGTTGAGCTTGAGATTTATAGTGCAGATAATTCCTTTAACAACATTTTTTTGTTTCTAAAATTTTGATTTATTGTTTGCAACAGATAAGGTACAGGACGGGGCTCTACAAATTATTATTTTTTAGTTAAATCATTAATTGATTATTTGCATTCCACTTCAGCAAACGAATTACTTATTAGCCTTACCTGCGATGAAGAACGAAGTGGCCGGTATTTCTGTAATTTGTCAAAGCAGACTTCTTGCCACTTTTTGACAGGGGCGATGCCGCAGACGTCGATTCGGCTTCAGCTTCTTGATCGTAGTTCGGCTTAACATACACTAAGAATTTAGTGCGTTGTCATAAAGCAACTTTTTGCCGACAAAGGATTCTCTAAATTTTCACATAGCAGAAGTAGAGTAGACCAACCCGTCGTATCAAACCCTTTCAGCAGCTTGCTCAGCAACAACCGCTACTAAATGCATCGGGTGGATCATACTCAATTACTGAGATTGGTGGAAGGTCACGACCTCACTTGTTTCGTGTGCTTGATGTTCAGCGCTGGTCCTTAAACATTTAGAAGGATGTTGATTCTCCATTGCTTTGATCCATCAAATGAAGCAGCTGGTGGTCAAGCGTAGGAAACACCTTTTGTACTCCTTTGCGCTCCGAGGATAAGGTTTTAAAACATGGCATATTAGCTCGGAGATTGGCACCATAGAAACACCGCGCTCATGCGATTTTTGCAACCAGTCATGGCCATTTTTATTATCGAACTTAACGTCTGTACCTGCAAATTTGCTCTTGTTGGCTGCTAGCACCTAAACAGGCACCTCTAGTAGTACACTCTGTGCAATATCTAGGATCATCTGAATCAGTGTAATTTTCCTCATATCCACGACAACGACCACGGAGCCAAGTACGTTGCACGGAAGCATCACGCATTAATAGGTTCAATATACCTTTACTAATCACACTACCTTTCTGCGGAAACCTGCCGTACCTACAAGCCTAATGGGACGCCAGTGATATTCGATGGCCTTTTCACCACACTTCATGTTACTTAATCAAGAAAACATTTGACACCTCAAGTGAGAGTTTGGTGTACAAAATTTAAGTTGATGTTAGATCGCGTGCACAGGACGAGTAAAACACTCTTGCCTGGGCACCATATTGTTGAAAAATGTCGATGTCAAGACATTTGGGCCACCACAGTTTGCCAGCCTGATCTTACGTAGCTGAGAACAAGTTCAATAAACACAACATTATTAGCAAGTTGTCAACATCCCTACTTTCAAATGACCATTTCTCGCTACGTACATATTTATGCTTGAATAGCGGATATACTATCGACTTAGATGCAAGAGTTTACAAGTTAGTTTTTTGTTACGAAAACAGCTCAATTTAATTTACAGTTACTGATATAAAATACGCTTCCGAAAAAGCGTTCTCTTATAAACATTTACTAAATATAATGATGAAGGGCGTGGATTTAGCAATTCCTTGAACATTTAAGCAAATCACTCTTTTTCGGGTCCACTTGCATTCGGCTAAATTAGTTGATTAGAATTTAAAGTTATGCGGAATTTTTTTTCATTTATTTCGACATGAGTTTCCTCTTTTTGGACACCGTTACCTTCCTTCAGATTTGAGGCAAAGTCTTCTCAGTTTGATATGGCGATTCATAATTAGCTAATTTATAGACATGTTTTAGGGTATCACATCACTATTGCCGTCTCCTAACCACCTACTTGTCCTAATCTAGTATAGTTTGATATCGTACTGAAGTGCTCGTTAGCGCAAGAGATTGCCAAACTTTGCCTATTAAGTTTGCAAACATGAAGCTTTTACATCCGTAGGTGCTCTCAATCGCTTTGTACATGTTCAAGGTAAATTCTCCACAACAGCAAGCATTTCACATCACGATAAGATGCGAAGGTTTCTGCACCGGTGAGGCAAGACTGCCATTTTTTTTTAATTCGACTAATGCGCATTCGTATGGCTCGTGTTGCATGCACGCGACGCGTGTTGAGATTAACCTTTCTGATTTTACTATGTAGATTTCTATTTTCCTGTGCTGTTCCGGATCTTTCGACATGTAAAATAGGTCCGCATACGAGAATGTAGAAGGACATAAAGATGGTCGTGCAAAGGAAAATTTTGGCAAGCGCACATACTTAGTCAAAAGGGATGCCCCTGTTTTTACAGGGATGTTAAGACACTGTAACAAGTGACATACTACTCGACAATAATCCTTTTGATGGCGCTGCTTACGAAGCCGATGAAGATGCATGTTCGTGTAAGTAAGCTTCTTTATTGTAGCGCACGAAAGGTAGTGCCTTCTAGGTTAATGTAACATACTGAGGAATCTAATAAAAGTTATTTTGAACACAGATTGTTTTTATAAGCTCTGGAGGTGTGTCGGTTCGATTACTATTCCACATCGGAGTGAAATGTCACCCCTTTTAACGCAATAAAGGCATCTTCTACGAAAATTTTAAAGAATTTGTTGCATCAGTAATGTTGATCGTTGCTTGCTTTGGTTCATTGTGACATACTAACACACATTTTTTTACTCACTCATATCTCGTTTTTAAGGTCGTCGCTTGCAGGAGCGGAAAAGCCGACAATGACGTGCACCACACGACATTTTTGAGCAAGAAATGATTCAAGTGTGTTTGATTACAACCAAAACTGACTCTTGAAATCCATCTGGTAGTGATTGCTCAATATGTATTCGTGACTTAAAATCAGCCAATCATATGGGGTTTTTTAAACTGGGAGGCTTATCCAAATTTTGAGGGGGCGTTAACAATTACTCACTGCTACAATATCACAATATTTGGTCACTCACTTAACCGTATAGATCAATAAATGACAATAAGTGAGCGACTAGAGGCTAAAAAGACTCCTCTTTTTTATGGCACATACTTATTCTAAGAGCAGCGTCACGGGCATGTTGAGTACGCGCGACACAGTCCGCATTGTGCATTCCGTGCGTACGTCCTCGTCAACGCTGCTGTCTGCGAACAAGGTTAACATGGCTAATGCTTTTCAAGGAAGCACTTGTTATGCTGCACGAACTTGTTTAAATCATAGAAAAGAAGAGAGTGGGTTCTCTATTGCAAAAACTCGAAAGTAAGTTCTTAATAGAAGACCTTAATATAATGCCATAGCCAACACACAGCGATTAAGATCGGAAGTCAAAGTTTACATTTCAGCTCTTGTAGTTCTTGAGTATACAAATTATTAGAAGACGATGCTCCTGACAGGGTGACACATGTTATCTGATAATGAGACGTGGGTAGAATCGTAGTTTTAATTATTGAGTTGTAACACTACACAAAGCTATCCTGATTACTTAAAGATACACACGCAGGCAATCTTTCCAACTAGATATCTTGGTCTTTTGACTTCGGGAAACTTGAAGTTTCCCGAAGTAGATAATTTTAAATTTTTTGGGTTAGAGGCTCCAAAACTATTTACTCGAATGTGGTAGGATAGAAGTAGCGATTTGGTAGAATATATAGCGATCGCGAGACAATCTAACTGGTCGGAAGCTTTTAAGATAAAGCAGCAACTTCTTAGCAACGAAAACATTATCATAGATATCTCACTACAGCCCCCAAGAATATATCAGTCGCGTGATGACTACTGATTGATATTCCCCATCCAATAAACGAGACACGTTAAGGTTTAAATCGATTTTAGCACACTGAAGTTAGTGCAAATCACCCTGCAGACAAAAATATGTTTATTTCGACATCAGTGTAGATGCGGGATCACATCAGTGTTTAAGCAGTCTCAGCCTCATCAAGACCTAATACCTCGAAACAGAGAAGGTTCAAAGAAATCTTCAAGATCTCACCTCCAGTACATTAGAAAATCGAATTTGTATTATCACAGCCTTTACGAACAAACGCAACAATCGCCGAGTTTGTTTTAGGAAATATGCCGATACGTTGGGACAATGTCTCTTTATATTTGCTTCCTTCGGGCACTATGGGTGGTTGGTCGAATTTTTTTTTAAACTGAATTCATCGGCTTCTGAAACTGTTTCCTACTATGATCTTGATAAGCAGACACCGAATCTGCACGCTTTTCAGGTCAACAAGCCCATTGCACGAATCCTAGATAGATCATGGTGCCCTAGAATTTACCCCCTGGTGGCTTGGGTAAGCACAGCCGTCAAGAAAAAAATTAAGCTGCCGGTTTGGTACCCCTAACGGCCAACCCAAGGAGGTAATAAAAGTGCTACATTTCAGTCTCAGTGATACCACCCGAAATCCCAGTGCCACCGTGGCTGTTCTCGAATAAAAGTGTAAGTCCTCAACACCGAATTGTCGGGCGCTCTAGATTGGCTAGCCACCCGAAATTTTGTAAATAGTGGCCACCCGGTAAGAGATGTGTGGACCTTGCCGAATAGGTGTGCGTCGGTCTTGTAAATTAATAAATATACCAATTGTATATAAATATTAATCGATTGCGGTGCCCTGGAGAAAAACCTTCGGCTCTTTACTTGTACAAGTCAAAAATTGGGCCCTAATAATTGGCTCGTCGGCTCATCGATACCGATATTTGAAATTATTTCTATACCTGATATTACTTAAATGTCTTCGACGAAGATCTCTCTCTGTAGCAAGTATTATGTAATACCCATCCCAGCCTTCTTAATCTTTCAGCGCTCTAAGGTGAAACCTATACAGCATTTGCATGTCACGGTTTGACAGTATGCGTGAACAAGCCCACGCAGGCATTTTCTGGAAACTGTTTGCGTGTCTTTGACTAAAATATAATAAACTGTATTGGTTTATCCCTTATAATATTACCTAGCCGTTTGTGTGGGTCCACTTCACTTTACATTTTCCTGATACACTCGCGTGATAAATTTATTTAGGATTCCAAATGTCTCAGTGATTTATAAGCTTTCATAAAAGTCGAATCTTGTCAACGATGTATTCGAAAACCTAGGACACGAACATCTAGAACTGATAGACCAAGATCTAACGATCCAGGACTTGTCGACAATTTTTTTTAAACATTAGATTCAACGACCAACTGTTTGCGGACCAAAATTTTGTTAATCTAGCTTGAACTACGTCAGCTTCGCTCTGTTTTTGACGACTCCCTATCATTACGAATCGCCAATTCGGTCTAAAAATCATACAAATAATCTGACGCGTACTGTTCTACACCGCATAAACAAATAGATTTAGTTAAAACATGAAAGTAACGACTTGCTCCCTTCGTAAACTTGTAGCATCGATTTATCGATCTGAAGATTGCAGAAAGGCACACGTCACGATACAAGAAGACCTTGAATTTTTATGCAACTTCTTCGCCTATTTTCCATACTTTGTAATACAAAACTGCCATTGGACACATTTATTTGCACTGTAAGTGGAAATAAGCAAGAATGATCTTGCCGGAAGTCAATTAAGCAAATACGTCGCGAACTTAATTTGAATATAAACAATAAGGATCCAAAAAACTTGGAAAATGCGAATTTTTGTCCTGTCAAAAATAGTCTAATAAAATATATGGTTAGATACACCATCTCGCAAGTTCACGAGACTGCTAAAGAGGTAATAGTATTGTTCCATGTAGATACAAGAATATCCTAAGCTCTGCAGAATATACAATAGCGTATTAACCTTCGCAAAAATGAAATGACACACCATAGAACATATCTGCAAGCGTATTTTCAAAGTTTGGGACATCACTATGCTCGGCTTATCTAACCTGAGGTATTTTATCGATACAAGATCAGTATTATGCACGACATTGACAACACAACACCTGAATTTGAAAACCTCATTGTTTTAAGGAGAAAATGCGTGTAAAATTTGCTGCGTCTGTGCTTAATAACATCATGCCACGATCAATGTAGTACCAATGAAAATTAGCAAAAAGCGTGACAGAATCCGATTTATAGGTCCATAAACTTAACAAAGCACATATATTGATAATCCACACGCCGGTCATCAGGTGATGATACATCGGTCTATCCATCAGTTAAAAAAATAATGGAAGTCCTGAGATTGATTAATCTTTTTTTCTGTATTCACGACACCGCACCAGCTTACTTGGTATGCTAAACCGACATCCACTAGATAAATTATATCATGAAAAAATTAAAATGCGAGCTTGCCATTCAATTTTAATAGAGGTGATAAAGTCGCAGTGTATATAGATGCACAACCGGTATAGAATCAAAAGGCTTAGATGCAAGTACATGATGAGCTATAAATTAGAAAGAGAATACATAATTGCAAAAAAACGAGTTTTTTTAAAACGAGATATTCATTCTACATCGAATGAGACGGATCAATAGTTCTTCTTTTGTACGTTACAAATATAAATTTAGCTTATGCGATAAAATTGACACTACACCCCCCCTCGGCTTGTTGTTACAGCAACGACTAACTATAACAAACTAGGACGCATCACTGTTAGCACCTGATGCCTATTAAAAACCAAGCAAATATGTAATTGAATCACAAAGATTGTCATCATGTATGGTGAATTAGCACTTATCGAGATTCTTTTCTAAAAGATCAATAATTATTAAACCTCACCAGCGCTAGCTTTACTGGAGCAAGCAAATTCCAATGAAAAGCACTTAAAGAGTTTTAAGAGGTTGTAGGAGCCGGCAAATCAACAATGCATTTGACCTGAGCGTGATCTGCCCATGGGACTGACTTGCAAATGTTTTGTCGAGATAGAATTTTACTTAGCACTAAATACAAATTCTAAAGCGTTCCATACTAAGTGTCACTCCGCATTCAGTTAGGTGTTCCTTCTATATTCTAAGCTTATTTTACACATGGGGCCTGACGTTTTGCACGACTCTGAACAAATAAATGTACATTCATGTATATGTGTAGGTATACATATGTGTATAGATATACATTTATGTGCATAACGCACAAATAAATGTGTCCAACACACTAAATACCCCTCTATGATAATCGTACACATCCAAATTAACTGCCAATTTTCCTTTTTTAAGTAGGAAATCGCTCGCTTGGCAGAGTAAATAATAATATTCTACGATCAGTGGGGCGTTATGCACACGTCTCAGAAAACCACATAATCCTTTAGAATACCCTTTTAAAGAATTGACGATTCTTCTGAGCAATTACGATGTGAATTTATGCTAAATGTATAAACATAACGCCACTTCCTTTTCTTTTTAGCACAATGATTAGATGCCCGAATGCAGAATTTACCTTTCGCGTACAAATTTTTTGGAAATTTGTACATGAGCTCTTCATTGATGTCACACTGCTCTTTTTGATCAATGCTGGTTCCTCGTAACGCAATATTTGGTCTTAATAAAAAGCCAATTTTTGGAAGGTGCACCTCTTTTAGGAACAAGTACAGATAACGGGATGTATTGGAAGGATCACCGATCCACTACACACGCTATGTGTGCCTTGTTGTGATCAAGATCTAATTTTACCAGTACATGGGACACATCAATGTCAATGCCAGCACACACAATCAACATTTAATGATTGACAAGCCAATAAGGACTGTCCATATTATGTAGCCCTCACAAAATTACAAATTTCCCATAGTATACAGCAATGGAAAAGCCTAAAGCAA
Source organism: Peronospora matthiolae (assembly GCA_921007115.2). NCBI lineage: Eukaryota > Oomycota > Peronosporomycetes > Peronosporales > Peronosporaceae > Peronospora > Peronospora matthiolae. The sequence continues at coordinate 100,442 of CAKLBY020000068.1, read as the reverse complement.
ACTTTCAAGTCACAAAGAACTATATTCAAGGGCGCACAGATATTAGGTGTATTTTTTAACAGATTAAACGCCTCCTTCGCAGAAGATGTCTAGAGTCGATGCTGTCTCTCAGAATACTCTGTGGAGCATAGTGAGGTCAAATTGATTGCTCTAAACTTCTGTTCACCAACCTTGTATGTTCAACATCAAAGTGGATGGCTTTTTTGAAATACGGTGATAACTTTAGCTCATATTCTATAAGATATGCTCTATCCAATCGCAACCTTTCGTAAATGCCCTAAATGCTTTGTGATTGACCAGAAATGTCGTTTGCGACATTTTTGCGTAGCTGTCCAAGCTAATTATCGGAGCGATTTTTACATTCTCAATGTGCATTAGGTAAATCGGTTTTATTGAATTGGTTGCATTCTGTCAATACTTTCAGCATCCAGTAATACATGGACAAAAAGCGCATTACTTTAACAATGTACAGGTTGTTTTAATGCAGTCACTGAAATGCGCTTGGAACCAATATTTGTGACATTTTCGGACTCAACAAGATCTAACATTTATATTTCCGGCACACTGGTCGATCAGGTGTTTAGTATGAGAGATGCGAACAGTGAATATTATAAACTTTGCCAGAAATGTTGCGAGATGTACTTAGGGTGCTGGATCTACAATTAATTAATATATCAAGGCCTTTAAGCCATGCCATTCCAAAAAAGGACGCAAACCTCCCACCGTATCCAAGCACCTTAAAGATTCTAACGTTAGTTATTTACAGAAAATTGCACCTTTAACTTCATTTAAAATATAATTATGATTACAATATTCACTGTCGCAAAGTAAGCACTGACAATATTGCCAATTTGTGCTTTCAGCGACTGCACGTATTTCAAGTATATACTTTTAGCCTACTTTTTAAAAGCTATTGCAACGATACATGTCGACGGTGACTTGCTCCAATTCTTCGCGGTCGATGACGCGTACACTAATCCTGTTTCGTGTACACGATTTTTGGTCATTTTCTCATTTTTCCGTAGAGAGGGTCTTTGCATGCCGATGCTCTTTTGGTTCCACTAACAAATCTTTTCCTCGGTGGGGGGCATATGTCGTTTGTGTGGGTTGACAATTTCCTGACTCGCATCAGGTATTAGGGTGAGTCGGGATTACGAACCGAATAGTTCTAAGTGGGTTCCGCGAAGGGGTGTTTACCAAAATGCTTAATAATCTCGCAATATAATCATCGACAGATTTCCTTAATGCACATAGCAACTGATAAGCAGGTTCGTCCATAGCATATCCTTTTCCCATCGGTTCAGGTCTAATTCGATGATTAAACATGCTCATAAAAGTAGGGTTGCGTTAACGTGCATCTTGAAAAGCCAGCTTTCAGGTATGTTCACCGTTGGACGCTATACCCACAAATTCTTTACACGTAGATGAGACAAGCGAAAGGCTTCGGTACGGGCCACAATAAAATGTTAATAATTAAGTATATCAGTCCTAACAGACGCTTTATAATGTATCAATCTAAGTATTGCAAAATAACTTTATCCTTTATTAGAGATGAACAAGCATCTTGGTCGTAAGTAACATGCTCGGATGGGAAGTAAGAAAACTCGCGAGGGCTGTGCAATTTTAGCAACACCCATTCGGTAAAATGCTGACATCGGATATATCAATATTGTACTCTACATAGTTCAGTTTTACCAGGAGTTAAACATTGTTAGAGCAAAAAAAAATTATGTAGCCATAATAAAGACTTGTTGGCTATTATAATTAAGTGTAAAACAGGTCAAAATGAAGGGGTACTCCCTGGCAGAGACTTAGTATACGGGCACGTAACGTGTCGGAATACCAGCTGATATGTGGCCGTGTGCCTTCCAAAATCTTTTTGCTTCTGATCGAAAAATATCCTTATGACACGCGGTTTTCACATCCAAGCCTATCACATTAATGGGGTGGCAATGTTCAAATCCTGTTTATGTGTTAGGAGTACACTTTATATCCCAAAGACTGTGATTCGACGTATTCTTCCTTACAAGGATCAGATGTACATTTCTTGTGTAAATGAACTACAAGTGCTTTTGATTAACACCAACATATAACATTCTGTAAATTAAAAGGAAGACTTTGCGTCTTTTAACTCTTAGTTCTTTTAGGCTAAAAGTTTTCAATCAAAGAGTTGTGAGATCAGATAATTAGCAAATAAAAGGTGTGTTAGCTTCTTTAATACTAAGGTGTCATAACAATCATACGCTTGGGTGGTTACATAAACAAGCACTGAGGGTCAATTATCATATTATAAATTAAAGCTTAGGTGGAGATTCTATTGGAAACAAGAAAAGACATACATCACCATTCCTTATTTTGCTATCCTTTTACCCCTATCACACCGGATTTGTTAAATCTTATCGGCGGAATTGTCCATAACCAACAACTTTACAACCTGTTAATCCTTATATAAGACAGCGTTTCATTCGTCCCAGATGGACCAGTACATAAATTTTTTTTAAATTTCATTGCCTAAAATTGAAGCCTGCAATTTGTGACGTGAAAATTCTTTTTACGCAAGAGCGAATTCAAGTAGCTACTAGTGTGATTTTTTTTTGATTATTAATCAGCAAGAAAAGCAGTGCCTCGACAAGTGTAACCTAATTGGCGCGAGACACTTGATTATGGCTAAAAGACTTAGTGACTGCGCTGACCAAGAATATGTCGTTACCAAGGAAGCAGTGGGCCAAAAGATTTGCTTAGGACATTCTTTTAGCCGTTTCTTTCAATTTCTTGTCTGTTTCTGTACTTTTGTGTGGTCTCAATGACTCAATTGATATAGCGATTTTTGAAGATCTACGGGAACTTTACAGCCTTTTCTAAGTAGAAATTTTGTATAAGGAGCACAGTTTAAAGCTTTGGCATATGCAGTGGACATGTGATATTTGAGTGCTATCAGAGGGTAGATCTTTTTTACGAGGGGCTGATCTTCTGACCAATATCCGTAAAAGATTTATTTGTAATAATAAATAGTCCATTATAATGGTACAAGAAGCGATGAAAGCATTGTTTGATAACTTTAGAATTAAACCCAACATAATAATCGACATACAACAAGTGCGGCTCTAACCATTGTATCAGAAATTTGGTGAATTCATAAGAGATGAGATGCTCATCTCAAAAAATCTTAATTAAATACTTGTTAGAAGCTTATTATTTTAAAGCGCGGCATTCATGTGATTCGTGTTAATAATTAGAACCGCTTATATAGAAGAATTTAAAAATTAAAAATAACAATGCCGTATACGTGGTGATATACTAAGGAAACATGAGCCTTCAAGGTACTGCTTTTTGTTGAGCGCGCAACAGGTAACACTACGTAGATTAAAGTGATTAATGCAATTTGTATGCGGTATGTCGCAAACCATTCGATGCATTCGAAAATCCGATAAGTACTGCATGACTGATTCCATTGATTACTGTTAACTCTTTAATGCTTTTTTTGTAACCGACAACAATGGGCTGAAGATCGGACCAAATTTATCATAATCAAATATGAGACAAAAGACAAATTACAGTAGTTGTTCGGTTTTTCCAGCTGCTGTTGGAAGACCAAAGCCCACCAAAAGTACTCTCCTCATGTTCTGATATCTGAAAGGAAAAGATCCATCCACCGCAATTTCATCGCATCAAATACAAACATTAAGCACACACGAATATTAATTGACAATGAGCAAAAACTCAATAAAAAGTGTTGTACACACATATTTTTTTGTTCTTGCCACCCGCCATGTATGTTGACCGAACACCAGTGCTATAAACATTCATACGTGAACTGTGACTCCAGTTCACTTAATTGGACCGTTAGTATAATAAATAATGTACCACAGGTTTACTTATACTACGACCAAACAGCACGGCCGAACTCGTGCAAATTACTCGGATCAGATTACTATGAAGCTGTAACGATGAACTGAAGTGTGTATCTGATTTTAGCCTCCTTGATCAAATGGTTTTCATCAAGTCAGAATCAGCCTGAAATCGACAAGAGCCATACAATTTCGGGCGCTACAGGTGAAGCGGATATATAGAATCACCAATGTATAGTAACGTGAGGGCGAACGCCAAGGCATAATTATTTTGCCGTGATGTTGTCTGCGATGGGGGTAGAGAGAGCTGGAAGCGGTATGCTTTGCGTATCACATACATAATAAGTATTGCCTGAATATCGCGCTAACATTATTCATTGTAAGTACCAGCAAGTCTTCTCGAATGGCAAATAACCTGTTTGTCGCGGTGTGCCAAGGTTATGGTAGGTGCTGAATATCAAAAGCACCACTACCCATTTTAAGGAAAATTTTTACTGCACCATCTTGTGACAGAGTAAATTGCATCATCAGAACTAGATCGATGCAAACTTTACGAAACCAGACATAACCGAAAAACCACGACCGTAAAAAATAGATAGAAAAGAGATCTTATTGTCTATCAAATTTAGCATGTGATAGAAGACTGCGCGATTGCTACCGTCTGTGTCCTTTTAAGTTATCTATAAGACGGTTTCGTGATTTAATTTTCATTCAGCACTATGCGCATACGAGCGCCTAGCGAAGTAAACGGAGCAATTCCTTGACCAGTATCTACGTACTTGATAAACGACATTTATCTCGTAGAGGCAAGCAGTCAGCGATCGTTAATCTTGTGTGTGTCAGGTCGGACATTTAAGGTTCTGTAACGGGGTCAGCCTGTTACATGTACTTAGCTTTGATACTTGTTAATAAGAATATGATTATAAAGGCTACTTTTGTACGTAGATATTACTATAAGAGGTCTATTTCAAAGCACTCACCAATTGGCTGACATGGGCCATCATTTTATCCGGATCTAGCGGCTTAAACAACGATGGAAGCATGCCGTGAGTGGTGAGAAAGACTGTTACATACACTCTGTAGATGAACATAATTAACTTTAGACTACACACAGGTACGTGTAATAAGGACTTATCATATCATAATGCAGTTTAACTTTCTACTATTATTGAATGCATCGAACAGTCGCTAGCGTTCCGCTGCACGTACGGTGTACGTGACGTGACGTGCGGCACTACCTACACTGTTTTAAGTGGAGATGCACTAATACTAAAGCAGTACTAGTGACCAGTGCCTTTTACACGTGCGACGTGTCAGAAACCCCCCTTATCTTGATAAATAATGGATTTGCTGGTGACATATTCCGCGTCCACACTAATTTCTCACATTTATGAATCGCTCCGGTCGCTGCTCCGTTCACTGCATTTATACCTTACATATCTTACAGACGCGTGGACCTCGTCAAGTTTCCGTGCTTATCCTTTTTACGAATCAAGAACTAGTTTCAGCACCATGCCGGATTGGATTTTTTTCAAGTGGTGTTCTAGTGCGACAACTATTCGTCCTTTCCGGCCCGTAATAAAAAGATAAGCTAGTGTATCACGGATAGGGCCAAGTATTGCATGGTGATGGCTCAATACGACTTGGGTAAAACCAAAACTGTTAGCCTAGTGTACACTAAGTCCTGAATTTAAAAAGCTAAGAGCTGCGACGACATTGGCCATCTGGTTGAGAGTAAGAATTACGCTTCACGCGTCAACAAGATCGGAGGTCACGCCCAAAAAAAATGACCTCTGATATCCCTTAAGTCATGGGTTTGCTGATTGGGTGTGCAGGCTGAATAATTCTATTTTTTTGTGTTAGTGCAGTGGCAATCGCTCTTTTTATGATGTGAAGCCGACACTCCACTAGTGCTCAGATGACCGACTATCTGAGGGTGCACTCTATTTCCGAAAATTGTATTTCTTTCCTCACCTTGCGTACCCGGCGGTAGAGCGGGCTACACTTTTCTCTGTGGATTAGTCTAGAGATCAAACTTGACCGTGTCGGGAATTGGGTTTGTGGTCGCGCAAAAACCTTTACAGGATGACAAGTTTACTTGAAGATTACTTGGTGTAATCTACCCAGCTTCTAACTATATCGCCTGGTCCACTATTTGGATGCTTGATACGAGAGCCTTCTGATCACTTAAGCCGTCCCGCGATCTTGCGCCTATTCCTTTACGCTCTTGCTGCGTCCGATCGCAGTTGAGGGGGAGAGTAAGGTAAGAATTCTTCAACCCCAGCGAATTACTTAAGGATTTCGCTTATTTTTGGTATCTGCGACTTTCTTGACGTCGGGAGGTCAACATTCCAGCCCGGAAGAAGATTTTAGAAGGTGAACTTGTACTTAAAAACAAATAGAATTGCTTATATTCGGCCAACCAAAAGCTTAAACTACGAATATGCCTGTCGATAAGCCAGGATTTGCTGCCACGAAACCTAAACATTCCATTGATCCTTCCTTCGTGGTCCACTCCAAATTTATCATCGATCTCCCTGAGTGATCGTCTATCTCCTTGAGTGTTCGTCGATATTCTTGAGTGTTCGTCGATCTCCTTGACTGATCATCGATCTTATTAGTCGACCTTAGATCTCTTTGCTTGCTCGTCGATCTCACTTTAGAACCGTGATCCCTGCTGATGTAAAGGCAATTTTCCCGACTCTGAACAGCTCATGCGTTCCCGATCTTGGCATTTTGACTCGATCTTGGCAACTTAGTATTTGATCGCGTTCCTATAGCAATTGATTGCGGTAATGCGATATACACTTTAAGAATCCTGGTATTCGATCTTGATATTGTGATACTGTGTTTTAATATAGCGCAGCTTAACAGCCGATTGATCTTTATCAACAAATTGTCGCAATTAAAGATCACTTTACGAATCGATCACCCCGATTGCCTCGATCCGCTTTTTTTCACTTCATAATATTAACGTGAGGTATGAGAGAGAGAAACAGACATTCTATTTACAAACGTTAAGTTGTGCAAGACGTCTGGAATGTCCTAAATCAGGTTAGCAACGCCGGTGTCAATTGATCCGGTGATTGTACGTGTCTCAACGCTGTCCACGATGCTCTCGAGGGTGATATGATCAACAGTTTAATGCATTGCATGAGAATGTGGCCGTTCACCCGTGTAGATAAATGATGACTCTCACGTGTCGCCAGTGCTTGTAATTGCCGAATCCCGTGTCTTTCAATCTCTTGAATACATCCCGCCAGCTTTACGTTTTTACCGTCATGAACCACTTAATGCGCTGAACCCATAAGATCTTGATGCATACCGAACATTGTACTCACCATATACGCTTCCTTTGATATAGATACGCCGGCAGGATATCCTTGAACGCTTTTTGCATCCGCCTAAAGATGAGGAAAGGCAACGGTGGTGACCTCCGTGCCATGCAGAAACACGCGTTATTCTGTAGGCTGTCTGGTGTCGCAGTTTAACCGGTCCAGTAGGTAATAATAGCCTGCCAGCACCCTTGAGCGACCGGACACTCCCAAAAGATGTGATCGATCGTCTCTTTTTGGTCACTACAGGTAAAAAGTCTCCGGCAGCAAAAATTGAGTGCCCTGTGGGGCTGTATAAATTGAGCTGTTGTAGCACCATCCGGTAATTAACCCATACTTGATAAGCGGTAATCGAGTTACGGTGACTCCACAGCTCTTGCGGTGTCTGTTGTAAAGCAGCAAATTGCCTCGGATTTCGTTCGGCCGATTGAAGTAATCGTTGGTATAATTCTGTGCGGCCCCTGCCCAGTTCCTCTTGGACGCGTGCGTACGGCTGACTTTTAAGATGACGAATGACGTGACGATTGGATACAGATGAGGGGACCTCCCACGGCAAACTATGTAAGGCTGGGTGTGTTTCCACGAAGAGTCTTTGGTATCGTTAAGCTTGTATTAGGTCGTCTACGTCATACCAGAATGCCAAGAGGGTGGTCGTTGCCACTGTGATCATCCAGTGTAAACCGTCAGCCTCCTTCCGGAGCAAGATCACTCCATGATCGGTGCTTGTTAACGTACCTGTCACCCCATGTACACGTCCGTCGCCCGCACTTACCATCGATTAGGCATGCGGAGAACCGGTGAATTTCTAAGCGTCACAACACTTTGCACTTCGCATTTTTCAGCAATTTCGAGTGTTAGGCTGCCCAAGATGATCGCCAACGCCCACCGTGTCAGTTTGCGATCTGTGTGATAATGCTTTGCACCTAGCGTAAAGGGATCGTGAAGAACGAACGTAGTTAGCCCTGTACGCTCCATATCCAAGTCGGCTAGTATACAAGGCTAAATCCGGCTTTACCTTCTTGCTGTCAGTTAGTTCCTCGTTCCATCCCATGCCCATGCATTGGCCATCCAGTGATAAGTTGGTCAGAACCGATTAACCTCGGCCAAAAATGACCACGGTATATCTGGTAGTGGTTCCACAAAAGACTTTGTTAGCCAATCCCCTTCCAACCACCCCATCGTCTGTGAGATGAGGAGTGGCAAATAGGTGTTATATCTATTCATGATAGCCGCACGTAGCCTTCCCTGTGGGCGAAGCCAAGTCCTTATTTTGTCTTGTGAGCTCGCCCAAGGCAGTTGATGTCAATAATGTCCATGGCGTCCCGTATCTCAAGGTGTTTACGCTGGCTCCCCTGGCGCGACAGATCCATTCAAAGCCCTGTATTCGAAGCCGAGACGTAACAATCTAATCTCTGTTCTAACCATAATAAAGCGTGTTTGACACGATGTCGTTCAATCGCCACTGGTATTGAGATTAATTCGATACCCCCTGCCGCTTGTGGCGTAAACAAAGTTCCCAAATTCACTCTAAGTCGGCACTTCTCTGTAAACAATGAGTGCCTCCACAGGAATTGTTCTTGCAAATTTAGAATTTCGCTGTCTGCCCAGTCCGGAATGTCAAATACTGCTGGTGTGAACATCATTTATGGTAGTAAAGTGACTGTTAAAATTTGTGCCCGCAGCGCCACACAGGTCGCCGCCCGGGTCGCTGTTGCAAGTCGACGTCGTACCATTCGGGTGTGTACTGCCCAATCAGCGTCTTCCAGCATTCCGGTTCCCACTTGGTGACCAAAAAGCGAGTCGTCTCGCCTGTCTGCAACACGGGCAACCCGCTATTATTAGTCAGTGTCAACGCCTTTTTCAGAAATAAGACCGGACTCATCGATGGCTGTACCGAAAGTCACAACAGCTTGCCGAACTGGGCTACTATCCCGAGCACGTGTGGGAGCTGCCTTGCTTCCTGCAGAAAGACTGTTAGATCATCAACGAGCTCAAAAAAAGACGATCCTCGCTTGTGCCTGGCACCGCAATGCCTTGAAGTTTCGAATCTTGCGTTATTGCTATCGCCAAAACCTGAGCCGCCAATAAAAATTATAATGGCGCGAGCGGACAACCCTGACGTATATCCGATTTATCTCCATCGGATAAGAAAGTATGCCGCTAACTGAGATCTAGCCGCCGTTAAGTCATGCAGATTCTGCATCATCTAAATAAAGCCATGTGAGAATCCAAACTGGTTGAGTACGGAAATAAAATCCCGAGCAACTGTGTCGCACGCTTTCCTAAAATCCAGCAGCAAAAATATCCACCTACGCGCAGTATCCACATCAGGATCCTATATAGCAGTATATAGGACTGCCAGCATCATCACCACTGGTTTTATCAATTATCGTCCGTGAACAAAACCTTGCTGAGTATTCTCCAATAGGTCGTATCATGCAGCGTAGTAGGCGGGTCGTCAGAATTTTTTTTGCTTTTTAAAACAATTATCACCCAGTTTAAAGTAACGATATCGGCCTGTAGTCCATTGCATCATCTGAGTCCCTTTCTTTCTGATCGGGATGATTAGATCTTCCAGAAAATACGCAGATGGATCCTTGCCTGCAATTTTCTCATTGCCAATCAGTACCATTGCTGGAGCTAATAAAGCTTGATTGTCAATGAAAGGATATTGTTGTGCCCATTCGGCTCCGCTGATTTGTGTCGATCAAGCCCACCAGTTGCTGCAATCACAAAAAAAATGAATCGATTTAAGTTTGCGATCATTGTCCGTCCGAGTGAATTGACGGACCGTAAAAAAGTGACAAACGCTTGAAAATTGTGAAGAAGCAGGTCTTGCAAAATTTACTTGTGACAAAAAAAAGGAATCGGCCTACACTCTGTTGCAAGTCTGTCTGCAATGGAGACGTGTAGCGAAAATTCTTCTCCATGAAGTTGCTTGATGCTTGTGACCTTCTGGTCTGCTGTTCAATTGAAGACCCGCTCAAAGTCCCACCGCAGTCTATAATGCGTGCGCTGTTATTGTGTATTTGCTCAAAATAGGCTTTCTAATCGTATTGTATCCTGATTGGCCTGGCCAAGCTGCTTCCGAGTGCGAATACCCGCTCGCGCTTGTCCGTATACATTAACGGCATACCGCTAACAGCGCTGTTTATTCTGCTTAAGGACGGCCTTTATGGAATTCACACACTTAGGAATCATGACGTCTCATGTTGCTGATGTGACCTATTGCCGCGCTTCCTGGCTACCAAATTCACCGTAAGTGCAGCGCGAACGCGTGTTGGGTGTGAAGATCCATAGGGTACGTAACAGACCTCCTTGAACATGTATTTGAGATACTCCACAGACTTTGCGTGACTGACATCGATGCCAGCTGATAGTCAGAGTCTTGCGGTGGAACTCTGACCTATCGAACCCGTGAAGTTCACTGATGAGGCACATAAATAACATCAATTCTACTCGCCGTAAAATTGTATCTAATACGTAAAATGCTATGTTAGACTAATAGGTCTCCCCCCCTCCATCGATGTTGCTATAAATTGCACCGGCGAGTCCTAGCGAGGTAATCAAGTCTGTAAGCGCAGCGCTTTCTGGTCGTCCAGTCCGATATCCTCCCAACGATCCAGGACCGGGATCTGGACGGAGTTAAAGTTCCCTGCGATAACAATGACGCTTGATGGCCAGGGCCAATGTCGTATCTGGGGAAAAATCATTTTTGTTCGCGGTGATTATTCGGAGCATAGATTTTGACCACTAATACCCCAGATACCATGAGGCGTGCGACGCGTTTGTTCCAGATTTCTGGATGCCACGCTGCTGCAGATGATGCTCTACTTGGGTCTAGAAGTAATATCACCCCTCCCGTTTTTCCTATGCCTACGCTCCAGTAGGAGAGAGGCACATTATCTTAGTGGTATGGGTGTCCCCACAGACGTTTCCATTTTTAACTAAGCTCCGTCGCGCCGGCTGCGCTGTCCACATGAGTTTTCTGTAACAAGCGGATGATGGGTCGTCGGTGTAGGTTGTCTTCGCCATACCTCCATCCACCAGTCTCATAGGCTCACCGAGAAACCACGCATATTCTGCGAGTCCACGCGCACCACGTTGACACCCCTACAAAAGGTGTCATGGGTTACTTTCTGCGCAAAGCGGTCATTCTTAAGCTGTAAGTGAGTACTTATACGTCGTCAACGGAACACAATACAAATCGCTTCCTTACAGCCTGACATCTATCCCGGAGGCTGCCCTTAGTACTGAAGCGTCCGCTGTAGAGTCAGGTGGGCGAGCGCTTGTTCAAAGAATGTATGTATAATAAAACAATCCGTAGGAGTAACCATCGCCATGTATGCCTCTTTATACTGCCTTATGCCTTTGAGCCCCCTAAAATGACGACGGAGCCGTGTTGTGATACCGGAATCGTCATCCTCCTCGGTGCCTGTAAGAGCCTTAATTTTATATTGGTATAGAAGCACACAAAAATGTGCCGTGCTAGCTGAGCCTTATACAGTGTATTGCACCGACATAGTAATTCATCACAGGCGTATCCACAATCCCGTAGACGGCGCCGATCATCGCTGCTGTCGACTTAAGGTGACAGCGAAGACCCAGCTAAATAGCGTAAAGTCCTTCCCTTCCAATTGTCGAGCCACTGCTAAGTTGCACGATTCTCGGTCCGGTCTTGGTATGCTACTAGACACATATTAATGCATTCTTGCCGCCAGTTCTCCGTCCATGTCCCCAGCGTAGCGTCGATAAAATTTCGCAATGATTCGCAATTATGCGAAAAAGGCTTACAAATTGGAGAAGAAGCCTTGGTTTCACTTGCGCCGCTCGTGTCCATTGATCAGCCATGCAATCAACCGTCGGAAAAGGCACTTTTGCCGCCCGCTCCCAATCCGGAGTTAGATTCCGCCGCATTTAATTCTAATTTAAAACAAGTTTGTTGTGCCTGTTTCGCACGATCACTCCACGCTTTCTCGTTCATCCAATGTCTCTTCGTGCAGCCTTTTTGATGCCGCATTCTCCCGTGGCGCTCGTGGCGGTGTCTGCAGCGCATTATTAGTAGTTTCCGCTACCCACTCCAAGTGTCCGCTGGGCGAGTCTGGATAGGGTCCCTATTCACCATCAATATGAGATTGAGAAGTTCGTGAAAGGCTGATAAGAAAAAAAACTCCCCATGGGTGCTATCTCGTCTTTCCAGCATTGAGATTGCTGCACCACTGCCTTTGGAATGTTTTAGTCCTGTTGAAGACGCTCACACGCCTCACTTGCAATCGGTTTCTGTATAAAATTATGGACATGTTGCTGTTCCGAGACCGAAGCCGCACTCATTATTGATATCAGAACTCTGTGAAGGTCAGCGCATTGTTCGGTCCCTGCAATCTGATGTCCATGCTATATAGTTTTGGGATCTGTTAGCGATTGCGTGCGTGCTTGTGGAGTGTTGGTCAAAGATTCGCTAGCTACTGTCCCACCGGGTGTATTGTCGAGGTCACCGGATTTATCAAGCCCTACTACATCTTCGTTCATCTCTTCATCGTAATCGATGTATCTTTCCCCAGCGCCGCCACCCTCAAGATCCACGCTGCCGATGTGAGGTTGCTCGATCATTGGCGTGATAAGGGAAATAGTTCGGTGCACGAATGCCGAAAAGTGGGAATCCCAGTCTCGGATACTTAAAGAAGTTGGACCCGTTTCACCCCATTTGTCTGCTTTATAAGGTCGATGAACTCAGTTATTGTTACATAAACGTGTGCTCCTGTTTCAATTACCCTGCTAGCCATCGCACATTAAAATCAGCCGATGTAATATGCAACTTCATTGCTGCGCGCCAGCCGAGGCTAGAGACAGGTCATTTCGATTCCTCTGCAAGAAATTTGCAGTCACAAGTAGATACTTCCTCCTTCGTAATTACATTTGTCAACCGGTGTTGTCTAATCTGTAAACTGGCCGCGTACTCTTCCAGGTACCACATGAATTGCTTAGTGAATTCACATCCAGACATCCCCATCCACACACGCTGAACATCCATTAAAGGTCTTATTCGTGTGTCGTGACTTAATTGATCCATCATGTGCTTCTGTCCCGTGTACTTTATCCCCATCTTTACATTGGCCGTCGCTTGTAATAAGCACCATCCCTGTCCTGTAACTCATTGTTGGCGAGCGCCTGTACCATTGACACAGCTTGACAACAACCGGATTTCGGCGTATTTATTAGCACTAGACCAAGCGCTTGAATCAAAGCGCATGGTAAAAAGAGACTCGAAAGCACCTGATATAGAGCACTTCGACCGAGGAAGAAGTTCGCATTTTCCGTTTACATTGTGCAAACTATCCCTAAGCTCTGTCCGCTCCCGCTGTCTTAAAGAAACCAGCTGTGGCGTAAACGGAAACTTCGGTGGGTTTTCTTCATCAGTTCTAGAGAGACCGCAGCTGTAACCAACTGAGACCCTTCGGAGTGACTCCTGTCGTCATTTACCCTTGTCACATGTATAGCTTCTCGATCGATAGGAGCAGACGCCGGAGAGGCCAGATGCTCGTCTCCCGCCTCTGTGCCCTCATCTCGCTCGGATAGCACGGTATACCTCGAGGATAGGACCGCAAGCCTGCTGGATAATGATTTTTTGTTCTAACAACCGCTCGGCGTCGCTTAATAGAATTTGTGACCCATCTCTATTTAGGTTTTGTCTTAAGATGGGCGGCTGGCGCCTGCCCTACTTGCTCCAATTAGGTCATCAGCTGGCTTCCACGACCACCCACAGCGCCATTCCCACTCTCTGTCCCGTCATCTCTCGCATGCTCGACGCCAGGTTGTCGAACTTTCATTACTGGAGGCCGAACAGCCATGGATGATGCTGTGTCCGCTTGTTCTTGTCGACAATACGCTGTGCCGCTTTGCCTCACATTTCCTTCAAGTTACAAAAAGGAGCTGCGAGATCTTCCGAACTGGAATTTTTTCTTCCGAAGCCACTGTACTTCCAGGACCACTAAATTGCTCCGTAGAAAAATCACATCGTGCCATCGTATGACCGAGGTGGCCACACTTTAAACACTGCAACCGCTTTCCCACTTCGGGGTGTCTTAGTATGATAACTGTTCCAAACCACACGAGACGCACCATACCTCGTAGAAATTCTGGACAACCCGCAAGTCGAATAGCTAGTCTCACACTGTAGACGTCCTGGAGCTCGGTGTAAAAGTATCTAACTTTACTAACCCAAATTCGGAAGATTTTTGTATGTTAAAAACTCCGTCAAGCGCCCGATGACGAGGAAGCGCGTGACATTGTATAGTCGGATCTCATATCCAGTGTGCAACGTGAGACGCTTTCCGTCTGCTCCCACGTGAAAATTTCATACCGAACCAGGAGTTGTTGCGTATCGATTATGTAGTCGATGCACTTGCCGTCGAAATGGAATCAACGTTTGCTGGTATCTTTTGCTGTACATCGGTCAAAGAAGTAAATGTGAATTGACTTCTGAATTTAGTTGTAGCATGTAGTCTTTGCTTGACAAAACATTGTGTGGGCGGGCTGGAGATTAGCTTTTTAAACCTTCCGCAGCCAACAGCATGTCCGCTTATAAGGCTTGGGTGTGCTGCCTGCTTGCCGGTATTGGTCCATATCCACATTAAGGAAATCGATACTTCCCCTTCGACTTGTGTCATGGATCGTAGGTTATAAGCGGAACCGATCCTTAGTGCTCAAAACATTTTTCGAAACATTTAGGGCATAACCGGCTTACAATGTGGCCATCTTCCATCCCCTGGATAATCTCCCACTATTCATTCGTATCCTCTTATAGGCCGAGTCCCCGACTAGTTTCTATAGTGCGCTGCACAAAGATACGTAGCATTTCTATCGCCTCCACCTGGTGTTTAGCCGGATTAAACACAAATTGCTGGTTTTGTTCCCAGGACGGCTGCCGCCCGAAAGAAATGTCTGCCCTAGGATGACCGGTCACTTTCCGCCCACTCGTTCATGACTGGCTTTCGTGCCCACTTGACTTTGCTCGTCATGCTGTCCAGGATAGTCGATATAGATCATGTGATTTTGTATAAGTCCCTGCTGATGGCGCGCGCAAGCTTGCACCATTGCTCGTAGGTACAGATGCCAACCACTCTGACTTCCTTAAAAAACTGAGGAATAGTGCGAAATCAATTCCCTTCAGCTTACTATACTGTTTCTTAGCCGATGGGACTCGGTCAGGAATAATTCTTACGGTCACAAACTCGGCTGTAGACAATTCAGCAACCGTTCCCTTTCACGCTTCACGTTGTTCTGCCTCCGGGGCTACAATCAATTCCGCCTCAACCGCTGTGAACGTCGCCTCTGCTCTCACTATTAGATGCTATTGAAGTCGTATATCCTGTAATTCGTCTTGTGGAAGAGAAGAAACCGTTTTCTCTCGGTGTCCTCCACCGACTCCGACCCTTTAGTAGGTTCTCCTCGCACCTGCCGTGCTTGATCTTCAGACCACGGAGCTGACTGACCTTCTGGCTGTCAATCCGCAGAGGCCAAGGAGTCGCCTAGCGACAAAAGCACCGCCTCGGTAATGCTACGACCACCCTGCTGCTCCTTTGTGACTTAAATATCCGTTTGGGCGTACTGCACAGCGGGGTCGTGATCGGTACGGGCCCAACCTGGAACATAGACCGCCTAAGAGGCAACAGGATCCGTGCTGAGCTTGAGTTGCGAGCTGCCCCCACCCGAAGCTGCACTGAAACACCCCTCACTGATGAAACCGTTACCTTGTGTAACAGTATCTGAGGGTCGCAAAAGCAAGTATGGTTCACATAGGTGTTACAAGACAGGCTTATAGCCTGTTTCCACCTCCTGTAGGTTGCTGGGCGCCACATGCCGCCCATACCCATCAGGGATTGGAGAGACCGGTTCCCCCAGCGATACTCTTGCGCCGGTTTTGCCCGGGGCCAAGGCCATGATGATAATTTCCCTTGCTTGGACACTGGTGATACTGTCCTCTTTGACGGTCTAGGTAGCACTAGCCCGGGTCCTCCGTCAAATTTCTGCTCTGTGCACGGCGATTTAAGGAGTAGTACGTGAGGTAATAATTATGACAAAGACCCGGTACCAATAACGCAAATTTCTAACAAATGCTACAGTAAAAACAGTAGTACCCTATATCTTTTTTTTTATTGGTCTTGGTTTCGCGGCGAGTTCTGGTTTTGCAAAGTTTGCATCGATCTATTGTTTTACATGGCTGGGGCCGTCAATTTTTTACAATGTAAGGCAAATATCAAATAGAAGAGATTTTGGGGATAGAATCGAAGTGATGGGTGCTACACGTGATAGCAAGGAGGACGACAGCGTGAGCATACCGCCGTCTTTCTCCAGAACGCTGCATTCAAGCTTTCAGAGCTTAAAGCCTTCTAGTTACAGCAGGACGCTGGAGAGGAATCCTCAAGGATAATTTAGAAGATGCAATATCAGGTGGGAAACCTTCAGCAAAATTCCTTTAGCAACAAACTCTGAATTTTTTTGAGGTGTTTTATTCAGCCACCAGCCTTTCGGTAACTAGCCACTACTTTCAAATAATTAATGTGTGTATGTATTAATTTTGTAATACAAGCACTCAATTGGTCGCTCAAACACACAACGTTGTAAAAGACATTGAGTTTTGTGTGAAATGTATGAAGCTGGGTGCTAATAAACTAGACGGACGGGTTGCGTTTCATCTACATTGGTGGCAACAACTTTTATAAACTAATGTTGCTCATTCTGCGGATATTAGGCGAGCAAGAAGGATATGGCAAGGTCCTTCTAGACGAGTAAGCGTGCTGCTCTCGCTAGTTCTTCTGCGTGGGCACATAAAACTACTATGAATGAACCAAACACATTAATAAACTGACCGCTATCTACGAAGGTAGGCAAGCGGTCCTTAAATGAGATCAAGAGCATCGTGCTGGGATGTGCTAGTTCACGACAAATGCTCGGCATCACAAGTTGAAGAACAAAGTTGGAATTGTCATCATTTTAATTTGTCAAATTTATAAATTGTAGTTGACGCTAAACGAGACGGAATTATTGAGCTTTCCTGTCCCGGACCAAACACCTTGTGCTACGCCTGGTCGAAGCACGT
The DNA here is from genome assembly GCA_921007115.2 of Peronospora matthiolae. Classification (NCBI taxonomy): domain Eukaryota; phylum Oomycota; class Peronosporomycetes; order Peronosporales; family Peronosporaceae; genus Peronospora; species Peronospora matthiolae. The sequence continues at coordinate 83,160 of CAKLBY020000068.1, read as the reverse complement.
CAGTGAGGTCGTTTTCGTATCGCTTAGGGGTTTGAATAGGAGAAGAACATAATCATTTTGTACGGCACCATATTTGTATTGCCTATCCTTTATATTCTTTAGGCTACTATGACGTAGCTTCGTTGTTGTGTATTGGTTTTAATTGCTGCCTTTACTTCCTCCGTCTATCGTGCGCAATCTGGGCGGTAGCTCAAGACTATATAATGTAGTCAGCAACGAATAAGCAAATTTGGTTTTGATTTTAGGTGACAGCATAGAAAATGCGGACATGTGTGTGATTAAACGCATATTTGAGCTCGAAAACTCCCAGTCCACCTTTTGTCCAACATAAACAATTATTTTTGAAATAAAAAAAAACTTATAAAAATAATTTGTGGGTGTTAGCTGAATAACGAAAGAGTGGTGGCTAAATTAAAAAGAAGGTGGTGGCTATTTGGCGTTATCTACTGTTTTGTAGCGGTCCTATGGCAGTTGTAGTAGTGTAAATTTTTTATTACGGAAATTTTTCCATTACCTATAAAAAATAAGGAATTGTTTTTAATATTCGGTCTGGGCCAAACATCGAGCTCGACATTTTAATTAGGTGAGTGAGATTATTCACTCATAGAATTAAATATATCGGAGACACATGGCTTTATTATTAACTCCGATCGGCACACATCGCTATGTGTATACTTCGGTACGTGAAATAGAATCCATGGAGGGGATAGGTCGCGTGTCACACACTAACTTTTACTGTCACCTCTGTAAGCCAGCGGAAGTCACTGTAGCTCTCGACACTACTAATCGCCGTGTTCCAATGGTAAGACGACCCCACTCGACTCCACTGCCACGGTTGACAGGCGAATATCTGGCCATTGCGTACGCGACACTATTTTCGTCCACCTAAAGCAGTCAGCTCCACATCGATGTATCGGATGAACGGATCTGAAGTCGTAGATGGTCAATCAGACGCTGCTCGGGGCCGCCTTATTTGCTGCAAACACGACAACTTTCATCGCAATAGGGTGCTTGAACCTGATACGCAGACGATGCAAGCCATAGTGCGACATCAGATCCGTCTATAAGTTCGTAGAGAGTCTCTGCCGATACAGTTTATCCTGAACGTCGATTAAAGTGCTCATGCCCTGTACGATATCAGTGTGCTGCTGCCTGAACTACATCATCTTCGTCTCGCTGACTTAGTCTGCTTGGCTCGGCTCATTGGTCATCACGGGGTACACTTCGCAGATGGCACGTGGAATTAGATATCCAGTCCGGGGTACAGACAGGGCGCTAAAGTCGCAGGAAACGCCAGGGACCAGAAGTCTGCCATTATTATAAAGTTGACTCATCCTTTTGACTATTATAAGGAGTATAGACCGTACATAGCTGTTCGCTCCAAAAAAAAACCATCTGTAGAATGAAGGCACCAGATCAGACTGACCCCAACCTTTTGCTGGTTTCGCGACTTTGTTCAACGTTTTCGCAAAAAAGTTAAGCTGAATGATGCATATTTACGAAACACATAGTCGCTCGGTGACGGCACGGAAGAGGCTACAATCACCTAGCTGTCAAAATAGTCACTTTTTGACAAGGTTGGTGGGCTCTATACCACACCTCTCCAAACCGCTAAAGTTTATCTGCCACGCATCTGCGTGTGAACCCTTGAAGTTGGCGCAGACCTCGACACTGACAATTTACGAGGTGCATGTCTCTTTTGAATTGTATCGCTATGGCATAAATCTTTATTGTCCAAGAAATTGTCAGCTTACAAGATCTACCGAAATAGACAAGCGCCAACTAGGGCTTATCTAGTGACATATTTGGCCACAGCGAACCTTTTGACATACCAATCTATGGAAACCGGTCACTCCTGCTGTTCGGATGCATGTGAGATGAAAAGATGGCAAGAATTGGACAAAGGCTTCACCCTTTTGTTTCGCGCGTACTTGCTGCTTTACCAATCTGTTAAGCGATATTTGAGTTGTTCTATCATTTCTCTCACCACTACGTCCCGTCGCGCAATTTCGTCGAACTTGCCACTCCTCTGGGTAGTCTGGCATCGCCTAACAAGTGCTGTGCCTAGTAGATATGGTCTGAGCAGCGAATGTAGCTGCTACAACCTTGCGAAGCCACTGTCGAGGCGCCCGCCTTCGGACCAGAAGTCCTCAAAGGCCTGGCATGTATGCTTAAAAATTCAATGTCGGACTGAATTATGGTTCAAGCGCAAAAAATCGCGTGCTAACACAAAAAAAGACTTGCGTTCAGCTTGAGCTTCTTAGGAGCAACTGCTCTCATAATCCCTCCAGTAAGTTTCGTCTCTATATCCTTACATCCATAATATCACTGGCAGAAGAGAGCAAGAGAATTTAACGTTACACAATGGGTGCCAGTGGGTAAAGGAGCTATTTCCGAAATTCATCGCTACCCATCAAGCCAGCAGCTTATCACGATCGCAACGAGTCATGAAGAACGACGGCACTAGCAGCGGCACGCGCGACCTGCTACAGTACGTAATTTTTGCGGCCCTCGTCGTGATTGGCATCTTGCCCTTCCTCCTCATGCTTTGGAAAAACGTGGTGTTCCGTGAGCGGTTACGGAGCATGTTCTCATCCAGGGGCTGCAGTGTCCGTTGTCCGCGGCGCGTTCGCTACGATGAAGCCGATCTTCGGACATTGAGGGAGTTGGAGGACCCCCCACAAGGAGATCGCTTGGGTATCAACGGAGCCTACCGGATGTACCAGGCGCGGCGTTCGCGCATGTCGCTGCGTCTGGCGTCTTGGCGTGAGGACGTCAAACGCAGCGATAGGGAAGATGATCGATTGCATCGCAAGCTGGCACAGATTAAAGAGGCGTATCACCAGAGTCAAAGCGGAATGGCTGCTGCTGCTCGTGCGAATAGCAGGGAGTCACTGATCGAAGTTACGCCGACGCTCGCTGTACCATTTGACGTCCACGCCGTGCAGATCAATGACCGCGTGGATGAAACCAGCAACAGCTTATTCTTGGCAGCACTGTTTCGAACGTCAGATGTATCGAAGGATTCAGACGAGGAGTCGGTGTATGTGATGGTACCCCATTCCCCCCGGATCGAGTCCCGTGTCCAGGCATGTCGCTGTTCTCTTGGTTCTGCTGGGGAAGAAGAGGAGGAGAAAGAGGAGGTGGCGCTCTGAGAGTGCAAACTTGTGTCAACGACGTGATGTAAATAACGATGAAGTCATGCCCGTGGACAGCATGGCTACAACGTGAGGATGACGATGTGTATCGCCCATGAAGATGTATGGGTCGCAGCGTGCGAGGATGCTGTCCCTTTTTTGCGATTGAACAAATGTATACCAGGGATGGCCGATGGGACAAGAAGGTCAGTGGCACGTATTTGTTGTCATGTGTACGAGCCTATCGCCCGTTATTGTCTTCGCTATTATTTGCTCTAAAGGGTGGCCCGCGTTGTCGACTTGGTGTTCCTGCCGTCATCGGCTGAGGACGGCAGACATTCGCAAAGTTGCTAGGCCGTGTTCGAGTCGAATGGAGCGCACGTTGGGCCTGAGATTATGTCGCATAAATGGCGATCGGTTATGTCGCAGAACGGATGACTGTGAAGAGTTGTCGTGAATGGTGGAATGTTGACTACTCGTGTTATATGTTAATTATTTGTAGCTATCGGTGTCAAATGCATGGATGGGTCTTGCATGCAAACCCTATTTGACGCTTTTTGTTGTGGACGTCACAGATCCGTCACATGATTGTTCCCGTAAAAGTTAAGGGGCAGAATAGTTTGAGTCGTGTGTCAGTGGAGCAGCAAAATGAGTCAGAAGTATCGGAAACGTTCAGATGACCACGAAAGGTATCGTTATCTTGTTTTTGGTTAAAACTTGCTTTGCGCTGTATCTTGTATATATTAGCTGACACACATGGCTTGTTCCCCACCTCACGAATACGTACGAGTGATAAAGTTGCTCGCAAAGTGATGTAATAATGATGCCTGCAATGTGAAGCTGTGGCTCACGACAGGTATCGATTATTCGTGTCAAATTTGCCCGTTAAAGGTATAGTGAAGTACGGTATAAACATTGCTTAACGAACCAACCCCAACCTACAGACTTCTATTAGGTTGGCAGCGTTATATCGCCACCCACACCCTTGGCAAAGAATCCCTCGCCTAAAAAAGGGGATCGCTTAATTTACCACACCTATTTGCTATTATCACAACTAAATCCACAATTGCACCCCTAACAATCGCGGTCATGTTGTAGTCCCATTTAACTAACACGCACATTAGCCATTTAAATTCTTGCCTATGCTTTTAGATTTCTTGGCAAAAGCTGGCGCTTGTGATATCTCGTGATCGTAAAAATGACAGGTACACAGTGGCTTTCTAGCGCAAAACTTGATCATACAAACTTTTTTATGCAAGCCGCCTCTAGCATTCAGATACACAGCAGCGATGATGTAGACGCTGCATTTTGCTGAAGGTCTCCTATGCGAATGCAACTTAATTAGAATACAGAATCCGAGTAGATTAAAAAGTGAGTGTATCATATACACTAACCTTGCGCCTGGCTGTGCTAAGAGTTAAAAAAAGCCCAACGTCATGGTAAATCTTTCAACACTTTATATACTCAACGGAGCGCTGTTCGCTCACCACCTTTTTTGATAGACTTATACTGTAACAAAGCACCCTTTGTTTGGGGAACGAAACTTCACGTACACCAGTACGTGCAGAGGAAGCTAATTTACTCAGCGACTAAGCTGAGTAAAGGGGCAAAAGATAACTGTAATTCATGTGGATAAGCTATCAATATAACTTTAATCTTTATCTAACTATTTTAATCTAGACTGACGTATGACGACAACCTGCCCACCACACATTACGCGTCTAGCAGCGATTGGTGGTAATCTATTGTTGATATGTCTTACATCAAGCAATCTTTGAGCACCGCATGAATATTATCCTACAAAGGGAATAATGTTCCTTCAACACTATCCATCTCGGATAATATCGGTAGAATATTGTCATGCTAGACAATTTACCTATTGCCACCGTTTGGTGTCACTATCATGTAACGGGCCACCCCGTTACATCACCCCCCTTAACTATTAATCACCCGTTGATTGAAATAGAATTGACTGGGACAGGGACATCACCGTTGGATTACTCTGGATAGAAACCACTTGTTGGTCAAATTCCATTCATTTTCCAATCCAACGCATGGTTTTGAAACCTATGCGAGTTGCTACTGCAGCAGGAAGTCTGCTGCACGCATGCGTGAAGCCGTAGAGAGTACTTCTCACGCCTCAGCAGCAGGTGATTCGTCGTCGATTGCTGTGAACAGTCCACGTCGTGAGTCAACACGTGCGACAGGTACATTTGCTGCGTCTGCAGCGGGTACCGCGAATCGTTATATCGATGAGTCGGAAATAGAGCCCATCTACTCTGGCGAGTCGGATATGTATTCGACTCGAAGGCGAAACCACACGCCTCCGGATCACCCGGGGTGGACACTGCAAGAGGCAGGTTGACTGGCTCTGGTCAACGTGGCGGCATCATGTCCGAGATCTTCGGATCGAGCGATTGTTCCGACAAATCCTCGCCTCACGCGAGTCCATCCAGCGATAGGATGCGTGGGGATGGTGGTGATGCACCTATACATCACCACGAGCGAAGTGATTCAAGGGATCGGGGTAACAATGGTGTGAGTGCTCATGATGGAACCAATCAAGAGATCAGGGACCGAAATGTCCTGCGACACGCTCTTCAAGTGGTGTCTCCGTGGGTGCCGCCATCCAGAGAGTCGGATTTGTTGGCCGGCATGACTACCGATCGAGATCGAACCCCGTTGTTCGATTGTAGGAAGATTTGTTCACCTGATTTCAGCTCGGAAGCTATCCGTACTGAGGAAGAATTCTCCACCAATGCACCTTTCAAACATCGTTGATACAATGGTAGCCGTGTTCGAGACACCAAAGCCTTGTTGCAAGGATGGAATGCCCTCATCCACAACATCGAGTGCGTTGACCGTGAGGCCTGGCTCGGTAGACTTGATGCATCTCGCATCAGGTTTTAGAAGCGCAACCCGGACGGGTGCAATCCAAAATGCCCCGGCTATCAAGAGAGGAATGATTACCCTGTATCTCGTGTCGTGATTCGTGTACAGGTGGCCTGGATAACTCGAACCGTGGTCTTAGGTAGGACTTCCTCCCTGATGATCCCTACTGGAGGGCGCGCATCTCTTCTGAGATGGCCGAAAGGATTGAAACTTTGCAATTCCAGTACTCACGTTCGGGGAGGTCGTTTTCCGACGGCCCTTTTTCGAACGCGGCGGGTGGGTCTCGTCGTACTGCTCGACGCAACCCAGGACATCAACAATCAGCTGGGCGCGAGGCTTCCAGCTGTCCCAGGACGATGGATAGTCACGCTCGGACGAGGTAACTCGTCCAAACGCTGTTCATGTCGCGGTGGTTCGAATTACGCTCCATTAAAAAGCGGCGACCATCGCCCGAATCCACAAAAGGATGTGGTGGTGGCGGGAAAACCTGATTCGGCTCGAGGTTCGGATAAACTTGATGTTCAAGAGCTGAACCGTCTAACGGAACAGTTGCAAAATGACCTGGCTCAAAAAAGGGACTCGGCGTTATGGGCTTCAGGACCTTGTAAGGAGTAATTTAATTTTCTAATTGCACGAAAGTTCGAACGATCGTGCCGCGTTTGTGTTCGCGCAACTTGAGAACGAACATTTGACTCGTTCTCTTCATGTCGAGCTGAGTGCAGCTCGTCAAGACATCGCTGAGCTGCGTGAACAGGTCGCTTCGCTAGTCGACCAGACTGGTTCCATGAAACGGGACCACTCATAGGTGGTCTCGGCTCTCAACTGCGGAGGTGTGCTTCGCATCTCGAAACGAGATCGTACTGATAGTACGGGCGGAGTCTTCCAGCGGAAAATTGGGATGTGTACGCATCTTACGGGGCAGTTCAATCGCATATGCGTTGCCCATTCGGCGCAACACACGAAATGGACCGTTGCACTTGGGAAGCAATGGACTGCTGCACACGTTTGTCACTGCGTGTTTCTATAGGTTTACTGTAGAAAGTAAAAACTAGGTCTTCATCATCAAATGAAAGAACATTTGCTCTACCGTGTTTGTCTGCATTTCATTTCTGCTTGTCTATTGCATCTGCAACGGAGTCTTGAATGAAGCGGACAACCGCTTCGCGATTCAGCAGAAACTCCTCTGCTTTTTCATTCTTGTCAAGAGCAGTGCGCTTCGTGTGCACTGCTGAAAGGACGTTGTCTTCACCAGTTAGGGTGTCATCGTCCTCACTTTGGAAGTCATTGGCGATGCTGAACATACCAGCATCGTCGTCATCGTCATCATCGAAATTGATCGCATCGATATCGGCATCCATCACGTCGAAACTTTTTCGACGGGTGATGAGCAAGAACCAGACCATTTTTTGTTTGAGCGAGTCCACCCCCCCTTAAACTAGAGTCACACTCTAAGAAGGCGGGTAAACGTGGATAGCGTACGCCATTCACGAAGAACGGTGTATGCATTGTCAACGCATGCACCGAGTTGCTGATGGCGAATTCCGCCATCTGCAAGAATTCTCTCCAACTCGTAAACGAGTGAACTTACCTTCGAAGTACCTCTTCGAGGAAGCGGTTGACGCGTTCCGTCTGACCATCTGTTTTGGGATGGTCAGAAGTCTACATCTTCAAGCGCGTTCCAAGTAAACGGAACACGGATTGCCAGAACCTCGCTGTGAATCGGGGGTCCCCATCCGACACGAATTCACGGGGTAAGACGTGAAGTTGGAAGATAGTATCGATAAAGACATGAGCACAGCCCTGGGCTGTGATTGACTCCGGTACAGCAACAAGATGTACCATCTTGCTAAACCGATCGACGAACACAAGAGTTCCAGTATTCTTGTAAACGTCTTTAGGAAACCCAAAGACGAAGTCCATCGATACGGAATGCCAACACTCTGCCGGAATCGGTAGAGGCTGCAAGGGTGAGCGGAATGAAGGACTAGGCTTCACCCGTTGACAAACTTCTCAAGCGCGAATGTTTTTCCGCACAAACTTATAATGGTGGGGCCAGTAGAAGTCACGGCTAACCGTGGGGTATGTCTTTTCCCTACCGCGATACTCACTTGGGGTGGGGCATCGTGACACTCATAATTGATGCGCAATCGCATATCACTATGGTGGGGCATCGTGACACTCACAATTGATGCGCAATCGCAAATCGTTATGAGCGGGAACGACGACACGAGGTGCGTCACCGTTGACTGTCGTACAGTACAGCAGTTCATCACAAATCGAATACGGTACTGAAACGCTATTCAAAGCTTGACTGTATGGGTTGGATACGTGAGCCATCAATCGCAGAGGAGACTCACCTTCTGCGTATGCTTTCCGCACGTCGTCGAGCAGATTCGACGACGGAAGTCTCACCGTTAGTGTCGCTACGTGGGATCACCCCTACAGATGTGTTGAGCAGCCGTCTCAAAACGGGCCGACGCGAAAGAGCACCAGCGCCAACATTAAGTTGTCCTGGTTTAAACTCGACGGATAAGTTTTACTTCGCGAAATAAGACGCTCACCTCGCCATTCGATGCGAAAGGTGTGGACTGTTTACCGCCGTGCGTTATGAAGCATGGTCGGTGTAAACGATAAAGAGTCTATGGCCTAATCGATATACCCGAAACTTAGCCGTTTCAAATTTTATGGCAAGGAGCTCCTTGTCATCACCGGGTAAAGACGCTCAGCTGCTTGCGGCTGACGCGATTGATAACAGACGACGCGCTTAACGCCATCTTAGTCGTTCTGCATTCAAGCGAAGCCGATTGCAGAATCGCTGGCGTCACAGACCACATGGAATGGTCTATCCTGGTCTGCAATCGCCAACACAGGCGATTGCACCAAGCTTTTCTTGATACCTTTAAAAGAGTGCTGACACTCAGCACTCCATGACCTCCTCTCGTTTTTCTTTAGCAGACGATAGAGATGTACGGTCGTAGCGGCGTAGTTGCGCGAGTACTTGCGCAAGCACGCCGCCAAGCCAAGGAAATTTCGAAGTCTCTTGACGTCGACTGGCACAGGCCAGTAGCTAATCGCCTCGACCTTTTCCGGATAAGAGCGTACACCGTTTTGGAACCACGATGCAGCCAAGAAGTGGTATTTCGCTCGCTGCGAATATACACTTCTTGAGGTTCGCGAACAACTTATGCTCTCGCATTAGTGCAAGAACCTTCCGGACGTGGATTACATGAACATCCACGTCCGTCTTTCCATACATAGCCCGGCTATGAAAGAAGACAACGTCTAAATAACTCAGTGCAAAGTCGCGCACCGATCGCAACAGATTCGTAACACATTTGTTGAAAGTGGCAGCAGTGTTACTTGGCCCCTGTGGCATCACTAGCCAATCCCAGAGCATACCACTGGGGGTGCTTACTGCTGTGTACAAGATATCCCCATCACATCTGAGGATCTGGTAGAATCCATCCATCAGATTCATGGACGAAAAGATGGTACTCTTTGACATTTTCATCATTGATTACGTCCTTCCTTGGTATCGGCGTTTGAGCAGGTGCCATTGTAGCGTTCAGTAAGTTTAATGTGTGCACTATCCGCCACCCTTCTGTTGCTTTTCGCACACAGAAGGTTGGAGAGCTGTGTGGGGATGTTGGTTCTATCACACGACCAGCCGATAAACGATCTGCAAAGAATTTGTCGATTGCTGTGACCTGTTCACGAGGCAGTGGCCATTTCTTCACGACACGGTACTTCGAAGCGGGTTTCAGTTCGATCTCGTGCCGAGTGCCTTTGTCCTTAAGCAGCTCGCACGGTACGGATTCAGGTAAAACATGTCTGAATTCAATTTTATACTAATGCAAAAGATTTGTCTTCAAAGACTCCCAAGATTGAGACGTGTACCGTTCAATCCGGGTCTTCTCATCGAGGACACTCTCATCCATCGACGAGCTACTGAGAACTCGTTCGTTCTCAGCAAACACTTGTGCCGACCAAATATCGGTGTCGTACTCGTTCTCTGTGACGAGTACGCAGATCTGATTGAACTTGTCACTACGCAGATCTCGCAAGAATCTTTTTAGATTTGAGCGTTGGCAACCTGACCACCTCCGAAGCTGCCTTCGGAGGTGTAACCAGATCAAGTGTATAAGCGCCTACATTTGATCCGTCATTAACCAAGACATTTACTGTCTCGGTGCTTTCCTGGGAAGAAAACATCCGCAGGTTGTTGGAGAAAAATACCCTTCACATAGAATCCTCGAGAGTTATCACTCTGAGGAACACTGGAACTTTCTTCTACTACGTCAACTGACTGTGGGTGTACTACCACAGTCACGTCCTCTTCGATCGAATCTCTTTTAGTCGATAGGGCTTGCTTTACGACCAACTCTCTGATATTCAATCTCTCTTCAACGTGTTGTTCATCATGAACAACGTTAACCTCTCTTCTCGGATGCACCCTTCTTGGTGTGCATCCGTGTTCTAGTCCACTCGATCTCTTCGAGTGGTGAACCTGCGGCGCAGCTTGTGTCTCCACACAGATTCCGGAAGCTGGTTCCACAGTGTAGTGGCCTTCTACACTGTGATCTTTTGCAGTCATTCTAACGACCGTACCACGAGTGAGGCCATTGCACTCACTCGTAGTACATCCACACTCTTGTGGACGCTCCAAGACGTTTATCAGATGGCCATCTGATGAACAAACGGCAGGCATCTTTACGTATCGATGCTGCCAGCTAACCCGTGGCCGGTTCTTTTTAAGCCATGGTAAACTGAGGATGACATCTAATTAGTCACCCAAATCCAGTACGATGAAGTCATCATCATACTGCTTTCTTTCTAGCGTGTAGTGGATTCCCACTACACGTTTGTTCACTGTTACAGATGCGCCTGTAGCAAGGCACACCGTCATCCTCGTTGGAGGGAGCTCTCGCTCAACATAGTTGAGCCTACCATCCTCTAGCGACTGGAGTCGAATTAAACTGTTTGACGCACCACAGTCAACTAGGGCACATAGTGACATTCCACTTGTCACTTCGATCTTCAAAGTTATGAAAGACTCCTCATCACTAGGTCTAGTAACACACAGCGATTTTGTGCTGAGAGCAATCTTCGTCAAGAGTTCTGCAAATTCTCTTGACGTTGCTGGATCAGCAGGGTGCTCCGCCCCTACTGACCCTGACCGTTTTTTTGACGGTTCGACTTGTTGTTGCGGCTTAGCGACATGGTCGGACCCACGCCTCGGACACTTTCTTGGCCAAAGGCGGTCATCACGTCCTGTCTTCGGACGTGTTGCAGTGCTAGGGACACTACACTCATAGTTGTAGTGTCCAATCTTCTGACAGAGATGGCATCATGCCGTTCGCTTGTGACTCAGAGAGCGAGAGTTCTCGCTCTCGATGTAACATATGTCCATCGGTTCGGAACTTCTTGTTTCCGGTCGTCTCGTCGGACGATAGTTGGACGAGTCAGCCTGAGACTGTCTTAGGCTGGAGTCTTCTTGTTCAGCATACGCTATCACCTCTTTTAGCGCATGGAAATCCTCTTGGAACATGTAGGTCTTCACCGGTCCATTTACAAGGCCGTAGATGAACACAATGATGATTGTTTTCTCATCAACAGGGTTTTCCGTAACGCTACTCGCAAGGTAGCGCAGGTGCTGTGCGTAAGTGTGCACGTCAAGCTTACCTTGATTTAGCGTCAAGAGTGAAAGGCGTGCTCTGAACTCGGCTCTTGGCGGCTCAAACGTCTCTTTAAGCCGATACTTCAAGTTCTCCAACTACTCAAACACGTTTGGAGTCGTGAAGCTTGAGCCCTAAAGCCCAAGTCTTCACTCGTCCTGTCAAATTTGACAGGGCGAAGTTGACCTGCACTTCATCACCCTCGATGTGACGAGCCCTGCTGGCATCGTCTAACTCGACGAGCCATCTCAAAAGGGAATCTCTATCGGTTCCTTTAACCTTGAGACATCAATCTTCAAGGTTTCGGGTTGACGCATGTGCGTCGACCCGCCCATAGACTGATGAGAGCCTTGCTGTTGTAGCAAGGCTATCTTCTGAAATTCGACGGAAAGTTCCCCTTTGAGGAACTTGTTGATAGCAGCATGTTGCTGGTCTCTGCTTAGAGACTTCAACACGCCACTGATGGAGGGTTCGCCCATGAGCACCCTCGTGCGGCCGACTACCTACCATTCTGAGTCACTCAGATGGGAGTATCATTCACGTGTGACGTGAAATCTGTCGGCTTGTACGTTCAACATGAACATGTTAGACGGACACTGAGTAGTCGTTGAACGGACTACAAAGTGCTGCCAGTTGTAACGGGGCACCCTTTGTCTGGGTGCCACGAAATTTCACGTACGCTAGTACGTGCCGAGGAAGCTTACGTACTTGAACGGCTCGGTCAAGTTAAGGTAAATACAGAATTGCATTTAATACAGTTAAGCTATCAATAAACCTTCAGTCTTCATCTAACAATTTAATTTACATTAATGTATGACGACAACCTGCTCACCACTCATAACGCTCGTCTTGAAGCGATTGGCGGTTACCTTGGTTGATGTGTCGTATATCAACCAAATTTAGAGCAGCGTATAATTAATATCCTAAAGGGGAGAAAACTCCTTCAATATTATCCACCCCGGATACTATTGATAGGATATTGTCATGCTAGACATATTCCCTATTGACACCGTTTGGTGTCAATATCATGTTCCGGGATACCCCGTTTCAATGCGGACATCTCATGCATTGTGAAGGACATCTTTGGTCAATAAGTTTCTTTTGAAATTGACTCAAGTATGTATTGTGATTATGTAACGGGACACCCTGAAGCTTGTACTGATGACAGTACAAGCTACTTATTCTGACGACAGAATTAGGCGGTGCCTCGAAACTTCACGTACACTCGTACGTGCAGAGGAATACGGTAAGAAGAAGCGAGTACTTGGTTAGAGTAAAAAGTAGAACTGCATTTATCATAGTTAATGTCTACAAAAAATCACTATTTATCTTCATCTAACTATGTCTGAACACATATGTGTATATCAACTATCTGCTCACCACTCATTGCGTGCGTCTGTCGTGGCGCGTCTTCGTTGGTTGATATAATGGCCTATATCAACCAATTAGGAACTACTCGTAAGTGCTACAGATTATTTGTCCTTATGACAATATTCTGAGAATATAACTCTTATAGTTATATTCTATTAACAATTTCTTATAAATTGTTATGTAACGATTCACCCCGTTACATCACCCCCCCTTAACCATCAGTCACTTTAGTGACTGATTGACTAAATGGATACTCGTCCCAAATCATTTGGGACAGGGTTTGCACTTGTTGGTCCGCGTCCACTTTCCAACATCTCATCGCATGGTAAACAAGCCCATGCGATGCGCGAGCAAGGCCGCCGAGAGCGCGTTCGCGCGTCTCTGTGCGGACGCCGAAGCAGAAACTACAGCAACTGATGTCTCATCGGTTGCTGAAGCGACTCAGCCTGTGTCACTTGGTGATGCAGGCGCTGTTCATGAAGACACTCATGTCTTCACCGAGTATGAGCTCGGTGTCTCATACTCTCCTGATACGGAAGACGGATCCGTATCGATGGCGATCGAATCCAAGCCGCCTGCCAAGCGTGGCATGGATGATGCTATGCGTCGTAGCATCTTTGGTTCATATGACAAATCAGATGAACCATCGCCAAAGCGAAGGCGCTCGAGGTCGCGAGATTCGGGCGCTAATAGTGGTGTCGGTTCTCCTATGGACACCACTTCACAGCGAGGTGCCAGTACTTCTGTCGGCTCGTCGCGGGAAGAGCGGGACCGCAATGTGTTGCGTCTCGCTCCAGAAAAGAAGGCATGGATGCCTCCTAAATCCGTCATGGATCGCTTATCGGCAACGACGAGTGATCGTTATCGAACACGATTGTTCGATTCGTCAAGGATTCATCACCTTGACCCCAGCGCGAAAAACTATCGCGCTGAGAATGAATTCTTCATCGATGCTTTCTTTAGACATCGATGGTACAGTGGAAATCACAAACGTGATGGTCCCTCACTACTTCAAGCGTGGAACGCCTACATCCATAACCTTGAGGATGTAGGTCGTGACGCTTGGAACGACAAGCTTATCAAAGCTCGTGACAAGTTTGAAAAGCGAACCCCGACTGGTGCACGCTACAAGCTGCATCGTCTGTCAAGGGAGAAAGGATTACCCTGCATCGTCTGTCAAGGGAGAAGGGATTACCCTGCCTCTCTTGGGGAGACTCGTGCCCACGTTGTGTGAATAACTCTGCACGAGCACCTATGGAGGCTTACCTCCTTACTAGCCCGTGGTGGCGCGTACGTATCTCTACTGAGATGTACGAAGGGATTGACAACCTGAAATCCCTTTACGACCGTGCCGGGAAGACTTTCTTCGGCGGTCCTTTTGCGGCACAGGATGTGCCGCGTCGTACTGCTCGAATCGACCCAGTACGTCAACTATCAGTTGGGAGCGGGGCTCCCAAGAATCCCAGGACGGGGGATAGCCGCGCCACCGGACGAGATAACTCGTCCGACGTCCGTTCACGTCGCGGTGGTTCAACAGCTGCTCAACTAGATAGCGCTGGCCACCGCGAGAGTCCTCTAATCGAGGTGGAGGAGGAGGAAAGACGCTCTCCACACGATCATGGGGATCGGTGTGTTCCCGAGAGCTTCTTTGATCGCGAAACGCTTGCATTACGTGATGATCTCGAACATGAGCGGGACAGGCGTCTCCAACTGGCGGACGCTGTCTTGAAGCATCGAGCTGAGTTTGCCTTTGCTCAGCTTGAGAACGAGAGATTTCTGACATCTCTTCGTGACGAGCTAAGAGTAGCTCGTGGGATTGTTGATCGGTCTCGGGATGAGATAAGTGCTCTTCTCACCCTTGTCGATGCCCACCATCGGGAGCACAAGGCCCTCTGTGAGATGCTTGAACGCAAGGTCGTTTTCATCGGAAGAAGCAGCATACTGATGGTACGGCTTAAGCCGACCAACGTAAAACGTGGGATGCGTTCGCATCTTACGTGGCAACCCGATCGTGTATGCATTGCCTAGGCGGTGCAATACACGAAATGGGCCGATGTACTTGGGTAGAAGTTTACTACTACCCAAGTTAGTCACTACGTGCTTTGGTGGATTAACCGTAGACATTAGGACTAAGTCACCTTAATTTAACAATAGAGAGTTTTCCATTCCATTCTTGTCTGCGTTTTGCTTTTGCTTATCCACCGCTTCGGCGATGGAGTCTTGCACAAAACGAACTACCGTTTCACGAGCCAGTATGAACTCATCTGATGACTCGTTAGCTTCAGTGCGCTGTGAGTGCACTGCAGCAACATCAACCTTTTCTTTAGTGAGGGCTTCCGCACTCTCACTGGGATCATTGTCTTCAGTGAGGGCTTCCGCACTCTCACTGGAATCATCTTCTTCGATATCGATGTTATCAATATCGGCATCAAACGCAATGACCTCTTCGTCAGAGCGTGATGAGCGTGAACCAAATCGGTTTTTGCTCGCGCGAGTCCCCCCCTCTTAAACCATAGTTACACTCTAGCAAGGTGGGTACACGCGGATGGCGCAAGCCATTCACGTAAAACGGTGTATGTGTCGTGGACGCATGCACCGAGTTGTTGATGGCAAACTCTACCATCGGCAAAAACTCACTCCAACTCTTAAAGGAGTGTACGTATCCTCGAAGTATCTCTTCAAGGACACGATTGGCACGTTCCGTCTGACCATCTGACTCTGGATGATCAGATGTTGACATCTTCAAGCGCGTTCCGAGTGATTTGAACACGGAACGCCAGAAATCAGCTGTGAAGCGTAGATCTCTGTCTGATACGAGTTCACGGGGCAACCCATGAAGTCGAAAGATGGTGTCAAAAAAGACACAAGCACATCCACTTGCCGTGATTAAATCTGGTACAGCCACTAGGTGTACCATCTTGCTGAATCTGTCAACAAATACGAGAATACCCGTATCCTTGCGTGCGTCTTTGGGTAACCCGAAAACGAAATTCATTGAGATGGATTCACAGCACTCAGCCGGAACCGGTAGAGGCTGTGAAGGTGCACGCAGTGAAGGACTTGACTTCACTCGTTGACAGACTTCGCATGCGCGAACATACTTTCGCAAAAACTGATACTGGCGGGGCCAGTAAAAGTCTCGACTTACCGTGAGATATGTTTTCTCCCGGCCACTATGTCCTCTTATAGGAGCATCGTGATACTCGAACATGATCCGCAAACGCAGATCAGTATCATCTGGAATGACAACACGTGGTGTGTCACCAGAAACGGCTGTATAGTACAGTAAACCGTTACGAGTAGTGTATCGATCTGATGCAGATCGATACGCAGACGACAATCGTTTCAACGATTCTCGGGATGGTTGTGAGAGATGTTTCAACAACTTCACAATCTCACCATCTTGGGCGTATGCCCGCCTCACATCATCATGTAACGTTGAAGATGGTATTGTGGTTGTCACAACCGCAACTGTGGCTGTCTCACTGTTGGGTTTCGCGACTGTTTCAAAGTCGGGACGACGTGAGAGTGCATCAGCGACGACATTAAGTCATCCTGGTTTGTACTCGACCTTAAAGTTGTATTCTGCAAAGAATGACAACCACCGCGCCATTCGTTGCAAAAGGCGCGGGCTGTTCACTGCCGTGCGTAATGACGCATGGTCAGTGTAAACAATGAAGGGTCTATCTCCTAATAGATAGACTCTGAACTTCGCGAGTGCATACTTCATGGCAAGGAGTTCCTTGTCATGCACTGGATAGTTCCGCTCAGCTGGTTGCAGCTGACGCGACTGATAGCAGACTGCGTGTTCAACGCCTTCAAGATCGTACTGCATTAATGCACAGCCGATTGCGAAATCGCTGGCATCACAGACCACACATGAAATGGCCTGTCCTGATAGGCTGTTGCTAGGACTGTGGATTGTATCAAGCTCTGCTTGATACCATCAAAGGAGCGCTGACATTCAGCGTTCCATAACCACCTCTCGTTCTTTTTCTACAAACGAGAGAGGTGCACAGTCATCTCGGCGTAATTGCGTGAATACTTATGCAAATACGCCGCTAGCTTAAGGAGTTTTCGAAGACCTTTGACATCAACCGGCACAGGCCAGTCGGTGATCGCCTTGATCTTTTCGGGATCAGGACGTGCACCGTTCTTACCAACGATGCACCCAAGAAGTGGTATTTCGCTTGCTGCAAATATACACTTCCTGAGATTTGCATACAATTGGTGCTTTCGCAGGATTGTAAGAACCTGTCGGACGTGGTATCTGTGAACCTCAACGTCCGACTTTCCATCCATAGCTCGACTATGGATGAGTACGTCATCGAAATAACTTGGCGCGAATTCTCGCACTGGTCTCAACAGATGTGATACACAGATGTGATACAAATCTGTCGAACGTGGAAGGGGCATTACTGAGCCCTTGTGGCATTACTAGCCATTCCCAGAGCATGCCGCTAGGCGTGCTCACTGCGGTACAGGGTATATCCCG
The DNA here is from genome assembly GCA_921007115.2 of Peronospora matthiolae. Taxonomy (NCBI): domain Eukaryota; phylum Oomycota; class Peronosporomycetes; order Peronosporales; family Peronosporaceae; genus Peronospora; species Peronospora matthiolae. The sequence goes on along the minus strand of CAKLBY020000068.1, from coordinate 65,590 downwards.
TTCTCACATAAGGATTTGATAGAAGCCATCCATCAAATCCATGGACGAAAAGATGGTACTCTTTGACATACCATCAATGATTACGTCCTTCCTTGGTATCGGCGTCTGAGCCGGTACCGTTGCAGCATTCAACTTGTTAAATGCATGCACTATCCGCCACCCTCCTGTTGCTTTTCGCACACAGAAGGTCGGAGAGCTATGTGGGGAAGTTGATTCCCTCACATGGCCCGCAGCTAAACGATCGGCAAAGAACTTGTCGATCGCAAGTACTTGTTCACGAGGCAGTGGCCACTGCTTCATGACACAGTACTTCGAGCCTGGTTTAAGCTCGACCTCGTGTCGAATACCTTTATCCTTCGGTAATTCGCACGGAACAGTTTCAGGGAATACATCCTTGAATTCAACCAAATCTTCATAGAGAGGATTTTTCTTGAGCGATTCCCACGATTGGGAGTCATATCGCTCAATTCGTGTCTTTTCATCTAGGACACTCTCGTCCATAGATGAACTACTGAGAACTATCTCGTTCTCAGTGAACACTGTTGCTGACCTTATGTCGGTTACACACTCGTCATCAGCGACGAGTACGCAGACCTGCTTGACTTTGCCACTACGCATATCACGCAAGAACCTTTTATGTTCGAGCGTTGGCAACTGAGTGATCTCCGAAGTCAACTTCGGAGGCGCAATCAGATCAAGTGTATAAGCGCCTACACTTGATCCGTTATTGACTATGACATTCAATGTCTCTGTCATTTCCTGGGGACTTTTTCCCTCAGGCTTCGAAAGACTTGTTCCTTCGGCTTCCCGGGCACTTATTCCCTCGGGTTTCGGGGAACTAATTCCGCCGTATTTGTAATATCGGGACTAGTTCCCTGAACTTCCTCTAGCTGTGGTTGCGCAACCACAGCGAGATCCTGCGAAAGACTCTCCAGTCAATCTAGGATTATCGTTTCGCTTAACCTGAGCGATCGGTTGTTTCTCTTCTAGATGTTCCCCTCTAAGGATACATCTTTTTCCCGGTCCACTCGACTTATTCGAGTGGTGGACCTTCGGCGCAGCCAGTGTTTCCTCACAGGGGCCGGAATTTTGCTCCGAAGTGTAACTGTTTGTTACACTAAGGTTTTGTGCAGTCGTACTAACGACCGTACCACAAGTGAGGCCATTGCACTCACTCGTAGCACATCCACACGCTTGTGGACGCTCCGAAACGTTCATCAGATGGCCATCTGATGAACAAGCGGCAGGCATCGTTACTGTTCGATGTTGCCAGGTTACCCGTGGTTCGTACCTTCTGAGCCACGGTATTACAAGGATGACATCAAATTTATCATCAAAATCTAATACGATAAAGTCATCGTCATATTGGGTATCTTCTAGCGTATAGTGGATCTTCACTATACGCTTCATGACGGTTACGGATGCGCCTGTCGCAAGACGTACCGTCATCCTCGTAGGTGGTGTGTCACATTCACTGAACTTAAAGTGACCATCTTCTAGCGATTGGCGTTGCTCAAAATTGTTGGACGCCCCACAATCGACTAGAGCTCGAAGGGACAAATTATTTGTCACTTCGAGTTTTAAGGTAATGAGTGAGATCTCATTACCTAGACCAGCAACGCACAACGTTTGTGTGTTGGGAGCAACCTTCATCAAGGGGCCTACAAATTCTCCTGACGTTGCTGGACCAGTAGGGTGCACCGCACCTACTGATCCTGTCCGTTTTTCGACGGTCCATACCGTTGTTGCGTCTTTGCACCAACTGCGGACCCGCGACCCTGCCCCTTTCTCATGGGTGGACGGTCATTACTCCCAGTGTCGCGATACATTGGACGAGAGGCACTACACTCGTAAGTGTAGTGTCCTGTCTTTTGATATCTGTTGCATCTCTGCAGCTTCTTGTAGTCTGTAGAGCGAGCCTTCTCGCTCTCTACATAACAGAGTTCCATCGGCTCTGGACCTCCACTGTCATATCGTCTCGGTGGACGATATGATGTCGAGCTGGCGCAAGCCTGTCTCAGACTGAAGTCTTCCTGTTCCGCAATGGATATGGCTTGTTCTAGTGAATCTAGTTCAAGCCGGAACATGTGAGTCTTGACGGGAACATCCGCAAGACCCTGCATGAACACCGAAACCAACGTGTGTTCATCCACCGGATTGGAACTTATACAACTCGTGAGATTTCGTATATGTTGCGCGTAAGCGTGCACATCACGCTTACCCTGCTTGAGCTCCAAGAGTTCGGTTCGAGCTCTGAGCTCAGCTCTAGGCGGTTCAAACGTTTATCTGAGCCGCGACTTGAAGACTTCCAACGACCCAAACGCACATGGGTCGTGTAACATGAGCCCCAGTGCCCAGGTCTTTGCACGTCCTGCCAGATTTGACTGGGCAAATGCAACTTGCATATCCCCGTCGTCGATGCGAAGCGCCCTTACGGCGCCGTCCAATTCGACAAACCATCTCAAGAGGGAGTCCTCTTCGACCCCCCTATACTTAGAGATGTCAATCTTCAAGGTTTCGGGTCGACGCGAGTTCATCGACCCGCCAGCAGCAGCCTGCTGCTGTCTCAACAGTTCAAACTGTTGAGCACCCTGTTCTCTCAACAACTCTGCTTGTTGAGAACCTTGTTGGTGAAGCAAGGCTACTTTCTCGCGTTCTGCGTCAAGTTCATTTTGAATGAACTTGGCGATAGTAGCATGTTGGGCGTCTCTATTGAGAGCCTCTAGCATGACGCTAACAGCATGGATGCCCATGGTCGAACCCATTCGTTCAACCGCATCCCATTCGACATCGCTCAAATGGGAGTAGCCGTCACGCGTAGCGTGAAAGCTTTGGTCATCTTCATCATCCAACATATTCATGTTAGATGTGAACGTGGTCCTTAGACGGACTACGAAGTGCTACCAGGTGTAACGGGGCACCCTGAAGCTTGTACTGGTGACAGTACAAGCTACTTATTCTGATAACAGAATAAGGCGGTGCCTCGTAACTTCACGTACACTCGTACGTGCAGAGGAAGACGGTAAGAAGAAGCGAGTACTTGGTTAAAGTAAAAAGCAGAACTGCATTTATCATAGTTAATGTCTGCAATAAATCACTATTTATCCTCATCTAACTATGTCTGAATACAAATGTGCATATCAACTATCTGCTCACCACTCATTGCGTGCGTCTGTCGTGGCGCGTCTTCGTTGGTTGATATAATGGCCTATGTCAACCAATTAGGAACTACTCGTAAGTGCTGCAGAATATTTGTCCTTATGACAATATTCTGAGAATTTAATTCTTGTAGTTAAAATCGATTAACAATTTCTTATAAATTGTTATCTAACGATTCACCCCGTTACACGGATAAGTAAAACCGCAAAATCTTTCGTGACAGCAACACATGTACCCGAAGTCAAGACGTCAAGTGGGTCTACAAACCCAGATCTTTTACCTTGTCATAATGAATAGAATTTTTCTTTTATTTAATCACTGTCGACAAAAAAGACAATGTTCATTACTGGTTTGTCTGGACCGTACCCAGGACGATCTTCACCAAACTTAAATCCTATGCCCACTGATTCAAGTGACTTTGAATGTAATAAGCGTGTTTTACGTTTTTTCTCTAAAGACTACGACCTTGTATACGACACAGCATCAGATAGTTTCCTGATTATTTTTCTCGATTGAGTACTGGAAATATAGCGCATGATTGCGTGTTCTAAAAACATCAGTGCATGCTTACATATTAACACACAATCTAAAACAAAAACGATGGTTCATGAGCAAAAATATTAATCTTGCGCCGTGCTACAGCATCGTCGTTAAAGTTCGCCTTTGCTATATCTCAATCTTAGTCACGACCATTCAAAGTGGTCAGAACGTCCGTACTTTGTGACGCTAAGCAATGAGCGTGCGAATAGCTTTTACAAAAATGAACACACTGTTACACGGCTGAGGCCTCCCGACTTCAACATTTGCATAGTGTCCACATATTCACTCCTATGGGGTATGGCTGCAATGCCTCATGGCGCCATAGAGCAATTGCCACATGTCTCTTCTGGAGAGAGGCAAGAGCCAATCCAGACCTTAATACAGCCGGTCACCCATCGTGGCGCCATACACCAGGATAAACTACTACTGGTACAGACCGAGCAGACCCAGCTTGTCCGTTACTATAGCGCGCTCATGGCGTCCAACAAATCCTGCTTTTACTTGCAACATCAGTAGCACTGATGACCCCGCAGCTCGTCCTCGTTCAGCATCCGGTGTAGCTCGTCCTTATCTAGCATACGGTACAGTGTTTACCCGTTTAGCTTGCAAAGCAACTCGTCCTCGATCAGCATCCACACGATCGCCATCGCTGTGTTAATCAGGTTCAGTCTGTTTTTTAATATTGGCGCCACAGCAGACGGATCCTGTTCTGTCCACCGACGTCTTGCGCCTTACCCGATATTTTATGTACTCCGCCGTCAGACGTTAGATCATATCACCGAGCTAAAGCCACAAATTCAGTTAGACTGCTGTCCTCCATCAGATACACAAAACAGAGTAAAAAGTGCCAGGGTTCGTATTTCTATCTAATTTAATTTTATGTTATGCAGCCATCGACACCTCTTCACGTACCGATAGTTTGTATAGTCGTGACCACTTATCCCAGCTTGAGCTTGTACAATATCGTGGTCAACTAGCAGCGTCAAGACCGACCATGAGGATGCTCATCTCCCTCTTGCCGCAAAGGCGCTTGAAAAGCGTTTGAAAATGCCATTCCCATATTTGCTGACTTTGTGTCTTGGCGCCTATACATTGGGAGACGGCCATCTTTTGCTACCGGTATCCTTTTAGTAAGCAGTGCGCGCGGACTCGGAAATGTGCTATTCGCTCCGAATTCATCCACTTAGTACCTGCAAGATCTATCACTTTACCATTCGCCGAATAATTCGATTTGTTGTATTTTTACAGTCAAAACAACCTTTTAAATAGTTGGCACGAAATTTGGGCACGATGCAATTTTTTTTTGGGTACGGTCCAGACGAATCTATTAGTTACACATACATTGAAGAAGCTCGAGACAACATAACTTTTAAAGCCGATCGCGATGGACCACGCTTGGTCCCCCTGGGTATAATCTTGCGATATAAACAGAAGGTCAAAATCAGAAACGACAGTTTTTGTGATACTTGCAGCACTGTTAGCTGTACAAAACTGCTTTGGGCGTTGCCTTCAAAGACCGATTGATCGAGCCTCTACCATTTTTCCCGCTTACCTTTCCCTCGGTCTCGCATACATGTTGTCTCGGTCTTTCACTCGCATGCTGTCTCTTTCCAAATATTACGATTCCCACTACATCTTTAATATCAGACTACAAAAGAACCTCAGCCACTTGACTCCTCCTGCCGTTTATCTACGTCCTGGAAATCCATTAGATGGCCGTCCAGCATCGCAATGAAACGCTCATATTCTTCCAGCTTTTGCTTAAAGCCCGTCATCTGTTCTCTCAATTCGTGCATCTCGTCGCGCACAGCCGAGTACTTCTTTTGCAGCTCAGCGATCTGGGACTGCTCGATCTCCGCCACATTCGTATCACTTTTCACCGTCATCCCTTCACTTTGCTGCTGCTTGCCTTGCTCTTCCCGCTTCAATTTCGCAGCAATTAGCTCTTTGTACTCAAGCTCAAGTGCCTGGGCGGTTGTCTGCAATTCCAAAATATTCCGCTGCAGTACAAAATGTCAAAATGTGTTGGCGTCAGTAACAATGGGACGTCTATCTGCCATTCATTTTACTCGTCAGACAAAAAAAGTCACACCTTTTTGCGCTCGCGGGACTTTCGCTTGAGCTCGCGCTGCTTGCGCTTCCGCTCAACTTCTACGACGCCCAGGTCCGGCGCAGCATGTTGTTCATGTTTTAGTTCTTGGCTAGCCATGACCGGTTTGAGAAAAGTAACAGAATGACCAATCTAGCCTTGGTCCAGCGTCAGCATGCCCAAATGCAACAAAGACGCGGAAGAAAAAGACGCGCTGCTTCGGTGCTTAAGCAAGCGTTTCGCATGTGCTCGAGCAGCACCTTGCGACACCAAGCGCACAATGGTTTACTACCAGTCACAGTGCTCTGCACCGATCCGAGCGACGCAGCTGGATTCTCTACGCTAGTATAGACTTGAGAATGGAAAAACATAATCGGAGATGCGACTTGAGATTTGAAATTGGCTCTAAGGCCAATGTGCGCGCCCATTGATTCGGCCGGTCGGAGCTGGTGCTTGCGCATACACTTGTAATATCGAAGGCTCGAACGGCAATTTGAGCTCCTCGGCTGTGCCCAGTCAAATCTTCCAGGCACTCTGAGCGGGCAGAAAGCAGCATTTGATGCCTCTGCGATGACTCTCGTCAGTAGCAACCCAATCTGAACGGCCAGCTGTTTGATGATGACCGCCTCCAACGCTGAAGAAACTTCAGCTGCTGACTCTTTGACCGCGCTCTGATGATGATGATAGAGTACTCGTCAGCAGCTTTTGCGACCACTCAAAGAACCCCATTCTAAAATAGGTTCTTTTTTGTGCAGAACCACGTCATCGACGAAGCAAAAGTCCCGTATACATTGCTGGTTAGTGGGACCTTTGGCTGTGTGCCTGGATCGCATCGAGCGGGGTATGTCCTTTGCAAAAATGTCATCGCTCAGAACTAGTGGCGAGATACCTTTTCTGGAGCAGGGAGTGATGTTTCGCGCGCTGATGGTGGAAAAGTGCGACGCGACGGCGAAGTGCAAGACACAAAAGCGATCGTCATGTTGTTGCATGTGGTAATAGAACGAACGCTCTCAAAGATTACGGACAATACGCGCAATCTGATTGCGCGACGAAACTGGCAATAATTGCTACCTGAGGTCAGATAAATATGACCGCTAATGCTATAATATTGTCCAGTGTCGCTTTTTAAGCGCCTCATTTGTAAGTCTGCCGACGCCTTATCGTCTTACATAATAATTGTGCATGTGATCGAGAGAGGAATGAGTGCAGGTCTTTGGTAACTTGTGCAGAATTAAGATATCTACGCTGTGCGTTGATCACCCTCTTGCATGTCTCGTTATACAGGGGAGTATGCTAAAGCGCGCAAATATATTGTGCAGAGTTTGAAAAGCAGGACGCAAATAATGTGTAAAGACTTTAGTTTGCTGATGTACGCATTGGTTCAAAGACCAGCACGGCAAGCAAAAGGCTGATCGCAATTGCTGAGCCATAAACAGATGCTGTATTCACCCGTTTATTGCACCAGATGCAATATGCGACATGAGGGAAGGAGGTCCGTGCCCAAACTGAATTTCTGATAAGTTGTTGATTGAATCACTCGCACCGGCAGCCGTGCGCATGACCCAAAGCGGTATGCGTATCTCAATTTAAATCAGCACGACTCGAAAGAAGCGGTCTAAATGATAATGTGGGCGACAACAGGAAGTAATCCAGCGCCGTAATGCACAGCATGTTACTCTTGCGTGCTCATTATTTGTGCAAGCTTAAGTCCGAGAAGGATATTTCGTCAGCAACGAACAGGTAGACGCGCTTAGGCGGATGCGTTACACCACTAAGGTGGAAAAGATAGTGAATACCACTTAATCAACGTTACGACCTGCTGAGCGAGTCTCTTGAAGTTTCGTGTGCTGTAACGGGGTGAATCGTTACATAACAATTTATAAGAAATTGTTAATAGAATATAACTATAAGAGTTATATTCTCAGAATATTGTCATAAGGACAATATTCGGTAGCACTTCCAAGTAGTTCCTAATTGGTTGATATAGGCCATTATATCAACCAACGAAGACGCGCCACGACAGACGCACGCAATGAGTGGTGAGCAGATAACTGATTTACACATTTGTATTTAGACATAGTTAGATGAAGATAAATAGTGATTTATTGCAGACATTAACTATTATAAATACAGTTCTACTTTTTACTCTAACCAAGTACTCGCTTCTTCTTACCGTCTTCCTCTGCACGTACGAGTGTACGTGAAGTTACGAGGCACCGCCTTATTCTGTTATCAGAATAAGTAGCTTGTACTGTCACCAGTACAAGCTTCAGGGTGCCCCGTTACACCTGGTAGCACTTCGTAGTCCGTCCAAGGACCACGTTCACATCCAACATGAATATGTTGGATGATGAAGATGACCAAAGCTTTCACGCTACGCGTGACGGCTACTCCCATTTGAGCGATGTCGAATGGGATGCGGTTGAACGAATGGGTTCGACCATGGGCATCCATGCTGTTAGCGTCATGCTAGAGGCTCTCAATAGAGATGCCCAACATGCTACTATCGCCAAGTTCATTCAAAATGAACTTGACGCAGAACGCGAGAAAGTAGCCTTGCTTCACCAACAAGGTTCTCAACAAGCAGAGTTGTTGAGAGAACAAGGTGCTCAACAGTTTGAACTGTTGAGACAGCAGCAGGCTGCTGCTGGCGGGTCGATGCACTCGCGTCGGCCCGAGACTTTGAAGATTGACATCTCAAAGTATAGGGGGGTCGAAGAAGACTCCCTCTTGAGATGGTTCGTCGAATTGGACGACGCTATAATGGCGCGTCGCATCGACGACGGGGATATGCAAGTTGCATTTGCCCAGTCAAATCTGGCAGGACGTGCCAAGACTTGGGCACTGGGGCTCAAGCTGCACGACCCATACGCGTTTGGGTCGTTGGAAGTCTTCAAGTCGCGGCTCAGACAAACGTTTGAACCGCCTAGAGCTGAGTTCAGAGCTCGAACCGAACTCTTGAAGCTCAAGCAGGGTAAGCGTGATGTGCACGCTTACGCTCAACATATACGACATCTCACGAGTTGTATAAGTTCCAATCCGGTGGATGAACACACGTTGGTTTCGGTGTTCATGCAGGGTCTTGCGGATGGTCCCGTCAAGACTCACCTGTTCCGGCTTGAACTAGATTCACTAGAACAAGCCATTTCAATTGCGGAGCAGGAAGACTTCAGTCTGAGACAGGCTCGCGCCAGCTCGACATCATATCGTCAACCGAGACGATATGACAACGGAGGTCCAGAGCCGATGGAACTCTGTTATGTAGAGAGCGAGAAGGCTCGCTCTACAGGCTACAAGAAGTTGCAGAGATGCAACAGATGTCAAAAGACAGGACACTACGCTTACGAGTGTAGTGCCCCTCGTCCAGTGTCTCGCGACACTGGGCGTAGTGACCGTCCACCCATGAGAAAGGGGCAGGGACGAGGGTCCGCAGTTGGTGCAAAGACGCAACAACGGGATGGACCGTCGAAAAACGGACAGGATCAGTAGGTGCGGAGCACCCTACTGATCCAGCAACGTCAAGAGAATTTGTAGGCCTCTTGATGAAGGTTGCTCCCAACACACAGACATTGTGCGTTGCTGCTCTAGGTAATGAGATCTCACTCATTACCTTGAAACTCGAAGTGACGAATAAGTTGTCCCTTCGAGCTCTAGTCGATTGTGGGGCGTCCAACAATTTTGTGCGACGCCAATCGCTAGAAGATGGTCACTTTAAATTCAGTGAATGTGACACACCACCTACGAGGATGACGGTACGTCTTGCGACAGGCGCATCCGTAACCGTCATGAAGCGTATAGTGAAGATTCACTATACGCTAGAAGATACCCAATACGACGATGACTTTATCGTATTGGATTTGGATGACAAATTTGATGTCATCCTTGGAATACCGTGGCTCAGAAGGTACGAACCACGGATAAACTGGCAACATCGAACAGTAACGATGCCTGCCGCTTGTTCATCAGATGGCCATCTGATGAACGTTTTGGAGCGTCCACAAGCGTGTGGATGTACTACGAGTGAGTGCGATGGCCTCACTTGTGGTACGGTCGTTAGTACGACTGCACAAAACCTTAGTGTACCAAACGGTTACACTTCGGAGCAAAGTTCCGGCGGCTGTGAGGAAACACAGGCTGCGCCGAAGGTCCACCACTCGAATAAGTCGGGTGGACTGGGACAAAGATGTATCCCTAGAGGGGAACATCTAGAAGAGAAACAATCGATCGCTCAGGTTAAGCGAAACGATAATCCTAGATCGACTGGAGAGTCTTTCGTAGAGGATCTCGCTGTGGTTGCGCAACCCCAGCTAGAGGAAGTAAAGGGAATAAGTCCCAAGATTACAAATACGGCGGAAATAAGTTCCCCGAAACCCGCGGGAATAAGTCCCCGGGAAGACGAAGGAATAAGTCCTTCGAAGCCTGAGGGAATAAGTCCCCAGGAAATGACAGAGACATTGAATGTCATAGTCAATAACGGATCATGTGTAGGCGCTTATACACTTGATCTGATTGCGCCTCCGAAGTTAACTTCGGAGATCACTCAGTTGCCAACGCTCGAACATAAAAGATTCTTGCGTGATCTGCGTAGTGGCAAAGTCAAGCAGATCTGCATACTCGTCGCTGAAGACGAGTATGTAACCGACATAAGGTCAGCAACAGTGTTTACTGAGAACGAGAGAGTTCTCAGTAGTTCATCTATGGACGAGAGTGTCCTAGATGAAAAGACACGAATTGAGCGATATGAGTCCCAATCATGGGAATCGCTCAAGGAAAATCCTCTCTATGAAGATTTAGTTGAATTCAAGGATGTATTCCCTGAAACTGTTCCGTGCGAATTACCGAAGGATAAAGGTATTCGACACGAAGTCGAGCTTAAACCAGGCTCGAAGTACTGTGTCATGAAGCAGTGGCCACTGCCTCGTGAACAAGTACTTGCGATCGACAAGTTCTTTGCCGATCGTTTAGCAGCGGGCCATGTGAGGGAATCAACTTCCCCACATAGCTCTCCGACCTTCTGTGTGCGAAAAGCAACAGGAGGGTGGCGGATAGTGCACGCGTTTAACAAATTGAACGCTGCAACGGTACCGGCTCAGACGCCGATACCGAGGAAGGACGTAATCATTGATGGTATGTCAAAGAGTACCATCTTTTCGTCCATGGATTTGATGGATGGCTTCTATCAAATCCTAATGCGGGAACGGGATATACCCTATACCGCAGTTAGCACGCCTAGCGGCATGCTCTGGGAATGGCTAGTAATGCCACAAGGGCTCAGTAATGCCCCTGCCACGTTCAACAGGTGTGTATCACATCTGTTGAGGCCAGTACGAGAATTCGCGCCGAGTTATTTCGATGACGTATTCATCCATAGTCGAGCTATGGATGGAAAGTCGGACGTTGAGGTTCACAAGTACCACGTCCGACAAGTTCTTACAATCATGCGAAAGCATCAATTGTATGCAAACCTCAAGAAGTTTATATTTGCAGCAAGCGAAATACCACTTCTTGGGTGCATCGTTGGTAAGAACGGTGTACGTCCTGATCCCGAAAAGATCAAGGCGATCACCGACTGGCCCGTGCCGGTCGATGTCAAAGGTCTTCGAAAATTCCTTGGGCTAGCGGCGTATTTGCATAAGTATTCACGCAATTACGCCGAGATGACTGTATACCTCTCTCGTTTGTTGAAAAAGAACGAGAGGTGGTTATGGAACGCTGAATGTCAACGCTCCTTTGAGGGTATCAAGCAGAGCTTGATACAATCCCCAGTCCTAGCAATAGCCGATCAGGACAGGCCATTTCATGTGGTCTGTGATGCCAGCGATTTCGCAATCGGCTGTGCATTAATGCAGTACGACCTTGAAGGCGTTGAACGCGTCGTCTGCTATCAGTCGCGTCAGCTGCAACCAGCTGAGCGGAACTATCCAGTGCATGACAAGGAACTCCTTGCCATGAAGTATGCACTCGCGAAGTTCAGAGTCTATCTATTAGGAGATAGACCCTTCGTTGTTTACACTGACCATGCGTCCTTACGCACGGCAGTGAACAGCCCGCACCTTTCACAACGAATGGCGCGGTGGTTGTCATTCTTTGCAGAATACAACTTTACGGTCGAGTACAAACCAGGATGACTTAATGTCGTCGCTGATGCACTCTCACGTCGTCCCGACTTTGAAACAGTCGCGAAACCCAACAGTGAGACAGTCACTGTTGCGGTTATGACATCCTCAGTTCCATCTACAACGTTGTATGATGATGTGAGGCGGGCATACGCCCAAGATGGTGAGATAGTGAAGTTGTTGTCACATCTCTCCCAACCATCTCGAGAATCGTTGAAACGATTGTCGTCTGCGTATCGATCTGCATCAGATCGATACACTACTCGTAACGGTTTACTGTACTATACAGCCGTTTCTGGTGACACACCACGTGTTGTCATTCCAGATGATACTGATCTGCGTTTGCGGATCATGTTCGAGTATCACGATGCTCCTATAGGAGGACATCGTGGCCGAGAGAAAACATATCTCACGGTAAGTCGAGACTTTTACTGGCCCCGCCAGTATCAGTTTTTGCGAAAGTATGTTCGCTCATGCGAAGTCTGCCAACGAGTGAAGTCAAGTCCTTCACTGCGTGCACCTTTACAGCCTCTACCGGTTCCGGCTGAGTGCTGGGAATCCATCTCAATGGATTTCGTCTTCGGGTTACCCAAAGACGCACGCGGGAATACGGGTATTCTCGTATTTGTTGACAGATTCAGCAAAATAGTACACCTAGTGGCTGTACCAGAGTTAATCACGGCAAGTGGCTGTGCTTGTGTCTTTATTGACACCATCTTGCGACTTCATGGGTTGCCCCGTGAACTCGTATCAGACAGAGATCCACGCTTCACTGCTGATTTCTGGCGTTCCGTGTTCAAATCACTCGGAACGCGCTTGAAGATGTCAACATCTGATCATCCAGAGTCAGATGGTCAGACGGAACGTGCCAATCGTGTCCTTGAAGAGATACTTCAAGGATACGTACACTCCTTTAAGAGTTGGAGTGAGTTTTTGCCGATGGTAGAGTTTGCCATCAACAACTCGGTGCATGCGTCCACGACACATACACCGTTTTACGTGAATGGCTTGCGCCATCCGCGTGTACCCACCTTACTAGAGTGTAACTCTGGTTTAAGGGGGGGAGGGACTCGCGCGAGCAAAAACCGATTTGGTTCACGCTCATCACGCTCTGACGAAGAAGTCATTGCGTTTGATGCCGATATCGATAACATCAATATCGAAGAAGATGATGCCAGTGAGAGTGCGGAAGCCCTCACTGAAGACAATGATCCCAGTGAGAGTGCGGAAGCCCTCACTGAAGAAAAGGTTGTTGTCGCTGCAGTGCGCTCACAGCACACTGAAGCTAACGAGTCATCAGATGAGTTCATACTGGCTCGTGAAACGGTAGTCCGTTTTGTGCAAGACTCCATCGCCGAAGCGGTGGATAAGCAAAAGCAAAACGCTGACAAGAATGGAAGGGCAAACACTCTTTTATTTAATAAAGGTGACTTAGTCCTACTGTCTACGGTTAATCTACCAAAGCATGTAGTGACTAACTTGGGTAGCAGTAAACTACTACCCAAGTACATTGGCCCATTTCGTGTATTGCACCGCCTAGGCAATGCATACACGATCGAGTTACCACGTAAGATGCGAACGCATCCCACGTTTTACGTTGGTCGGCTTAAGCCGTACCATCAGTACGCTGCTTCTTCCGATGAAGAACGCCCTTGCGCTCAAGCATCTCGCAGAGAGCCTTGTGCTCCCGATGGTGGGCATCAACAAGGGTCTGAAGAGCAGTTATCTCAGCCCGAGACCGATCAACAATCCCACGAGCTACCCTTAGCTCGTCACGAAGAGATGTCAGAGATCTCTCGTTCTCAAGCTGAGCAAAGGCAAACTCAGCTCGATGCTTCGAGGCAGTGTCCACCATCTGGAGACGCCTATTCCGCTCATGCTCGAGATCGTCGCGTAACCCTTGCGTTACGCGATCAAAGAAGCTCACGGGAACACACCGATCCACATGATCGTGTGGAGAGCGTCTTTCCTCCTCCTCCACCTCCATTAGAGGACTCTCGCGGTGGCCAGCGCTATCTAGTTGAGCAGCTGTTGAACCACCGCGACGAGAACGGACGTCGGACGAGTTACCTCGTCCGGTGGCGCGGCTATCCCCCGTCCTGGGATTCTTGGGAGCCCCGCTCCCAATTGATGGTTGACGTACTGGGTCTGGTCGAGCAGTACGACGCGACACATCCTGTGCCGCAGAAGGACCGCCGGAGAAAGTCTTCCCGGCACGGTCGTAAAGGGATTTCAGGTTGTCAATCCCTTCGTACATCTCAGTAGAGACACGTACGCGCCACCACGGGCTGGTAAGGAGGTAAGCCTCCTTAGGTGCTCGTGCAGAGTTGTTCACACAACATGGGCACGAGTCTCCCCAAGAGAGGCAGGGTAATCCTTTCTCCCTTGACAGACGATGCAGCTTGTAGCGTGCACCTGTCGGGGTTCGCTTTTCAAACTTATCACGAGCTTTGATAAGTTTGTCGTTCCAAGCGTCACGACCTACATCCTCGAGATTATGGATGTAGGCGTTCCACGCCTGAAGTAGTGAGGGACCATCACGTTTGTGATTCCCACTGTACCATCGATGTCTGAAGAAAGCATCGATGAAGAACTCATGTTCAGCGCGATAGTCTTTCGCGCTGGGGTCAAGGTGATGGATCCTTGACGAATCGAACAATCGTGTTCGATAACGATCACTCGTCGTCGCCGACAAGTGATCCATGACGGATTTAGGAGGCATCCATGCCTTTTTTTCTGGAGCGAGACGCAACACATTGCGGTCCCGCTCTTCCTGCGACGTGCCGACAGAAGTACTGGCACCTCGCTGTGAAGTGGTGTCCATAGGAGAACCGACACCACTATTAGCGCCCGAGTCTCGCGACCTCGAGCGCCTTCGCTTCGGCGATGGTTCATCTGACTCATCAGATGAACCAAAGATGCTGCGACGCAAAGCATCGTCCATGCCACGCTTGGCAGGCGGCTTGGATTCAATTGCCGTCGATACGGATCCGTCATCCGTATCAGGAGAGTACGAGACACCGAGCTCGTACTCTGTGAAGACACGAGTGTCTTCATGACCAGCGCCTGCATCACCAGGTGATACAGGCTGAGTCGATTCAGCAACCGATGGGACATCAGTTGCTGTAGTTTCTGCTTCGGCGTCCGCACAGAGACGTGCAGACGCGCTCTCGGCGGCCTTGCTCGCGCATCGCATGGGCTTGTTTACCATGCGATGAGATGTTGGAAAGTGGACGCGGACCAACAAGTGCAAACCCTGTCCCAAATGATTTGGGACGAGTATCCATTTAGTCAATCAGTCACTAAAGTGACTGATGGTTAAGGGGGGGGTGATGTAACGGGGTGAATCGTTACATAACAATTTATAAGAAATTGTTAATAGAATATAACTATAAGAGCTATATTCTCAGAATATTGTCATAAGGACAATATTCGGTAGCACTTCCAAGTAGTTCCTAATTGGTTGATATAGGCCATTATATCAACCAACGAAGACGCGCCACGACAGACGCACGCAATGAGTGGTGAGCAGATAACTGATTTACACATTTGTATTTAGACATAGTTAGATGAAGATAAATAGTGATTTATTGCAGACATTAACTATTATAAATACAGTTCTACTTTTTACTCTAACCAAGTACTCGCTTCTTCTTACCGTCTTCCTCTGCACGTACGAGTGTACGTGAAGTTACGAGGCACCGCCTTATTCTGTTATCAGAATAAGTAGCTTGTACTGTCACCAGTACAAGCTTCAGGGTGCCCCGTTACATGTGCGATACTGCAGAGCCACACTTTGACACTTGTTGTCTTCAAACTGGGGTTTTAGTGCACTGCCTCATTTGTAATGTCGCCTGAAAAAACCGCGTTACTGAAACTTTTTTTACTTGCAAACCTGTAGAGCTATCGTAATGCCCTGTTGTGATCGATCGCCATCTTAAAGCCTCTAAAATAGAAGTAGCAGATAAAGCTGATTCGCAAATACTGTCTTCGGTCACGCCAGTTTTTTAAAATTTTTCTAAATGAATCCAGCTCACCGATCAGTTCCCTCAATCTCGAATTTCACCGAAAGTCACAATCGGCGGTTTATGCATCGCCACTTACTTCATTGCGGCAAGAGTATGTGCGGCACTATATAGCGCCTTATACAATGCACGCACTACTTCTCGTACGGCCAGCAAAATTGCGCAAGATTCTACCTTATGATGTGATGGTTTATTTACGTAATGCAAACTAATGTACGCACTCCAACCAACTTCAATTTACATTTGCTACCGCCACAGCAAACAATCGGCTTTTCTTCCAGTACGAAACCGTGGAGTGTGGATTGTAGGCTTGGTTATAACTTTTATAGATTTTGCCATTGGCTGGATTCGGCGGAGGTACCTCCTGCTTCAATGCTGATGCGAATGCTTGATCACCGATGATCCGTGTGTATTATAGGGTTAATACACTTATATTAAATGGCAAAGGTGAAGGTCGCTGTATCGAGCTATGTGTCAGATGCAAGCCTTAGTCAACATTTTTGAAAAACGTTTGTCAAAATGAGATGCCATCCATCATTGGCCTAAACACGTTCATGTCAACTAAGATGCCATTTCAGGATCTCAGCTAAGCTCATATTGGTTAATGAGAAGGTCCTCCAATATTTGAAAAGAGACCATCGTGCATTTCGCACTGAGATACAGTACATTATGATGTATCGAGTCAAAACGTATCAGTGTTACTTACATACTAGGTCGTAACCGAATGATGAACACGTATCGCTCTTGCATCATGATGATCTTGTCTCGGTGCTTGTAACGGGCACCCTTTGCTTGGGGTGCTACGAAACTTCACGTACACTAGTACGTGCAGTGGAAGCTAATCTACTTGAACGACTCGGTCATGTAAAGGTAAAAAGAGAGTAGTATTTAATTTAGTTAAGCTATCAACATAACTTTAATCTTTATCTAACTACGTTAAACTACGCCGTCGTACGACGACAACCTGCTCACCACTCATTACACGCGTCTGGCAGCGATTTGTGGCAATCTATAGTTGATTTGTCTTATTTCAACCAATCTTGGAGCAGCTCATGAATAAATTCCAAAAAAGGAAAAATTTCCTGCAATTTTATCCATCTCGGATAACACTGGCAGGATATTGTCACGCTAGATAGTATTCCTAATGACACCGTTTAATGTCAATACAATGTAACGGGATACCCCGTTTCATCACCCCCCCTTTAAACCATCAGTCATACGTTTATTGAGTTAAATTGATTGAGAACAGGGTGACCACCGTTAGATCGCTCTGGAAGAGAGAGCATTTGTTGGTCGAATTCCATTCGTTTGCCAATCCAACGCGGGGTTTTAAAAACCAAGCGAGCTGCTACCACAGCAGCACGAAGGGCGGCTGCACGCGTGCGTGCGGCCGCGGAAAGAGCCTCTCACACCTCGGGAGCATGCGAATCGTCGTTTGTGTCATGAACAGTCCACGTGCTGAGTCACCACGTGCGACCGGTACATCCTCTGCGTCTGCAGCGGGTACTGCGAGTCGTAATCAAGACGAGTCTGAGATAGAGCTCATCTATTCTGGCGAGTCGGATGATGCATCCGACTCGAAGGCGACGCCTCAAGCCTCACGATCGCCCGGGGCTGACACTGCATGAGTCTGGCTGACTGGCTCTGGTCAACGTGGCGGTATCATGACCGAGATCTTCGATTCGAGTGATTATTCCGATGACTCTCCGCCTCACGCAAGTATGTCTATCAATAAGACGCATGGGGATGGTGGTGATGCACCCATGCATCACCACGAGCGAAGAAATTGAAGGGATCGGGGTAAAACTAGTGCCAGTGCTCATGTTGACACGAATCAAGAGGCCAGGGATCGCAAGGTCCTGCGATACACTCGTTAAGTGGAGTCTCCGTGGATGCCGCCATTTAGAGAGTTGGACCGGTTAACCGGCGTGACTACCGATTGAGATCAAATCCCGTTGTTCGATTGTAGGAAGATTTGCTCACCTTATTCCAGCACGGAAACTATCTGTGCTGAGGAATAATTCTTCACAGATGCATTCTTCAAACATCGGTGGTACAATGGCAGCCGTGTTCGAGACGGGAAGGCCTTGGTGCAACGATGGACTGCCCTCATCCAAAACATCCAGTGCATTGGCCGTGAGGCCTGGCACGGTAAACTTGATGCAGCTCGCATAAGGTTTGAGAAACGCAACCCAGACGGGGTGCGATACAAGCTGCACCGACTTTTAAGAGAGGCAGGATTACAATGTTTCTTGTGGGGTGATTCGTGTCCAGGTTGCCTGGACAACTCGGATCATGCCCCTAGGGAGGCTTATCTCCCTAATGATCCTTACTGGAGGACGCGCATATCTTCCGAGATGGCCGAAGAGATTGACACCTTGCAATCCCTGTACTCACGTTCGGGGAGGTCGTTTTCCGACGGCCCTTCTTCGAACTCAGCGGGTGGGTCTTTTCATATTGCCCGACGCGACCCAGGCCATCAACAATCAGCTGGGCACGAGGCTTCCAGCTGTCCCAGGACGATAAATAGTCACGCTCGGACGAGGTAACTCGTCCAGACGCCATTCACATCGCGGTGGTTCGAAATACGCTCCACTAAAAGCTTCGACCATCGCCAGAATCCACAAAAGGATGTGGTGGCGGCGGCGGGAAAACCTGATTCGGCTCGAGGATCGGATAAACTTGATGTTCAAGCGCTGAACCGTCTAACGGAACAGTTGCAAAATGACCTGGCTCAAAAAGAGACTCGGCGTTATGGGCTTGAGGATATTGTAAAGGAGGATTGCAATTTCCTAACCCATTATTGTTCGGACGATCGTGCCGCGTTTGCGTTCGCGCAACTTGAGAACGAACGTTCGACTCGTTATCTTCGTGATGAGCTGGCTGTAGATCGTCGGGACAAAGCTCAACTGCGTGAACAGGTCGCTTCTCGTGTCGACCAGACTGGCTCGTCGAAACGGGACCGCTCGAAGGTGGTCTCGGCTCTCGACCGTGGAGGTGTTCTTCGCCTCTCGAAACGGGCTCGTACTGATTGTACGGGCGGAGACGACCAACGTGAAACGTAGGATGCGCACACATCTTACGGGGCAGTTCAATCGTGCATGCGTTGCGTATGCGAAGCAACACACTAAATGGACCAATGTACTTGGACAGTAATTTACTGCTGCCCACGTTTGTCACTGCGTGTTTCGGTAGATTCATGTAGACAGTAAAACTAAAGCTCCTTCATCAATGAAAGAACATTTGCTCTTCCATGTTTGTTTACGTCTCTCTTCTGTCTGTCTAGTGCATCTACAATATAGTCTTGAACGAAGCGGACAACCCCTTCGAGAGTTAGCAAAAATTTATCTGCTGACTTATCCTTGTCAACAGCAGTGCACTTCGTGCGCACTGCTGGAAGAGCGTTGTCTTTATTAGTGAGGGAGTTATTTTACTCACTTTGGTAATAATTGGCGACGATGAATATACCAGCATCGTCGTCATCATTGTAATCGATGACGATGTGATCGACATCTGCATCCATCACGTCAATCCCATTGTCGACGTGTGATGAGCGAGAACGAGATCAGTTTTTTTTCGAGCGAGTCCACCCTCTTTTAAAGTAGAGTCACACTTATAGAAGGAGGGTAAACGTGGATGGCGTAGGCCATTCACGAAGGATTGTGTATGTGTCTTAGACGTGTCCACCGAGTTGTTGATGGCGAATTTCGTCATCTGCAAGAACTCACTCCAGCTCGTAAACGAGTGGACATAATGTTGAAGTATCTCTTCGAGGAAGCGGTTGACGCGTTCCGTCTGACCATCTGTTTCGGGATGGTCAGAAGTCGACACCTTCAAACGTGTTCCAAGTGAATGGAACACGGATTACCAGAACTCAGCTGTAAAGCGGGGTTCCCTGTCAGACACGAGCTCACGGGGTAACCCGTAAATTTGAAAGATAGTACCGATGACGACACGAGCACAGCTCTGGGCTGTGATTGACTCCGGTACAGCAACAAGATGTACTTCCTTGCTGAATAGATCAACAACACAAGAATACCATAATTCTTGTGAGCGTCGATGGGAAACCCAAAGACGAAGTCCACCGATACGGACTGCCAACACTCTGCCGGAAGCGGTGGAGGCTGCAAGGGTGCGCGGGATGAAGGACTAGGCTTCACCCGTTGACAAACTTTGCAAGCGTGAATGCATTTGCGCACAGACTTATACGGGCGGGGTTAGTAGAAGTCACGACTTACCGTGAGGTAAGTCTTTCCTTTACCGCGATGCCCACTTGTCGGGTCATCGTGGCACTCATACATGATGCGCAATCGCCAATCATTATGAGCTGGAACGACGACACGAGGTGTGTCGCCAATGGACTGCTGTACTATACAGTAGTCATACCGTTCGGTTGAAGAGCGGTATTGAGACGACAAGCGTTTCAAAGCTTGACTACACGGATTGGATCCGTAATCCATCATTTGCGGAAGACACTCATCTTTTGCGTATGCTCTCCACACGTCGTCGAGCAGATTCGACGGTGGAACACTCACTGTTAGTGTTGCTACCGTGGGATCACCCCTACTGTTGGGTTGAGCAGTCGGCTCAAAATCGGGACGATGCGAAACAAAATCAGCGACAACATTAAGTCGTCCTGGTTTATGCTCGACGGAGAAGTTGTTTTCCGCGAAGAAAGACAGCCACATCGCCATTCGTTGCGAGACTTGTGGACTCTTTACGGCCGTTCTTAATGACGCATGGTCGGCATTAACGATGAAGGGTCTGTCTCCTAAGAAACAGACCCGAAACTTAGTCAGTGCTTATTTCATGGCAAGGAGCTCCTTTTTCATGCACTGGGTAATTTCGCTAAGCTGCTTGCAGCTGACGCGATTGATAACAGGCGACGCGCTCAACGCCGTCTAAGTCGTACTGCATTAACACGCAGCTGATTGCAAAATTGGTGGCGTCACAGACCACATGAAATGGCCTATCATGGTCTGCAATCGCCAACACAGGCGATTGCAGCAAGCTTTTTTATGCATTCAAAAGAGTGCTGACACCCAGCTCTCCATGACCACCTCTCATTTTTCTTTAGTAGACGAGAGAGATGCACAGTCAGCTCGGCATAGTTGCGCGAGTATTTGTGCAAATACGCTGCCAAGACAAGGAAATTTCGAAGTCCCTTGACGTCGACTGGCACAGGCCAGCCGCTAATCGCCTTGATCTTCTCCGAATTAAGGCGTACACCGTTTTTACCCACGATGCAGCCAAGAAGTGGTATTTCGTTCGCTTCGAATATGCACTTCTTGAGGTTCGCGAACAACGTACACTCTCGCATTAGTGTAAGAACCTTCCGGACGTGGATTCTATGAACATCCGCGTCCGTCTTTCCATCCATAACTCGGCTATGGACGAAGACATCATCAACGTAAATCGGTGCAGAATCGCGCACCGATCGCAACAGATTCGTAGCACATGTGCGAACGTTGCGGGGCGTTACTTAGACCCTGTGGCATCACTAACCACTCTTAGAGCATACCACTGTGGGTGCTTACCGCTGTGTACGGGATGTCCCGTTCACGCATGAGGATCTGATAAAATCCATCCATCAGATCCATGGACGAAAAGATGGTACTCTTTGCCATACATTCTATGATGACATCCTTTCTTGGTATCGTCGTTTAAGCCGGTACCGTTGCAGCGTCTAGTTTGTTGAACGCGTGCACTATCCGCCACCCTCCTGCGGCCTTTGCACACAGAAGGTCGGTGAGCTGTGTGGGGATGTTTGTTCCCTCACATGACCAGCCGATAGACGATCGGCGAAGAATTTGTCGGTTGCTGTTACCTGTTCACGAGGCAGTGGCCACTGCATCATGACACAGTATTTCGAATCAGGTTTCAGTTCGATCTCATGCCGAGTGCCTTTGTCCTTAGGCAGCCCGTGTGGTGGAGTTGCGATCACTGAATTTATCAGTCGATCCTAACTCTTCACTGGCGCCCGGACGACCGACTAACGGAGGGGGTGCTCCGATTCCGTGTGTGTTGCCTTCCTCACCTTATGTGCCCGTCGGTAGGGCGGGTTGCACTCTTCCAGGTGGACTCGTGTCGAAGGGCAACTTGACCGTGTTGGGATGGGGTTGTGTTCTGCCAGGTGGACTTGTGTCGGAGAAAAACTTGACCGTGTTAGGGATGGGGTTGTGATCGTGCGGGAATCTTCACGCGATCACGGGGTACTTGTGGGTACTGATATAAGTTACCCTGATCTCAACGAGATCGCCTTGTCCACTCTATGGTTGATTGATCCGCGAACCTTCTGAACACTCGAGCCGTCTCGCGATCTTGCGCCTTGCCTTTACGTGTCTTGCTGCGTCCAACAGCAGTCGATGTTGATTGAGAGTTCTTGAACACACCTGGCCAAAACAATCCAGGTGTGACACTTGCGTAGACGTGTAGCGCGACACTTTATTAGACGGGGGGCCAAAGATTCTACCCGGAAGAGATAACGTGTGCACTGTGAAGTAATTTGAACTCTGTTTAACGTCAACCAACCAACCTAAACCCTACACCTATGTCTATCCGTGTATCCTAACCAGATGCCACGCGTCGCCTTTCCAGGAAGATCACCCCCTTGCATTTGTGTGGTCCACACCCAGTATATTAGCAGTTGTATCTTCATGTGGCCCACCCAAGATATTCCCATGACCCCGCTAGCGGATTGTTATCCTACTAACAAATCGTGATCCTACCAGTGGATCGTGACCCTACTAGTGGATCGTGGTCCTGCTACCGGATCGCGATCCGCTAGTCGGTTGTGATTTACTAGCGGATCGTGATCCTACTAGCGGGTCGTGATCCTACTGGCGGATCGTGATCCTACTAGCGGATCGTGATCCTACTATCGGATCGTGATCCTACTTGCGGATCGTGATCCTACTACCGGATCGTGATCCCGCTAGCGGATCGCAGCTGGAGATCGGACTTGCGATCCTGGTTTAGATCCGCGGTCTTTTAGTGAGAGGGTCTTGTCTTGCCAGGTCTCACGACGGATTGCGTAATCAAAACGGGTGTGGCCAACCTATAGCCTCGTCCCAGGCTGTACGATCCTGTCCACTCGTTATTTGGGTACGCTATTGCCAGCTACCCGTCCCGGCCTGTATCCATCAATCGTAGCATTCTTGGCTTAACTAGAGTGTGCGATCCGTGCGATTGCCGATCCAAGTCCCAAAAATATTTTTCCTTGTGACCGCTTTGCCGCAACCGTCCCCTGCACCGTCAGTCATCATACGGTGCTATCTAGCTGTGCAACCGTGTGTGCTCTATTCCTTTTCACGCACTTTCGCATCTTCTGACACGATGTGCAATCCAGCCCATTCGGATCAGGGTCCTCCTGCTTCGGGATCGGGGCCCCTCGGATCGCCCTATGCGATACCAACTTTAGATGTAGGAACCTCGACGCCTACCAGTCCTGTGATCTCGGACGCCTCCACTGTTCCAGTGGCCGCGTGTGATCGCTCGGCTGTGGTGACGTCGTCCCAGATGGGGGAAGGCTCTGGTTGGTTTTCATCGCGATCCCTATGTCGCGATCCTCTTCGATCTCCGCTCCGGACAGGACCTCCGCCGGCCAAAACGTCATAACTCCGGATCCGAGTGAGCCCATCTTGCTCCCAAACTCGGGTCGAAGCCTCGTGTTCGGTCGATCGAGCCACTTTTAATGCAGCGATGAAATGCTTTACCTTTGCCTGAACCTCCAACACACTGTCGTGGATCATTACCAGATTATGGAGGATGCTTTGGAGGAGCAGATGATCCAGAATCGCCAGCTGAGTGAGGACCTTTAGGAGCTCCACACCTCCGCATCCTTTTTCGTTCAGTTCGTCCAATCGAAGTACGACCGCTTGCGCGATCGCTAAGAAGACGAGGTCAAGCAGTCCGAAGTCGTTCGAGAGGAGTTGGCCGACCGGGTCGACCATACCGTCTTGATCGAGCACCTGAAATCTGAAACTCTCCAGACTGTGCGAGCACGTCATGCCGCACAGAAGAAAGATGATCGTGAGATCGCCGGGATACGTAAGCAGATGGACGAGGCGGGAGAAGAGTTGGTGGCTGAATGCGACAAGTTGTCGCACAGCCTGGACAAGGCCAACAGCAAGAAGTCGAAGTACCAAAAACCGGCCATTTACTCCAAGAGAAGCTGCCTCGTGCGCTCAAACAAGTAGCGGGGCTTGCGGCCGAACTGGGCGTGGCGCTTGATTCTCTATCTACCCGTTCCGCTGAGTGTGATCAATTGCGTCGCATCGCATCGGATCGTGACGTTACGTTGGACCAGATGCGAGTTCAGCCCACGGACGTGGCTTCCGAACGTGATCGCGCAATACGAGATCACACGACTCTTCTGGATCGCATGGCGTCGCTGGTGTCTGGGGATACTTCAGCCACACCTACGAAGGTGGTATTGTCTACCCACACGCCCGTTTTTGCGACTCCTCAGCCGATGTCGAACGGTTCAGGGTTGAGTCGCAAGCGATTTCGCGACCCCCACCCACCTTCAGCTTTGCCGCCTTTCAAGAAAGTGACTCGATCCGCTGCGTCTGTAGATAAGCCGCCCCCAGTTTGCAATCCCAAGGTGGCACGATCCGCTACTGCTACAGCCATGCCGCTCTCAGCTTGTAATCCAAAACCACCGTCCGCTCCCAAGGGAACCCGCGATTATAAGGGTTGTCGCGATCTCAAGAATCGCCATGATCCAGCGAAGCCTGCAGCTGCCCCGAAACTGGGCCAGAAGAGGCGCCGTGGTACAGGCTTAACCTCGTTTAGAGGGAAAGATGCATCGGCAGGTGAGGATGAGACTTTAGCGGCTTTATATAGTTCGCGATCCTCCAGTCGTCGTCGAGCGTCCAATCTGGCGGCACAACCTTTGACTGGACCTTCTCCTGATACGATCGTCGTAGACACGCCGAGCCCTTCGCGCGACACTCCCCCTCCAGTTGATCCTGTTATTCCTACCGTGAACAGGGATCTCGCGCAGACCTTTTCGGAGAAGCGTCCAGCGACTCAAATGGTCCCATCAGCCTTTCTGATTCGCCTCGTGATCTTGTCAATCCGATGTTATCCCTGAAGGATTATGATAGCTTGCCCCCTACCAAGATCTCTCGCGATCAGTGGATCCCTGATTAGCGAGATCGCGTACCGCGATCATACACTCATGTTTCTCTTTGGTAGGCACGCAAGGTCAGTTGGACGAGCGTCGCGGAGATGGATACTAACTTCCTGTACCGCCACTTATCCCGTCCCAAAGGCTATATCTTCCTGACGGTGACGGTGCCCAAGTGTCCTCCTCCCACATCTAAGTGGACACCTAGGCTGGCGTTATTGGCCCAGATCGCGGCCTTAAACGAAGAAAAGCCTTGGGAGACAGCCACACGTCGGATCGCGCCGATCGCCTTCCCTCGTACCGGCTGGTTCGACCAGATCGCCTCTCTATACTTGGAGTGCGAGGATCGAAACTGACAGGCTTTGTGAGAGTCGACGCACGCGATATTCCTTTCCAATGATCAGCGAGATAGCGATCCTGAGCTGGAACAGTTCTGGATTTAGCGGAATCAGCGTCGGTCGCGAGCTGGGCCTCGGTGGAAGGCGATCCTTCGATTCGTCTTGCAAGGTATGATCGCCGGTCATTGTGGCATGGACATTCTGTTGGATCCATTCTTTTTGCACTTCCCTTCTTTCAAAGAGGTTTCCCCTTGGTAACCTGGCCCGGGATGCAAACCGAAGGGCATCCCGAAATTATTGCTGCTTTCTCGTTGCTGGATGCCGCTGAATCTTGGCGTTACTAGTATCGGTCCTCTATCGGCGACCACCCCGGGTCATCGATTGTACGATTGCCAGGTAAGTTCGTTCCTGCTTTATCGCTAGAATTCGGTTCACATAGGCCCATAATTCATTACAATCTCTCTTAACCCTTCATCTTGTTCTTCATCTTGAGATCAACTTCTTTCTTCAACTTTTCAAGCGCGATCGGATCCCTTCGATTCGCTATCGCCAGACATTTTACGTTAAGCCCCAATCCATCATTTCGTGCAACCTCCTTGTACACATGCCCACCCACCATTTCAAGTCCACCTTTTAGCATGCGCCAACCGCTTATCGCTTCTGTTACCCTTTAACCTTTGATTTTCTCCTCATCAGACTGCATAACTTCAAACCGGTTTTGACTTGCGCGGTTGCGCTCGAAATGTTGCAACAACGCACCACAGTTCAGGTCCGCTTCGTCTATTCAAGTCGGATCGTCGTTTTGCTTTTATTTAACCAAAAACTGTTGATGCACTCGGCCATAACGATTTTTACGTCCTGCTCGTACATCCAAAATTTTCTCCACTTCGTTTTCGTCAGCAGCCAACTCGTTTTCCCAACTATCTTCCGGCAACAACGACTAATCGAAATTCACACGATACTCACAGTCAGTCACCAGCACACTGACTGGGCGATCGTGAAACTGTACTATTGGCTTTAACTTGGAGACGTGCACTATTAAGACCAATCGTTATGGAGTTCCTGAAATTTCCACCCGAACAGCATGATCCCCACATAACTCCGCCACTCGAAACGGTCCACGCCACATATGTGCTAACTTTTGAGCATAGCCGTCTTTGACTCGGTCCAAATAGAGCCAAATTTGCGATCTGCACTAATGTCACAAACTTCATTATTGTCATAGTGTCCATCCGCTCGATCTTGGATCGCGATCTTGAGACGTTCGTTTACCATTGCTCATGGCCTCTGATCTTGACTTTGGACGATATATCGACACCTTCTAGGGTCAGCATCGCGTGTTTTAGTGCTCCCCAACACTAATGTTGCTTCCAATGTCGATCTTGGATCCCAGTCATGGATTAAATAAAACGGAATGTATCCACGGATCCAGTTATTTGCCGTATTCACAACGAATGTCAATCTTTCTACATATTCATCCCAGTCTTTCTATTCTGCGTCCGTGACATACATCTTAATCGACCGAGTCAACGTCTGCACGATACGCTCCGCAGTTCCGTTCGCTTGCGGTCGGTACGCCATGGTTGCACGTTGTTTTTGCCCTGCGTTCCGAGTAAATGCTCGAAAAAAGTCGGACATAAATCCAGGCTCCTTTTCGTGACGTATCACTTCACTGGCTCCAAATCTTTGAAACACACATTCTTCATTTCCTGCAGTCATCGTTTGCGCGGTCCTCGACGAACTTGCTCTCGCGATCATATCCTGAGAAAGGATCAACCAACAGCAGCAGTTCTGTATTTTCTTATAATGAACGCGGCAATGATGGGATTTTATCCATCGCGATCACCTGAAATGGGTATGTAGCCTGCATATTTCTCAGGGATCTGCCAAGGATCGCGGGTAGACCCTTCCCGATTGTACAGTTAACGCATCCGCCAACATAACGTTTTATACTCCGATACAATCCTCTTCAGTAAAAATTGAATCTGATCCGCTGATAAGTCCTCCCGATCCCCTGATGACCACCCTCCAAGTTTGTGTCGTAATAATGCAAAAACTCTTGCTGCAACAATTCCGGTACAGGCAGACGGAACGTCTGTATATGTTTGTTCGATCCCTTAGCGGATTGGGGGATGAAGAACAGCAATCCGTTTTCGTCCACTTTGTAGTATGGAGCAATCCGAGCAAAAAATTGTATCCTCTGTGTTTAACTGGGTCAGGTCGCCCACAAGATATTTCTTCAGGTAGGCGATACAGCTCTCTTCCTCTTGCGCTTGTTTTATCCACTCGTTCCGCATCCGCTGCACTGTTTCTTCTTGTAAAACTTCGGGTTGTTGACCCCTTCGCCGATCGCGTGTTAAAAATGATAGCGATTGTGTGATCGCTATCATTTTTACCACGCGATCCGTCTTTTCCGACAGAAGCAACTCGTGTAACCTGTTGAGTGATATTAAATTTTGCAATTCTTGATCTAAGCCTACAATGACACCTTCCTCTTGCTGCAAACCTGCACTGAATAGTCGATCCTCACTTTGGTTCCACTCCCTCTTCATGTGTAGGGACTCGTGTTTTGGACAAGATCGAAGTTTCTGCATTGCTTTATGACGCAATAACTGTATCCCGGGTGCTTTACAATCCTTCTTTCCCCGCATTTGCCTGATCACTAGGTTCGAGTCACCCCATGTAGTGACTCTTCCCCTCGTTTGGTTGTCCAGCGGATAAAGACCCAACAACATGTCACGATCTTCTGCTGCATTAACCGTCAGATCTGC
The DNA here is from genome assembly GCA_921007115.2 of Peronospora matthiolae. Lineage (NCBI taxonomy): Eukaryota > Oomycota > Peronosporomycetes > Peronosporales > Peronosporaceae > Peronospora > Peronospora matthiolae. Next base: position 37,419 of record CAKLBY020000068.1, on the reverse strand, counting down.
CGCGTATTATTAAGCGGCTGAGATGATGGTCTATTCTGGTAGCTTCCACACGATCGCACTACATGCCCCGCTCTTCGGTTTAGTCCGTGCCGATCCGTTGAAACTGACCACCAACAGGCATTCATCCGTACCTACCGCGGGAGGTAGCACAGTTACCAATTGTTTAGGTTTCTTCTGTGGAACGATCGCAATCAACACATCAACTACTTCATCTCGCGGAGTTATACTAGCTGCGAGAGCGCCTAGTATTTTACCCTCTCGTTTGCTACATCTCTTACCTCTAGTGTCCAATTCGATAGCAGCGCAGCTCATCTTCCCAGTCTTCCACTGGGGCCAGAAAAATTGAACTAGCCAAGCTTACGTCGATTGTGGAGTGAGCACCCTGATCTCTCGGGATACAAGCATGGTGTAGCACACTTCCAAGATACGAAGTAGGGATTTCTCCACTATACCAAAAATAACTTCATTAGGCCTCAGTGTGCGACTCGTGAATGTCACTGGCCAGTATACGCCGTCATGTTCTTGCAAAAGAGATGCCGATACTGCTCACTCCACTAACTAAAATATACCGCAATCACTGGAAGTCGATCTGGATCGAAATGTTTGAGGATCGGGATTGTAACGATCTTGGCCTTGGGCAAAGTGAATGCAATGGCGGCCCTTTCCCACCGAGATAGATCATTTGGATCGTTCTCACCTCCTTGAAATGTGTTTTCGCAACTTCCCGACATAGTATCACGATCTCCCATATAGATTATGTCGAAAAAAAATCCTCCTCTCGTAACTCGTACAACACAGATGCATGTAATGTAAAATCTTCTATAAAACGACAGTAATAGTTCAAGCTACCCAGGAACAATTGCATGGATCTCAAAGTTGTAGGAAAAGTTATGTTGACCAGCGATCCTAGATCTTTAGGATTGGCCTCCGACCCAGCTAAAGATACCTGATGACCTAAGTAATCCACCTTACGCCGTCCCTAAAAACACTTGGTCAGACTGATCGTCAAATTCCATCGATCGCATGCTGTCATCAATCTTTCGACCTTGTTTGAAAAAGATGTTAATGACTTAGCCGTAATCGTTATATCGTCAATAAAAGATCGCCAACTATCACTGATGGCGCTTGATCCGTTTCCGGCTCTCCCTCAGTAAACACATCAGTTAACTTAGGATGATCCGTTGCACTCACATCCTTATCTGCGCCGATCTTGAGATAACCATGTAAAGCAATATCAATCAAACGCTGATATATGTGTAAGGCGTTCTTAAATCCAAAAGACATCCACAACCATTCGAACAGACCTGACGGTGTGCTAAACGCAGAGATCGACATGCTCTTTCGGTCATCTTTCCCACCTAAAATCCACTCGCCGTGTCAAGCGAACAATACCACATTGCTTTGTTCATGTCCTGCACCAAATCACGGAAAAGTCGGATAGGGTACACCATCAGCTGTGTTAGCTGATTAACTCGTTGATAGTCGATATACAGTTGGATATCCTCTCCGTTCTTTTTAATAATCACGACTTTTGGTGATGTTCACGGCTTTGTCGAAGGTTGAATAATCTTGGCTGACAACAGGACTTTTTTGAGATCGGCCAACTTCTCACAAAACTTAGGCGCATAAGGTCGTGCACGCTGAGCGATCGGCCTCGCCTCTCCCACATCGATATCGAAAACGGCCTCGCGTGCTGCAGGGGGTAATGCACTTTCTTTCCCGATCAACAGGTGACGAATCTTCCATATCATTCTTCGCAAATCCTCTTGATCCTCTGTCAGGGGTATTCCAGGATCGCCAACCTGGACATCGTCTATTGTTATCTCGGTCGTGGATATAATTACCTCCGACAGTACAGCCATGTGTGGTTCCACATCTTTCGCGAACAGTTCACCTCCCTCGTGGTAGTATGTTGATTCATCTGGTACATCATATTTCATCACTTTGCCGTCGATCGCAACAGCTTTCACGTCGTCACCCAGTCGTGTAGACTAGCCATACACCCCCCGATCATCAAACTTGATCTCGTTTGTGTGACATTTGGAATGTCCTTGTAGCGGATCAGTTATCTCATGGTTGTCTTTCGGTGTCATAGCCTCCTCTGCAACCATGTTCTCTTCACCCAAATGTTCTGGCGTCTTCCGAACTGCGATGACCGCACACGATCTCATTGTCGATCTATCATCCTTGACTTCTTAATTCTTGCCACTCGTACATTCGTCCTGCAACTCCTCATTATGGTTACCAATAGAGTCGGATAGTGAGGCGATCTCTGCAGAATCCATAACGCCGTCTGATTTCCGTTTTGAGCGTGTCAAATTTCGGGTAGGTTTATCATACGTTGGGTGATCCACTGACGGGCCCGTGTAGGCTTCGGCTTCTTCTTCTTCTCGATCTGTAGTGGCTTCAAAAGCCAATGTCTGCCATTCCATGTACCGCAGGGATCCTACAGATAGGTATCCTTGAGATTGCGGGATGATGTCTTGTGTCATCCACTACGCTAAAGCGGCCCCGCTGTTCAAGATCAAATTGCGCTCGCTAACATTTGTAAGCTGCAGGAACTCAATTCTTCGGGACCATTCGTCACGGTAGGGATCCGCGCCACATCCCGTCGGACCCAAATCTTAGATGTAGGAGGGTTGACGCCGATCCTGAATTCTGCCGATCTGCCGGCCGCAATGGCCGTATGTAGATCGTTAATGTTGATCGCCGATGTATTCGATCGGTACGGTAGTCTTCGTCCAGCCAGACGGATTAGAACTTTATCAGGCAGGCAAAGGGTTCCGTCGGCCAAATCTAAACGGATACCTGCAGGAACCATGAAGCCCATGCCTAGTACAGCTTCTTGACCAACTTGGTCCCCAACCCAGACATCAAAATAATACACTAGTGATCCGTTGAATATGATCTTGATCATGGTTCGTCCTACCGTTATATAAAGACTTTCTCCAATCCCAACACATTTTTTTGTTTGGATCTCGTTTGTCACACACCCTACCTTACGAGCAAAGGTAGTGTCGATGATCGAGATCTCCGCACTAGAGTCAAACAGAAAAGTGGCCTTCTCATTGTTTATGTTGCCCACAGCATTCTCTTGTTCTAACTATTTTCCCGGATTGCGATACTTCCAGTATCCCCTCGAATCACCTGGGGTGAGATTGAGCTCCATCTCCACCGGGCATCGGGCACTATAGTCCACTCGCTCCACACTTGATATCAAAGAGGTCCTTTTTAAACGATCACACATATTGAAATCGGATCGTGCCGATTCTTAACTTCTTGTTCATCCGAATTCTTCTCAACAAATGCGTATATTCATATCCCAGAACACTGGACTCGTGTCAGATTTCAACCTGGCGAGCGTCCTAGTTTTACATTAACTCGACCTTCGGAGGAAACATACCCGCACGCTTAGTAGGCACATACCACTGGCGGATCAAGTTGGAAAATTCTTCCATGGGGCAATTGCCATTCTCTTGTAACTCTCCAAATGCTGCACATACGCAGAAACACTTATAAGATGGATGCCCTTTGCAAGTGCCCTTCTGGCACGTTAGTCTCTGCCAGAATCCACGACCATCATGTCGCGTCGATCCGCGGTGGGTGCATGCCTTCGATTTATCACCTTGATCAAGTCTATCTCCTTCACCAGCATTCTTCTGCCAGGTACGATGATCTTGATCCGATCACCCTTAGACAGATGTAGTGGTTACACAAACTCGGCGGCAATCCTTGTCTTCATCCGATCCAATCGAGTCCGATTCCGATCCGCTACTTTCGATCCGCTCACGGATTGCCCTCACCGCCCGAGCAGTCTTGGATGGCAAAGAATTTGGGGAGGCATTCGCTCGCTGGTAATACTTGTTGGACTCCGTCGTCGTCTTCAACTGACGACTCTCCATCCTTTAATATGCACGTAACGTCTCATGCAGCTCGTTGACATTGGCCAATCGTAGTAGGGTCAGCTGCTTGGCCAGATCACGATCGTCCAACGTGGCAATATAACGTTCCACATGTTCACGACGTGTGTCCGATGTGGCCATCCTCTCGTCTCTGATCGCGATCTTGGCATGCTTAGCCGCGACAGTTAGGCAGTGTTGAGGATCCTGTGAATTTTCATCCGATCGTTTCCGTGCGAGATAGTATCGTCTGGCCAGAGACACACCTTGCCCTCCATACTGTACTATAAACTCATCCAGCAATCTATTCCACTTCTTTCGAGTAAATCGACCTAGCTGTTTAACAAATTTCGATCGGGTACTGTCAGCAGATCTCCGAACACCAAACACTCCTCCTCATCGGGTGCTTGATCGCGCAAGAAGGCCGATTTGACCTTGCTAATCCATCTTCTGTCCCGATCTTCATCTCGATCCTTGCCACTGACTTCTTTCAGCTCTGCCATCGCCGACATTCGAGTGCGTTAAAGTATACAACCACCATCTTGCAACTTCTCGGTCGTAGCTACCATAGCGTGTCTACGATCTTCTTGTTCCAAATCATCGGGATCGATGTGGTCAGGGTCGAAAACGTTCGGTTGACTGATGCGCGACTGCACCGATTCTATCTCCACACTGGGGGTATATCTTTCACAAGATCCAGCAGGATTGATACTTTGGCTAGGGTAGATCGCTTGATACGCTCGTTCCCGTTGATCTTGGCGAAAATTGTTCCATGGCCTCATCAAGGTATGTCTGCAGGAGTCCTTGCGTAGTAGTAGTCATCTGTCTTTAGCGCCTGTGGCCTTCAATCGCGAGTTCAGCTTCACCGACTCGACTCGATCGCGTAGATGTGTTGCACCAATTGGGCCTAGAGACATTCGCTGGATGCCGACGGACTCGTCCGACTCCATTTCTGATTCCGCCGTGGCGTACTGCGACGATCCGGTGTGACACCCCCTCGGGACATCGGCGATCGTGGCAACCGCTGGACCCGTGAATTCGCAACACCCCGTCAGAGGAATAAGCTTGTCATTTAGAGATCAGCACGCATGAAGAATTTGATCTTGATCGCTTTCTAGCAGTTCGTTTGCATCGAACGCCCCAGCGACATATCCAGCATCTTGTAGTATCTGGATGATCGCGTTGATCCCTTATACTGCGTTAGTCGCCACCTTCGGCCGGGACATCGGTCCTTGTATCTCTAGGATCAGCTAGGGCTTCAGCATCCTTAGCACGGGTTCGCACGATAGTAGATTCTTGAGCGCCTTCCAATGAAACCCCTGCGTCAGCTTATCCAGGTGCCAGCCTTCCATCTTCACATTCAGAGCATCGTCCACGAACTTGGTCGGTCTCACGATCGATTTTTCGCTGCGATTGTGTCGATCCAATCTGGACTCTTCTTTCTATACTCGAACTGTCTTTGAATTCTTTTTCTTCGACATTGCCTGAGTGGTCTAATGTATTTTTTGTTCAGTTTTCGCTAAAAAATCTTCACCCAGCGGATCGTGCTTTGCAGCACGATCCGCAGTGGTCCCCGAAGAGACCTCAGGAGGAGTTTGGGGTCTATCTTCCAGGTCAACCGATCGATCTTCTTCTATGATTTTCTTGTCATCAGAGCCCCTCCCAAACTCTGATAATCCGGGGATGCTTTAAAAGCACGCGTCGGAGGCAATCCCTTTGCCTCTAGCGCTTCCAATCCAGGTTCAGTCTTAACTTTCACTTCCTCACTGAGGGACTCACGGTAAGATTTCGAAACAACAGAAGATCCGGGCACGCGCACCATCATGGTGGAGTGGTGATCGCTCATATTACGTGTCGATCCCAACTCTCCACTGGCGCCCGGACGACCGACTAACGGAGGGAATACAACGATTCCGTGTGTGTTGCCTTCCTCACCCTGTGTAACCGTCGGTAGGGCGGGTTGCACTCTTTCAGGTGGACTCATGTCGAAGGAAAACTTGACCGTGTTGGGGATAGGGTTGTGTCGTGCAAAATTTCCGTTGAGATCAGGGTAACTTCTATCAGTACCCACAAGTACCCCGTGATCACATGAAGATTTTCGCACGATCACAACCCCATCCCAACACGGTCAAGTTGTCCATCGACATGAGTCCACCTGGAAGAGTGCAACCCGTCCTACCGACGGGAACACAAGGTGAGGAAGGCAACACACACGGAATCGGAGCACCCCCTCCGTCAGTCGGTCGTCCGGGCGCCAGTGGAGAGTTAGGATCAACTGATAAATTGAGCGATCGACATCCACCACACCTCCTGTTTCCTGTCATCTCGTCGGAAGATAGTTGAAAGAATTAGCCTGAGACTGTCTTAGGCTTAAGTCTTCTTGTTCCACATATCATTGTTCCGCATTTGCTATCGCCCTTCTCAGCGTATGGAAGACCTCCCGGAACATGTAGGTCTTCACCGGTCCATCCACAAGGTCGTAGATGAACACGTTGATGAGCGTGTGATCATCAACAGGGTTATCCGTGACGCTACTCGCAAGTTAGCAGAGGTGTTGTGCGTAAGCTTGCACATCATGCTTACTTTGTTTATGCCTTAAGAGTGCAGAGCATGATCTGAACTCGGCTCTCGGCGGCTCAGATGTCTTTTTAAGCCTAGACTTTAGGGTTTTTAACGAATCAAACACGATTGGGCCGAAAAGCTTGAGCCCTAAGGCCCAAGTCTATGCTCGTCCCGTCAAATTTGATAGGGCGAACGTGACTTGCATTTCGTCTCCATCGATGTGACGGGCCCTGATGGCATCGTCTGCCTCGACAAACCATTTCAAAAGGGAATCTTCATCGGTTTCCTTGTACCTTGAGATAGAAATCTTCAAGACACCGGGTCGAAGCATGTGCATCGGCCCGCCCATCGACTGATGAGAGCCTTCCAGCTGTAGCAAGGCTATCGTCTGTCTTTCGAGGCAAGTTCCTCTTGTAGAAAGTTGTTGATAGCACAATATTGCTGGTCTTTGCTTAGAGACTCCGACATACCACTGATGGCGGGTTCGCCCATGAGCACACTCATGCGGTCGACTACCTACCATTTTGAGTCGCTCAGATGGGAGTAGCCTTTACGTGTGACAAGAAAGCTGTCGTCTATCACGTCCAACAGTTCAAGTTGGACGGACACTAATCAGTCGTTGGACGGACTACACAGTGCTACCAGATGTAACGGGGCACCCTTTGCTTGGGGTGCCGCAAACCTTCACGTATACGAGTACGTGCAGAGGAAGATAATATACTTGAACGACTCGGTCAAGTAAAGGTAAAAAGAGAGCTGTGTTTAATTTAGTTAAGCTATCAACGTAATTTTAATCTTTACCTTATAGATTATACTACGCCGTCGTATGACGACAACCTGCTCACCACTCATTGCACGCGTCTAGCAGCGATTGGTGGCAATCTATGGTTAATATGTCTTTTATCAACCAACATTGGAGCAGCTTCTGAATGTTATTTAACTAGGGAAAAATTTCCTGCAATTTTATCCATCTCGGAAAATTTTGGGAGAATTATGTCATGCTAGACAATATTCCTATTGACACCGTTTGTTGTCAATACAATGTGACCGGCTACCCCGTTACAGGAAGGCTTTTGTAAAATACTACTACTCTCAGTTTTACCTGTCATTCAGATCGAAAAATTACCAAGAAAAGTGTGGTGAAACCAAACATGTGTGCAACTTTCTACTGCAATTTTATGTGTGCGTTCAGACGGTGCATATCTGGTCAGAGAAAAGTGATCGGAATCAGCCGACCGCATCGATCATTCTTTTTAGCTGCTGCGAGAGCGCTTAATCAATATGTAAATTACCCGCAATGTCTCGACGTTTCTAGCGATTCGGGACGGTCATTTGTTGCCTTCTGTGAGCGGGGTAATGTAAGAGGCAGAGTTATCGTGTAGGCACGATTCACTTATTGATATCCTTAATATAATAAGCGCGATATCGTAGGCGCAAAGACGGACGTGGTGATGGAAGTAGGCCTTCTGTGTGCGAAAGGCCACAGGAGGGTGGAGGATAGTGCACGCGTTCAACAAACTAAACGCTGCAACGGTACCGGCTTAAACGACTATACCAAGAAAGGATGTCATCATAGAATGTATGGCAAAGAGTACCATCTTTTCGTCCATGGATCTGATGGATGGATTCTATCAGATCCTCATACGTGAACGGGATATCCCTTACACAGCGGTAAGCACCCCCAGTGGTATGCTCTAAGAGTGGCTAGTGATGCCACATGGGCTTATTATCGCCCCCGCGACGTTTGCACATGTGCTACGAATCTGTTGCGATCGGTGCGCGATTCTGCACCGATTTACGTTGATGATGTCTTCGTCCATAGCCGAGTTATGGATGGAAAGACGGACGCGGATGTTCTTAGAATCCACGTCCGGAAGGTTCTTACACTAATGCGAGAGCATGAGTTGTTCGCGAACCTCAAGAAGCGTATATTCGCAGTGAACGAAATACCACTTCTTGGCTGCATCGTGGGTAAAAACGGTGTACGCACTGATCCGGAGAAGATCAAGGCGATTAGCGGCTGGCCTGTGCCAGTCGACGTCAAGGGACTTCGAAATTTCCTTGTCTTGGCAGCGTATTTGCACAAATACTCGCGCAACTATGCCGAGCTGACTGTGCATCTCTCTCGTCTACTAAAGAAAAATGAGAGGTGGTCATGGAGAGCTGGGTGTCAGCACTCTTTTGAATGCATAAAAAAGCTTGCTGCAATCGCCCGTGTTGGCGATTGCAGACCATGATAGGCCATTTCATGTGGTCTGTGACGCCACCAATTTTGCAATCAGCTGCGTGTTAATGCAGTACGACTTAGACGGCGTTGAGCGCGTCGCCTGTTATCAATCGCGTCAGCTGCAAGCAGCTTAGCGAAATTACCCAGTGCATGAAAAAGGAGCTCCTTGCCATGAAATAAGCACTGACTAAGTTTCGGATCTGTTTCTTAGGAGACAGACCCTTCATCGTTAATGCCGACCATGCGTCATTAAGAACGGCCGTAAAGAGTCCACAAGTCTCGCAACGAATGGCGATGTGGCTGTCTTTCTTCGCGGAAAACAACTTCTCCGTCGAGCATAAACCAGGACGACTTAATGTTGTCGCTGATTTTGTTTCGCATCGTCCCGATTTTGAGCCGACTGCTCAACCCAACAGTAGGGGTGATCCCACGGTAGCAACACTAACAGTGAGTGTTCCACCGTCGAATCTGCTCGACGACGTGTGGAGAGCATACGCAAAAGATGAGTGTCTTCCGCAAATGATGGATTACGTATCCAATCCGTGTAGTCAAGCTTTGAAACGCTTGTCGTCTCAATACCGCTCTTCAACCGAACGGTATGACTACTGTATAGTACAGCAGTCCATTGGCGACACACCTCGTGTCGTCGTTCCAGCTCATAATGATTGGCGATTGCGCATCATGTATGAGTGCCACGATGACCCGACAAGCGGGCATCGCGGTAAAGGAAAGACTTACCTCACGGTAAGTCGTGACTTCTACTAACCCCGCCCGTATAAGTCTGTGCGCAAATGCATTCGCGCTTGCAAAGTTTGTCAACGGGTGAAGCCTAGTCCTTCATCCCGCGCACCCTTGCAGCCTCCACCGCTTCCGGCAGAGTGTTGGCAGTCCGTATCGGTGGACTTCGTCTTTGGGTTTCCCATCGACGCTCACAAGAATTATGGTATTCTTGTGTTGTTGATCTATTCAGCAAGGAAGTACATCTTGTTGCTGTACCGGAGTCAATCACAGCCCAGAGCTGTGCTCGTGTCGTCATCGGTACTATCTTTCAAATTTACGGGTTACCCCGTGAGCTCGTGTCTGACAGGGAACCCCGCTTTACAGCTGAGTTCTGGTAATCCGTGTTCCATTCACTTGGAACACGTTTGAAGGTGTCGACTTCTGACCATCCCGAAACAGATGGTCAGACGGAACGCGTCAACCGCTTCCTCGAAGAGATACTTCAACATTATGTCCACTCGTTTACGAGCTGGAGTGAGTTCTTGCAGATGACGAAATTCGCCATCAACAACTCGGTGGACACGTCTAAGACACATACACAATCCTTCGTGAATGGCCTACGCCATCCACGTTTACCCTCCTTCTATAAGTGTGACTCTACTTTAAAAGAGGGTGGACTCGCTCGAAAAAAAACTGATCTCGTTCTCGCTCATCACACGTCGACAATGGGATTGACGTGATGGATGCAGATGTCGATCACATCGTCATCGATTACAATGATGACGACGATGCTGGTATATTCATCGTCGCCAATTATTACCAAAGTGAGTAAAATAACTCCCTCACTAATAAAGACAACGCTCTTCCAGCAGTGCGCACGAAGTGCACTGCTGTTGACAAGGATAAGTCAGCAGATAAATTTTTGCTAACTCTCGAAGGGGTTGTCCGCTTCGTTCAAGACTATATTGTAGATGCACTAGACAGACAGAAGAGAGACGTAAACAAACATGGAAGAGCAAATGTTCTTTCATTGATGAAGGAGCTTTAGTTTTACTGTCTACATGAATCTACCGAAACACGCAGTGACAAACGTGGGCAGCAGTAAATTACTGTCCAAGTACATTGGTCCATTTAGTGTGTTGCTTCGCATACGCAACGCATGCACGATTGAACTGCCCCGTAAGATGTGTGCGCATCCTACGTTTCACGTTGGTCGTCTCCGCCCGTACAATCAGTACGAGCCCGTTTCGAGAGGCGAAGAACACCTCCACGGTCGAGAGCCGAGACCACCTTCGAGCGGTCCCGTTTCGACGAGCCAGTCTGGTCGACACGAGAAGCGACCTGTTCACGCAGTTGAGCTTTGTCCCGACGATCTACAGCCAGCTCATCACGAAGATAACGAGTCGAACGTTCGTTCTCAAGTTGCGCGAACGCAAACGCGGCACGATCGTCCGAACAATAATGGGTTAGGAAATTGCAATCCTCCTTTACAATATCCTCAAGCCCATAACGCCGAGTCTCTTTTTGAGCCAGGTCATTTTGCAACTGTTCCGTTAGACGGTTCAGCGCTTGAACATCAAGTTTATCCGATCCTCGAGCCGAATCAGGTTTTCCCGCCGCCGCCACCACATCCTTTTGTGGATTCTGGCGATGGTCGAAGCTTTTTAGTGGAGCGTATTTCGAACCACCGCGATGTGAATGGCGTCTGGACGAGTTACCTCGTCCGAGCGTGACTATTTATCGTCCTGGGACAGCTGGAAGCCTCGTGCCCAGCTGATTGTTGATGGCCTGGGTCGCGTCGGGCAATATGAAAAGACCCACCCGCTGAGTTCGAAGAAGGGCCGTCGGAAAACGACCTCCCCGAACGTGAGTACAGGGATTGCAAGGTGTCAATCTCTTCGGCCATCTCGGAAGATATGCGCGTCCTCCAGTAAGGATCATTAGGGAGATAAGCCTCCCTAGGGGCATGATCCGAGTTGTCCAGGCAACCTGGACACGAATCACCCCACAAGAAACATTGTAATCCTGCCTCTCTTAAAAGTCGGTGCAGCTTGTATCGCACCCCGTCTGGGTTGCGTTTCTCAAACCTTATGCGAGCTGCATCAAGTTTACCGTGCCAGGCCTCACGGCCAATGCACTGGATGTTTTGGATGAGGGCAGTCCATCGTTGCACCAAGGCCTTTCCGTCTCGAACACGGCTGCCATTGTACCACCGATGTTTGAAGAATGCATCGGTAAAGAATTATTCCTCAGCACAGATAGTTTCCGTGCTGGAATAAGGTGAGCAAATCTTCCTACAATCGAACAACGGGATTTGATCTCAATCGGTAGTCACGCCGGTTAACCGGTCCAACTCTCTAAATGGCGGCGTCCACGGAGACTCCACTTAGGAAGCGTATCGCAGGGCATTGCGATACCTGGCCTCTTGATTGGTGTCAACATGAGCACTGGCACTAGTTTTACCCCGATCCCTTCAATTTCTTCGCTCGTGGTGATGCATGGGTGCATCACCACCATCCTTACGCGTTCTATCGTTGGATGGACTCGCGTGAGGCGAGGATTCGTCGGAACAATCGCTCGATCTGAAGATCTTGACCATGATGCCGCCACGGTCCCCAAAGTTAGTGAATATAGCTCTTGCAGTGTCCGCCCCGGGTGATCATGAGGCGTGAGGCGTCGCCTTCGAGTCGAACATATCAGTCGACCCGCCAGAACAGATGAGATTTATTTCAGACTCACTTGGATAAAAATTTGCGGTACCCGCTGCAGACGCAGCAGATGTACCTGTCGCACGTGTTGGTTTACCACGTGGACTGTTCAAAACAGGCACCGCTTGTTGCTGAATCGCAATGGAAGGTGAAGGACAACCTGCTGTTAAAGCAAGGGAAGCACTCCCTTGGGCTGCACGCATGTGTGCAACCGCTTTTCTTGCTTCTTCAGGAGCACATCGCATGGACTTTATAACCGTAAGACGAATTGACAAATGAGTTGAAATCTGATTAACAAATGCTTTCCTTCACAGAGTTTTCCAACGGTGATCACCCTTTACCCGATCAATCTAATTCAATCATTGTGCGATTTATGTATAATGGAAGCGGTGTAATGAGGTAGCCTGGTACACGACATTGACACTAAACGGTGTCAGTAGGGACATTGTATAGCGTGACATTTCAGTACAAATTTTGTTCGAAATGGATATTTTTGAAGGAGAATTATCCCTTTCTGATAAGTTTCACTCGCTGCTCCAAGATTGGTTGATAAAAGACGTATCAACCCTAGATTGCCACCAATCGCCGCTAGACGCGCGAAATGAGTGGTGAGCAGGCTGTCGTCATACGACGGTGTAGTTTCATATAGTTTGATTAAGATTAAAGTTATATTGATAGCTTAACTGTATTTGTACAGTTCTCTTTTTACCTTTACTTGAACGAGTCGTTCAAGTAGATTATCTTCCTCTGCACGTACTCGTATACGTAAAGTTTCGAGTCACCCCAAACAAAGGGTGCTCCACTACATTTCTGAGCAAGCTCCACTCTGCTGATTCTTCCTCGATAGTTTTCGGTATCAGTTATTGTATGGCTTGTCCACGCATAGCGTTAATGGGTTGAAATGTTCATTTTGTGGCTGACATGTTCTCTTTGCCTCTCAGGAAATTGTTTGTTTCATTATAGCTCATCGTCTGACCAACAAGACCAATTACGATCTCTTTTAAGCTTGGATATCTTGTCCATTGGCGCGTATTTCGCATCCTTATAACTTGACAGCGTTCGCTTTCTACATGTCCGTAGCCCATTCAACAGATGTGGCTATTCGATGGTTTGTGGAGTTACCTGATGCCGTCTTATGCATCTACACTTCCTTTTAGTATTTGTTGCCGGCCATTACCTCAGCTTTCACCTGGTACCTTGGTTGAGGTGTTTCGGGGACTCGCAGCTTGTGTTTCGGCGCTACCTTGTGCAATTTGTAAGGTAAAGAGTACCTTCGGCTTGTATTTAACGTCTTAGTAGCGGTGCGTTAACTGCACTAAGTTCGACCTCCTCTAGCATAGTCGGTTCGTTGAGACGTGGTGCCAGCATCTTCTTCTCCTCAAGCATCTTGTCTATCTGCACTCGACGTTTCAGCAAAACTTGCAACATCTTTCCGCCTTCCAATACGAACACTTTCTACAGCTTACGCATTTATTTCAATATCTTGACTTCCACCGAGCGAGTCTTAAAGTGTGCCAACATCGGTTTAGATGTGCAAATAGTGCCTTTGTATCCCATTTCTCGTATCCAGAGCACAGTGTTAATCAGCAGTTGATTTAGGGACGATATAAAGTATTTGCAAAAACTTGCACTCTAATGACATCCACGTAATTGGTTTATCTATTCTCGTAATGAACAGACAAATTCAGCGACTTTTTCTCATATTCTCGCCAATTTTGTTAAAAAGTGAATTGTCCATCGGGGCATTGGCGTTTAAATTTTTCCTGAGAGATACCGGTAGTAGATCGGCAGTGGTCACGTATTGGCCTATGTGGTGGAGTTGGATTTGCTGATTTTATAAAGCGATCCCAAATCACCACCCGCGCCCGAATGACCGACTATGGGAGAAAATACTTTTGAGCATGTGTAATTTCTTGTTCCTTATCACCTTGTGTACCCACCAGTAGACGATTTTTTTTCGGATGACTTGATGTTGATTTCTGTCTCGATCGAGTTTGGATAGGTTTGTTGTAATTGCGTGGTACTCTTTTTACGACCAACGGTTACTTTTGGTGCTCTACCAGAGTCGCCCTTATCTTCTTTGAGGTCTATTTGCCCAATTGTGGATGCTTGACCCCCTTGTTCTTCTGACCACTAATTCCTTCATCTTCTGACCACTTGAGCCGTCTGAAGGCCTTACCTTTATATACTTGCCGCGCCCGTTAGGGGCTAACTTGATTTTGCATCCTTTCCCTATCCAATCACTCTAGGATAAATCTTGAGAATAAATCTTTATGCGAAAGAATAAGTTAGATAGGTAAACACTTGAAGCAATAAACCTTGAACGTCGAGTGGCCATACATGTTCGTCCCGGAGGTATGCTGACGCTTGTCTTTTGTAGTAAAATTAAAGCTTTTGGTCTTTAACCCATAAGGAGCTAAAGCTCTACTTACGATTTTATGTATATCAGTTTCTGTTGCGTGCTTTGCCTACCGCCATCCATTTTTGGCCTTAAGGTAATTTACCCGAGCCACCTGTACGAATAGACGGTAACATTCGGTGATCGAAACCGATAATTATCTTTAGTGATCGTGACCGATAATTACAGTCAATGAACATTAGAGATGGTCTTGACCAGTCAACATTTCGCCTTACCTTTAAAGACTTTTATGCGGTCAGTCCTACGGCCTTATGTGACCGGTTCCACATGGGCTTAAAGTGTGTAAAGATGCGACAGGTCGGGGTTTCACCTGATATCTACACCAAGACTCTCTTTATTTTTGTGTCGCGCTCGTTGGACGTGCAGCAAACAAATTTAGAGGATGCTGGTATAGCACCATACAGCAAACATCCTTTTGATTCATCGCTAAGACAAAACATGTCGTTGTCCTCAGCTTAATGTATATGTTGTTGACCTGGCCATTTACTACAAATGAATGATCTTGATGACTCGTTCCACCCCAGCCTTGGCCAGAATTATTTTAAAAACTTTCTTATTCGGCTCAGCATGCGGCGTTCGTCCATTCGTTTCAGAATTGCGGTGTTCTCTTCTCTCGATTCATTGACCGTAATACCCATGGTTGCTTAGTATCTCGGAAACAATTTACCAGCCTTATTTCCGGGTCGCGGCACCGTTTGTGGCAAAGTGAATGATTTTTATGCGATAATTAGTCAAAACGCAACAAAAAAGTGAGTATGTTGCGCATTTAGGCTAGCACATAACAATAAATTCGTGTGGATTTCGCCCTCGGTGAGTACTTAAAACCACT
The DNA here is from genome assembly GCA_921007115.2 of Peronospora matthiolae. Taxonomy (NCBI): domain Eukaryota; phylum Oomycota; class Peronosporomycetes; order Peronosporales; family Peronosporaceae; genus Peronospora; species Peronospora matthiolae. Next base: position 22,055 of record CAKLBY020000068.1, on the reverse strand, counting down.
CTTATTTCCATAAACATTTCTAGGCTCAGCAGCTTCTGTTAGTTAAATCCTGTGACTTCACATGAATAGGTGGATGTTAGAATTACGCGTGTTTCAAGGTCGCTGGGCACGACGCACCGTGTAGTCTCTTTACAAGTACAAGTACAAAGCCATCAATTCGTACACTGACTTTATGATTATAAAGTAACAAAAATTGTGCCATATATTGGGTCCTTGGCTCGCCGATCGACAAGTCTGCAGCATTAATTTGTGTCAGGTTATCCAGCTTGTCACCCAACAATGCTTGTTTATTCTCTACAAGAAAGTTAAGTAATCCCGGGCTAACTTAAACTACAGGAACTCTCAGTAGAACCTTTACAAGGTATGCTTATTGAGGTTCGACGGCTTTCGAATTCCAACCCACGCATCGACTATTTAAAACACTAATTGGACCGTGGAAAAATCAGCGCTCTACTATTTACCTCTTTTTCTACTTGTAAGGATCATCTGCTATGGCTCCCTTTTACCTCTTGTTCTCCCGCGTAGTTTTAGCACCTTCTCTGAGTCTAAAGATCGACAATCCCTTATCCGACGAGCCTCACCTGGAGAATCTTAACTTGTTTATGCTTATACCAATAGGTCTTATTCGTGAGACTAGCTAGTTTGCCCCAAGAATCGCATCCATCCATCTTCATAAAAATATCGACCTTTGTAATAAGCCACCAGTAAAGAATACCACTTATATAATTTCCTTCACCATACTAAAGTTTGTGAATAAATGTGACATCCGCGCTGGTTCTGCTTTCTCCTATCAAACACGCAAATATTGCGATGGCATGTGATCTTATCTGTCTGCAGAGTCACTATCTGCATCCGGAACTGTCTTTTGTATTTTTTAGATTGATATATGAATTAAATTCCGTTCGTGAAGTGAAGGATGCGAGTCTGCTGAATATGAAATGAGGTTTTTTTTAAGTTGCAATTAATTTTTTTTAAAATCACGTGGCGTAAATAGGACTTGGTGTTCGCAGCACAAGAGGCCCAGCGCATCTGTGTCCAGAATCTAATCCGAACAGATATGATAGAAAGCTTACGGCATCCAGTGAATGTGGAGCAACGCAAGATGTGAGTTTGTTCAATTTGCACTCCAGACATTATTTCAGTGCATGTTACTGCTTTCGCACAGATGAGAGAGATGAGCTTATATCATACATGCTCGAAAACTCGTACATGATAGGAGTCAGCGCCAAAGTGTGGTTGAAGTTGGCACTAAAATCTTTCGTAATAATTGGTTATTCCAAAATTTGATCCGATATTTCGATCCGCGATTTTAAAGTCAGGCTGTAGCCGAACGTTTGACTCGATATAAGGTACGGGATTTTTCCTTCGCTCGATGTATCATTAAATGTCGAAACCTCTCCAAATCAACCTCAATTAGTTCAATTAAAAACCTCTTGCGGCAAGCTGTGCGCGGTTCACTATTTATAAGTCTAATTCTAAATCCACGATAAGACCGATTACAAGAAAAACAGTATGATGAGAACGCATGGGCAGGAACGGTCATATATCTTTGGTAGAATGCCGCGGATAATGATGCAGAGTCGGTCCAATTTGGCCAATTATGTCATGAGGAACACATTGCTCGGAACGCATGACATATTGTGTAGAACGAATCCTTGGTGAATGCTACCCCATCTAACAAGTGATTCCAGGTTTCAAAAGCTTTTTTAATGATTGGTCTACATCCGATTAATTGTTTAGTAAAATCATGGGCGGAAAAAGTTTTAGAATATGATAGTATACGCGTATACTCCCTTGAATTTTATCCAAGCTAAATCTCGTCAACACTCGTCATCTAAGATTTGCATCACAGTTTTGTTTTAATCACAAAAGAACCGATATAGGTGCGATAATCCGAAATGGTCTCGAATGCTCTGTTTCTTCAGATGATAGTTTTTAGCAGAAGATGTAGATTCACATGAAAATCTTTTAGGAATGCTTAGACATGGTGCAGATGCTCTTTTGACACTCTGTACAAACAAAGCGATGCTACAGATGATTACGATTTACGTATTGGATATTAATTATGCGTTTTATTAAAGGTGCCATTAGTTTAATAATCAGTAAAAGTTTGCAGCTCATAGAAATCAATACGAGCTTCTTTAGAGAGAACTTTAGCACCTGACGTGTCGTTTTGCTGTCTAAAGGAGAAACCTTAAAGATATAGATAAGCTGATTTTTCAAAAATGTTCAGGAAATTCAAACCTACATCGGCTGATGCCTACCACCGTTGTGTTGGAGTGGGGTTTTCTTTTTTGGGGGCGTTCCCGACGCTTCACTGGCGCCCAGACAACCGACTTACAGAGGGGGTACTCCGATTTCGCTTGCATTTGTTTCCTCCTCACCTTGTGTACCCGTCGGCAGGGCGGGTTGTACTCTTCTAGGTGGACTCGACGAGATGCTAAACTTTACTGTTGTAGAAATTGGTGCTGATCGGGTGTAAAATCCTCAACCAATCGCGTGTTCTGGGTTGGCGCTCTCCTGGAGTCGCCGTGTTTTTCCCTGATCACCTTGTGCCAAAATGTGATCTTAAGACGCGAGCCTTTCTGGCCACTTGAGCCGTCTTGGGATCTTGTACTGCAACCGATACGGTTGGCTGCGTCCGATAGCAGTAGGGGTGTACTGAGAGTCCTAGCACTCCTGGCCAAATAGCTCCAGGAGTGATCGTTCTATCCTTGGTGTCGAGATTCTCAGACGTCGGAAGGCCAAAATATCCAACCCGGGAGAAGATCGACACGATTGTGTTTAGAAGCAAATTGAAATCTGTTTAATGTTAACCAATTAGACTCTCACACCTTACCACTATAACTCAGAAAATCGGATGCCACGCGTCGCCTCTACAGATTGCCCCTTGCACCTATGTGGCACAGAACTGACACACCAACCGTCTGATCGCATCAGGGCATTGTCCACGCCAGATTGCGGTCCCCTGATCTCGGTCCCTTGATCGCGGTCCCTTTCGCCTTTCGGAACTGTTCTGACTGGATAAGATACTTCCGCGAATAATCCCAACGGTACCATCCAAATGGTTGGTACTCGTCCCACGATCGTTCCGCCGGTTCACACTCCTTACTTAGGCGTACGTTTGAGATTTACGACACCGATCTTGATCGACAGTACCACACCATTTTCGATGAAAAATCGGGCTATGTGGTGGAGTGGGTTGCCAATAATGTTTGACGAGACCCCAAACCACTCACTGAGACGGACTGCCGCCCGTCGGTGGGGGCACCCCGATACAGCTTGTGGACCTTGAATCAACTTGTGTACCCGTCGGCTTGTCGGGTTTTACCCTTATGAGGAGTTGGTGATGATGTAGATGTCTGCATTGATGGAGGTCGACCTGGGAGCGAGCGGATTTGCTTCAGCCGGGGTCCAACTTAGGCAGCCACTCGATCGATTGGTCTATGGTCTTATAACCAGTTGACAGAGGTGTTGGTGGCGCCTGGCCTTTACTTGGCTCAGGGGTGTTAATCGCCTGGCCTTTATGTGTCTTCTCCCTTGCTACTAGGGTATAGATACCGTAGCCTATAGCGGGCCCGAGTTGGCGAGGTTGCTACACTACGCACCCACAGGCTAATGTACTTCCTGGGTTTTCACTTACGCTTGTGTCGTACTGACAATTGTCTATTCGACGGGTGGGAAAAACATATCCCAGGCCCGGAATAGGTCGGTAGACTTACAGATTTCTTAGCGCACGCCACGTCGAGATACTTAGATCTCAAATTGAGTAGTACTTAACATTTTCCTTTCCTTTAAGCTCATTTACTCTATCGTTGCCTAGCAACTATGCTCGCTGTAATGAGTGGTCAGGAGACACCAGACCTCGAGGGGTCAAGTCGACCTATGGTGACCAAGCCAGCCGATGGGTGGCCGAGGCCCACCTTGGGCGACCAAGCCGACCGACGAGTGGTCAATAACGATTCATATCGGTACCGTTTAACTGGTACCGTCGGTCAGTTGTCTCTCCGTAAGGAGTAATTCTACCCGCTCGGCACGGCTGGACCCAGCTGCCAACCCTTACCTGTGACATCAAGGTCTCCGGTAGCTTTTCCGGTCGCGAGGTCTCATGTCCGTCCGGCTCATCGACCCTTAAGTCCATCAATTTCGAAAACTCGCTTCAACCCACGTATCATCATTGATTATACATTTATACTTTTATGGTCAAAAGTATCAGTACACCCTCTAAACATACATTTCTGCTTCTACTGATATTTTTTAAGCTGTTACGATTTGTTTAGCCTATCGACGAGCGCGTGCCAAAGTAGGCGCAAAAATGTCTCTGGTTCTGTTGGAGTTGGTATTTTTGGAATGGGTTGCTTGCGTTGGGCCGAAAGGTCTCTGTGTGGCGGACATGAATTAGTATGAGTGGACCGCAATAGCGCACCCAAATTTTAGTAAGCAGAATAACTACTACGTGGAATAAGGCCACATGGCACTTAAACCAGTGTGACTACGCAATCAGTCGTAAGACATGGCAGGACAAGGGTCACGATTATAACTCGTGGTCGCGATCCTGGACGAGCGATTGTGATCCTTGATCGAACGGTCATGACATATAAGACGAACCACTTAAACATTTAAGTGTTAAGGCATTCTAAGTGTACCACATGAAGACACTACTACTTATACACTTGTTGAGGGTCACAAACCTAAACATATCAATCTGCCTGTCTGAATTTCCTAACCGATTGTGACGCTTTGCTTTTTCATGAATTGTAAATGCAAAACGGCAATCCTCCTGAAACGGCAAAGCGTCACAAACGGTGAGGAGAAACAACCAGGTAGATTGGTATGTTTAGGTTTGGTATATTAATGATTTGGGGTGGCTATCGCTAATTTTATGAGACAATCCTGACTCACCACTCGCACCAGACGTTTTAATATTCGAGGCTTTTTTTTGTTTAGTTGCCATTTATTACCTTCCTTGTACTTTGCATCCGTCGGTATGGCGTACTGTGCTCTTCTTGGTGAATTCCTGTCGAGGAAAAATAGTTGTAATGGGTATGGAGTTTGTGATCGCGCGAAAAGCTATAAAAGATCACGGGTATGCTTGTAAGTTGCTTGATGCAAGCTACCCAGATCTCAACGAGATCGCCTTGATCGCTGTGTGGATGCTTGATACGCGAGCCTTATGACCACTTGAACCGTCTCGCGATCTTGCGCCTTGGTCTTTACTTTATTGCTGCGTCAATCGTAGTGGGGTGTGTGAACATTCCTGATCTTCAACCTATAATCTAACGACATCACTTAGCTTCAGTATTTGCAACTTTTTTGACGTCGGGTGACAATTATTCAGCCTGGAAGAGAAGTCATTACGGCTTCTTCGAAGGGTGTAGAATTCTGTTTACAGTCAATTAACCAAAAATTAAAGCTCCGGATATGCCTGTCTATTAAGCCAGGACATGCTGTCACTAGTCTTTCACGTTGAGTTGGTCGTTCCTTGCTTACGTCGTCTATTTCAGATCGATCATCGATCTCCTCGACCGATCGTCGATCTCCTTGACCGATTGTGCATCTCCCTGACCGATCGTTGATCTCCTTTAACGATCGTCAATGTCCTTGACCGGTCGTTGATCTCCCTGACGATTGTTAATCTTCCTACCGATCGTTAATCTTCCTACCGATCGTTAATCTCCTCGAGTGAGCGTCGATCACTCTCTTGGACCACAAAACCTGCCGATATGTCGATCATCTTCCCGACTATGAACAACTCATGCGTCCCGATCTTTGTAACGGGGTGAATCGTTACAAAACAATTTAAAAGAAATTGTTGATCGAATATAACTGAAAGAGTCGCATTCTCAGAATATTGTCATAAGGACAAATATTCCGTAGCACTTACGAGTAGTTCCTAATTGGTTGATATAGGCCATCATATCAACCAACGAAGACGCGCCACGACAGACGCACGCAATGAGTGGTGAGCAGATAACTGATTTACATATTTGTATTTAGACATAGTTAGATGAAGATAAAAGTGATTTATTGCAGACATTGACTTTTATAAATACAGTTCTACTTTTTACTTTAACCAAGTACTCGCTTCTTCTTACCGTCTTCCTCTGCACGTACGAGTGTACGTGAAATTACGAGGCACCGCCTCATTCTGTCATCAGAATAAGTAGCTTGTACTGTTACCATTACAAGCTTCAGGGTGCCCCGTTACACCTGGTAGCACTTCGTAGTCCGTCTAAGGACCACGTTCACATCTAACATGAATATGTTGGATGATGAAGATGACCAAAGCTTTCACGCTACGCGTGACGGCTACTCCCATTTGAGCGATGTCGAATGAGATGCGGTTGAACGAAAGGGTTCAACCATGGACATCCATGCTGTTAGCATCATACTAGAGGCTATCGTTAGAGATGCCCGACATGCTACTATCGCCAAGTTCATTCAAAATGAACTTGACGCTGAACGCGAGAAAGTAGCCTTGCTTCACCAACAAGGTTCTTAAAAAGCAGAGTTGTTGAGAGAACAGGGTGCTCAACAGTTTGAACTGTTGAGACAGCAGCAGGCTGCTGCTGGCGGGTCGATGAACTCGCGTCGACCCGAAACCTTGAAGATTGACATCTCTAAGTATAGGGGAGTCGAAGAGGACTCCCTCTTGAGATGGTTTGTCGAATTGGACGGCGCCGTAAGGGCGCTTCGCATCGACGACGGGGATATGCAAGTTGCATTTGCCCAGTCAAATCTGGCAGGACGTGCCAAGACCTGGGCTTTGGGGCTCATGTTACACGACCCAGGTTTGTTTGGGTCGTTGGAAGTCTTCAAGTCGCGGCTCAGATAAACGTTTGAACCGCCTAGAGCTGAGTTCAGAGCTCGAACCGAACTCTTGGAGCTCAAGCAGGGTAAGCGTGATGTGCACGCTTACGCTCAACATATACGACATCTTACGAGCTGTATAAGTTCCAATCCGGTGGATAAACACACGTTGGTTTCGGTGTTCATGCAGAGTCTTGCGGATGGTCCCGTCAAGACTCACATGTTCTGGCTTGAACTAGATTCACTAGAACAAGCCATATCCATTGCGAAACAGGAGGACTTCAGTATGAGACAAGCTCGCGCCAGCTCGACATCATATCGTCAACCGAGACGATATGACAACGGGGGTCCAGAGCCGATGGAACTCTGCTATGTAGAGATCGAGAAGGCTCGCTCATCAGACTACAAGATTGCTGCAGAAATGCAACAGATGTCAAAAGATAAGACACAACGCTTACGAGTGTAGTGCCTCTCGTCCAATGTATCGCAACACTGGGCGTAGTGACCGTCCACCCATGAGAAAGGGGCAGGGAAGCGAGCCCGCTGTTGGTGCCAAGACGCAACAACGGGATGGACCGTCAAAAAACGGACAGGATCAGTAGGTGCGGAGCACCCTACTGGTACAGCAACGTCAAGAGAATTTGTAGGCATCTTGATGAAGGTTGCTCCCAACACACAAACGTTGTGCGTTGCTGCTCTAGGTAATGAGATCTCACTCATTACCTTGAAACTCGAAGTGACAAATAAGTTGTCCCTTCGAGCTCTAGTCGATTGTGGGGCGTCCAACAAATTCGTGCGACGCCAATCGCTAGAAGATGGTCACTTCAAGTTCAGTGAATGTGACACACCTCCTACGAGGATGACGGTACGTCTTCCGACAGGCGCATCCGTAACCGTCATGAAGCGTATAGTGAAGATCCACTATACGCGAGAACATACCCAACATGACGATGAATTTATCGTATTGGATTTGGATGACAAATTTGATGTCACCCTTGAAATACCGTGGCTCAGAAGGTACGAACTACTGGTTAACTGGCAACATCGAACAGTAACGATGCCTGCCGCTTGTTCATCAGATGGCCATCTGATGAAAGTTTTGGAGCGTCCACAAGCTTGTGGATGTACTACAAGTGAGTGCGATGGCCTCACTTGTGGTACGGTCGTTAGTACGACTGCACAAAACCTTAGTGTAACAAACGGTTACACTTCGGAGCAAGATTCCGGCGGCTGTGAGGAAACACAGGCTACGCCGAAGGTCCACCACTCGAATAAGTCGAGTGGACCGGGACAAAGATGTATCCCTAGCGGGGAACATCTAGAAGAGAAACAATCGATCGCTCAGGTTTAGCGAACAAAATTCCTAGATCGACTGGAGAGTCTTTCGCAGGATCTCGCTGTGGTTGCGCAACCACAGCTAGAGGAAGTTAAGGGAACAAGTCCCGATATTATAAATACGGCGGAATAAGTTCCCCGAAACCCGAGGGAATAAGTCCCCGGGAAGCCGAAGGAATAAGTCCTCCGAGGCCTGAGGGAATAAGTCCCCAGGAAATGACAGAGACATTGAATGTCATAGTCAATAACGGATCAAGTGTAGGCGCTTATACACTTGATCTGATTGCGCCTCCGAAGTTAACTTCGGAGATCACTCAGTTGCCAACTCTCGATCATAAAAGGTTCTTGCGTGATCTGTGTAGTGGCAAAGTCAAGCAGATCTGCGTACTCGTCGCTGACGACGAGTGTGTAGCCGACACAAGGTCAGCAACGGATTTCACCGAGAACGAGAGAGTTCTTAGTAGTTCATCTATGGACGAGAGTGTCCTGGATGAAAAGACACGAATTGAGCTATATGACTCCCAATCGTGGGAACCGCTCAAGACAAATCCTCTCTATGAAGATTTGGTTGAATTCAAGGATGTATTCCCTGGAACTGTTCCGTGCGAATTACCGAAGGATAAAGGTATCCGACACGAGGTCGAGCTTAAACCAGGCTCGAAGTACTGTGTCATGAGGCAGTGGCCACTGCCTCGTGAGCAAGTACTTGCGATCGACAAGCTCTTTGCCGATCGTTTAGCTGCGGGCCATGTGAGGGAATCAACTTCCCCACATAGCTCTCCAACCTTCTGTGTGCGAAAAGCAACAGAAGGGTGGCGGATAGTGCACGCGTTCAACAAATTGAACGCTGCAACGGTACCGGCTCAGACGCCGATACCGAGGAAGGACGTAATCATTGATGGTATGTCAAAGAGTACCATCTTTTCGTCCATGAATTTGATGGATGAATTCTATCAATTCCTTATGTGAGAACGGGATATACCCTGTACCGCAGTGAGCACGCCTAGCGGCATGCTCTGGGAATGGCTAATAATGCCACAAGGGCTTAGTAACGCCCCTGCCACGTTCAACAGATGTGTATCACATCTGTTGAGACCAGTGCGAGAATTTGCGCCGAGTTATTTCGATGACGTCTTTATTCATAGTCGGGCTATGGATGAAAAGTCGGACGTTGAGGTTCACGGATACCACGTCCGACAGGTTCTTACAATCATGCGAAAGCATCAATTGTATGCAAACCTCAAGAAGTTTATATTTGCAGCAAGCGAAATACCACTTCTTGGATGCATCGTTGGTAAGAACGGTGTACGTCCTGATCCCGAAACGATCAAGGCGATCACCGATTGGCCTGTGCCGGTCGATGTCAAAGGTCTTCAAAAATTCCTTGGGCTAGCGGCGTATTTGCATAAGTATTCACGCAATTACGCCGAGATGACTGTGCACCTCTCTCGTTTGTTGAAAAAGAACGAGAGGTGGTTATGGAACGCTGAATGTCAACGCTCCTTTGAGGGTATCAAGCAGAGCTTGATACAATCCCCAGTCCTAGCAATAGCCGATCAGGACAGGCCATTTCATGTGGTCTGTGATGCCAGCGATTTCGCAATCGGCTGTGCATTAATGCAGTACGATCTTGAAGGCGTTGAACGCGTCGTCTGCTATCAGTCGCGTCAGCTGCAACCAGCTGAGCGGAACTATCCAGTGCATGAAAAGGAACTCCTTGCCATGAAGTATGCACTCGCGAAGTTCAGAGTCCATCTATTAGGAGATAGACCCTTCGTTGTTTACACTGACCATGCGTCATTACGCACGGCAGTGAACAGCCCGCACCTTTCACAACGAATGGCGCGGTGGTTGTCATTCTTCGCAGAATACAACTTTACGGTCGAGTACAAACCAGGACGACTTAATGTCGTCGCTGATGCACTCTCACGTCGTCCCGACTTTGAACCAGTCGTGAAACCCAACAGTGAGACAGTCGCTGTTGTGCTTATGACGTCCTCAGTCCCATCTTCAACTTTGCATGATGATGTGAGGCGGGCGTACGCCCAAGATGGTGAGATTGTGAAGGTGTTGACACATCTCTCAGCCATCTCGAGAATCGTTGAAACGATCATCGTCTGCGTATCGATCTGCATCAGATCGATACGCTACTCGCAATGGATTACTGTATTATACAGCCGTTACTGGTGACACACCACGTGTTGGCATTCCAGATGATACTGATCTGCGTTTGCGGATCATGTTCAAGTATCACGATGCTCCTATAGGAGGACATCGTGGCCGGGAGAAAACATATATCACGGTGAATCGAGACTTTTACTGGCCCCGCCAGTATCAGTTTTTGCGAAAGTATGTTCGCGCATGCGAAGTCTGCCAACGAGTGAAGTCAAGTCCTTCACTGCGTGCACCTTTACAGCCTCTACCGGTTCCGGCTGAGTGCTGGGAATCCATCTCAATGGATTTCGTTTTCGGGTTACCCAAAGACGCACGCGGGAATACGGGTATTCTCGTATTTGTTGACAGATTCAGCAAAATGGTACACCTTGTGGCTGTACCAGAGACAATCACGGCAAGTGGCTGTGCTTGTGTCTTTATTGACACCATCTTGCGACTTCATGGGTTGCCCCGTGAACTCGTATCAGACAGAGATCCACGCTTCACTGCTGATTTCTGGCGTTCCGTGTTCAAATCACTCGGAACGCGCTTGAAGATGTCAACATCTGATCATCCAGAGTCAGATGGTCAGACGGAACGTGCCAATCGTGTCCTTGAAGAGATACTTCAAGGATACGTACACTCCTTTAAGAGTTGGAGTGAGTTTTTGCCGATGGTAGAGTTTGCCATCAACAACTCGGTGCATGCGTCCACGACACATACACCGTTTTACGTGAATGGCTTGCGCCATCCGCGTGTACACACCTTACTAGAGTGTAACTCTGGTTTAAGGGGGGGAGGGACTCGCGCGAGCAAAAACCGATTTGGTTCACGCTCATCACGCTCTGACGAAGAAGTCATTGCGTTTGATGCCAATATCGATAACATCAATATCGAAGAAGATGATGCCAGTGAGAGTGCGGAAGCCCTCACTGAAGACAATGATCCCAGTGAGAGTGCGGAAGCCCTCACTGAAGAAAAGGTTGTTGTCGCTGCAGTGCGCTCACAGCACACTGAAGCTAACGAGTCATCAGATGAGTTCGTACTGGCTCGTGAAACGGTAGTCCGTTTTGTGCAAGACTCCATCGCCGAAGCGGTGGATAAGCAAAAGCAAAACGCTGACAAGAATGGAAGGGCAAACACTCTTTTATTTAATAAAGGTGACTTAGTCCTACTGTCTACGGTTAATCTACCAAAGCATGTAGTGACTAACTTGGGTAGCAGTAAACTACTACCCAAGTACATTGGCCCATTTCGTGTATTGCACCGCCTAGGCAATGCATACACGATCGAGTTACCACGTAAGATGCGAACGCATCCCACGTTTTGCGTTGGTCGGCTTGAGCCTTACCATCAGTACGCTGCTTCTTCCGATGAAGAACGCCCTTGCGCTTAAGTATCTCGCTGAGAGCCTTGTGCTCCCGATGGTGGATATCGACAAGGGTCTGGAGAGCAGCTATCTCATCCCGAGACCGATCAACACTCCCACGAGCTACCCTTATCTCGTCACGCAGAGACGTCAGAGCTCTCTCGTTCTAAAGCTGAGCAAAGGCAAACTCAGCTCGATGCTTCAAGGCAGTGTCCGCCAGTTGGAGACGCCTGTCCCGCACATGTTCGAGATCTCCGCGTAACCCTTGCGTTACGCGATCAAAGAAGCTCTAGGGAACACACGCTTCCCCACGATAGTTTGGAGAGCGTGTTCCCTCCTCCTTCTCCTCCATTGGAGGACTCTCGCGGTGGCCAGCGCTTTTTAAATTGATCGGCTGTTGAATCACCGCGACGTGAACGGGCGTCGGACGAGTTATCTCGTCCGGTGGCGCGGCTGTCCCCCGTCCTGGGATTCTTGGGAGCCCCGCTCCCAACTGATGATCGACGTACGGGGTCTGGTTGAGCAGTACGACGCGGCACATCCTGTGCCGCAGAAGGACCGCCGGAGAAAGTCTTCCCGGCACGGTCGTAAAGGGATTTCAGGTTGTCAATCCCTTCGCACATCTCAGTAGAGACACGTACGCGCCACCACGGGCTAGTAAGGAGGTAAGCCTCCTTTAGGTGCTCGTGCAGAGTTGTCAACACAACATGAGCACGAGTCTCCCCTAGAGAGGCAGGGTAATCCTCTCTCCCTTGACAGACGATGCAGCTTGTAGCGTGCACCTGTCGGGGTTCGCTTTTCAAACTTATCACGAGCTTTGATAAGTTTGTGGTTCCAAACGTCACGACCTATATCCTCAAGGTTATGGATGTAAGCGTTCCACGCTTAAAGCAGCGAGGGACCATCACGCTTGTGATTTCCACTGCACCATCGGCGCGATAGTTTTTCGCACCGGGTTCAAGGTGATGGATGCCTTGACGAATCGAAACCGTGTTCGATAGCGATCACTCGTCGTCGCCGACAAGTGATCCATGACAGATTTAGGAGGCATCCATGCCTTCTTCTCGGGATCGAGACGCAAGACACTGCGGTCCCGCTCTTCTTACGACGTGCCGACAGAAGGACTGGCACCTCGTTGCGAAGTGGTGTCAATAGGAGAACCGACACCACTGTTAGCGCCCGAGTCTCGCGAACTCGAGCGCCTTCGCTTCGGCTATGGCTCACCTGATTCATTAGATGAACCAAAGATGCTGCGACGTATAGCATCATCCATGCCACGCTTGGCAGGCGGCTTGGATTCGATCGCCGTCGATACGGATACCTCTTCCGTATCGGGAGAGTATGAGACTCCGAGCTCATACTCTGTGAAGACGTGAGTGTCTTCATGACCAGCGCCTGCATCACCAAGTGACACAGGCTGAGTCGCTTCAGCAACCGATGAGACATCGTTTGCTGGGATTTCTTCTTCGGCGTCCGCACAGAGACGTGCAGACGCGCTCTCGGCGGCCTTGCTCGCGCATCGCATGGGCTTGTTTACCATGCGATGAAATGTTGGAAAGTGGACGCGGACCAACAAGTGCAAACCCTGTCCCAAATGATTTGGGACGAGTATCCATTTAGTCAATCAGTCACTAAAGTGACTGATGGTTAAGGGGGGGGGTGATGTAACGGGGTGAATCGTTTCATAACAATTAATAAGAAATTGTTAATAGAATATAACTATAAGAGTTATATTCTCAGAATATTGTCATAAGGACAAATATTCTGTAGCACTTACAAGTATTTCCTAATTGGTTGATATAGGCCATTATATCAACCAACGAAGACGCGCCACGACAGACGCACGCAATGAGTGGTGAGCAGATAACTGATTTGCACATTTGTATTTAGACATAGTTAGATGAAGATAAACAGTGATTTATTGCAGACATTAACTATTATAAGTACAGTTCTACTTTTTACTTAAACCAAGTACTCGCTTCTTCTTACCGTCTTCCTCTGCACATACGAGTGTACGTGAAGTTTCGAGGCACCGCCTTATTCTGTCATCAGAATAAGTAGCTTGTACTGTCATCAGTACAAGCTTCAGGGTGCCCCGTAACAATCTTGGTATATTAAAAAAGAATCTTGGCAGCTTGATATTCGATCCAGTTAATATGCTTTTTGATTACGACATTGCGATATTCACCCTCAGTTTTGTGGTATTCGATCTTGATATTGCGATGCTTATCTCGGTATTGCGCAGCTTTACATCCGAATGATCTTTCCCAACGAGTTGTCGCTGATTAAGATCACTCCTCCCAATGATAGACCCCGATTGATATGATCCGCTTTATCGCAGCCTTACCCCGCACTGATTACCGACAAAAAATATTGGTGTATCGGCTCTCTTTACCAGCGGTAATCTGCACTTTGTTGATCGGTTTGTACGCGTTTTTCCTTATAGGCAACTCTAACTATCAGTCGATCTTTTTCCCAGGCCTTCCTGAAGCTTTGAGATTCTTGCCACCGGCTGCAGTCCCTTTGCATTCAGTATAAATGTCAGAGCGGCCGCGTGAGCATTCTCCCCGCGACCGATCGGCGTATCCTGCATTCGTGTGTCGACGATCTTTTTGACTGCGCTGAGGCCCCTCAAGATTGGGCAACCGATTACAGTGTGATCTACTATCAGCTGAGAGCTAAAAAAACTGCGGCGATAGCTTGGAGCGCAAACTGTGCAACGTTCAAGAATTTGCCAGCCGATCCAGTAATTTTTATACAAGCAGTACAACAATTTGCGTGACTCGTTGGCTGATGCTCAGCAGAAAATGAATGATTTCCAATAGGAATTGGCTGACCAATAAAGACATCTGCAAAAGATTCCGACTCTTAAGTCCTTCCTTTTGAAGCTTTAAGCGGCCTGCTATGATGAACCAGAGAAGCATCGGCGTCACGCGTCTGTGCTCTAAGACATATTGGCAGTAGCGATCGCGTCTTGTCAAAATGCCGATGCTTAAGAGAAAAAAAATGGACCGAAAATGCGAAAGTCTAATTTTTGCTCACCAGTCATAGATAATGCAGGAGTAATTTATGGCCCAGCGAAGCTTAGGGATGATCGAGACTGAGCGCGATCGCTTTGCAGGCCAAGTTTCCGATATCACCAATTAGCGGGATCGGCTCAACTTACATCTCGTCGATCATGGTCGGTAAGTAAAGGAACTGGTCAAGTTGAAGGCATAGAGTGATGAGGCACTCTAGTTGAAAGATTCGCTATCTGTTGGCCAGGCTTAACTAAGCGCCAGTGCTCCTTTAAATGCTCTACCTACACCTGCCGTGTCTCCGCAAAAAAAACTCCGCTTAGATGCAAGCGATGGCCTCTGCCTCCGGGTCCGGGAAACCAAACGCCAAGCATCTAATCGTACCAGATCGTCGCCGGGTGATCGGCCTCTCTGAATTTGTTTGAACCTTTATCTCAAACGACAGCACGATCGGAGGTCAGTGATCACGCTAGTTACTCCACATTAAACGGCTTCTTCTAATCGTTGGCTCTCAATCTCTATCACCGGAGCGATCGAAAGGCAGCCATCAAATGAATTCTCCTGATGGTGATGCTGACAATTCTCTTCTGGAGGCATTATCGCCGTCCTGTTCTGCCATGCGACGTGGAACTGCGTCACTGTCCAAAAAATTCTCCTGCTTGAGTTCTTCACCAATCAACGTTGATTCTCCAGTCCGGGACTCCCAAATCACGGTGGTTCATCGCGAATAAATATGGTGTATAATTTTGGAGAGTCTATGAGCGTCTTTCAAGGCTACTGAAGCCTCTATGGAGCTCATCAGAGCCCCTGTAATTCACTGCTTTTTTTAGGCAACAGCGGCACTTTCTACCACCCACGTACCCCTCGATCGTCGCATTTCGGGGTATTGCGATCGGGTTCCGCAATCGGCAGTAGATATGTCCCCTTAGACGGCCCGATTACTGAGCTGGATCAGCGTAGCCGAGCTGGATAAAGAATTTTATCGTTATCACTTTTCTAAGCCCTTGAGATCTATCTTCACGGTCTAACTGGCAAAGTTCGCCATCCTTTCAGTATCTTTCTGGTCATCCAAGTATATCACGTATACAAAGATTGTTCAATTTTACCATCATCAACGTGGGGATCGTTATGATCAGATTACACGCCCAGATTCCTTCAAAACTTCCGCTAGTTTGAATAACTGGTCAAGGCGTAGGAAGGCTTCGTAGATAGCCATCGCCAAGCTCGGTGTGAATCAAACCATTTTGCCTCAATTTCCGCTGAGCAAAGTAGAACGGATCCTGGGTTGGCCACTTTTGCTCGAGCGAGGAACCAGTGACGACCTCGTGCTAGACGCCGTTGGAAGCCGGTACTGCAGCTATTTCTTCAGAAATAAACGATAGCCTCTGCGATTTGTATATTTTACTAAACATCATGTTTCTGCACTTTCCCCTTCCGAATGAGGCTAGAATGTGGTATTTCAGCTTATATGTGTGGCGGACCAAAGTAACCAGATCGATCACGGCTATGTTGATCTATCACACAACGAGCGTAGAAGATCCCACTTTCTTCCTTTGGTCGCATCCTACCTTTGGTCGTCTCTTTCTAGCTTTGTCAGTAGTTCTTTAACCGCGAGTAATTAAGCTGGTCTACTCCATGATACGAACTCCAAATACTTTCTTTTTATTTCCATTCGATCGCATGCACAATTCATCTATAATCTTTCTTTTTCATCGTCTAATCATCGTGAACGCACCATTTGATCTGCGATTGTCGCACTCGACCACAAAAATTACATTCCAAATCCGTGTACAACTTCATTGCACCCATAACTCTCCTTTTCGTCCATGCGCTTTCCCTGCATAGACCCATCCACTCAAGATTTCCGACAATCGCTTTTTTCTGGCTTCTTCTCCGTGCAATTACTTCACCTCAAAATATTTTTTCGCTCACTCACTCGCGATCGAGCCTCTGCCACATAAATCCACAATTAAGATCAGCTTCATTAATACAGGTTGGTTCGCTGTACTCCTTCCGTTGTACCAGGAAGTGCTTGAGTATTCGACCATATCTCGTCTTCATTTTGTTTGCACATCAGTGATTTTGTCTACTTCAAACTCGTCCGCGTCAAGATCACCGTCCTAACGGTATTCTGGCAGCAGTTATTTGTCAGAATTAAACCAACTTGCCTTTTTAACGAATACATTGTTCCTCTCCCATACATCATACACGTCCAACCCACTCGTTGGGCGTTCTAAAAACACAAGAACTAGCTTCAGATTAGACACGTGGACTACTGGGAATGTTAGGTATATTGTACCCGCGGCATTCAACTTTACAACGTGACTGCTGCATTTTTCAGATATCCAAAAGGTTCATGCCACAAATGGACTAGCCTGCGAGCATATACTTCCTTGACTTGTTCCACTTCAGCCAGACTCGTGACATGCGATCGATATATAATACTTCTCAATCTTCATGGTGTCGATTGGCTCGAACTTTGATCACAACCTCCCATCGGGTATAAAGTGCAGCCTGTGCGCGCTGACTTTGGCGTATTATTCCAGATCTCCATCTTCGTGATTCTCGATCTTAGGGTTGGTTCTTCCCAATAATAAGGTTGCTTCCGAGGTTAATCCAGGTTTCCAGTCGTGAATATGGTAAAACAATGTGTCTTCACAAATTCTATCATCAGCGGTGTTGATCTCATAAGTCGATCGCTCTGTACAGTAGTCCCAGCTCTTTTAGTTTTCATCCTTGGCACACAACTTGATCCATCAAGTCTGTGTCTGTACAATACATTCGGCTGTAAGATTCGCTTGCATTATTTATGCTGTGATGGCTCGCTGTTTTGTCCCACGATCTGATTGAGCACTCGAAAGGAATCGTACATAAACCCCGGCTCGCGATCATGAGGTATCGCCTCACTTGCACCTGATCGTCTGTATACGCGTTTCTCGTGAATTTTTGCGATCATCTGTGCGGATCTATATGAGCTTGCCTTTGCGTTCACATATCCCGAAAACAAATCGACACACAGAAACAGCTCGGTGTTTACACAAATGAATCTTGGCAACGAAGGAATGTGAAACATAGCTTTAACTTCTAAAGGATGCATACACTGCATGTTACCAGGTGATCCACTTCGATCCTCCAAATGTCCTTTTTCCGTTTGACAATTTGCACACTTGAATACATATCTCTGCACACTCCGTTACGACCCACGCCAGCGAAAACTTTTCCTGACCCATTATTAGGTAGGACCGATTACCCAATGACAATCCTCCAAGCTTGTGTGGTAGTGATGCAAGAATTATACCTGCAACTGTTCTGGAACTATCGAGCGAGCCAGATGGGTACGATTTTCAGATTTGGTGGCCGATCTTGAACAGAAAGTAGCATCCGACTTTGGTTTAATTCACATTACTAAGCGTTTAGGTCGCACACATTAGCCTCAGCTACCAATAATTTAGACACGTCTCCAACTTAAGTATCCAGAATAATAAAGTAGACTTTTTTCTTCTTGTGCTTGCTTAACACGACCTCTCCATAGAACTATGCCTCAGCATCTGTAATCCCGGCGCCTCACATTCATTTTTTTCTCGTATTTTACGAATTACTAAATTCGAATTTCCGCAGGTAATCACGCGTCCCGTTGCCAGGTCGGCAAGGAAATCACAACTTAGAAGCATTTTTTTCTCGGTATTTTGCTTAAGTCACTGTTAAATCAGGGGTAAACTCGAAAGCAGCAGTCATGGTCGTCCATTCCGACAGTTTCCTTGACATCGCCTTTTCCCTAGCCTTTTCTTTTTTACCTGACTGATTAATCGAAACTGGCTACCAGCAGGGTCTCCTCCAAAGAAAATTGTGGTAGTGGCATGCTTATCGTCTGTCTTGGCTGCTTTCTCGGGGAGTTCGCAATCAATACTCTGCACACTTCTTCACAAGGTGTTTTACTTGCCGCAAGCATGCCAAGTATTTCATCTTTCGTCTTATCAGATCCCCTAATATCCATCCATTAAATCGGTAGTGAAGCAGAACATTTTCCTGATCTCTCGTTGAGGCCTTAAGATTCTTTTAACCATGCTAGTGTCGAATATTGCGGAATCATAGTAGTCTTACGGGTTAATAGCATTGTATAGCGAGTTTTTAAGTATCTGGAGTAGGCAATACTTCTGTCTCCACCATCCAGTAGTTCACCTCGTTGAATTTCAGATTACGACTCGAGAACGTGACATGCCAATACACATTATCATTTTCTTAAAGAAAAGCGGCTGATGCAGCCCATCTAAATTCGTACAACACGATCACAGGCGATACATCGGGATTTAAATGTTTGTGATCGAATTTGTGGCTATTTTAGCCTTTAGCAACGTAAATGCGATTGTTGCATTCTCCCGTCAATTACTGCCCTCGAGATTTCGATTGTTCTCCAATATTATGTAACTATCGACATTGATCTCCAGATTCGGGTACAGATCGCATTCGTCCCATACAATTGGGTACCGATCGACGTTTATTCCGGTCCAGGTTAGAGATCGCGACCACTCCCTGCATTTGAGTAGCGATCTAAATTGATCTACGGTTTTGGGTACAGAGACTACCGTACCCTGCACTCCAATCGTAAATCGCATCAGGTCTTACAGAAGAAATGAATTCGGAGTATCACTCGCGGTTGATCTCATTGCAATTTGCTTCACGCAGTTCGTACAGCACTGATTTGTAACCTGCTAAATCTTTAATGGATTATTGTAAAAGTTGAGACTTCTTAAAAATGACTGCATGGGTAGTTCACCAACGATCTTAGATCCTTTAAATTGGCTTCCAAAGCTGTGAGCGAACTTAAGTGTCACAGGTATCTACATTGCGATATCTCCAAAGTCTTTTGGATAAACTGATCGACCATTTACACCTATCGCACACCTCCAATTATCTCTCCACTATTCATACAGGACCTTCCACGACGTAGCAAGTATTAATATGTCATCAACCTAAGATCTTCGACCCACAAATGATGATTTTAACATGTATCTAGCTCACCATCAGTAACGATATCGATCAGCTTTAATGATCCCGTCGTGGTCGATTCGTAATTTATGTTAATTTTAAAAACCAATGCAGCATTATCGATCAAACGTTGCTAAACATTGAGGCATTTTTGGGCCTAGAAGGCACTCATAACCACACTAAAAACCTGATGGTGTGGTCAATGCAGAAATAATCTTGCTCTTTCCGTCATCTCTGCCACTTAAAACCACTCGCCATGTCAAGAGGGAAGTACCACATGGCTCTATCCGTGTCTTGCAATAGTTCATTGATCAGTGGCATCGATTACACTGTCAATTAGTCATCTGGTTCACCCGCCTGTACTGAATAAACAGCCTTATAACTTCTCCGTTTTTATCGATTATTATTACTATGCGTGACGCTCATCATGATACATGGTCGAATGGTCTTGGCCGACGTAAATACTTTGATTTGATCGACGAGTTTAAAAAAAATTAAACCACGGGTCGGACCCGTTACACGATTGGATAAGCTACTCCCACTTCGATTTCACAGACTGCCCCACACGCCGCAGCAGGTAGGGCGTTACTCTTTCAATCATCACTTGTTATTGCACCCTCACCCACTTCTGTGGACGTAATTAGTTTGGAAAGAACTGTCATGTGCTAATTCACATCTTTCGCGAAAACTCACCGCCATCCTGTTAATACATCAGTGTTACGCTAACTAATATCTCGTAGTTCATTTGTTGACCTTGGACTAGCCCAAGTGATGAAGTGGGGTTCGCTCTTTTATAGGGCGATATCGACGCTCTACTGGCGCCCAGACAACCGACTAACGGAGGGGGTACTCCGATTCCGCTTGCACTTGTTTCCTCCTCACGTTGTGTACCCGTCGGTAGGGTAGGTTGCACTCTTCTAGGTGGTCTTGACTCGATTTTGACCTTGACCGTTTTAGAGATTGGTGTCGATCGGGTAGAATTTTCACACCCGATCGTTTTTTTTGGTTGGCGCTCTCCTAGAGTTGCCGCGATCAGCCTTTATCGCTTTGTGCCAAAAATAGGGTACTTAATTTGCTCGTCTTCTGACCACTTGAGACGTCTCGCGATCCAGTTTGATTGTTCTCCGCATCTGATTGTTCTCCGTATCTAATCTTTCTATTCGTCCAATCATCTCCGGCGAAATCTCCGTGAAAAACGATGCCGTCAAATTTCAGTCCGGATGTGTTGGCTATAACAACAACGACCATGGCGTCTGGGGCTGCATCTTTGGGATTCAAAATATCGCCGTCTTGAAACACTCCTCGTGGCCCGCCAATACAATCAACTCGATACTCTTGTGCTTTCGACCAGTAAGTTTGCCTGCGTCCGATCGCAGTTGAGGTGTGTTGAAAGTCCTTGCACTCCTAGCCAAATATGTCCAGGAATGATCTTCCTGGCCTTGGTGTCGAAGTTCTCTGACGTCGGGAGGCCAAAATAACCAAACCGGAAGACGAACGACACCTGTGTGTTCAGAAGCAAATTGAACATTGTTTAATGTTAACCAACTTAAAACCCAAAACTAAAAAAACGCCTACTCCGTATGTCAGGGTTGACCGCCACGTTTCTTCTCCATGCCGAATGGATATGCAATCCTTCTGCATCACGTGGTCGACGCCAGATTGGGGTACTCCGATCGAGTTTCCCTGGTATTTCTACTGTCTGGGATGTGCTGACTAGATGGAGTTGAGCCCGTCTGGCTCTCCCAATGGTAACATCTAAACAACTGGCTATCATTCCACGAGCGATTCAACCTATACCACCTCGTGCTTAGCCTATTCACTTAGGCATTCAGACGCGACCTCGATTGGCTTTACCATGTAAAAACTAGAACACCAAATGTACCCTAATCTCCATTTGTGCAAGCGCAGCTTCTGACAACATTAATAATTGAAACCTGACCCAAATTCCAATTGATCCACATTCAAATTTAACTCATGACGTCAATTATGAAGGCTTACACTGGCTCTTTCTAGGGTTTAGGGTCTAGGGTTTAGGGTTTAGGGTTCAGGGTTTAGGGTTCAGGGTTTAGGGTTTAGGGTTTAGGGTTTAGGGTTTAGGGTTTAGGGTTTAGGGTTTAGGGTTTAGGGTTTAGGGTTTAGGGTTTAGGGTTTAGGGTTTAGGGTTTAGGGTTTAGGGTTTAGGGTTTAGGGTTTAGGGTTTAGGTTTTAGGGTTTAGGGTTTAGGGTTTAGGGTTTAGGGTTTAGGGTTTAGGGTTTAGGGTTTAGGGTTTAGGGTTTAGGGTTTAGGGTTTAGGGTTTAGGGTTTAGGGTTTAGGGTTTAGGGTTTAGGGTTTAGGGTTTAGGGTTTAGGGTTTAGGGTTTAGGGTTTAGGGTTTAGGGTTTAG